>JANUWF010001683.1:1200000-1925000 GCA_026120185.1 Voacanga thouarsii | reverse complement strand
TAAGAACTTATTTTGGACTTGGAATTTGGATTTAGGATTACTCCCCCTGTGTCTGTGCAGGGTTCGAACAGAATCTCAAAACAATCCAAAAGAATTTTGTATCATAGATTAATCCCAACTTCAATCCAAATCATTCATATCCAATCACATCACATAATAATCTAAATAATCCGGTCTCAAAGGTCATCAATATCACAATCCAATTCGTCTCAAATTATCCACAACACGTATATCCCCAATCCAATCCCAACAACACATACATCTTACATCCCCAATCCAGTCACCACAACTAGTCCTAACAGCACATATATCCCCAACCCAATCATCACAATATATATATCCCCATTCCAGTCATCACAATCTATTTAATCTATTTCTCCCCTTTTTGGAATCAGTAAAAAAAAATAAGAACAAGTGTAGAATATAAATAAATGGACGAGAGAAATAGATAAACAAATGTAGCATAATATAGCATAATTTAAACAAGTGTAGCAGAATATAAAAATTGTTCAGCAGAAAAGTTGGTTAGGAAAGTAAAAAAGATTGTTCAAAAATGTGTCAGCCAATTTTCTTTCATGGTTTTCACACCATACTTGTTTGTAGAGATTGCTATATCACCCTGAATGACCACAGTTTCCGACTTATCATCAGTGCCACCCTTTTTGTGCTATCTGGGAAGTCTGTTGGATTTTTTTTTTTAACCATGACATGCTTCTGTCGACGGCCTAAGGAGCTACCAGGGGCAGCTGGTTTTGCCTGCTCATGAGTGACTTGGGGAGTAGTGGTTTCAGTTGTTTTAGTAGCTAGAGGTTCTTCAATAGGTTCTACAAAAGTCCCTTCAGTGGGATCAACATCAATATCCTTTTCTGGTAAGGGAAAGACTATGTCCGAATCATGCTCCGGGTGAGGGGCTTGATTAGCTGCAGTATCAAACTGCTTTCTTTCCACATTGGTCAGTTGAATGCCTAGAGTTTGCAGTTTAGTCTTCACTTGTGCACTCAGGCCATCCATTTTGGCAGCCAAAAGATTTAGAGCATCCAGAATACTCTGTGTTAGCTCACTTCCTTCAGTCTTTTGCCTGGTCCTACTGGATGATTCCTCTTGACTTTCATCTTTCCTTTTTGTTCTAGCCGTGTTAGCGAAGGCGGGTTTCTTGCCTTCAGCCTTAACCTTAAGCAGTCTCTCTTTTTCCTCATCTGTGGCATCCCTTAGCAGAATCCACTAATTATCTATCTGGATAAAACCCATATTTTAAAATTAGTCCTTGTAGTAGACATTTACCTTGGAATGCTCAGAGGTAACCACACTTCGATCCATATTAAAATGTTTGAACAGCTTAGTTAGGAGATTTCTAAAGGGTAAGGCTTTATTAGTAGTATTTAAGGATTGAGTCATTAATCTTGCAGCCAAAAATCCAAAGTTAATAGGCTTGCCTTCTAACAATGCCATCATTAAACTATTAACATATTGCTTATTGAGATTTTGTGCCCAAAACTTGGAATGACCATGGTTGAAACCATGTGATGAAGTAGTCTGCCCATACCCTTCAGCCACTTGTTATTGAGGTCACTTGAGTTTTTAAAGCTCTTCTCAGGCAGTTTGTTCATCTCAAAGAACTGTACTCCTCCATCTCTGACATCAAAGATTCTGTTTAGCATTCGGTGGTTGAATTCAAAATTTACACCCCAACCCGTAAAGTATATCATTGTACCAAAAACCCATCCCCTATTTCCTCAAGTCTTCCTCTTCTCAAATTTAAGTAAAATTCCCAAACTAACGTCGTGTATAATTTTTCATTCACAAACAACAGAGCTCCCAAGCCATGTCCTTGCGGTGGACTTGATTTTACCAGAGATGATGAAAACGTGAACTCCCAACAATTTATATGTTGGAGAGATTGTTTCTTATTTTGTGCCGAAGCACTTTTTAAAGCAAATGCTGTAACCGGTGAAATCAAAGGGCATTACTTGAATGTTACTGCATGTACATGCGAAGAAATGATCAAAAGAGCTGCATTTGCTAGAGAATTGGGAGTAATTTTAGAACATTTGTGAAATTTAAAAAGGTGTTTGTATCAACCCAATAGCCAACAACGATTGTTCTATTCTTAGATACCCAATCATTATAATCAATTTCACATTTTGAGTTAAGAAATTGAGGTACCTGAATGTCAGCATTTTCCTCCTCAGGTAGATGCTCTGATGAAGCAGTATGAGAAGTGGGTTCATCGACTGCCACATTCTTGTCCTTTTTCCTTCCAACTTCTTGAGTAGGGGCGACTGATTTCTTTCTCACTTCTTTAGCCTTTTTTATCTCGTTTGCCATTAGCTTAGTCCTCTTGCTAGTTTTTGGAAGTTTAGCCATAGTGGATGAAATTTAAAGGGTTTAGTCTATCTAGTTTTAGCATGAGAACGATGTGCAGAGGAAATAGAGAGAGATGATAACTTTTGATTTTGAAAAAGAGAAAATAGTTTAAGTGGGTTTGAAATCCTTTGGATTTTACGAGGTATTGAGTAGATAAGTACAACCAAATACATTGAAAAAAAGGTGATTTTTTAGAGATTTGAAAAAATATTTTGACAGAGAGGGATATTATTTGCGGCTAAAAAAAGGTGGACATTTAGAGTTTGAAAATTTGAAAGGTTTGGGCAAAGAAATCGTTCATCCGATTTGCCTATCCAAATGTGGATTACACTTGGCAATAAGATGCTACAATTTTTTACTTGAAACTCAATCCAAAATGCCCATCGAATTTTGTCATGGGGTATTTTGATTTGACAGATGGTTCTAGTGAGGTTTGTTTAGGATTCACATCTTCCAATCCAACATCTCCATCCAAAATTATACTTTTTTAGTATCCTGCAAGAACAAAAAGTTAACTCCAAAAAAAAAATGTTAATTTCATAATTGGGTAATTCCCAAGCCTCTCCTCGGATTATTGAATCTATCTTCAGTCAATGGTTTGGTGAATATATTTAAAATCAAGGCCAAAATCAAGTAAAGTATGTCTCATCCATAAGATTTGAGCACAACTACTTCCTGCAACTCTATATTCGGCATCTATTGTTGAAAGAGACACACAAGCTTGCTTCTTGCTATACCAAGAAACTAACGAATGTCCAAGAAATTAACAATACCCACTTGTACTTTCTTTTTCAACTTTACATCTTACATAATCTGTGTCTGTGTATCCTATGAGATCAAAATAGTTAGTTCAAGGATGCCATAGTCCATAATCATGTGTCTCAATTAAGTATTTAAAAATATGTTTTATAGCGCATAAATATGACTCTTTGAGACAAGATTGGAATCTTGCATAAAGACAAACTGAGAACATGATATCAGGACAACTAGCAGTAAAATATAGAAGGCTTTCAATCATACCTCGATATTTTAATTCATCTACCTTCTTACCCTTTTCATCTTTGTCAAGCTTTAGAGAAGTGCTCATAAGTGTACTGATTTCTTTTGCTTGATTCATTCCAAACCTTTTGAGCAATTATTTAGCATACTTGACATCATTTAAAAAGATCTCATCCTTGATTTGCTTAATTTGTAACCCGAGAAAGAAGTTGAATTCTTCTATCATGCTCATCTCAAACTCTTGTTGCATAGTCTTTGCAAACTTCTTACACAAAGATTCATTAGTAGCCCCAAAAATAATGTCATCAACATATATGTAAACAATCAAGAGATCATTAGATTTTTCATCTTTGATGAACAACGTAGCGTTAATAACACCTCTTGAAAAACTTTTTGAAAGAAGAAAGCCACTAAGTCTTTTATACCAAGTGCGAGGAGCTTGTTTTAAACCATAAAGAACTTTGGAAAGTTTGAAGAAATGATTTGGAAAATATTCATGAATAAGACTAGGAGGTTGCTCTACATAGACTTCTTCTTCAATAAAGCCAAAAGGTGCTTTTAACATCTATTTGATAAAGTATGAAACATTTGAAAGATCCAAAAGCAAGAAACATTCTAATAGATTATAGTCTAGCAATGGGTGCAAATATTTCATCATAATCAATGTCCTCCTCTTGATTGAATCCTTGAACAGCAAATCTAACTTTATTTCTAATAACAATACCATGCTCATCGAGCTTATTTCTAAATACCCACTCGGTGCCAATCATGGGATGGTCAAGTGGTCTAGGAACAAGTTTCCAAACTTGATTTATCTCGAACTAATCTAATTCTCCTTGCATAGCCATAATCTAAAAATCATCACACAAAGCCACATCAATGTAATCAGGTTCAACACTTGAAAGTAAGGGAAGATTATCAATAAAGTACTGTCTGATTTTGATACCATAGTCGGATCTTTGATAATTTATTCTTTTGGATGTCCGAGTTTGTATTTCCATTCCTTTAGTAGGCTTTGGTCAATTTGATCTTTAGATCTTTGCTCCCTATCCTCAATTTGCTATTCTTCCAATTCTTCTTCTTTAGCATTGTTGTCAAGTGATGGAGCCTTGTGATATTCAATAATATTTTCTTTTGAAGTACCTACATCATCATCATCTTTTCTAGAAGAATATATGTTAGATTCATCAAATACAACATATATGGATTCTTACACACATAGAGTTCTTTTATTGTATACTCTATACGCTTTTTTTGTTAGAAGTGTATCTAAGAAGTATAGCCTCATCTAATTTTCTATCGAATTTGCCAAGATTGTCTCTAGTATTAAGAACAAAACATTTGTATCCAAAGACTTTGAACTATGAAATGGATGGGACTTTGTCAAACATAAGTTCAAAACATGTTTTTCTAAGAAAATGGCTTAGCATAACTCTGTTTATTATATAGCATGTTGTATTTACAACTTCAACCCAAAAATATTGTTAGACTGAAGGGCATTCTCTTGTTTTTTTTTTTATTTATGACAAACAATGATGTGGACTAACTTGGGTAATCTATATGTGATAGGACATGTTCGATCTCAATTCTTTCAAGGCATGCAAATAAGACTACTAAGTAGCTCTTAAGCAAATAGAACCCAATGGAGTGATTGATCAAGTATAACTACAACTTGACAGCTCGCATACCGTGACACATTTATGAAGAACTATAGATTAGGAATTGTTGTTAAGGTATAAATTATAAAATCCTATGTCTCTTTACCTTATGATCAGTTTTGTTTTACCTTGAAGCACCTATTAAAAAAAAATCAAAAGAAAATGATATCTCTAAATTTACATTTTTGAATGAAGTGATTTTGGATGGACCTCTGAATCCAAAACATCATCCAATGATCTGTAGCATTTTTTTAAAATGTTTTTGCTTAAAAAAGTGCCACTTTATACTAACATTTTGGATAGACATCTTTCCACTTTATGAATCTAAAACCTTGAAAATCCTGACATAAAGTAACTAGCCATTGGGGCTTTGGGTTTGGCTCCTATAAAAGCCTTTAGAACACAATTTTGAAGTAGATTTTTATGCTATCTTTCTCAGAAACATTCTTACACTTTACAATACAAAAATCTCCCATTTTTATTTGTGCTTCAAAATGAAATAAAATTGTTCCAAAGGTAAAAGGTATTGGTGCTTAGTTGTTCAAATCTACTTGATCTGTGAGCTATCTCTGTACTCTCTTTCAAATCTATTTTGTATCAAGGTTGAGAAGGTAAAACCCAATTGGTGTGAACCTTGATTATTGTGTTTAAAAAGGTTGGGTGTAAAACCAAAAGTGGTGATCCTCTTATATAAGATTGGTGTCACCTACCACCATAGATTTGGAAAAAGATTTTAGTTAGTGGTGTTGAAATTCTTAAGTGAGAACTTAAGATAGTGGATATAGATCATTTAAGGATCGAACCACTATAAACCCTTGAGTATTTTCTTGTGCTATTTACCTAAATTTCGTCACTGCATTTTCATTGTCTTCAAATCTTAAATGTTGTATCTATTTCTCTTGAAATCAGTAGCTTATTTATGGTTGCATTCTAAAGTGAACTTGTTCTTGATCCCTCAACTACCCATCTTCATTTCATTCAATCTGTATTACATTCCACATTATTGAAGCCACAAAACATCTCTCCCATTTAGTTTGTTTCTTTTTAAAAAGGTAGCACAATATTTAATTTGTATTTGTCTGCAAAAAACCTTATCACCCCCCAAGGTTTTTCAATTAGTATCAGATTGTTGGTCTACTCTATCTTTGATTTAACAGCATTGTAGCAAAGATCCATCTGGCAAACACATCTACTCTACCTTACATCAAAAGGTCTTTAACAAATAGACTTCCTTTGTTCAATGAAAGCAACTACATATTCTAGAAGAATAGAATGAAGATATTTGTGTGCTCAATAAATTTTTATCTATGGAATCTGATTGAAAAGGGACCATTTGTCTGAAGCAAAGTGGTTGAAGATAAAATAATGCCTAAAGAGATTGACGAATACAGCAGTGATAACATTGCTGAAATGACGTTAAATATCAGTGATGAACACTCTATGTTGTTCTCTCAATGTGAACGAATACAACCAAGTGAGTGGTTGTGATTCTGCTCATGACATATGAAAATTACTTGATATCACCCATGAGGGGACTAATCAAGTAAAGGAATCAAAGTTAGGACTTTTAGTCCAAGACTATGAACTTTTTTCTATGAAGCCAAGTGAAAACATAACTGATATGTTCACTTGATTTACAAACATCATGAATGGACTAAAAGCATATGGGAAAGTTTACTCCTTTGGTGAGCAAAACAAAAAACTGCTTGATGCTTTTCCAAAAAGTTGGCAACCAAGTACCTTAGTTGTGGAAGAATCTAAGAACTTAAATAGCTTGCCTACCGAATAGCTAGTTGGCTCTCTCTTGACCCATGAAATGAAACTCAAAAAGTTTTAAGAACATGATGATGATGACAAAGGGAAAGGAGAAACTGCCTTCAAAGCAGTTGATGAAGAAGCCAATGGTGATCAAACTCATAGTGATAATGGTACTAACTTGGTTATAGAAGAGTTGTCTATGGTTGCTAGAAAGTTTAGAAAAATGTTCAGAAAATGCCACTTCAAAAAGGGCAAAAAGCTTGTAAAAAAGAAACGACAAACCTCTTCCTTCAAGCCTCAATGTTTTGAATGCAAAAGCATGAAGCACTACATTGCTAACTATCTAGTAGCAAAAGAAAATGAGGCTAAGCAATTCAAGGAGAAGAAGAAAGACATAAAGATGAAGAAAGGAAAATGATTGATTGGAACTTAGGATCAAGCTGAATCCGAAACTAAAGAAAGTTGTGATTTTGAAAATGAAAAAGCAAACATTTGCTTCATGGCTATGAAGGTGTTGGGAAGTATGCCCTCCTAGAATAGGTTTTTGATGTAAATATCGAATGTTTTAATAAAAGAATTTATTTTCAAAAATCGTTTGTGAATTTACTTTTTATTTGTGCATAATTACGTTTGGAAAAGACTCATTGTGTTTAAGTAAGTGGTCCATGTGAATTGATGTCTTTCACAGTAAGGTATGGATCACGGGTTACTTAACACATAAACGTTCATTCTTAATCAATTGATGAGAATGGGAATCTCATCATGTTTAGGTATTATGTTATGAATTCCAAATGGGAATGGCTTACCTTTCGCCAGTGAGTAGTCCACTCACTTCATGACATAAGCGTATTTTTAATACGTAGAACATGACCTGTAATAGTGGTTTCTTAAAGTACTATTTGGTAGAAACCAAGACTACTACTGCTACAGCGTGGACTAATGTTCTACCGCTTGAGTATAGTAGGTAGTCTGACGAAGCTGGAAGCATGTACTTTGATATGCTTTAATTGAGGTTCAATCGTAGAACCAATATACTTGTATATTGGGTATATGTAACTAGTTAGTTAAGATAGACTTGTACAAGATAGTTTTTATACTATATCGTCCCTTGTGGTTGTCTGAATGATCTAAATGTCCAGGGCCCAGGGAAACATAACTTGGATGTTTGCTTTAGGGTAGCTCTCTTGGAAAGCGGAAACACTCCAAGAAGTCATGGATCATTGGACTAGAAGTCTAAGGATGCTAGATGTCATTTAGAGAGGTGTTAATACACTTCTTCCTCTCTAAATGCACGGCGATGTATAGAGGGCTATTTTAGTCATTTCACCTATAAGTTGGAGACTTTGCTAATGCAGTATTGTCCTTAGAGTCAATATTTCCTTATGGTGATATTAGGAAATATTTAAAATGCAAAATACAGCTATTTATATAGTAGAGGTATTTTGGTCATTTTAGTAGCCAAGGCGATGTGTCTTTTTTGTCTTCGGAATAGCCCGTAAGTTCTAATTAATTTTAGATTGAGGAATTGGTCTCAGTTAAAGAGAATTTTATTTTATTTAGGAAGTCTAATTTATTATTGGACTGAAATAAAATTAAATAAAAAGAAGTTGAGAGAAATTTATTATCTGGTTAATTGGTTAATTAATTTTTCAGGGCCTAGGTCCAGTTTGAATAATTAGAAAATTAACATGGGCTTAAACTAGATAGAAAAGGCTTGTTTAATTATTTATTGGGTTATTTCTATAAGCTCAAGAAATAAATAATTAATGTTTAATTATTTTTGGTTCATTTGGGCTCATTAATTATTTATTGAGTTATTTCTATAAGTCTAGAAAATAAATAATTAATGTTTATTATTTTGGGCTCTTTGGGTCCAAAAAAAACAATAAATATTATTTTGGCCCAACAGCCTGGACCATAGGGTTTTTCCAGATATGGTTCAGAAGAGTTTAAGGCTAAGCCAAACTCACTCTGTTGATAACATCCAGGTGTTTGAAATATCAAATCCTGGGGATTTAGTAATCAGATATTAATATACCGTGGTTTTTGCAAAAGAGACTCACGTCTCTGTGGAAAACAAGGCCTTTGGTTTTTTCTTCTTCTCTCTCTCTCTCTCGTGACTTTACTTTTTATCTTGTTGTTCTTGATTTTTGCTAATTAATAGCAAAAGGATCAAGAATGTTGAGACCGTTCCTCCTCACCTTTTGTTTCACCAACAAGGATTGAGGCAGTGGAATATTCCGAGATCTGGAAAGCTTTAGCGTTCATACAAACAAGGTGAAATAGGAGGATAGCAGGTTTTCAACCGAAAGCTTCATCAAGCAAGGCAGAAGGAGTTATCCCTGTGGTCCATTCGATTTCTCCACAACCAAAGAGGCTTAAGGTGCACAGAGGTATTGAATAAATGCTTCCATGCTTCGTTTTTTTGTCTCTGGTTTTTTCTCTGTTTACATAGAGCATGCCTTCCTCTGTTTTTTTTAATCTACAAGTGGTATCAAAGCATGTTGATTCATTAACTTAGGGAGCATGTTAGTTAATAAAAATAGAGAAGATCATTGTTTGGTGCTTAAGCCTGTGATCCTTCGCTGTTTTGGTATGGGATAGATGCTTTGTGAGCTTCACAGTAGAAGCATAGGAAGTCTGTAATTTTTCCATGCTTTCATAGAACAACCGTGTGAACCCAATTTTGAAGGGTATAGGTGAATGTGTTTTTGTTTGGATGAGATTATGTAATTCAAAACATCCAAAGAAGCCATGGGAAAAAGCAAAGAAAAAAAAAACCGCAGAGAAACGGAGAAGCAGAGCACTGTTCATAAGCCATTGGCGAGCCGAGTTGGAGCCAAGCCGCCGACAGCTTTCTGTGCCTAGAGCTGAGGGACGGCCTGCCTTGGCTCACACTAGCTCAAAGCAACGAAGAAATTGCAATTTGCATGCAAATTGCAATTTCAGAAATTCGCAGGTCGTACGGGTCGAATGACGGGCGCGGGTCAGGTACGGGTGGGCTTCATGGGTTGAACAGAGGGCGGTCTGGTGTGGCTGGTGCACCTGCCTCACGGTGGACCATCAAGGTGATCCGGTGCAGCGAGTGTACATGGACCAGGGGTTTTTTTTAATTTTTCCTTGTAATTTTCTTGCGTTTTCTTTTTCATTTTGGGTCCCATACCAGGAAAAGTTAATATTTTTGCAATAGTTAATATTCATGGAATATATTTGCATGAAAAATATTAGTAAGGGATTTTAGGATTAAACAAGACCATTAATTAATTAATTAATTAATTAATTAATTAATTAATGTGTTTAATTCTATTATTTGGGCACTTAGGTTTAAAAATAGAAAAGCATGAAAACGTCTACTATTTTCTAGCATGCTATTTATTTTTGAGTACCTATGTGCACATTTTCTCAAAGACCAAAGTCTTTGGAAATATTTTTGACAAGAAAAATATTTTTTCTTTAAAAAAATTAAATAGTTATTTTAATTTGAACAAAAATTAATCCTTAGATATTTTCTCAAAGGATTTAATCGTTGACATAGAAAATATATAGGATTTAGATTTTTTGTAAGTTAAAAATAGAAAGCCATTTTGTTTTATTTTGCATTAGAAATATTGTTTTGTCAAAATAAACTTGAGACCAAAGTCTCTAGAAATTTTTAATTGGAAACATTTTTGAAATCATTAAGTTTTTAACTTAAATAAAATTAGTCCTTGGAAAAATCTCTCAAATGATATAAACCTTGACATAGAGATTTTAATGGATTTAGATATTTTATTTTTTAGTTAAGGAAAAACTTAATGGAAATTTTCAAAAAGATATTTTCCATAGAAACCCTTGTTTAAAAAGAATAAGTGGGAGAGGGGTTTCAATGGCCCCACAACTTCCATCACGATCCTCATTAGAGATCGTAGGTCCCCCCGCGTCACCCTGGGAGTGAACCCGTATAGGATTGGGATACCACAAGGATCTAGATCTAATGGAGTGATGTAATTAATAATCTGGGACACGTACTATAATCGGCCAGCCCCTCGTTGGAGGTTATAGTACGAGGTATGTCCATAGAAAATGGGAGGAAATGGCCATCCTCTGGATAGAGTTATCCTCTAGACCATTACCTATAAGGGAAATTAATTTGTGGTGGTTAACACACTTAGCTTAGGGAACTATTAATCTTTCCAAGAAGCTATGTCAGTTTTCCTAAGAGCCAAATTAATTATTTTCAATTTTTATAAGGATAAAGTGCACAAATTTATTTTGTTTTCACAAACTAAATCCTTTCTTTTATTTTTTTATTTTTTCAGAAATCGTGGGAGGTTCTTTTAGTCCATTGGTCGTTATTCTTCAAGAGAATAAGCTAACGGGTCTAAACTATATGGACTGGAAGAGGAACCTGGACATAATACTCACAGCTGAGGAGTATAAGTATGTCCTTTACGAGACTTGCCCTGTTATCGGGGAAGGTTCCACTGTTGAAGAGCGAGAGGCTGAGAAGGAGTGGAAGAAGGCTGATGAAATGGCACGCTGCTATATGTTAGCCTCCATGTCTAATGTGCTCCAGTCAAAACACAAGCACATGGCTTCTACATATGATATTAGTCAGTCATTAGCCACTATGTTCGCGGACAAGAGTCGGCCTGCAAGGCAGGAAGCTCTTTAAACTATAATCAACACTAAGATGGCTGAGGGACCATCAGTCAGAGAGCACATGCTCAAAATGATTGCTGCTTTCGAGGAAGGAGAAATCTTAGGGGCTGTCATTGACCCCAAGAGCCAAATGGATATAGTTCTTGAGTCTCTACCAGGTTCTTTTACTCCGTTCAAGTTGAATTACAACATGAACAAGTTAAACATGAGTTTAACTGAGTTGATGAAGGAACTCCAGATGGCAGAGAAGGTCATGAAGCCTCAGTCAAAAGCTATGATTACTAAGGCTTCCTCCTCTAGAACTGGGCCCAAGCCCAGAAAGTTCAAAAGGAAGAAGGGAAATGCAGCGGCCCAGCCCAAGACCCAGTTCAAAGACAAATCAAAGGGCAAGTGCTTCAAATGTGGAAAGAAAGGACACTAGAAAAAGGAGTTTCCAGATCTTCAAGCTATGAAAAACTCCACAGGTAATGTTTTCTATCTAGAGTCTATACCAATAGTTAGATCAACTTCTACTTGGATTGTTGATTTAGAAGCCACTGATCACATCTGTAACTCCTTGTAGGGATTTAGAAATATTAGAAGACTCAAGAAGGGCAAACATGGGCTAAGCGTGGGAAATGAAGCACAAGTCTGGGCCCTTGCAGTGGGAGAGCTGGATCTTATTTTTAATTGTAATAGAATACTACTTTTAAAAGATATTTTATATGTACCTGGATTTCATCAGAATTTGATTTCAGTTGCAAAACTAATAAATCAAGGATATTCTGTATCTTTTCATTCTGGTATTTCTATTAGTAGTGATGGAGAAATTTTATGTACGGGCACATGTATAGAAATCTATTCTTCTTAAACCCTATTAACAATCAATTAAATAACGCTCAATCTAAACCTTTAAATAAGAAGAAAAAGACTAATATCAATGACTCATACCTTTGGCATCTAAGGTTGGGTTATATCAACTTAATCACGATTCAGAGGCTAATCTATGATGAGCCTTTGGGTTCATTGAGACTGGAAAATTTGCCTCAGTGTGAATCCTGCCTGATGGGAAAGATGACCAAAAGGTCATTTACACCAAAGGCGGATAGAGCCAAAGAAATATTGAGTCTTGTTCACACTAATGTGTGTGGTCCCTTGTCTGCACCAGCTAGAGGGGGTTTTGAGTACTTCATCACTTTTACGGATGATTGTACAAGGTTTGGTTATATTTACCTGATGAGGCTCAAGTCTGACTCTTTTGATAAGCTCAAAGAGTTTAAGGCTGAAGTGGAGTGTCGGACAGGTAAATTAATTAAGACCTTATGCTCGAATTGTGGTGGAGAGTATCTCCTTGGTGAATTCAAGGACTACATGGTACATCATGGGATAGTATCCCAACTCTCTATGCCAGGGACACCCCAGCAGAACGGAGTAGATGAGAAAAGGAACAAGACATTAATGGAAATGGTCTGAAGCATGATGTCTCATGATACTCTTCCAATGTCTTTTTAGGGATATGCCCTGGAAACAGCGACATACATTTGAAACTTAGTGGGTTCTAAGTTAATACCTAGGGCTCCTTACGAGATGTGGAATGGGTGTAAGCCAAGTCTGAATCATCTCAAGATATGGGGTTGTCCAGCTTATGTACTGGTCAAGAGAGACAAGTTGGAACTAAGATCAGAATTATGCTATTTTGTTGGGTATCCAAAAGGGACAAAGGATGGTTACTTTTATCATCCTAAGGAGCAAAAAGTACTATTTAGTACCAATGCTAGATACTTAGAGGATGATCAAAGTACTTCCACTAAAGGTTCAACTAGGTTGGAACTTGAGGTGAAGTTATCTTCGGAATCAACTTCTTCTGACTCGATTGTGGAACAAGAAGAGGTACAACCTCAAGAGCCTATACAAATGGAGCCTTGTCGTAGTGAGAAAGTGTCTAGGGTTCCAGAAAGGTGGACTGGAGAAGCTTTTGAGCTAGTTTTCGACCATCAGGAACAAGACCCCACTAGATATGAGGAGGCTATTGCTGATACCGATGCGAATCTTTAGCATGAAGTAATAAAAGCCAATATTGAGTCTATGTACTTTAATAAGGCTTGAGATCTTGTAGCTTTACCTGAAGGGATAAAACTCATTCGGTGTAAATGGGTATACAAGAAAAAGAGGGGAGCGAATAGAAAGGTGGAAACCTTCGAAGCTAGGCTTGTGGCGAAAGGGTATACTCAGAAAGAGGGTATCGATTATAAGGAAACCTTTTCCTCGGTGGCCATGCTTAAGTCCATCCGTATCCTCCTTGTCATCGCATGTCATTATGACTACGAGATATGGCAAATGGATGTCAAGACGGCCTTTTTAAATGGCCATCTTACCGAAGACATCTATATGTCCCAGCTGGAAGGGTTTGTTGTTAAAGGCCAAAAACATATAGTTTGCAAGCTTAAGAAGTCCATTTATGGACTTAAGTAAGTATCGAGAGCGTGGAACATTCATTTTGATGACACTGTAAAGTCTTATGATTTTATTCAAAACGAGGATGAACCATGCATATACAAGAAACTTGAGGGGTTTAATGTGATTTTTCTTGTCTTGTATGTAGATAACATTCTACTCATTGGAAATGATGTAGGGTTATTGTCATCTACAAAGATTTGGCTATTTAGTCAATTTAGTATGAAGGACTTGGGAGAAACCAGCTATATTCTCGGGATTAGACTTCTTAGAAATAGGAAGCAGAGAATGTTGGGATTATCCCAAGTCACATACATTGATAAGATGCTGGCCAGATATAGCATGGACTCATGCAAAGGAACTGTGATCCCTTGCAGACATAGATTGTCTCTTTCTTTAAAGGACTGTCCTAAATATCAAGAATAAAAGGAAAAGATGAGTAGCATTCCCTATGCTTCGGCTGTGGGAAGTCTCTCATGTACGCCATGCTATGTACTAAGCCAGATATCTGCTTTGCCGTAAGTTTAGTTAGCAGATATAAGCCAAACCCTGGGGAGGTTCATTGACAATGCTGTAAAGCATATTCTCAAGTACCTCAAAAGAACTTAGGAACCGCAGGAAGGGGAAGCATATTGAGAGATAGTACCACCTAATCTGAAATTTTATCCAGAGACGGGAAGTCGTGGTAGTACAGATTGTCTCTGAAAACAATCTAGCAGATCCATTCACCAAGCTTTTGGCTGAGAGGGTCTTCAAGAGACGCTTAGACTCCATTGGGTGGGCACCTACGGACTTACCTAGTCTTAGAGAGTAAGTGGGAGATTGTTGAAATGTATGCCCTCTTAGACTAGGTTTCTGATGAAAATATCGAATATTTTAATAAAAGAATTTATTTGCGAAAATCATTTGTGAATTTATTTTCTTTATTTGTGTATAATTTTATTTGGAAAAGACCTATTGTGTTTAAATAAGTGATCCATGTGAATGGAAGTCTTTCATAGTAATGTGAAACCCCAGTCGAGACCAACCTCAGAGTAAGGGGGTTGGGATGCATATCGTGCTTTATTTCATGATTAAATATGTTTCATATGATTTCTATGTGCTTTGAATTTGATTTTTATTATCTTGAAGTCTTGTTGGTGAGTGATGTGTGAGAGGGGCAAAATGGTAATTTTTGCCTGAGGTGAAAATAAGGAAATAGCTTGTGGATTGACTAGGAAATAATTTTTCTAGTAGAAATAGCAACAAGAGTTGTTGTGGTTTAGTGGTTAGAGCCATGGAATTAATTCTTGAGGTCTAAGGTTCAAAGTCCATCATAGAAGCTTTAGCTTGAGTAAATTTTATTTTGCTTAGAAAAGGATGGTTTCGGCCATGAGGGCCTAGATCAATGTGGTGATGATGTTCTAGGAGAGACATGTTAGGAGAATTCTCACTTCACTCTTTTGTTCTTTGCGAAATGCCAAAAGGGAATTCATTCTCCCTTGATCTTTAGCTTTTCTTAAATTCCAACTCCTTAGCTTGAGCAAGGTGTTCTATCCTTTTCCTTTCCAGAAAATTTAGTAGAGGACTAAGGACTTTTAGGATCAAAATGTCCTAGCAAAAGGCTTCTCATGGTTGGGAAAATGTAAATGATTTGTGGGAAAATTCAAGAGGAAAATCAATCTTGAAAGCTTGCTGAAATTTTTCCTCAAACTTAGTTCATTTATCTTCATGAAATGAGCTGAAATTTTCCAGCTTGTTGTACCTTCAAAAGGTCGAAAATTCTAGCTCACATTCCCTCCCAAATGCTACCAGAAAAATGGTCTTTAGGATCAGTTGAAACCTGAAAGTTTCTTGCCCAAATTCAGATTGCACAAGCTAGAGTAAAACAGGAAAAATTCCTGTACGAAAATCAGCCTTGTGAGCTCCAAATCAAGATGTTTTCTCCCAGATTTTGTGCAGCACCATAGCCATGTTTTTCCTCTATAAAGAAGGCTGGAAACCAGCCTTGAATACCCCTGAAATCCCCTTCAAACCTCGCTGCAAACCTGCTGGAAATGGCAGACGAAAATTCTGCCAGGAAATTTCTGTTCAGCGAAATTCCTGAGCATAATTTTTGTCCAGCTTGTTTCCTATTTTCTTTCAACCGAAAACCCCAACCTACTTCTGTCAAAACCTCTCTTAAACCTCCATTAACAGAGCTCTATTGTTCCCTGAAGTTTCTGCACGAAATTCCCTCCATGGCTGATAGAAAATCTCTCAACCAAATCCCTGCAATTTAGCTTGATTACTTTCCAAAAATTTCAGCCATCTTGCTTAACAACTTTCCATAAAATTTCCTCAATTGATCAGCTATCTTCTCCACCATTGTGCACCTTAATTTCAGCCACCACAAGTCTCCTCTAACCAGCTTTAATTCCATAGAAATCTGCACAATCCAGTCGGCCCTAGGAGAACTCAAAGCTGTCCAGAAAAATCAAGATATTCTTAGAATATCTAGTTTCCAAATTCTCTTCCTAAAAATATTCTTCAAGGATTGTAACAACTAGCCTTTCCTTTCCCTTCCAAATCAGAGAAATCACTCCCTAAACCCTACAGAATTTTGGCAGTCCAAACCCTCAGAAAATCGGCAGCTCTTCTTCTCTCTCTCTCGATTTTCTTCAAGCAACAAGAACACACACACACTACACCAAGAACACCTACTTCTTCTCTACACCTAATACCCCTCCAAACCACCTCAAACCCTCACGAAAATCTCCAGATTTAGTCTACTTATTGCTGTGAATCCATCAACACCAATATTAACATCAAACTCCTCCAAACATCTTGCTACTTCGGATCAAAGCAAAAATTTCTAGACAAGAACATCTTCAATGTAAACTCACTCCATCAACATCATCCTCTTCAAACTTAATCTCTAATGGAAACCTATATGAATAAGCATGCTAATGATCTCTTCTTCTTCTCTCTCTCTCTCTCTCTCTCTCTCTCTCATGGACCGAAAATTCCTCCCTTGGCCGAATGGTCTCTTTTCCCATGACCATGCTTTCGCCACCCTTCTTGAACAAGATTAGCCATCTAGGAGTTGAGATCTTCTCTAAACTCCTTCAAGTCATTCATCAATCAAGTAAGTACCTTCAATCCTCTTTTTAAAATTTAGAATCATGTCTCTAGGTTGATGAATGGCGATGGGGTTGTGTATGTGATGTTGTTGATTGAAGCATGAGTATATGTATGATTGAGATGGAGATGGGATTTATGCATGGAAGGATTATATTGGTGGATTTAATGATGAGTTGAGATTTGATGCATGTCATAGGTAGTATTTGTGATGAAGCATGCTAGAGATTATGTCACCATGGGTGAATAGGATTTATATGCATGATTAGATTTTGAAGCCGTGATCATGTTTATGCTAGTAGAGGTTAAATCATATAATAATAAATTTAGATCTATGCCTATGTGCAAGACTTGGATGATTTGATGAATTGAAGGATTGAGTATGTTATTGATTATGACCATGGAATCGTGATCATGATCTAGTTGTCCCTAAGCAAATTTTATTTCATGAATAACATATTTACTAATGATTTTTGCTAAAGAATTTCGAAAACCCTAGGAAGGGTAGAGTTGGAATTATAATATATGTAAAGGATATTTTAGTCAAATAAATAATGAATTTTCTAGAAAATAAAATAAATAAATATTATTTAAAATGAAGCAAATTGATTAAAGCCCTTATGAAAAAGACTTATACTTAATAAAATATTTACTAGATCAAAACCCTTAAGGATTTACTTATTATTTTCCAAGGAAACATTATTAAATTTAATCTTAACTAGTTTTAGCTTTCAATTACTTTCTAACAACTAAGCTACCATTAAGTTACTATTTTACCTAGTACCACCTTTGGCTCTTGATCAAATAAATTCTAAATTTTTCTTAACAAGATTTAAACTTTCAACTTATTAGAATTTATTTCCTAATCCATTAATTATTTTAAATAACAAATTAAACTGAGCTTATAAACCTATTCAATTATTATTTTGCCTTAAAGCTTGGGACACTAGAATCATGGTAGTAGTGAATTGAGTTGATTTAAAATTGAGGAAGTGGATTGTGGCTTGAATCTGATTAAGATTTGTGTTTGCCCATGTGGGGTTAGGTCATCTGTCCGAGACCTTGTTATTGTGAGCAAGAATCAGGTAAGCTCCTGCATAAAACCTCTCGATGTGAAATGTTTTCTTATGGCAAGCTAAATATGGAGTGTATGGACACTCATTCATTTGAAGGCAATTGAGGGTTGAATTCATCTTTATTTCCAACGCTGGAATTATTCCAAAGTTAATGAGCAGATTTTTCCAAACTCGAAACTCTTTCTAAAACTAATTTCTCGTAAAGCTTTGGAAACCCTCACATTGTTATTTTCATGAAGCACAATGCTTTGTTCATTTTATCCCAAGTGGGAAATGTCGTTGAGTACTCAATAAGGGTGGACTACTAGGACTAGTCTTTGAAGGGTTAGGGTGAGTCTCTATGTAGGTGGCCACCTCTGAGGGGTGAGTCCTTCCTGGATAAAATGCCAATTCCAGTGAGTCGTGCCGGTATGAGCTAGCAGTTTATTTTGTTTCAATCAAGTAACTGTGTTTTTACCGGAATGGACACCCGGTGGTTGTTTGGGTATAGAGAAGGAGGAGTATCTTGCCCAGTAGGCCGATCACCTACTTTTGTCAGTCTACACATCGTGGTAGGCATTCTGACCGGTTATGGGCCCAAAGTGTGGTAACCCATATCCCTTTTTTTCGAGTGGTTGACTTCATTACTTATGTATGGCTAGAAGAGCCAAAACGCCACTCTTGCTTTTGACTAATGTTTATTGCTTGCCAATGTTTTTCTTATAAAGATTTCACACTTTGCATCCACGAACTGTTTCTGCTAAACACCCAAAGCACACACGGACTTACTGAGATTTCTGTCTCACCACCTTTTATCATGATTTCAGGTTTATCCTGTTATGGGTGAGTAGCTACCTTGGAAGAGAATGTGTTTTTGCTTTTTTGTACTGCTTTGGGAGACGAGTGTGGATGATTTTAATTATGAGTTTTGTTTTGGAATTTCATGGATGTACATTGGAAGTATTTATTTTTGGGTTATAATAAATTCTTTTAGCTTGAGTATTATTCATTTCAGCAATTTTTATTTGTGACCTAGTTATAAAGACCCCTTGTCCGTTGGACGGGGCGACATCCCCGGCCCTGGCGGGCCTAGGTTTTTCGGGGTGTTACAAGTAAGGTATGGATCATGGGTTATTTAAACACATAAACATTTGTTCTTAACCGATTGATGAGAATGGGAATATCATCATGTTTAGGTTATTATGTTATGCATCCCAAATGGGGAATGGCATACCTTTAGCCAGTGAGTAGTCCACTCACTTCATGACATAAGCGTATTTCGAATACGTAGAACAGGACCAGTAGTAGTGGTTTCTTAAAATTACAATATGGTAGAAACCTAGACTACTACCGCTACAGTGTAGACTAGTACTCTATGACTTGAGTATGAGTTGTTGGTCTGGCGAAGCTGGAAGCATATACTTTGATATGCTGTAGTTGAGGTTCTATAGTAGGGCCAATATACTTGTATGTTGGGTATGTGTAACTAGTTAGTTAAGACAAACTTGTACAAGAGAGTTTCTACACTATATCGCCCCTTATGGTTGTCTAAATGATCTAAATATTTAAGGCCCTGGGAAACATAACTTGGATGTTTGCTTTAGGGTAGCTCTCTTGGAAAGCAAAAACACTCCAGGAAGTCGTGGATCATTAGACTAGAAGCCTAAGGATGGTAAATGTCATTTAGAGAGGTGTTAGGACATTTCTTCCTCTCTAAATGTGCGGTGATGTGTAGAGGGGTATTTTAGTCATTTCACCTGTAGGTCGAAGACTTTGCTAATGCAGCATTGTCCTTGGGGTCAATATTTCCTTATAGTGATATTAGGAAATATTTAAAATGCAAAATACATCTATTTATATAGTAGGGGTATTTTGGTCATTTTAATAGCCAAGGCGATGTGTATTTTTGGTCCTCGGAATAGCCCGTAAGTCCTAATTATTTTTAGGTTGAAGAATTGATCTTAGTTGAGAGAGTTATATTATATTCAGGAAGTCTAATTTATTATTAGACTGGAATAAAATAAATAGAGAGAAATTTATTATCTGGTTTAATTGGTTAATTAATTATTCAGGACCTAGGTCCAGTTTGAATAATTAGAAAATTAATCGAGACTTAAACTAGAGGAAAATAATTAATACTTAATTATTTATTGGGTTATTTATTTAATTAATCCCAAGAAATAAATAATTAAAATTTAATTATTTTTTGTTCACTTTGGCACATTAATTATTTATTGGGTTATTTATTTAATCCCAAGGAAAATAATTAATGTTTATTATTTTGGGCTTTTTGGGTCCAAGAAAAATAATAAATATTATTTTGGCCCAATAGCCTGGACCATCGGATTTTTCCGGACACAGTTCAGAAGAGTTTAGGGTGATGCCAAATTTTATTTTGTTAATAATATTCAGATATTAAATCCCGAGAATATTATTTTTATCAAAATAATTATTTTTGGTTTCATGACTCTTGGCTTTCTGTGTGGAAAAGTAAAATAAAAGAAAAAGGAAAAAAAAAATTTCTCCCGAGTCTCTTAACTCTCAGTCTCTCGTGTGGCTGTATGGTTTTCTGGCTTTTGGTCTTCTTCATTAGCTTTTGTTTTCTTAACAGAAGATGCCAAGCCTATGAAAGGATATAGAGACCTGTAAAAGAAAACCGATATTCTTCACAACTCAAGCCTGTGTTCACCAACGTTTGATTTGGCTGGGTCATATTCTAAGAATTGAAAAGTCAAGCATTGCACTGGAGGTGAAAAAGAAAGGTAGACAGTGCACCGGAAGCTTCACTCCACGGGAAGAAAAGAGTTGTTTCTGTACTTCAACCAACTCTTCTACGATCTTCAAGGTTTAAGGCTCCAAGAGGTATGTTTTTCATGCCTCCATGTTGCTGCCATGCTCTATTTCTAATTATTTCCTCCATTTTTATGTCCACCGTGCATGCTCTGTCTTTGTCAAATTCCTTCAGCTTCGACTGTGGGAAGCCTCATGTACGTCATGCTATGTACTAGGCCAGATATCTGCTTTGCCGTAGGCTTGATTAGTAGATATCAGTCAAACCCTGGGGAGGTTCATTGGCAAGCTATAAAGCATATTCTCAAGTACCTCAAGGGAACGAGAGATTATATGCTAGTTTACAGGGTTGATGACTTGGTTCCTACAGGATACACAGACTCAAACTTCCAGGCGGATAAGGATGAGAGAAAATCCATTAGTGGATATGTCTTTACCTTATCTGGAGGAGCTATTTTATGGAGGAATATCAAGCAATCTTGCATTGCTGACTCAACCATGGAAGCTGAGTATATGGCAGCTTCGGAGGCATCTAAGGAAGCAGTCTATCTCCGGAAGTTCCTTTCAGAACTTGAAGCCGTGCTACACATGGACAGGCCGATTGTGATGTATCGCGACAACACTGGAGCAGTATCACAATCCAAAGAACCCAGGAACCACAAGATGGGGAAGCACATCGAGAAGAAGTACCACATGATCTGGGATTTCATCCAAAGACGGGAAGTCGTGGTGAAATAGATTGCCTTAGAGAACAATCTAGTAGATCCATTCATCAAGCTTTTGGCTGAGAGAGACTTCAAGAGACACTTAGATGCCATAGGAGTGGGCACCTATGGACTTACATAGTCTTAGAGTGCAAGTGGGAGATTGTTGGGAAGTATGCCCTCTTAGACTAGGTTTCTGATGTAAATATTGAATGTTTTAATAAAAGAATTTATTTTCAGAAATCGTTTGTGAATTTACTTTTTATTTGTGCACAATTACGTTTGGAAAAGACCCATTGTATTTAAGTAAGTGGTCCATGTGAATAGAAGTCTTTCATGGTAAGGTATGAATCACGGGTTACTTAACACATAAATGTTCGTTCTTAATCGATTGATGAGAATGGGAATCTCATCATGTTTAGGTTATTATGTTATGAATTTCAAATGGGGAATGGCTTACCTTTAGCCAGTGAGTAATCCACTCACTTCATGACATAAGCGTATTTTTAATACGTAGAACATGACCTGTAATAGTGGTTTGTTAAAGTACTATTTGGTAGAAACCAAAACTACTACTGCTACAGTATGGACTAATACTCTACGGCTTGAGTATGAGTTGATAGTCTGACGAATCTAGAAGCATGTACTTTGATATACTTTAGTTAAGGTTCTATCGTAGAACCAATATACTTGTATATTGGGTATATGTAACTAGTTAGTTAAGACAGGCTTGTACAAGATAATTTCTATACTATATCGCCCCTTGTGGTTGTCTGAATGATCTAAATGTCTAGGGCCCTGGGAAACATGACTTGAATGTTTGCTTTAGAGTAGCTCCCTTGGAAAGCCGAAACACTCCAGGAAGTCGTGGATCATTGGACTAGAAGCCTAAGAATGGTAGATGTCATTTAGAGAGGTGTTAGTACACTTCTTCCTCTCTAAATGCACGGCGATGTGTAGAGGGGTATTTTAGTTATTTCACCTGTAGGTCGGAGACTTTGCTAATGCAGCATTGTCCTTGGGGTCAATATTTCCTTATGGTGATATTAGGAAATATTTAAAATACAAAATACAGCTATTTATATAGCAGGGGTATTTTGGTCATTTTAGTAGACAAGGTAATGTGTCTTTTTGGTCCTCAGAATAGCCCGTAAGTCCTAATTAATTTTAGGTTAAGGAATTAGTCTCAGTTAAAGAGAATTTTATTTTATTCAAGAAGTCTAATTTGTTATTGGACTAGAATAAAATTAAATAAAAAGAAGTTGAAAGAGATTTATTATCTGGTTTAATTGGTTAATTAATTTTTCAGGGCCTAGGTCCAGTTTGAATAATTAAAAAATTAACCTGGGCTTAAACTAGATGAAAAAAGGCTTGTTTAATTATTTATTGAGTTATTTCTATAAGCCCAGGAAATAAATAATTAATGTTTAATTATTTTTGGTTCATTTGGGCTCATTAATTATTTATTGGGTTATTTCTATAAGCCCAAAAAAATAAATAATTAATGTTTATTATTTTGGGCTCTTTGGGTCCAAGAAAAATAATAAATATTATTTTGGCCCAACAGCCTGGACCATAGGTTTTTTCCAGATACGGTTCAGAAGAATTTAAGGCTAAGCCAAACTCACGTTGTTGATAACATCCGGGTGTTTGAAATATCAAATCCTGGGGATATAGTTATCAGATATTAATATACTATGGTTTTTGTAAGAGAGACTCACGTCTCTGTGGAAAAAAAGGCCTTTGGTTTTTTCATCTTCTTCTCTCTCTCTCTCGTGACTTTGGTTTTTCTCTTGTTGTTCTTGATTTTTGTTAAGTAATTGCAAAAGGATCAAGAACGTTGAGACCATTCCTCCTCACCTTTTGTTTCACCAACAAGGATTGAGGCAGTGGAATATTCCGAGATCTAGAAAGCTTTGGCGTTCATGCAAACAAGGCGAAGTAGGAGGATAGCGAGTTTTTAATCGGAAGCTTTATCAAGCAGGTAGAAGGAATTATCCCTATGGTCCAGTCGATTTCTCCACAACCAAAGAGGCTTAAGGTGCACAGAGGTATTGAATAAAGCTTCCATGCTTCTTTTTTTTTTTTCTCTGGCTTTTTCTCTGTTTACACAGAGCATGCCTTCCTCTATTTTTTTTAATCTACAGGAGGATAAGGTAAATCCTACTTCTCTAGATTTAATATCTGATTTGCATAATTCTGATTGTGAAAAGCATGATGATCCGAGTGAATTGCTTTTTGACATGTTTCATGAACTTAAAAAGCTATGTAGAAGAAACAAGGAAATGAATGTGAAAATTGATTCCTTGATAGATGAGAATGGAAAGCTATTAAATGAAAATAATGTTTTATTTGATTTCGTTATGTGCGCAAATGTTGAAAAGGATGTTGTCCTAAGCGTTTTGCATTGTATGTCTCTGAAAAATAAATGTTTGTATGACAAAGTGCTTTCTTTTGAAATTATGGTCAAAAATTTTAATGATATGAAAAATAGAGTTGATAACCTCACCACATGCATTGAGAAATTCACAAATGGCAAAAACAACTTGGAAAAATTACTTGGTACACAACATATAGTAGGAAACCGAAATGGTCTTGGGTATAGGCACAAAATGAAAGCTGAAAATCATAAACCATACTTTGTTAAGGCTGGCACTTCATATGTGACACACAATTGTTGCCCATATTGTGGAAAATCTGGACACAAAGCATCTAAGTGTCATATTAGTAAAAAAGTAGAATCTGGTACAAAAATGATTTGGAAGGTAAAAGGTACTATTACTAACCCCCGTGGACCCAAGAAGGTATGGGTACCAAAAATTACTCTTCCATCCTATGTATTGGGACATTTATCGAACAAAATGAGCTCGCCAAAGTGATTTTTAGATAATGGATGCTCGAGGCACATGACTAGAAATGCAAGAGAGCTGGAAGGTATTCAAGTTACAAACGATGGATTTATCATTTTTGGAGATAAAAAGAAAGGAAAGATACTTGGTGTAGGTAACATTGGTAAGAAAACTTCTCCTATCATTAAACAAGTGCTATTAGTTGATGAGTTAAAATACAACCTGCTTAGTATTAGTCAAAGTTATGTTTGAAAAAGGTTCTTGTATCATCATGGATAGTTCCAACAATAAGACTATTTTTGTTGTTTACCGTGCTAGAAATGTAATTGTACTTTATCTTGATGATCTTATGGCACATGGTATTAGATGTGTAATACCCTGTATTAAGCTACCTTTATTATGTGGGAAAAGTCGTGCATGTCATAGAATTTTTATATTGCATTTGGTAAATTGAATTATTTTCATGAAAAATATGAGGTTCATGAGTTCGTTATTTCATGAATTATAATTTGTTCTTGGAGTGGTTGTGTTATTTGAGTTCGTTGAGTTTTCTTTTATTGAGGAGAATTCATTAGGAAGAGGATGAAGCAAGTGAATAGGAATTAAGGGAATTTAATTAGGAGAATATTTATACAAGAATTAATGTGGAATAGTGGATAAAGCTTGGAGTTTAATTCTTGATGGGATTGCGTTTGAATCCTAGGTACTTCAAATCCTTTCCTTTCTTTTATTTTCTCCTTCCCTAATTTTTTCTAAACCTTGGCCGAAATACTCCTAGGGTAGCCGCCACCTTGGAGCCAATTTCCTAAAATTTAGGAGTGTGATTTACCTTGAGAATTAATTTATAAAGCATTTGAAAATAAATTAAATTCTTATTTCTAATATCTTATCATAATCTGGATTTTTGAATTTTAAATATTACTAATTTGGATTTTTGAAACCTATATCTTAGTAAATTAGTAGGAAATAAAGAATATAAAAATATAGCTTATTTTCTCCAAGTAGCCACCACCTTTTAAGGAGATAAGTCTCCATATTTTAATTTTCTTCAAATAATTTTTAAAAATAAAAGGATAAAAGCTTAATTTTAAATGAAGTATTTATCTCTTGGATAAGGATTTTCGAAATTTGGGGGAAAAGGAAGAAGGATTTCGGGTAGCTTCAAGGGAAAAAGGAAACTAGAATTTTATCTTGTAAAATAACTATTTAATAGCCATTTAAATTACTTAAATTAATACAGGGAATAAATTAAATTATTACTTAAATAAATAACCTAATTCCTTCCTATATTTTTCGGGAAATTCCCTCAATGCTGCCGCCACACATTAGAGTAATTGTAGCTCAACTAAAACTCTCCAAAACCTAACTAGGGTTATCTAAGAAAACCTTAACCAACTAGGACTTTGTTTTAGCCAAAAAAATACCAGAATTTCCTCTCCAATTCCTTCAGATTTTTGGCCAAATCAGCACCATTCTGCACAAAAATTCTGCCAAAAACCTGCACAAAAACCTCTCTAGTATCGCACAAAAATATAGCTACACACAAAACTCACTTTTCTTCTCTTATTCTCACCATTATAGAGACCGAAACCAACTAGATTCCTTCTATTTTTCTATCCAAATTTTTTTCCTGCATAAGCATAAAAAACATAGCAGCAATAACCCCTAAACTACTGTCCAATTTCGGCACTCAAAGAAGGACCAAAGCTGTCCAACTTTTCTCTTGTAATCAAGAATCCAAAGCAAGGTGGAACTCCTCCAAACACCTAAATACCAAACCCTAGACTTTTCTATCCAACACTACCCTCTCAACCCCTTAAACTCATGAAACAATCAGCATTCTGCCTGCACAAAAATTCGCCCAACCTACCCTAAGAACAAAGCCAAAACCGAAACTCTTTATAAGGTAATTGATCTTCAACCATTCTATTCATCTCTTATTCCATTCTTTCTCTCTTTTCTCCCTTAAATCACGTCCATAAGGGAGTAATTTTATCCCTTTCTTGGTGATTCTTGATCAAAGACATTTAGGCGGACCAATCTCTTCAACTATCGAGTAAACTCAAGCTAGTCATCAAGGAATTGTCATGTTTTAAGTCTAGATTGCTAAAAGGTAATCAAGATCCTATCATTACTGATTTAAATGGCTTTAATCTTTAAAGTATTGACTTATAAATGCTCATGGAGTCTAGCATGAAAGCATGAATGAACTAGAATGATTAATAGGTTGATGTAAGCCATAGACAAAGCATGTATGAGATAGGACATTGATGTATCTTGTCGTGATGAATCTAGATCTATGCTAAGTAGGTAAATATGAGATCTTTCAATGTTTATGGGGTTGATTATGATGATTTTATGCTAGTTGAATACAAGAATTGTCATATAGTGATTTGATTTGGATGAATGCATGGTTATGATCAATAGCATGGCAAACAAAGTTGTGCATGTGATCTAATGAAATAAATTACCTAGATACCATGGATGAATTAGTTGATTAATAAGATAATGAAAAGTCATATTGCATGAAATAGTGGATGTAATATTTGGATTCTAATTAAAGAATCATTTATTCTAGATAAGGAAGGAATGGAAGTTAGGGCCATCAATTGAATTAGGTCTAGCTGTTGATTTATCCAAGTAAGTCCCTGTATAACCATTTTGATAAATGTTACATGTTTCTAAGCAATTTTTACAATTTTATTTGGAATTGATGCTAATATGATGTTTTGAGAAGAGGATTGAAACGTTAGCCAAACATGATGAGTTACACTGTGTCGTTTTGATACCAGGGTTGGAAACGTGGATATGTTACTTTCTAAATGAGTTTATTAAATTTCAACTATTCAAACTCAAAAATGATTTCTTATACTATCACTAAATGATTTGGAAATGCTATTACGAAAAATCACGTTTTGCAATTAAGCTAATCAAAGACTTTCAAAAAAAGAAAAATGATTCTACCCCTAAATAGGGAGCATTGAGCACTCAGCGAGGGTAGGCTAGTAGTACTAGTCTTGAAGAGTAAGAGTGAGTCTTCTGGCAGGAGACCACCTCCAAAAGATGAACTCAATTTGGAGAGGTGACAGTACTACATAGTCAAGCCGTCCAAGCTAGCATATTAATCCATGTGAACATTGTTGATTCGGGTTGGACAACTGAAGTGTTGGGTGTAGAGATGGAGGGGTATCTCACCCTAGTGGGAGGATCCCCCACTGCCCATTGTTGAAAGAATATATTGGGACGCTATTATGATAGTAACCATGATATGGATTATGATACTATTGTTTGGATCATTTGCTAATCCCTACTTAATGAATTATGAATATGATAAAACAGTGATTTATTGTGAACTATATTTGATTCATTGAGCAAGGTTCCTTTGCATAACTGTTATTGATGAAATTGACTTGCAAACACGATTTTGTGATTTTGATAAACCTGCATGCATGAAATGGTTATAATTGACACTTACATACACGAGACTTATTGAGATGCCAATCTCACACCTTTTATATCATGATTTCAGGAGAGTACTTATATTGAGCAGGTTGAAGGAATAAGCAATGATCGCTCATTTGTTTATTTTATTTTAATTTGTATTTCTTTCAAGAGATGTTTGTCAATTTTGATTTCTTGGATTTGTATAAGTATTTCCCTCGAATGAAATAAAGTGTTTTATTATTTTAATTAGTTAGGTTTTTTTCTATTATTTATTATTTGCGCCTCGTTATAAAGACCCCTGGTCCTCAGGACAGGACGACATCCTACCCTATCTAGGTACGTAGGTAGTGGGGTGTTACAAGATGCCTCTCTATGAATGATGATGATAGCTACCTTTGGCATAGAAGGTTAGGTCATGTATCTATCGATTTGCTAAATAAATTATCCTTAAAGGACCATGTTAGAGGATTACCTAAAATAAGATTTGATAGAAATCGGGTGTGTGATGCTTGTCAATTTGGAAAACAAACCAAAACCTCTTTTAAACCCAAGAAAATGATTTCAACGTTAAAACCTCTTGAACTCATACACATGGATTTGGTTGGACCAATAAGGACCACTAGTCTTAGTGGTAAGAAGTATACTTATGTAATTGTCGATGATTTCTCAATATTCACTTAAACTCTATTTCTTGCTCAAAAAGATAAAGGCTTTTCTAAATTTTCAAGCCTACTCAAACGTGTTCAAAATTTTCTTGGTTACAAATTGATTTCAATTAGAAGTAACAACGGTAGAGAATATCATAACCATGACTTTACAAAATTCTGCGATGAAAGTGGTGTTTCACACAACTTTTCAGCTGCAAAAACTCCTCAACAAAATGGTGTGATTGAGAGGAACAATAGAACCTTGCAAGAAATGGCAAGATCAATGCTGTGTGAAAACTCCCTTCTAAAATATTTTTACCTGAAGTTGTGAATATAGCTTGCTACATCAGCAACTGTGTTATGCTAAGACCCTTTTTAAGAAAAACTCCTTTTGAACTCATATTTGACAAAGTTCCATCCATTTCATACTTTAAAGTTTTTGGATGCAAATATTTTGTCTTCAATACTCGCAACAACCTTAGAAAATTTGATAGCAAATCTGATAAGACTATATTTCTCAGATATTCTTCTAACAAAAAGGCATATGGAGTGTACAATAAAAGAACTCTATGTGTGAAAGAATCCATACATATTGTGTTTGATGAATCAAATATATATTCTTCTAGAAATGATGATGAGGATATAGATATCTCAAAAGAAAATGGCAGTGAGCAGTAAATGGCTCCTCTGCTTGATATTCACGAGAAAGAAGATGAATTAGAAAAACAACAAGCTAAAGAAAATAAACAAAGGACTAAGAGCCCACAAATCAAGATCTACCAAGAGATTGCAAGTACAAAATTGTCCATCTAAAAGAATAGATCATTAGTGATTCTAGCTGCAGAGTTAAAATTAGAGTGTATTTTGTTGATAATTTTACTCTATGTTCTAGCACCAAACTTAATTGTATTGATGCAGCGTTACATGATGAATTTTAGATTATGGCCTTGCAACAAGAGCTAAACCAATTTGAAAAGAATAAAGTTTGGATGCTTGTCCCTAGACCACTTGATCATCCTGTAATTGGTACCAAGTGGGTTTTCAATAACAAACTTGATGAGCATAGTATTGTTATTAGAAATAAAGCCAAATTAGTTGTCCAAGGATTCAATCAAGAAAAGGGTATTGATTATGATGAAACCTTTGCTCTCATTACTCGGTTAGAATCAATAAGAATGTTGCCTACATTTGCATCTTTCAAAGGTTTTATGCTCTACAAAATGGATATCAAAAGTACTTCCTTAAATGGTTTCATTGAAGAGGAAGTATATATGGAACAACCTCCTGATTTTTCTTATGAACGTACGTCTTTAAACTCTCCAAAGCCCTCTACGGTTTAAAACAAGCTCCAAGAGTATGGTATGAAAGGCTTAGTGGTTTTCTCCTATCAAAAGGTTTTTCAAGAGGCTTAGTTGACACCTCATTATTTATCAAATTTGAAACTCTGATGATATCTTAATTGTACAAATATATATTGATGATATTATTTTTGGAGCTACTAATAATTCTTTGTGCAAGAAATTTGCCAAGACAATGCAGCAAGAATTTGAAATGACTATGATGGGAGAACTTAACTTCTACCTGGGTCTTCAAATCAAGCAAACCAAAGATGGAATCTTCTTGAATCAAGCTAAGTATACCAAGGAACTGCTGAAGAGAATTGGAATGAATGAAGTAAAAGGAATAGGTACAACTTTGAGCACATCGTTAAAGCTTGATAAAGATGAGAAAGGTAAAAAAGTAGATGAATCGAAATATAGAGGTATGACCGGAAGTCTCCTTTATCTTATTGCCAGTCAGCCTGACATTATGTTCTCAGTATGTCTTTATGCTCGATTTCAATCTTGTCCTAAAGAATCTCATCTATGTGCTATAAAACGAATCCTTAGATATTTAATTGAAACATATGACTATGGCTTGTGGTATCCCCGATCTAATTTATTTGATCTTATAGGATACATGGATACTGATTATGCTGGGTGCAAAGTTGAGAGAAAAAGCACTAGTGGACACTGATAGTTTCTTAGTCACTCTCTTGTCTCATGGTATAGCAAGAAGCAAGCTTGTGTATCTCTCTCAACAACTAAGGCAGAATACATTATTGCAGGGAGCTGTTATGCACAAATCTTGTGGATGAAAAATAATTTGCTTGACTTTGGTTTAAATTTTAATTGCGTGCCTATCCTATGTGATAATACTAGTGCTATTAATCTCACCAAGAATCCCATTCAGCATTCTAAAACTAAGCACATTGAAATTAAGCATCATTTTATTAGAGATCGTGTGCTTAAGTGTGATGTGTGTGTGGAATATATTTTAACCGATGAACAGCTTGCAGATATTTTCACTAAACCTCTGGCTGAAGATAGATTTAATCAACTAAGAAGAGGTTTGGGAATAACCAAAATTATGTAACTAACATTTTTTGTCAAGGATTTGTTTGTTCTTTCTTGCAGAACTTCTAAAGAAACATACTTTCGAATGGTGATTTTGGACGTAATATTTGAGAAACATGAATCCAAAATCTCTTTGATAAGATATCTCTGTTGGGAGGTATACCCTCTTAAACTAGGTTTCTAATGTAATTTTGACTTGTATTAATAAAAGTATTTTTCTAAAAAATTATTTGTGAAATCTTCCTTATATCTGTGCACAATTTTTATTGGAAAAGACCCATTGTGTTTAAGTAAATGGAGGTCTTTCACAGTAAGGTATAGACCATAGGTTACTTAACACATAAACTTATGTTCTTAACCGAATGATGAGAATGGAAATCTTATCATGGTAAGGTTATTGTGTTATGAATTCTAAATAGGGAATGGCTTACCTTTAGCCAATGAGTAATCTTCTCATTTTGTAACACAAGCATATTTCGAATGTGTAGAACTAGACCTGTAGTAAGTGGCTTCTAAAACTACTATGTGGTAGAAACCTGAACTACTACTGCTACAGTGTGGACTTGTACTCTATAGTTTGAGTATGAGTTGGTGGTCTGACGAAGTAGGAAGCGTATGCTATGATATGCTATAGTTGAGGTTCTTTAGTACGACCAATATACTTGTATGTTGGGTATATATAACTAATTAGTTAAGACAGACTTGTATAAAATAGTTTCTACACTATATCATCCGTTGTAGTTGTCCAAATTATTTGATTATTTAAGGTCCTGGGAAACATGACTTGGATAATTACTTTAGGATAACACTTGTGGAAAGCAAAAATATACCAAGAAGTCGTGAATCATTTGACTAGAAGTCTAAGGATGATAGATGTCTTTTAGAGAGGTGTTAGTACACACTTTCCTCTCTAAATGCACGACAATGTGTAAGGGGATATTTTAGTCATTTCACCTGTAAGTCGAAGGCATAGCTAATGCAGCATTGTCCTTAGGGTCAATATTTTTTTATGGTGATATTAGAAAATATTTAAAATGCAAAATACAGCTATTAATATAGTATGGGTATTTTGGTCATTTTAGTAGCAAAGGCGATATGTATTTTTGGTTCTTGGAATAGCCCATATGTAATACCCCGAATTTTACCTTTGATTGGCTACTATTTATAATAGGATGAGAATTTATATTAATGTCCAGAACAAAAGTTGATCGCTGTAATGAGACGAATATTTTGCTACGATAATATTTGGTCGGGACCTGGATGTAATTATTGGATTTGTTCTACCCATACACTAAATCTTCGGAAGGAAAATATTATTAATAAAATAAGAATTTAAGGGTACACTAAGAAGAGAAATTGATCAGTGCAATGAAACACACATTTTGGTGTGAATTATGCTATCCGGGTCACCGGAGGCATTTTCGTCATTTTGACTGTGCCCGCGATTTTGACAGCAAATTTGACCAAATAGAGAAGGAATTTAAGAATTTAAGAATTACCAATGCATTCAGTAAAATTTTTGGAGTTAAATGGTGAAATAAAATATTTTTCCGTTTCGGACCTGATTTTGATCATTTTTGAAGAAAATAGGAAATCACGATTAAAAATAGTGCGTGTGGCATTTTGTGAGAGTAGCCCATGAACATGTGTCAATTTAAGAGAGGTTTCATGAAGAGCTCATGCAAGACACTTGGAATTAAAGGATTTCAAAAACAAATGAAGAATGATGTGTAATTTTGTGATTGGAACACATCATTTTGTGGGCCATTTAATTTTGGCCTTGGGTATTGTGATTGGCTAATGTTTAGACCAAGAGAAGATGAATGAATGGCTAGAAATTGGCCAAGAATTTTGTTGGCCTTGCAAGAAGAAATAAGGGAAATTTTTCTGGAGAGAAAAAGTGGTTGGTGTGTAAAATTGTCATTGGAACACACCTACATGAAATCCACCATACAAGCAATTGAATTAAAATTTTCTTGGCTAAAATTTGACAAGAAATGGTGGTGAGGAGGCTGTTATAACAGCCAGAATTTCGGCCAGCCTTGAAGAAGGAAAAAACTAGAGAAAACAAGGAAAGAAAATCTAGAGAAAATAAGGAGAAAAAGAAAAACGAGAGAGAAAGAAATAAGTGTGTGTGTGTGTGTGTGTGTGTGTGTGTGTTCTTGGTGTTCTTGAAACAAAATCACTTCAAATAGTCTCAAACACAAGGTAAAATCCTATGCTTCAAGAATTAAAGTTGTAGATATCATTATGGTGATCATTATGATATCAATTCTAACATGAAAACATGATTTTCATGTCTTGATTTTGGATTAAAGCTAGGGTTTATAAACTTTATGTGTGTGAACCTTGTATATACCTATGTGTTCTATGTGTGATGACTGCCTAGGAGCCTTATGGATATTGTTTTGTGTAACAAAGAACTGAATATTTATGGTAGTTTGAAGGATTGCTTTTGGTTGATGAGATTATGATCAAAGTAGGGTAAAAATTGAATTTACTTGGTTAGAAAAATGGATGAAACTAGCTTTTGATTAGAATAGATGAAGTTATGTTGAATAAGTATGACTCTTGTGAGCTATTGGAATCTAAAAATCACATAATTAAAGATGATTTGAAGGAAAATTGAGTGAATTCCAAGGTGTTAAAGGTTAAAGGAAAACAAAGGAACGCATGAATAGTTGGTTTGAGGCAAAACTACTGGGGCTGTTTTTGCCCAGTAGCATATCACGGGAGCTAGAACTCCAGAAAGGGCTAATGTAGAATTAAATCTAAGAGTCTTACGAGCAATTTAATATGTCCTAGAGCCAAATCGGAGTTGTGGATTGAAAGTTATGTGCAAAACAAAATGATGTGTCAAACTAGCGAAATTCCAGAAAAGTAGTACGAAAATGGATGAATTTAAGGATGATTAATTATGTGATTTTAGATGAAATTAAGGGGAAACAAGAAGTGAATCCTTTGTATATGAAGGGAGAAAGGTTGTGGAAAAAGAAAAACGAAAGAATTGACCAAACGATTAAAAAATGACATGAATGAACGTCAAACGTTTTCCTTAACCATCGGCTACCCTCGGCCCCGACGACCAAACGTCGGTTAAACATCGGTTAGATGTCGGCTAGATGTCAGGCACATCGGCTAGACATCGGCCAACCGTTGGCTATTTTTTGGCCAAACACGAATTGACCCGAAAACGATGTGTGGTGTAGGTTTATCGGTAAACGGCCAACGGTTTATTGAAAACAGTAGAAATGATGATCAAACGACCGTGAACGGAAAAGTTTAGTCAGGACATAATGTGAGTCCCTTTGATTCCTAAAACTCTTTGAAAGCTAGTGTGCTTCACTTTTTCATGAAATGCTATGTTTTATACCATTTTGGAAATCCCTGAACATGTTCAATGTTTATCTTAGCAAGAATTATTTTATACCATTTTAGGCTCAATTGAATATTATAATTGGCTTGGAAACCTTATTGGATAAGTAAAGCATGAATTTTGTGAATTTAGTCCTTTTGCATTAAATATTTGAAATTTCAGAAAATGGTAAATTTTGGAATCGGGTATCTATATATTGACTGGAATGCCCTTATTAGAACATTTTATGGAAATATGTTTGAAAACTTTGAATTTGATCCGCTTTTGGGATTAGAATTCTGGAATTTCTTGAAATGAGTTCCTTTTAGAATTGGGTATTTAGAAAATGATCCAATTGCCCTTATTGGAAAGTTTTATAAAAACTTTTGAAACTCAGGTATTCGATAAATGACTGAAATATTTTATTTGGAACTTTTGTGAATATTTTTCAAATCGGGTAAGGGTAAAATGACCTGAATATCCTCGAAAAGTCTTTTGGGAATTGGGCACCGGTAAAATGACCCGAATGCCCTTGGAAAATGATTTTTTTTATCGAGTACAAGGAAAACGACCCAAATACTCTTGGAAATATGTTTTGATGTGTGAACAGAACTTTTTATCCTATTTCAACATGATTTGGAAAATAATCTCTCATGATGAGATTAGCTCTTGGAAAACGACCTTTTGATCCTTGAAATTATTTTATCGGTATGATATGCCATGGAATGAATTGATTGGCACTACGGAGCCTATGTGAATGATTATCTAACTTGTGAGTCGGTGGGATCAAATTTTGAAAATTTATAGTTTGCCCCAAAAATGGTTTTCTTGATATGGAAAATGGTTTCCTGATGTGCTCAAGTACTATCCTTTTTCTTGAATACTTGGCGTATGCACTAACTTGAATACTTGGCGTAAGCACTAATTTGAATTCTTGGCCTAAGAACTAACTTGAATTTTTTGTGTAAGCACTAACTTGAATACCTGGCATAAGCACTAACTTGAATTCCTGGCGTATTCACTAACTTGAATTCCTACCTAAGCACTAACTTAAATACCTGGCGTATGCACTGACTTGAATTCCTAGCATATGCACTAACCTGAATTCCTGGCATAAGCACTAACTTGAATTCCTAACGTAAGCACTAACTTGAATTCCTGGCGCACGCACTAACTTGAATACCTTATGTATGCATTAATTTGAATACTTGGCGTAAACACTAACATGATTCTTGGTACTACACTATAGTGTACTTACTTATCTAGCAATGCATGGTTGAGTGCTGTAGGCTGCGGTTTAAGCACATTGATACGTGGCACCGAAGGCGAAGCCTTGAGAGCTTTGCATACAGGCCGATCCTCTATTGGAGGAATGCCTATGATGTGAAAATTGGGGCAACGATTTGAAATTAAAATACAATTTTTCAAAAATGATTGAGTTCTGAAAAAACTCTTTATTTTTTTTTTAGAGTTTTGGAATTATTTCCGGTGAACAAATGAAATGCTTTCCCATAAAAGATTTTTGTACTCTATCTCTTCACTAAAGCACTAGCACACACTGGACTCACTGAGTGATTTTTAATCACACGCGTGTTATTTCCTTTCAAAAATTCAGGATCAAAGGCGTAGCAAAAGCTCGGTGGACTCCCAGAGGCTCATGCTACATCTTAGACCTATTGTACTCGTTAGTGTATGTATCAGAAGCTAAATTCTTGTACCTTCTATGTTGGAAAAAAAATTCCGCTGCCTATTGAGTGAAGTTTGTTATAAAAAACCCTTGTCTAAGCAATCAGGTGGGGAGACATCCCACAAAGTTACAATCCACTGCGTTATGGAAATATGGGGTGTTACTGATGGAACGCAGAAACAGGGGAGCCATGGACGGAAAAAAAAAACAGAGAGAAAAATAAAACGCAAGCCATAAAGGCCATACGGAAGCGTGAAGATCATACCCTTGCGTTCCTTAACCCTCCTAGGTTGCATAGGAACAGATTGAATGGCTGGAATCGCCTCGCTTTGCACACTTGAAGGAGCTTCCGGTTGAACACCCGCTAGCCTTCGACTTCGCCTTGTTTGCATTAACGCTTAGCTGTCCAGCTCTCGGGATATTCCTCAACCTAACCTCTAGTTGGTGAACACAATGGGAAAGAGAAACAGTCTCAATTCTCCTTGGTTCGCTCGCTATTGGTTAGCAAAGAACAAGGAGAAAACAAGAAGAAAAAACGTGAGAGAGCAAGAGCTAGAGAGACGTGAGAGTCTTGTGGCTAGGGAAAGAATTAGGGTTTTTTCTTTTCAAAGAGTTGTTTATCTTTTTTTTAGCCTAAAATAGGTCTCTCAATCTCTGATAAACATATCCCCGGGATTTCAAAACACCCGGATGTTATCCTGAGAAACAGTTTGGCCTAACCTTAAACTCCTCTTAACTGTATCTGGAAAAAAACCCTAAGGTCTAAGCTATTGGGCCAGATAAATATTTATTATTTTTCTTGGACCCAAAAGGCCCAAATTAATAAATATTAATTATTTATTTCCTGTGCTTACATAAGTAACCCAATAAATAATTAATGAGCCCAAATGAACCATAATAATTAATCTTTAATTATTTATTTCTTGGGCCAATATGAGCCCAAATGAACCATAATAATTAATCTTTAATTATTTATTTCTTTGGCCTATATAAATAACCCAATAAATAATTAAACATTAATTATTTCCCCTAGTTTAAGCCCAGGTTAATTTCTTAATTATTCATACTGGACCTAGGCCCTGAATAATTAATTAACCAAATAAACTAGATAATTAATTTCTCTCAACTCCTATTTTATTTATTTATTTATTTTATTCCAGTCCAATAATAAATTAGACTTCCTGAATAAAATAAAATAAAATAAAATAAAATAAAATCCTCTTCAACTGAGACCAATTCCTCAACCCAAAAATAGTTAGGACTTACGGGCTATCCCGAGGACCAAAAAGACACATGGCCCTGGCTGCTAAAATGACCAAAATACCCCTGCCATATAAATAGCTGTATTTTACATTTTAAATATTTCCTAGTATCACCATAAGGAAATATTGACCCCAAGGACAATGCTGCATTCGCAAAGTCTCCGACCTACAGGTGAAATGACTAAAATACCCCTCTACACATCGCCGTACATTTAGAGAGGAAGAAGTGTACTAACACCCCCCTAAATGACATCTACCATCCTTAGGCTTCTAGTCCAATGGTCCACGACTTCCTGGAATGTTTCCGCTTTCTAAGGGAGCTACCCTAAAGCAAACATCCAAGTCATGTTTCCCAGGGCCCTGGATAATTTAGACCATTCGGACAACCACAAGGGGCGATATAGTGCAGAAACTATCTTGTATAAGTATGTCATGACTAACTAGTCACACATACCCAACATGCAAGTATATTGGCCCTACGATAGAACCTCAACTACAGCAAATCAAAGTATATGCTTCCAGCTTCGCTAGACCACCAACTCATACTCAAGTCGTAGAGTACTAGTCCACGCTGTAGCGGTAGTAGTCTAGGTTTCTACCATATAGTACTTTGAGAAACCACTACTACAGGTCCTGTTCTACATATTCGAAATACGCTTATGTCATGAAATGAGTGGACTACCCACTGGCTAAAGGTAAGCCATTCCCCATTTGGAATTCATAACATAATAACCTAAATATGATGAGGTTCCCAGTCTCATCAATAGGTTAAGAACAAATTTTTATGTGTTTAATAACCCGTGATCCATACCTTACTGTGAAAGACCACCATTCACATGGATCACTTATTTAAACACAATGGGTCTGTTCCAAACGAAAATCGTGCACAAACAAAAAGTAAATTCACAAACAATTTCTGAAAATAAATTCTTTTATTAAAATATTCGATTTTACATCAGAAACCTAGTCTAAGAGGGCATACAATCCAACAATCTCCCACTTGCACTCTAAGACTAGGTAAGTCCATAGGTGCCCACCCCTATAGCGTCTAAGTGTCTCTTGAAGACTCTCTCAGCCAAAGGCTTGGTAAATGGGTCTGCTAGATTATTTTCTGAAGTAATATGCTCCACCACGACTTCCCGTCTCTGGATGAAATCCCGGATCAGGTGGTACTTCCTCTCGATGTGTTTCCCCTTCTTGTGGTTCCGAGGTTCCTTAGATTGCGATACTGCTCCAGTGTTGTCGCAATACATCACAACCGGCCTGTCCATATGTGGTACGACTCCAAGTTCTGAAAGGAACTTCTGGTGCCAAACTGCTTCCTTAGACGCTTTCGAAGCTGCCACATACTCAGCTTCCATGGTTGAGTCAGTAATACAAGATTGCTTGATACTCCTCCATGAAATTGCTCCTCCAGACAAGGTGAAGACATATCCACTAGTATATTTTTCTCTCATCCTTATCCGCCTGGAAGTCTGAGTCTGTGTATCCTGTAGGAACCAAATCATCAGCCCTGTAAACCAGCATATAATCTCTCGTTCCCTTGAGGTATTTGAGAATATGCTTTACAGCTTGCCAATGAACCTCCCCTGGGTTTGACTGATATCTGCTAACTAAGCCCACGGCAAAGCAGATATCTGACCTAGTACATAGCATGGCGTACTGAGACTTCCCACAGCCGAAGCGTAGGGAATCCTACTCATTCTGTCCTTTTCTTCTTGAGACTTAGGACAGTCCTTCGAAGAAAATGACAACCCATGTATGCAAGGGATTAGAGCTCCCTTGCATGAGTCCATGCTGTACTTGGCCAGCATCTTGTCAATGTATGTCACTTGGGATAATCCTAACATTCTCTGCTTCCTATTTCTAAGAAGCCTAATCCCGAGAATGTAGCTGGCTTCTCCCAAGTCCTTCATACTGAATTGACTAGACAGCCAAACCTTTGTAGATGACAATGTCCCTACATCATTTCCAATGAGTAGAATGTCATCCATATAGAGGACAAGAAAAACCATATTAATGCCTTCAAGTTTCTGTACACGCATGGTTCATCTTCGTTTTGAATAAAACCATAAGACTTTACGGTCTCATCAAAACGAATGTTCCATGCTCTCGATGCCTGCTTAAGTCCATAAATGGACTTCTTAAGCTTGCAAACCATGTGTTCCTGGCCTTCAGCAATGAAGCCTTCCGGTTGGGACATATAGATGTCTTCGCTAAGATGGCCATTCAAGAATGTCGTCTTGACATCCATTTGTCATATCTCGTAGTCATAGTGACAGGCGATAGCAAGGAGGATGCGGATGGATTTAACCATGGCTACTGGGAAAAAGGTTTCCTCATAGTCGATACCTTCTTTCTGAGTATACCCTTTCGCCATAAGCCTAGCTTTAAAGGTTTCCACCTTCCCATCCGCTCCTCTCTGCCTCTTGTATACCCACTTGCACCCAATGGGTTTTATCCCTTCAGGTGAAGCTACAAGATTCCAAACCTGATTGAGGTACATAGACTCAATCTCGGCTTTCATTGCGTCATGCCACAGATTTGCATCGGCATCAGCAATAGCCTCCTTGTATCTAGCGGGGTCTTGCTCGTGATGGTCGGAGACCAGCTCAAAGGCTTCTCCAGTCCATCTATCCGGAACCCTAGACACTCTCCCACTACGATGAGCTCTATTTGCACAGGCTCTTGAGGCTGTGCCTCTTCTTGTTCCAAAATCGGGTCAGAAGAAGTTGATTCCGTAGATAACTTTTCCTGAAGTTCCAACCTCGTTGAACCTTTAGTGGAAGTACTTTGATCATCTTCCAAGTATCTAGCATTGGTACTGACTAGTACCTTCTGCTCCTTAGGATGATAAAAGTAGCCTCCTTTTGTCCCTTTTGGATACCCAACAAAATAGCATAATTCTGATCTTGGTTCCAACTTGTCTCCCTTGATCAGTACATAAGCTGGACATCCCCAAATCCTGAGATGATTCAGACTTGGCTTACGCCCAGTCCACATCTCATAGGGAGTCCTAGGTACTGACTTGGAAGGCACCAAGTTCAGAATATATGCCGTTGTTTCCAGGGCATATCCCCAGAAGGATACTGGAAGAGTAGCATGAGACATCATGCTTCGGACTATTTCCATCAACGTCCTGTTCCTTCTCTCAGCTACTCCATTCTGCTGGGGGGTTCCCGGCGCAGAGAGCTGGGATACTATCCCATGATGTACCATGTAGTCCTTGAATTCACCTAGGAGGTACTCGCCACCACGATCCGATGTAAGGTTTTGATTAATTTACCTGTCCGACGCTCCACTTCAGCCTTAAACTCTTTGAACTTATCAAAAGAGTCAGACTTGCGTCTCATCAGGTAAATGTAACCATACCTTGTACAATCATCCGTGAACGTGATGAAGTACTCAAAACCTCCTCTAGCTGATGTAGACAAAGGACCACACACATCAGTGTGAACAAGACTCAACACCTCCTTGGCTCTATCCGCCTTTGGTGTAAAAGACCTTTTGGTCATTTTTCCCATCGAGCGGGATTCACACCGAGGCCAACTTTCCAATCTCAATGAGCCCAAAGGCCCATCATGGATTAGCCTCTGAATCCTGGTTGAGTTAATATGACCCAACCTCAGATGCCAAAGGTATGAATCATTGATATTGGTCTTTCTCTTCTTAGTTAAAGGTTCAGACTGAGTGTTATTTGATTGTTTGTTAATAGGGTTTAAAAAGAACAAATTTCCATACATGTGCCCGAGTACATAAAATTTCTCCATCTCTACTGATAGAAATACCGGAATGGAAAGATACAGAATATTCTTGATTAATAAGTTTTGCAACTGAAATTAAATTCTGACGAAAACTAAGTACATATAAAATGTCTTTTAAAACCACTATCTTATTACAACCAAAAATGAGATCCAGCTCTCCCACTGTAAGGGCCTAGACTTGTACTCCATTTCCCACTCGAAGCCCATGTTCGCCCTTCTTGAGTCTTCTTATCTTCCTAAACCCCTGCAAGGAGTTACGGATTTGATCGGTGGCTCCTGAATCAACAATCCAAGTGGAAGTTGATCATACTATTGATATGGACTCTACATAGTAAACATTACCTGTGGGGTTTTTCTTGGCCTGAAGATCTGGACACTCCTTTTCCAGTGTCCCTTCTTGCCACACTTGAAGCACTTGCCCTTTGGTTTGTCCTTGGGGCTGGCAGGCTGCTGCATTCCCCTTCTTCCTCTTGAACTTTCTGGCCTTAGGCCCAGTTCTTAAAGAAGAGGCCTTAGCAATCATGGCCTTAGACTGCGGTTTCATGACCTTCTCTGCCATCTGGAGCTCCTTCATCAGTTCAGTTAAACTCATGTTCAACTTGTTCATGTTATAGTTTAACTTGAACTGAGTGAAAGAGCCCGGTAGAGATTCGAGAACCATGTCCACTTGGCTCTCGGGGTCAATGACAGCCCCTAAGATTTCTGCCTCCTCGAAAGCAACAATCATCTTGAGCATATGCTCTCGGACTAATGCTCCCTCAGCCATCTTAGTGTTTATAATTGTTCGAAGAGCCTCCTGCCTTGCGGGCCGGCTCTTGTCTGCGAACATAGTTGCCAATGATTGACTTATGTCATATGCAGAAGCCATGTGCTCGTGTTTTGACTGGAGCACATTAGACATGGAAGCTAACATATAGCAACGTGCCATTTCGTCAGCTTTCTTCCATGCCTTTTCAGCCTCTCGCTCTTCAGCGGTGGAACCTTCCCCGATAACAGGACAGGTTTCGTAAAGGACATACTTATACTCCTCTGCTGTGAGTATTATGTCCAGGTTCCTTTTCCAGTCCACATAGTTTGGACCCGTTAACTTATTCTCCCTGAGAATAACGGCCAATGGACTAAAAGAACCTCCTACCATTTCTGAAAATCGAAAATAAAAGAAAGAAATTAGTTTGTGAAAACAAAATAAAATTTGTGCACTGAAAATAAATTGGCTCTTAGGAAAACTGACATAGCTTCTTGGGAAGATTAACAGTTTCCTAAGCTAAGTGTATTAACCACCACAAATTAATTTCCCTTCTAGGTAATGGTCTAGAGAATAACTCCATCGTGGGATGGCCGTTTCCACTCATTTCCTATGGACATACCTCGCACTATAACCTCCAACGTGGGCTGGCCGATCATAGTACATGCCCCGGGTTATTAATTACATCCTTCCATTAGATCTAGATCCTTGTGGTATCCCCATCCTATACGGGTTCACTCCCAGGGTGACGCGAGAGGATCCACGATCTCTAATGAGGACCGTGATGGAAGCCGTGGGGCCGTTGGAACCCCTCTCCCACTTAGTCTTTTAAAATAAAGGTTTTCTAGAAAATATCCTTTTGAAATTTCCATTAAGTGTTTTCTTAACTCAAAAATAAAATATCTAAGTCCAATAAAATCTCTATGTCAAGGCTTATATCCTTTGAGAGATTTCCTCCATGGACTAATTTTATTTAAGTTAAAACTTAATGATTTCAAAAATTTTCCAATTAAAACTTTCTAGAGACTTTGGTCTCAAGTTTATTTGACAAAATAATTTTTCTAGTGCAAAATAAAACAAAATGGCTCTCCATTTTAATTTACAAAAATATCTAAATCCAATATATTTTCTATGTCAAGGATTATATCCTTTGAGAAAAATATTCAAGGATTAATTTTTGTACCAATTAAAATAACCATTTAGTTTTTGAAGAAAAAATATTTTTCTTGTCAAAAATGTTCCCAAAGACTTTGGTCTTTGAGAAAAGCACACATAGGTACATAAAAAAATAGCATGCTCAAAAACAGTAAACGTTTTCATGCTTTTCTATTTTTTAAACCTAAGTGCCTAAATAATAGAATTAAACACATTAATTAATTAATTTATGATCTTGTTTAATCCTAAAATCCCTTACTAATATTTTTCATGCAAATATATTCCAAGAATATAAATATTGCAAAAATATTAACTTCACTCAGTATGGGACCCAAAACGAAAAAGGAAAAAAAATTGCAAAAAAAAAAAGCTGGCGGTCCACTGCACCCGCCGCACTGGATCCGCGCGCATGGCCTGCGGTCCACCGAGGCCACGGTGCACCGCGCTGCACCAGATCGCTTAACACGTGACCCACGGAGCTGATCCGCGCTCGCGACCCGCAACTAGTTGCCCTCTGCTGCCGACCCGCGAAGGATCCGCGCCTTTATCCGAATGGCACGCCCGATCCGGTTTGCTGACCCGCGCGCGGAATTGAATTTCAATTTCAATTCTTGCAATTGAAAACGGCTTCAATTCCCCTCAATTTGGCTCGGCTTCACGGCTCACAGACTGTAGCTCTCCTCACAGAAACATCGGCTCGGCTCGGCTCGGCCAGCGGCTTAGGAACAGTATCATCTTCTTCGTTTTTCACCCGTCGCGCGCGAAATTCCGAAACTCTTACGCTTCATTTTTTTCAGCCTTCTTTGGCTTCTTTGGACATTTTTACTTACAAAAAACATCCAAACCAAAAACACAACCGCCTATACCCATTAATATTGGGTTTACACGATTAAACCACAAAGCCAAAAAATATTACAGAGGGTCCTATGCTTCCACTGTGAAGCTTACAAAACCATCTATCCCATACCAAAACAGCGAAGGATCATAAGTATAATCATCTTCTTCATTTTATTAACTACCATGCTCCCTATATTGATCAAAACCAGTGGCTCTGATACCACATTGATGGAACGCAGAAACAGGGGAGCCATGGACGGAAAAAAAAAACAGAGAGAAAAATAAAACGCAAGCCATAAAGGCCATGCGGAAGCGTGAAGATCATACATTTGCGTTCCTTAACCCTCCTAGGTTGCGTAGGAACAGATTGAACGGCTGGAATCGCCTCGCTTTGCACACTTGAAGGAGCTTCCGGTTGAACACCCGCTAGCCTTCGACTTCGCCTTGTTTGCATTAACGCTTAGCTCTCCAGCTCTCGGGATATTCCTCAGCCTAACCTCTAGTTGGTGAACACAATGGGAAAGAGAAACGGTCTCAATTCTCCTTGGTTCGCTCGCTATTGGTTAGCAAAGAACAAGGAGAAAACAAGAAGAAGAAACGTGAGAGAGCAAGAGCTAGAGAGACGTGCGAGTCTTGTGGCTAGGGAAAGAATTAGGGTTTTTTTCTTTTCAAATAGTTGTTTATCTTTTTTTTTAGCCTAAACTAGGTCTCTCAATCTACGATAAACATATCCCAGGGATTTCAAAACACTCGGATGTTATCCTGAGAAACAGTTTGGCCTAACCTTAAACTCCTCTTAACCCGTATCTGGAAAAAAACCCTAAGGTCCAAGCTATTGGGCCAGATAAATATTTATTATTTTTCTTGGACCCAAAAGGCCCAAATTAATAAATATTAATTATTTATTTCCTGTGCTTACATAAGTAACCCAATAAATAATTAATGAGCCCAAATGAACCATAATAATTAATCTTTAATTATTTATTTCTTGGGCCTATATAAATAACCCAATAAATAATTAAACATTAATTATTTCCCCTAGTTTAAGCCCAGGTTAATTTCTTAATTATTCATCTTGGACCTAGGCCACTGAATAATTAATTAACCAAATAAACTAGATAATTAATTTCTCTCAACTCCTATTTTATTTATTTATTTATTTTATTCCGATCCGATAATAAATTAGACTTCTGAATAAAATAAAATAAAATAAAATAAAATAAAATCCTCTTCAAGCTGAGACCAATTCCTCAACCCAAAAATAGTTAGGACTTACGGGCTATCCAGAGGACCAAAAAGACACATCGCCTTGGTCTGCTAAAATGACCAAAATACCCCTGCTATATAAATAGTCTGTATTTTGCATTTTAAATATTTCCTAATATCACCATAAGGAAATATTGACCCCAAGGACAATGCTTTGCATTCGCAAAGTCTCCGACCTACGGGTGAAATGACTAAAATACCCCTCTACACATCGCCGTACATTTAGAGAGGAAGAAGTGTACTAACACCCCCTAAATGACATCTACCATCCTTAGGCTTCTAGTCCAATGGTCCACGACTTCTGGAGTGTTTCCGCTTTCTAAGGGAGCTACCCTAAAGCAAACATCCAAGTCATGTTTCCCGGGGCCCTGGATAATTTAGACCATTCGGACAACCACAAGGGCGATATAGTGCAGAAACTATCTTGTATAAGTATGTCTTAACTAACTAGTCACACATACCCAACATGCAAGTATATTGGCCCTACGATAGAACCTCAACTACTGACAAATCAAAGTATATGCTTCCGGCTTCGCTAGACCACCAACTCATACTCAAGTCGTAGAGTACTAGTCCACGGCTGTAGCGGTAGTAGTCTAGGTTTCTACCATATAGTACTTTGAGAAACCACTACTACGGGTCTGTTCTACGTATTCGAAATACGCTTATGTCATGAAGTGAGTGGACTACCCACTGGCTAAAGGTAAGCCATTCCCCATTTGGAATTCATAACATAATAACCTAAATATGATGAGGTTCCCGGTCTCATCAATAGGTTAAGAACAAATGTTTATGTGTTAAATAACCCGTGATCCATACCTTACTGTGAAAGACCACCATTCACATGGATCACTTATTTAAACACAATGGGTCTGTTCCAAACGAAAATCGTGCACAAACAAAAAGTAAATTCACAAACAATTTCTGAAAATAAATTCTTTTATTAAAATATTCGATTTTACATCAGAAACCTAGTCTAAGAGGGCATACAATCCAACAATCTCCCACTTGCACTCTAAGACTAGGTAAGTCCATAGGTGCCCACCCCTATAGCGTCTAAGTGTCTCTTGAAGACTCTCTCAGCCAAAGGCTTGGTAAATGGGTCTGCTAGATTATTTTCTGAAGTAATATGCTCCACCACGACTTCCCGTCTCTGGATGAAATCCCGGATCAGGTGGTACTTCCTCTCGATGTGTTTCCCCTTCTTGTGGTTCCGAGGTTCCTTAGATTGCGATACTGCTCCAGTGTTGTCGCAATACATCACAACCGGCCTGTCCATATGTGGTACGACTCCAAGTTCTGAAAGGAACTTCTGGTGCCAAACTGCTTCCTTAGACGCTTTCGAAGCTGCCACATACTCAGCTTCCATGGTTGAGTCAGTAATACAAGATTGCTTGATACTCCTCCATGAAATTGCTCCTCCAGACAAGGTGAAGACATATCCACTAGTATATTTTTCTCTCATCCTTATCCGCACGGAAGTACGAGTACTGTGTATCCTGTAGGAACCAAATCATCGGCCACAGTAAACCGACATATAATCTCTCGTTCCCTTGAGGTATTTGAGAATATGCTTTACTGACTTGCCAATGAACCTCCCACAGGTTTGGCTGATATCTGCTAACTAAGCCCACGGCAAAGCGGATATACGACCTAGTACATAGCATGGCGTACTGAGACTTCCCACAGCCGAAGCGTAGGGAATCCTACTCATTCTGTCCTTTTCTTCTTGAGACTTAGGACAGTCCTTCGAAGAAAATGACAACCCATGTATGCAAGGGATTAGAGCTCCCTTGCATGAGTCCATGCTGTACTTGGCCAGCATCTTGTCAATGTATGTCACTTGGGATAATCCTAACATTCTCTGCTTCCTATTTCTAAGAAGCCTAATCCCGAGAATGTAGCTGGCTTCTCCCAAGTCCTTCATACTGAATTGACTAGACAGCCAAACCTTTGTAGATGACAATGTCCCTACATCATTTCCAATGAGTAGAATGTCATCCATATAGAGGACAAGAAAAACCATATTAATGCCTTCAAGTTTCCTGTACACGCATGGTTCATCTTCGTTTTGAATAAAACCATAAGACTTTACGGTCTCATCAAAACGAATGTTCCATGCTCTCGATGCCTGCTTAAGTCCATAAATGGACTTCTTAAGCTTGCAAACCATGTGTTCCTGGCCTTCAGCAATGAAGCCTTCCGGTTGGGACATATAGATGTCTTCGCTAAGATGGCCATTCAAGAATGTCGTCTTGACATCCATTTGTCATATCTCGTAGTCATAGTGACAGGCGATAGCAAGGAGGATGCGGATGGATTTAACCATGGCTACTGGGAAAAAGGTTTCCTCATAGTCGATACCTTCTTTCTGAGTATACCCTTTCGCCATAAGCCTAGCTTTAAAGGTTTCCACCTTCCCATCCGCTCCTCTCTGCCTCTTGTATACCCACTTGCACCCAATGGGTTTTATCCCTTCAGGTGAAGCTACAAGATTCCAAACCTGATTGAGGTACATAGACTCAATCTCGGCTTTCATTGCGTCATGCCACAGATTTGCATCGGCATCAGCAATAGCCTCCTTGTATCTAGCGGGGTCTTGCTCGTGATGGTCGGAGACCAGCTCAAAGGCTTCTCCAGTCCATCTATCCGGAACCCTAGACACTCTCCCACTACGATGAGCTCTATTTGCACAGGCTCTTGAGGCTGTGCCTCTTCTTGTTCCAAAATCGGGTCAGAAGAAGTTGATTCCGTAGATAACTTTTCCTGAAGTTCCAACCTCGTTGAACCTTTAGTGGAAGTACTTTGATCATCTTCCAAGTATCTAGCATTGGTACTGACTAGTACCTTCTGCTCCTTAGGATGATAAAAGTAGCCTCCTTTTGTCCCTTTTGGATACCCAACAAAATAGCATAATTCTGATCTTGGTTCCAACTTGTCTCCCTTGATCAGTACATAAGGCTGGACATCCCCAAATCCTGAGATGATTCGGACTTGGCTTACGCCCGATCCACATCTCATAGGGAGTCCTAGGTGCCGACTTGGAAGGCACCAAGTTCGAGAATATATGCCGTTGTTTCCGGGGCATATCCCCGGAAGGATACTTGGAAGAGTAGCATGAGACATCATGCTTCGGACTATTTCCATCAACGTCCTGTTCCTTCTCTCGGCTACTCCATTCTGCTGGGGGTTCCGGCGCAGAGAGGCTGGGATACTATCCCATGATGTACCATGTAGTCCTTGAATTCACCTAGGAGGTACTCGCCACCACGATCCGATGTAAGGTTTTGATTAATTTACCTGTCCGACGCTCCACTTCAGCCTTAAACTCTTTGAACTTATCAAAAGAGTCAGACTTGCGTCTCATCAGGTAAATGTAACCATACCTTGTACAATCATCCGTGAACGTGATGAAGTACTCAAAACCTCCTCTAGCTGATGTAGACAAAGGACCACACACATCAGTGTGAACAAGACTCAACACCTCCTTGGCTCTATCCGCCTTTGGTGTAAAAGACCTTTTGGTCATTTTTCCCATCAGGCAGGATTCACACTGAGGCCAACTTTCCAATCTCAATGAACCCAAAGGCCCATCATGGATTAGCCTCTGAATCCTGGTTGAGTTAATATGACCCAACCTCAGATGCCAAAGGTATGAATCATTGATATTGGTCTTTCTCTTCTTAGTTAAAGGTTCAGACTGAGTGTTATTTGATTGTTTGTTAATAGGGTTTAAAAAGAACAAATTTCCATACATGTGCCCAGTACATAAAATTTCTCCATCTCTACTGATAGAAATACCAGAATGGAAAGATACAGAATATTCTTGATTAATAAGTTTTGCAACTGAAATTAAATTCTGACGAAAACTAAGTACATATAAAATGTCTTTTAAAACCACTATCTTATTACAACCAAAAATGAGATCCAGCTCTCCCACTGTAAGGGCCTAGACTTGTACTCCATTTCCCACTCGAAGCCCATGTTCGCCCTTCTTGAGTCTTCTTATCTTCCTAAACCCCTGCAAGGAGTTACAGATTTGATCAGTGGCTCCTGAATCAACAATCCAAGTGGAAGTTGATCATACTATTGATATGGACTCTACATAGTAAACATTACCTGTGGGGTTTTTCTTGGCCTGAAGATCTGGACACTCCTTTTTCCAGTGTCCCTTCTTGCCACACTTGAAGCACTTGCCCTTTGGTTTGTCCTTGGGCTGGGCTGCTGCATTCCCCTTCTTCCTCTTGAACTTTCTGGCCTTAGGCCCAGTTCTTAAAGAAGAGGCCTTAGCAATCATGGCCTTAGACTGCGGTTTCATGACCTTCTCTGCCATCTGGAGCTCCTTCATCAGTTCAGTTAAACTCATGTTCAACTTGTTCATGTTATAGTTTAACTTGAACTGAGTGAAAGAGCCCGGTAGAGATTCGAGAACCATGTCCACTTGGCTCTCGGGGTCAATGACAGCCCCTAAGATTTCTGCCTCCTCGAAAGCAACAATCATCTTGAGCATATGCTCTCGGACTAATGCTCCCTCAGCCATCTTAGTGTTTACAATTGTTCGAAGAGCCTCCTGCCTTGCGGGCCGGCTCTTGTCTGCGAACATAGTTGCCAATGATTGACTTATGTCATATGCAGAAGCCATGTGCTCGTGTTTTGAGCTGGAGCACATTAGACATGGAAGCTAACATATAGCAACGTGCCATTTCGTCGGCTTTCTTCCATGCCTTTTCGGCCTCTCGCTCTTCGGCGGTGGAACCTTCCCAGATAACGAGGCGAGGTTTCGTAAAGGACATACTTATACTCCTCTGTTTGTGAGTATTATGTCCGGGTTCCTTTTCCGATCCACATAGTTTGGACCCGTTAACTTATTCTCCCTGAGAATAACGGCCAATGGACTAAAAGAACCTCCTACCATTTACGAAAATCGAAAATAAAAGAAAGAAATTAGTTTGTGAAAACAAAATAAATTTTGTGCACTGAAAATAATTTGGCTCTTAGGAAAACTGACATAGCTTCTTGGGAAGATTAACAGTTTCCTAAGCTAAGTGTATTAACCACCACAAATTAATTTCCCTTCTAGGTAATGGTCTAGAGAATAACTCCATCGTGGGATGGCCGTTTCCTCTCATTTCCTATGGACATACCTCGCACTATAACCTCCAACGTGGGCTGGCCGATCATAGTACGTGCCCCGGGTTATTAATTACATCCTTCCATTAGATCTAGATCCTTGTGGTATCCCCATCCTATACGGGTTCACTCCCAGGGTGACGCGAGAGGATCCACGATCTCTAATGAGGACCGTGATGGAAGCCGTGGGGCCGTTGGAACCCCTCTCCCACTTAGTCTTTTAAAATAAAGGTTTTCTAGAAAATATCCTTTTGAAATTTCCATTAAGTTTTTCTTAACTCAAAAATAAAATATCTAAGTCCAATAAAATCTCTATGTCAAGGCTTATATCCTTTGAGAGATTTCCTCCATGGACTAATTTTATTTAAGTTAAAACTTAATGATTTCAAAAATTTTCCAATTAAAACTTTCTAGAGACTTTGGTCTCAAGTTTATTTGACAAAATAATTTTTCTAGTGCAAAATAAAACAAAATGGCTCTCCATTTTAATTTACAAAAATATCTAAATCCAATATATTTTCTATGTCAAGGATTATATCCTTTGAGAAAAATATTCAAGGATTAATTTTTGTACCAATTAAAATAACCATTTAGTTTTTGAAGAAAAAATATTTTTCTTGTCAAAAATGTTCCCAAAGACTTTGGTCTTTGAGAAAAGCACACATAGGTACATAAAAAAATAGCATGCTCAAAAACAGTAAACGTTTTCATGCTTTTCTATTTTTTAAACCTAAGTGCCTAAATAATAGAATTAAACACATTAATTAATTAATTTATGATCTTGTTTAATCCTAAAATCCCTTACTAATATTTTTCATGCAAATATATTCCAAGAATATAAATATTGCAAAAATATTAACTTCGCCTGGTATGGGACCCAAAACGAAAAAGGAAAAAAAATTGCAAAAAAAAAACGCTGGCGGTCCACTGCACCCGCCGCACTGGATCCGCGCGCATGGCCTGCGGTCCACCGAGGCCACGGTGCACCGCGCTGCACCAGATCGCTTAACACGTGACCCACGGAGCTGATCCGCGCTCGCGACCCGCAACTAGTTGCCCTCTGCTGCCGACCCGCGAAGGATCCGCGCCTTTATCCGAATGGCACGCCCGATCCGGTTTGCTGACCCGCGCGCGGAATTGAATTTCAATTTCAATTCTTGCAATTGAAAACGGCTTCAATTCCCCTCAATTTGGCTCGGCTTCACGGCTCACAGACTGTAGCTCTCCTCACAGAAACATCGGCTCGGCTCGGCTCGGCCAGCGGCTTAGGAACAGTATCATCTTTTTCGTTTTTCACCCGTCCGCGCGCGAAATTCCAGAAACTCTTCTGCTTCATTTTTTTCAGCCTTCTTTGGCTTCTTTGGACATTTTTACTTACAAAAAACATCCAAACCAAAAACACAACCGCCTATACCCATTAATATTGGGTTTACACGATTAAACCACAAAGCCAAAAAATATTACAGAGGGTCCTATGCTTCCACTGTGAAGCTTACAAAACCATCTATCCCATACCAAAACAGCGAAGGATCATAAGTATAATCATCTTCTTCATTTTATTAACTACCATGCTCCCTATATTGATCAAAACCAGTGGCTCTGATACCACATTGATGGAACGCAGAAACAGGGGAGCCATGGACGGAAAAAAAAAAAACAGAGAGAAAAATAAAACGCAAGCCATAAAGGCCATGCGGAAGCGTGAAGATCATACCTTTGCGTTCCTTAACCCTCCTAGGTTGCGTAGGAACAGATTGAACGGCTGAAATCGCCTCGCTTTGCACACTTGAAGGAGCTTCCGGTTGAACACCCGCTAGCCTTCGACTTCGCCTTGTTTGCATTAACGCTTAGCTCTCCAACTCTCGGGATATTCCTCAGCCTAACCTCTAGTTGGTGAACACAATGGGAAAGAGAAACGGTCTCAATTCTCCTTGGTTCGCTCGCTATTGGTTAGCAAAGAATAAGGAGAAAACAAGAAGAAGAAACGTGAGAGAGCAAGAGCTAGAGAGACGTGCGAGTCTTGTGGCTAGGGAAAGAATTAGGGTTTTTTTCTTTTCAAATAGTTGTTTATCTTTTTTTTTAGCCTAAACTAGGTCTCTCAATCTCTGATAAACATATCCCCGGGATTTCAAAACACCTGGATGTTATCCTGAGAAACAGTTTGGCCTAACCTTAAACTCCTCTTAACCGTATCTGGAAAAAAACCCTAAGGTCCAAGCTATTGGGCCAGATAAATATTTATTATTTTTCTTGGACCCAAAAGGCCCAAATTAATAAATATTAATTATTTATTTCCTGTGCTTACATAAGTAACCCAATAAATAATTAATGAGCCCAAATGAACCATAATAATTAATCTTTAATTATTTATTTCTTGGGCCTATATAAATAACCCAATAAATAATTAAACATTAATTATTTCCCCTAGTTTAAGCCCAGGTTAATTTCTTAATTATTCATACTGGACCTAGGCCCTGAATAATTAATTAACCAAATAAACTAGATAATTAATTTCTCTCAACTCCTATTTTATTTATTTATTTATTTTATTCCAGTCCAATAATAAATTAGACTTCCTGAATAAAATAAAATAAAATAAAATAAAATAAAATCCTCTTCAACTGAGACCAATTCCTCAACCCAAAAATAGTTAGGACTTACGGGCTATCCCGAGGACCAAAAAGACACATGGCCTTGGCTGCTAAAATGACCAAAATACCCCTGCTATATAAATAGCTGTATTTTACATTTTAAATATTTCCTAGTATCACCATAAGGAAATATTGACCCCAAGGACAATGCTGCATTCGCAAAGTCTCCGACCTATAGGTGAAATGACTAAAATACCCCTCTACACATCGCCGTACATTTAGAGAGGAAGAAGTGTACTAACACCCCCCTAAATGACATCTACCATCCTTAGGCTTCTAGTCCAATGGTCCACGACTTCCTGGAATGTTTCCGCTTTCTAAGGGAGCTACCCTAAAGCAAACATCCAAGTCATGTTTCCCAGGGCCCTGGATAATTTAGACCATTCGGACAACCACAAGGGGCGATATAGTGCAGAAACTATCTTGTATAAGTCTGTCATAACTAACTAGTCACACATACCCAACATGCAAGTATATTGGCCCTATGATAGAACCTCAACTACAGCAAATCAAAGTATATGCTTCCAGCTTCGCTAGACCACCAACTCATACTCAAGTCGTAGAGTACTAGTCTACGCTGTAGCGGTAGTAGTCTAGGTTTCTACCATATAGTACTTTGAGAAACCACTACTACAGGTCATGTTCTACGTATTCGAAATACTCTTATGTCATGAAGTGAGTGGACTACCCACTGGCTAAAGGTAAGCCATTCCCCATGTAGAATTCATAACATAATAACCTAAACATGATGAGGTTCCTAGTCTTGTCAATAGGTTAAGAACAAATGTTTATGTGTTAAATAACCCGTGATCCATACCTTACTGTGAAAGACCACCATTCACATGGATCACTTATTTAAACACAATGGGTCTGTTCCAAACGAAAATCGTGCACAAACAAAAAGTAAATTCACAAACAATTTTTGAAAATAAATTCTTTCATTAAAATATTCGATTTTACATCAGAAACCTAGTCTAAGAGGGCATACAATCCAACAGTTACAAGTGGTATAGAGCATAGCGGAAATCATAATCTAGCTTCTGACATAATATAGCTGAGCCTCTAACGGGACATTGGGGAGTCTATCATTGTATTAGCAAATCTGAATTTATAAAGATACTGCATTTTATGAAATTGGATATTGGAGTTGATGTGACATGTGACTTTGAGGTATAATTTAATCTGATGAATCAAAAGAGGTTATTTTAGACAAATTCAATATCTCTAAAAATGGTCTATAACCCATAATTTGAACTATAGTAAAGGGATTGAGGTTAGAGAGATCTTATATACGAATTATTTCCTGATTTTGAACATTTTATTTTGGGGCCAGTAATAGTGAATGAGGAATAAAGGAGGTTGAATAGGTCCTGTGTGTATTGTGTGATATGAATTGTGCAGATAAGAATATGCACATTTGTATAGTGTTCCAGTGTTATATTTGAGTGCTAAAATGCTTGGTTTATCATAATGTGTGAAAGGATATGATTATATTAATACTAATGAACCAGGAATCATTAGACATTTGAAGTTAAACATGCTTGGGTTAGAGAAATTCTAGGATGGGTAACCCCTGGGAAGTGCCCATGAAAATTGAAATGAAGTGATTTAGGTAAATTTATGGAAATGAAAGTGTGATCAATGTGCAAAATGACATATATACCGGAGGTTTAATTATAGATTATACAAGAGCAATGTAAATGAAAGTATATTATTAAGTTGAAAGATTATAAGAATATCTCAAGAGATCATATTTATTTGTGCTATATAGAAGTAACTTAAATCTAAATTTCGAGGACGAATTTTTTTGTAAGGAGGGGAGAATGTAATACCCCGCATTTTACCTTTGATTGGCTACTACTTGTAATAATATGAGAATTTATATTAATGGCTAGAACAAAAGTTGATCGGTGTAATGAGACGAATATTTTGGTACGATAATATTTGGTCAAGACCAGGATGTAATTATTGGATTTGTTCTACCCGTACCCTAAATCTTCAAAAGGCTACTATCATTAATAAAATAAGAATTTGAGAGTACACTAAGAAGAGAAATTGATCACTGCGATGAAACACACGTTTTAGTATAAATTATGCTATCTGGGTCACTGGCAGCATTTTCGTCATTTTGATTGCCCCCGTGACTTTGAATGCAAATTTGACCAAATAGAGAAGGAGTTAAAGAATTTAAGAATTACCAATGCATTCAGTAGAATTTTTGGGGTTGAATGGTGAAATAAAATATTTTTCCGTTTCGGACCCGATTTTGGTCATTTCTGAAGAAAATAGGAAATCGCGGTTAAAAATGGTGTGTGTGGCATATTGTGAGTGGTATCCCATAGACATGTGTCAATTTAAGAGAAGTTGCATGAAGAGCTCATGCAAGACACTTGGAATTAAAGGATTTCAAAAATAAATGAAGAATGATGTGTAATTTTGTGATTGGAACACATCATTTTGTGGGCCATTCCATTTAGGCCTTGGGTATTGTGATTGGCTAATATTTAGACCAAGAGAAGATGAATGAATGGCTGGAAATTGGCCAAGAATTTTTTTGGCCTTGCAAGAAGAAATAAGGGAAATTTTTGTGGAGAGAAAAAGTGATTAGTGTGTAAAATTGTGATTGGAACACACCTACATGATATCCACCATACAAGCAATTGAATTAAAAATTTCTTGGCTAAAATTTGAGGAGAAATGGCGGTGAGGAGGCTGTTATAACAGCCAGAATTTAGGCCAGCCTTGAAGAAGGAAAAAACTAGAGAAAACAAGGAAAGACAAGCTAGAGAAAAATAGGGAGAAAAAGAAAAATGAGAGAGAAAGAAAGAAGTGTGTGTGTTCTTGGTGTTCTTAGAACAAAATCACTTCAAATAGCCTCAAACACAAGGTAAAATCCTATGCTTCAAGAATTAAAGTTGAAGATATCGTTATGGTGATCATTATGATATCAATTTTAACTTGAAAACATGACTTTCATGTCTTGATTTTAGATTAAAGCTAGGGTTTGTAAACTTTGTGTGTGTGAACCTTGTATATACCTATATGTTCTATCTGTGACAGCTGCCTAGAAGCCTTATGGATATTGTTTTGTGTAATGAAGAATTGAATATTTATGGTAGTTTGAAGGATTGCTTTTGGTTGATGAGATTATGACCAAAGTAAGGTAAAAATGGAATTTACTTGGCTGAAAAAATGGATCAAACTAGCTTTTGATTAGAAGAGATGAATTTGTGTTGAATAAGTGTGACTCTTGTGAGCTATTGGAATCTGAAAATCACAGAATTAAAGATGATTTGAAGGAAAATTGAGTGAATTAATGGTCCAAGGTGTTAAAGGCTAAAGGAAAACAAAGGAATGCAAATAGTAGGTTTGAAGCAAAACTACTGGGGTTGTTTTTGTCCAGTAGAATATCATGGGAGCTAGAACTCTAGAAATGGCCAATGTATAATTAAAGCTAAGAGTCTTGCGGTTGATTTAATATGTTATAGAGCTAAATCGGAGTTGTGGATTGAAAGTTATGTGCAAAACAAAATGATGTGTCAAACCAATCAAATTCCAGAAAAGTAGTCCGAAAATGGATGAATTTAAGGATGATTAATTAAGTGATTTTGGATGAAATTAAGGGGAAACATGAAGTGAATCCTTCGTATATGAAGGGAGAAAGGTTGTGGAAAAAGAAAAACAAAAGAATTGACCAAACGATGAGAAAACGACATGAACAAAAGTTGAACGTTTTCCTTAACCGTCAGCCCTGACGGCCAAACGTCGGCTTAACGTCGGTTGGATGTTTGCTAGACGTTAGGAACATCGGCTAGACGTCGGCTAACCGTCGGCTATTTTTCGGCCAAACACGAATTGATTTGAAAATGATGTATGGTATAGTTTTATCGGTAAACGGCCAACGGTTCATTGAAAAAGTAGAAACGGTGGTCGAACGACCGTGAATGGAAAAGTTTAGTCAGGACACGAGATGAGTCCCTTTGATTTCTAAAACCTTTTGAAAGCTAGTGTGCTTCACTTTTCCATGAAATTCTATTTTTATACCATTTTGGAAATCTCTGTACATGTTTAAGGTTTATCTGAGCAAGAATTATTTTATTCCATTTTGGGCTCGATTGAACATCATAATTGGCTTGGAAACCTTACTAGATGATTAAAGCATGAATTTTGTGACTTTAGTCCTTTTGGATTAAATATTTGGGATTTTCAAAAAATAGTAAATTTTGAAATCGGGTATCCATAAATTGACTGGAATACCCTTATTGGAACATTTTATGAAAATGTGTTTGGAAGCTTTGAATTTAATCCACTTTTGGGATTGGAATTCTGGCATTTCTTGAAATGAGTTCTTTTTGGAATCGGGTATTTGGAAAATGATCCAAATGTCCTTATTGGAATATTTTATGAAAACTTTTGGAACTCGGGTATTCGGTAAATGACTGAAATATCCTATTTGGAACTTTTGTGAATACTTTTCAAATGGGTAAGGGTAAAATGACCTGAATATCCTCGAAAAGTCTTTTGGAATCGGTCACCGGTAAAATGACCCGAATGCCCTTGGAAAATGATTTTTATGATCGAGTACGGGGAAAATGACCCGATTACTCTTGAAAATATGTTTTGATGTGTGAACAGAACTTTTTATCCTGTTTCAACATGATTTTGGAAAATAATCTCTTGTGATGAGATTGGCTTTTAAAAAACGACCTTGTGATCCCTGAAATTATTTTATTGGTTTGATGTGCCATAGAATGAATTGCTTGGCTTTGCGGAGCCTATATGAATGATGATCTAACTTGCAAGTTAGTTGGATCAAATTTTGAAAATTTATATTTTTCCCCAAAAATGGTTTTCTTGATATGGAAAATGGTTTCCTGATGTGCTCAAGTACTAGCATTTTTCTTGAATACTTGGCATATGCACTAACTCTAATACTTAGCGTAAGCACTAACTTGAATTCTTGGCGTAAGCACTAACTTGAATTTCTGGCATAAGCACTAACTTAAATACACTGCGTAAGCACTAACTTGAATTCTTGGCGTATGCAATAACTTGAATTCCTAGCGTAAGCACTAACTTGAATTCCTGACGTACACACTAACTTGAATACCTAGCGTACGAACTAATTTGAAAACCTGGCATATGCATTAACTTGAATACCTGGAGTAAGCACTAACTTGATTCTTGGCAGTACACTGTGGTGTACTTACTTATCCTGTGACACACGGTTGTGTGTTGTAGGCTGCAGTCTAAGCATAATGATACGTGGCACCGAAGGTGAAGCTTTGAGAGCTTTGCATACAAGCCAACCCTCTGTTGGAGGAATGTCTATGATGTGGAAATCGAGGCAATGATTTGAAATTGAAACACAATTTTCCATAAATGATTAAGTTCTGAATAAACTCTTTTTTTTTTTTAGAGTTTTGGAATTATTTCCAGTGAGTAAACGAAATGCTTTCCTATAAAAGTTTTATGTACTCTATCTCTGCACTAAAGCACTAGCACACACGGGACTTACCGAGTGATTTTCACTCACACGCTTATTATTTCTTTTGAAAATTTCAATATCAGAGGCGCAACAAAAGCGCAATGGACTCCCAGAGGCTCATGCTACATCTTAGACCTATTGTACTCGTGAGTGTATGTATTAGAAGCCAAATTTACATACCTTCTATGTTAGAGAAAAAATCTGCTGCCTATTAAGTGAAGTTTGTTATAAAAACCCTTGTCTAAGCAATCAGATGGGGCGACATCCCACAAAGTTACAGCCCACTACGTTATGGAAATATGGGCTGTTACACCGTAAGTCCTAATTAATTTTAGGTCGAGGAAATGGTTTTAGTGAAAAAGATTTTATTTTATTCAGGAAGTCCAATTTGTTATTGGACTGAAATAAAATAAAAGAACGAGGGAAATTAAATTTATTATCTAATTTATTTAGTTAATTATTTATTCAGGGCCTAAGTCCAGATTGAATAATTCAAAAATTAACTTGGGTCTAAAATAGTTAATAAAAAGGCTTAAATTTTTATTTTAGTTCATTTGGGCTTATTAATTATTTATTGGGTTATTTTGATCGGCCCAAGAAATAAATAATTAACTGTTATTATTTTGAGCTCATTGGATCCAAAGAAAATAATAAATTATTAATGGCCCAATAGCCTAAACAAAAGGGTCATTTTTAATTCAAAAAACATAAGAGTTTAGGCTAAACCGAACCTCTTTTGTTGATAACTTCCGGGTGTTTTGAAATATCAAAACCCTAGTGTTTAGGTTATCAAGGTGAAGCCGTGTGTTTTCTCTAAGGCCGAAAAACACACACGAAACTGAGTGAAAAAAATCCCTAAAGCCCTTAGTTTCTACATCTCCTCTCTCATTCATTATTTTTCCTCCTTTTTAGTTTCCTTGATTTTGCTAATCAATAGCAAAGGATCAAGAATTAATTTTAGATTAGATTTTCCTTTCCTAAGTTGTTTCACTAACAAGTAATAGGTAGTGGAATATTTTGAGTTGTCAAGAAGGGCTCACGTTTATGCAAACCAGAAGAAGTAGACGGATTGCGAGATTTCAACTGGAATCATCATCCAGAGAAGAGTCCGTTCCAGGGGTTCAATCAATCTCTTCACAGCCAAAGAAACTTTAAAACACATAGGTACAATATTTTTTACTTCCGCTGGTCTGTGTGTTCTTGTTTTCAGCCATCATTTGGCACTTGCATGGCTTTGCTATGTTTTTCATAGCTTCAATCTAACGATCAGCTTTTGGACAAATGAATTTAGACGTAGTTTGAGTCCAAAATAACAGCAACCCAGAATTGTGTAAAGCCCAAATTTTTAACATTTGAATGAAAAAAGCGCATGAGTCTAGAACCCACTTTTTACATTTTTAAATTGTCCACACTTTTCAAAAAGACCTATCATATCTTTGATGAAACATCTGTTGAAGAGTACTTAATTGTATTTATCTACTCAAATACATAGGAAAACTCAAAATAAGGGGTTACTTTTCTCTCTCCTTGAAATCTAAAACCGCCATTGATCTCTCTGCTTCTCTCACTTTGTATCTTCATCCTCTCCACTGAAACAAAAAAAATCCTTCATTTTCTTTTCACATTCTACCATGCAAAAACTACCAAAATTAGACAAAGTAACCAAACAAAAGATGAAGAAGTGCTAGAAAAGCAAAGCAATGGCTAAGATGAAAGCAAAGCAAAGTAAAGCAGTGGCTAAGAAAAGCACAACTAGCCACCAAATAGAAAGAAAAGAAAATTGTTGCTGAAGAAACAGCTTCGCAATCTGACTCATAATAGAGCTTCCTGTATATGAAAGCCTTGAGACATAGGTACATCAATTTTTTTATCTGAAATGTGAGTCTAAATTCAATGACTAGCTATCTAGGAATAGGACTATGATTTCTAGGTATCGTGTTAATGTCGAGGCATTTTTAAATTTTGCTAATATTTTGAATATGTTTGAGACACTTGGTTGGGGGGGCCTTGTTGATGGTTGATGAAAAATAATATACCACTTTGGTTTGGGAATTTTATTCCAATTTGAGACAATGAAGGCTTGAGGAGACTAGCAGAGGTTTTATGGTACAATGGTCCACCTCTAGAATAGGTTGTGTAAACATGGAATTTGACCATCGATGTTGAATTAGATTTTTGGAGTCAAAGATGGAGGAATCCAATTCTTTAAAATGAACAAATTTCCAGAAGAATTGGACCTATTTGATTTGGGAATGTTTGAAGCAAGGTTTACTGGAAGGAAAAGTTTTAAAAATTCAAATGACAGAAATTCAAAGTGGTTGAATGGTTTTGGAAGGATTCTACACCATATGTTGTCTACTATCATTGCTCCATGTTCGGGGGATAAAATATCCATGAGTATCATGAAAATTATAATGATGTTGGCTCTATTTGAGGGAAGACAGATCAGTTTTAGTTTTCTAGAAGTAAAGGTGATGCTTCAGTCAAAAAATACATCTCAGAAGGCACTACCCTATGGTAAACTCTTGACCAAAGTCTTTAGGCCATTCAAGAATCTAAGTATCAGTACTCCTGGACATCTTAAAACAAAAATGTACAGCATGGAATCCTTTGAGAAAATAGGATTTGTACAAGTGAACAATAAATGGGTCTTGCTTAGGGGATATGTCGGATGAGGAAAGAGAGAAGCTGATCAAAATCAAGGTAGAAAGAAAAAGAACTACACCTGCTACCCAAACAGAAATAAAATGGATGTATGACATAGGAGAAGAATCCTCAAATAAAGGCAAGCAAAAGACTGAAGAAAGTGGACTAACTCAAAACATCTTGAATGCTTTAAATAGATTGGCTGAAAATTTTCATAGATTTCAGACAGAAGTTACGACTGTGTTGTAGAATTTAGGAACTAGATTGAGCAATGTAGAGGAAAAGAAAATGGAAAAGACTACTGACGGAGTCTCCAATGAACAAGCTCTTTCTCAAGAACAAATGCCTAGAAAAGAAATTGCCTCTCCCAAGTTAAAGAAGTGATTGGTAAACAAACTGAACAAGAGGTGCAACAGCAACAGGAGAAGGAAAAAGAAGTAGATGAAGCAGAAGAAAATGAGAAAGATAGAGGAAATGAGAGTGAAGTTCCCACAACTGTTACCCCGACAGCTGCAATGCAAGCCCCCAAGCCAACTATTCCTGGAAGCTCCTGTGGAAAACGCCAGAAGCATGTGGTAATCAAGAGAAAGTCCAGTAAAATTGCTGGACAACATTCCAAGAAAGGTGCCAGCACTAAGCCTATGACCATCCATATTTCTAAACTTGCATATCATGACTGTTGCTTGCTGACCTCCGATGCAACATTTCTTCTGATGAACAATTTTATGCATTTTGCTCTAGAGTTTGAACAATTTTTTTGTTTTCTGCCTGAACAATTTTACTCTTGCACTAATATTCCAACTGATCCTCCTAATTATATGTTCAATATCTCGATCGGGCATTGACCATCTGCAGTATATCTCCGTTTTATCTTTAATTGATTTCTGCACCATATCTCTGTTTGATTTCTTACTGTTTCTCTTCTATTTCTTTTATTGATGACAAAATGGGAGAATTAATATGGTTTGAGATGAATTATGATAGATTGTGGTTTGAGATGAATTGTGATGGATGGCAATTGTGACTATGAGAATGATAAATTCATGAATTGTGACTATTTATGGTTATTCATATGATTTAAGTTGAATTGTAACTATTTATGGTTACAGTTTTAAAATGTGAACTGTGAAGAATTTGGTCCTATAACCTGATGGAGACTATGTTGAGATGTTATTGTTATAATGGACTAAGTAAATTGAAGTGTGGGTATGAGTTTATTGTGCATTTTGACTAATTGAGATTTGGTTGGATGATTTGTTTTGACTATGATTGTAATGTGCATTTTGCTAAGTATTTGGATTATGAGGATACTTAAATAGACATTTATGAAATTCTCTTTGGTTGCACAATAAAATCCTTGTATTGAATTTCCTTGAGAAAAAAAATTCGGTAAATTCCAGGAAAATCATTGATCTTTATTCTTGGGAATTATTTTTTATGCTGCATATTCACAGGGAAAGTTTTGGATTCGCATTTCTTCAATCCAAAATATCAGTCCAAAAGTGACTTTTTAAAAGGCTATCTTCTGTCTCATTTTAACCCATTTTGGATGCACCTTTTTGGAAGTCCAAAATCTTGAAAACTAGTCTTATTTTCAAATGTACTTCATATATACTATTCATATATACATAGCTAGTATCTTTCTAATTACTGTTCATATATACATATACATAGGGGACTACGACTTTTTATGATCTATCCTCTACACCACATCATGTACATATCTATACATATTCTTTTTTACTACTATTTGGCTATTTCTATAAGAAATAGTCCTTTTTATGGAAGGAACAAAGATAAAGAGGTTGGTTGGGCTACAGGCCCATTGAGCCATGTTTATGAGACCATGTTTTAATTATTTCCTTATCTTAAACTCATAAGCACTCTTTCAGACCTATCATGAGAAATTGCATTTCAGATTCAAATTATTCTTATCTCTCTTCGCCTAACATGTCCATAATGTCTATATAATTTTTTTTATGTCACAATCCCATCAAGTTTGTCATCACTTAAAAAGGGAGAGATTGTTAGTCCAAATGGCATTTTCTTTTATTTTGATTTATGAAAAATATTGATGTGAACTAACTTATGTAATCTATATGTGATAGGATATGTTTGACCCCAATGCTTTCAAAGCATGAAAATAAGACTGCTAAGTAGTTCCTAAGCAAATAGAACCCAAATGAGTGATTGATCGAGTATAACTTCAACTTGGGAGCTCGCATACTGTGAAGCCTTTGTAAATGAACTATAGACTAGGAATCGTTGTTAAAGTATAAATTGTAAATTCTTATATTTCTTTACCTTATGATCAGTTTTGTTTTACCTTGAACCACCTATTATAAAAATGATTTCAAAAGAAAAAGATATTTCTAAATCTAAATTTTTGGATGAAGTAGTTTTGAATGGACCTCTGAATCCAAAAATATCATCTAATATTCTGTAGCATTTTTCAAAATGCTTCTAGTTAAAAATGTGCCAATTTTTACTCCCATTTTGGACAGACATCCTTCCATTTTGTGAATCCAAAATCCTGGAAATGCTGACAGAAAATAACTAGTCATTACTAACCATTGGGACTTCGGGTATAGCTTCTATAAAAGCCTTTAGAACTCGATTTTGAAGTAGATTTTTGTACTATCTTTCTTAGAAATATTCTTACACTTTAGAATATAAAAATTTCCCTTTTTTATTTGTGCTTCAAAGTGAAATAAAATTGTTCCAAAGGTAAAATGTATTAGTGCTTAGTTGTTCAAATCTACTCAATCTGTGAGTATCTTTGTACTCTCTTTTAAATCTATTTTGTATCAAGGTTGATGAGGTAAAACCTAGTTGGAATGAATCTTTATTGTTATGTTTAAAGACATTGGGTGTAAAACCAAGAGTGGTGATCCTCTTTCGTAAGATTGGTGTCACCTACCACCATTAATTTGGAAAAAGGTTTTAATGAGTAGTGTTGAAATCTTTAAGTGAGAATTTAAGGTAGTGGGTATAGATAATTTAAGAATCAAACCACCATAAACCCTTGAGTATTCATTGTATTTTCACTATCTTCAAATCTTAAATGTTGTATCTATTTCTCTTGAAATCGGAGCTTATTTATAACCTTTGCATTCTAAAGTAAACTTGTCCTTGATCCCTTAACTACCTATCTTCATTTCATACCATCTTTATGGCATTCAACATTCTTGAAGCTGTGAAACATCTCTACCATTTGGTTTGTTTCTTTTTTAAAAGGCAGCACAATTTTTAATTTGTATTTGTTTGCCAAAAACCTTATTCACCCCCTCTAAGGTTTTTCAAATATTTTGGAAGGGAATTTTCACAAAGCATTGATATTGCCATTTCTCGCAAAGTCCTATTTTTCCTCTCAACCACATCATTTTGTTGAGGAGTTTTTGTAGCCAAAAAGTTATAAGAGACACCATTCTTATCACAAAATTTTGTAAACTCACAGTTGCAAAATTCTTTCCCATTATCATTTCTGATTGAAATCAATTTGCTCCCAAGAGAATTTTTGAACACGGTTGAGCAGTTTTGAAATTTCAGAGAATGTTTCATCCATTCATGCAAGAAATAAGGTCTAAGTGAATCTTGAAAAATCATCTATTAATACATAAGCAAACCTCTTACCACTAAGGCTAGTGGTCCTCATAGGTCCAAATAAATCCATATGAATAAGTTCAAGAAGTTTTGATGCTGAAATCATTTTCTTGGTTTTAAAGAATGTTTTGGTTTGCTTTCCAAATTGGCAAGCATCACACAATCGGTGTTTATCAGACTTCATTTTGGGCAACCCTCTAACAAACTCTTTTGAAGATAATCTATTTAGCAAATATATCATGAGCAATAAGATCATCAAGATATACTACATAGACATTACTAATGCGATTTGCAACGAAGATGATTTCATCACTAGAATTATCAATGATAGTGCATAAATCTTTTTCAAATTTAATTTTGTAACCATTGTTGCATAATTGGCTAATGCTAAGCAAATTATACTTCAATCCATCAATCAACAACACTTGCTCAATAACAGTGAAGGATCCCTTACCAATATTACCTATGCCAAGAATTTTTTCCCTTTTTCTTGTCTCCAAATGTGACAAATCCATCATTTGTAGCTTGAATGTCTTCTATTAGTGCTGCATTTCTAATCATGTGTCTAGAGCATCCACTATCTAAAAACCACTTTGTAGAGCTTATCTTTTGTGGTAAATGTACTTATATATTAGATAGAAGAGTGACTTTTGATACCCATTCTTTCGTATGTCCACGGGGGTTAGTAATGGTTCCTTTAATTCTCCATACTATTTTCACCCTAGATTCTACTTTCTTCCTGGCATGACACTTAGATATGTTGTGTCTATCTTTACCATAATATGTGCAACAAGTATGAGTTATATATGAAGAATTAGCTTTCACAAAATAAGATTTGTAATTTCCAGCTTTGTTCACATGCCTATATCCGAGACCATTTCTGTCTCCAACTACATTACATTCTAAGTAATCGATCTAGATTGTTTTTGCCATTTGTGAACTTCTCAATGTATGTAGAAAGATCATCAACTCTCTTTTTCATATCATTAAAATCATTTAGTATAATTTCAAGAGCTATCACTTTGTTACATAAGCATTTGTTCTCAAGTGACATATAATATAAAGAGGTTGAGATAACATCCTTCTCAATGTATGAACCATCAATGGAATCCAGTAGAGTTTTATTCTCACTCAACAACTTAGCATTGTTATCTAACAAGAAATCAATTTTTATTTTCATTTCCTTGTTTCTTCTAGACAACTATTTGAGTTCATGGAACATGTCAATTAGAAGCTCACTCGGATCATCAGAATTTCACAACCAGAATCATGTAATTCAAATACAAAATTAGAAGGAGTAACAGTTTCCTTTTCTCCCATGGCCATGAAGCATATGTTGGCTGTTTCGGCTTCTAATTCACTATGTTCTTCAATTCTGGATCCATCTTGATCCCAGGTCCCGACTAGCCCTTTTCATTTCTTTTGCCTTAATGTCCTTTCTTTTCTTTTTATTCTTCTTAACCTCCCTTTCTTTTTCTATTGGACAATCAGCAACAAAATTTCTGTGCTTTTACATTCATAATATTGAGGTTTGAAGGATGAAGTTTGCCCCTTCTTTTTGACAAATTTCTTACCCCTTTTAAAATTGATTTTTCTGAACATCTTCCTAAATTTTCTAGCAACCATGGCCAATTCTTTGCTGTCTAAATCAGTGCCATAATCACTTTTAGATTGTTCACTATTAGCTTCATCATCAGCACCCTTTAAGGCAATTTCTCTGCTGCCTATATCATCATCATCATGTTCTTGAAACCTTTTAAGTTTCATTTCATGAGTCAAAAGAGACCCAATCAGTTCTTCAGTTGGTTGATTATTCAAGTCTTTAGATTCATTCACAACCAAGGTCTTAAGCTGCCAGCATTTTGGCAAGGTATCGAGTATTTTTCTGTTTTGCTCTCCAAGAGAATAGATTTTCCCATATGCCTTCAATCCATTCATAATATTTGTAAATCTATTGAACATACCAGTTATGTTCTCATTCAGTTTCATGGTAAATAGCTTATAGTCACAGACTAAGAGTCCTACCTTTAATTTCTTTACTTGATTTATCCCTTTATTGGTGACTTCAAGTAATTTTTGCATTTCATAAGCGGAATCAAAACCACTAACACGATTGTATTCATTTGCATCAAGGGCACAACATAATATGTTTATTGCTTGAAAATTTAAGGTCATTTTCGAAATGTCCTCACTGTCATATTCATCACTCTGTTTAGCCACTCTTCTACGTTCGACAGTTTTAAGTGAAACAAATGGTCCCTTTTTAGTCAGATTTCAAAGCTCAAAGTTGATTGAGCAAATATAAATCTTCATTCTATTTTTTCAGAAGGTATAATTGCTTCCATTAAATAATGGTGGTTTATTTGTTGAAAACCCTTCAATATATAGTAGAGACGAAGTGTTTGCCATCTGGATCTTTCCTACAAGGTTGTTAGGTTGAAAACAGTGTAGACCAGCACTTTGATACCAATTAATAAACCTTAGAAGGGGATAAATAAAATTTATGGCAAATAAATAAATATTTTCAAAAATCTAAGATTAAAAATGGGAATATCGAAAATGGTGAGTTTTAAAAGAGAACCCTTTTTGTCCAGATTTGAATGCAGTCAAAGATCTTTCAAAGTTCTACCAAGTAATGGGAAATAAACTATGTCAAAGTAGATAGATAGTGGATCAATAATCAATTATTTTTACAATGTAAATATGTTTAACCAAATCAAATAATGGATAGATAGAAACACTATGTTTTGTAATCAGATGAACAGTGAAATTTCAGTCATATAGTTCAAAATAAATGCAAGAAAATGGACCCAAAGATTTATAGTGGTTCGATCCTCAAATGATGTACATCCACTACCTTAAGCATGCACTTAAAGATTTTAACCCAGCCACTAAAACTTTTTTCCCAAATCAATGGTAGTAGGGAACACCAATCTTATAATAAAGGGTCACCATAGTCGGTTTTACTCCCAACCTCTATATACTCAACAATCAAGGGTCACCTCAACTGAGTTTTGCTTCTTTAACCTTGACACGGTTTAGATTTATGAGAGAATGCAGATTTAGCTCACAAATTGAGTATGTACACAAGATAGAGCAGTTTTACCTTTTTACCTTCAAATCAATGGATCTCACTTTGAAGTATAATGTAGATGAAGGATTTTTGCTTTTTACGTGCCTTAGGATGTTTTCGAAAGTGTTAGTGCAAATCCCTTACTAAAAATCGTGTTTAAATTGCTTTCATAGGGGTAAAAATCGAAGCCATAATGGCTATTGCTACTATTAGTTTTTGCAGGATTTTAGACTCATAGAATAAAAATTGTGCATCCGAAAAGTGCATCCAAAACAATATTTTGTGCCACAAAGTATATTTTGAATAGCTTTGAGCTTTGGCACTTTGGAAACAGGTTTTGGAAGAGTGTTTTAGATTCAAAGGTCTGTTAAAAAATGACTCTACTAAAGTCCCAAAAACTTTTCTTCTAAAATTCTTTTACCAGACAAAATATGGATAAGAAGAATACCCTCTTTTTGAAATAGTTTTAAGTGCTTCAATATGAAATCAATTGAACTTAAGGTAAAGAGATATAGAAAATACAAATAATACCTTAACCATAATTTCCTAGTTCATAATTTTTCAAAATTCTTTATTGTATGCAATTTCTTAAGGTAGGATTTTGACTCGTTCAATCCTTCTTGTACTTCATCACCTATAAGTTTCTTAACAATCATTTTTGTAAGACTTGAAGAATCATGGTTAAACATGTCATAATCCACAAAGCTATCACATACAAATCACACATGTTAGTCCATATCAATATTTGTCATTTATCAAAACACAGGAAAAAGCCCTTTGGGCTAACAAAATCTCCTGTCAGGGCGGGACTTATAGTTTCTCCACTTTCTACTTACATCCGAAACACACAAGGGCCTTCATAATGCCCTCGGCCTCTCCCTCTTTCCAATTCGCTAAGACAATTTCATCTCCCTACTCTCTTCTCTCAAAACCAAGACAAACTCTCAACCTTCCCTCCACTTACACATATCTCTTGGCCGCCCTCCAATCGAAGCATCAATACACTCATGGCCTCCTCTCTTTTCTTCATCAAAATAAGGTAAACTTCTTTTCTATTCTCTCTTGTTCTCAAACTTCCCTCTCTCTCTTTCTCTTATTCTCTCTAAACAAATCAAGACATGCATAGTCTTAGTCTCCTCTTCACTTTTTGATCATCCTAGTTTGTTCGTGGTAAGGTGAGTGTGTTCAACAACGTTTTTCAAGTAGAAGCCCCCTGGAACTCTCAAGGAGAAAATCAACTTTACTGCTCATTACAAGTAATAATTGGATTTCCCTTTTTCCTTTCTAGTTCTATGTTAGTATGGCATGATGTTTTTGGATCTTTGAAGATTTATATGTGATAAAGGTCATCTTTTCTTAACCATATTTTCTTATGAACGTATGGATGATAGTGTAGATATCTTTGCTATTATAAGTATGCACTTGGATATTAATATGTTAGAGATTAAGTTTGGATTTGATACACGTATCAATTATACTGCTTGAGCATTTTTATCTAGGGTTGGAAGTGAAACTGTACTATTATGACTAGTGGCCTAGTTCGAATATTAGAGACACAAGCATGTGATCTATCTCTTGCAAGCATGCAAGAACCTTTATATTTTAGACTGTATTGCTACAATGTCACCACTTATTTTGGAGCAAACTAAAGTCTAGAAGATTTGAAACTATAAAATCCAATAGTCTAATGATTGTGCTAGGATTTTGTATGCATCGAATCTGGATGAGTTTCATTTACTTGAGAGTTGACATGTGAAATGATTTCCTTTGTTAGTTGAATTTTGTTTGAATCTTGCTTGATATATTTGAGATTAAGATTGGGTATGTTTCTATCATTATATATGTTAGCTTATTACTGTTGGGGATATGCCCTAGAGTCAATTTGTACTTATACAATTGTCATTATGTTTTATATAATAATATGATGCTTTCCTTTCCATAAATAGTGAGTTTTGTTTTGTTGGTCATCAAGTACATAACTTGATAGTAAAACCCTACAATGAATACAATGACTATTCTAAAACTGTCCCTGATCGATTATTATTATTGGAATAATAATAAATTAAGATTAGTATGTTTGTGACTTGATGGCTATGTTTTACTAGCCATGGATATTTGTGATATCGAGTCAAGACATAAATAAATGTTAGAGAACATTGTATTGGACATGACCCACTGTGAGAGTACTTTATGGAATATGTCATAAGTACTTTCTAGCCATAATAATATTGAAAGTCCTTCGACCTAAATTCATCATAGTTTCTTACTTGATAAATTCTATATTTTGACATTGTCTAAAGTTGTCTTTAACCAGATAATAAATTAGACTACTGTTGAATATAGAATAAATCAAGGAGAGGAATATGATTGATTGTGAAGGAATTTGTCCCTCTCAGTTATGGGAGAGATATCCATGGGCCCCTTGATAAGTTAGACTGTTAAAAATGCATGGTCGTGCTCAAATATATCAATCTAAGATATTGATATCATTTGTTTGAACAGTCTACTATGAAATCAAGAAATAATTGATTAAGCTTAATAAGGAAGACATGCTCCGTGCCTTATGCTTAATCTGGATATCGTGTGACAAAAGAACTAAATATAAAATTATGGTTTGGTTCAAAGAGATCACCGATCTTCATTTAACCTGGATAGTTATAATGTTTTGCTAGAAACCGTTTATAACTTGTGGGCCATTTAAATATGATTTAGGCACACTGCCAGAGTTAAATGAACCTAAAGGGTCACACAATAAGCGAACTTGTTAGGTTATTTTTCTGGTGACCAGGTTCGATGAATCTGGATGATATCCAGATTATAAGAATTTGACTCGGTAAAATAATTAGTTAAATTACCGAGATAATGGCAGAATCTTATCATATCAGTTTTAATTTAATTTGAATTTAAATTAGAATATGATAAGATATTATTAGGGTTGGACTCTAAGAGGTTCGAGGGTTTTTAAGAAAACCCTAACCGTCTTTTCAATAGTCCAATTTTTCGATTGAGAACATTCGTGCCATTCTCTACCAGAAAGAAAGAAAAAAAAACCTCTCAAACCCTAGGCGCTAGCACTCCCCGGGTATCGAGTGAGTTCGCGGTGTGTATCCGATAGAGGACGTTCGCATACTGCAGCGTCTGGTGATTGTTCGGGTTGAACGTACAACAGCGCAACCAGAATCGAAGGATTTCGATTACAGCAACCAGAGGTAATTCTTAAAGCTTAGATCTTCTTAATCGTTTACTTGGGTCCTCGGGAGGGATTTGTAGATGTTTTCCTCGTTTAGGAGTCCACGAATCCTAACAGTGGTATCAGAGCAACTTGCTAAACGATTAGGTTGATTCATCTGTATTAATCGTATTGTTGAATACATGTATAATATGTAAATATGAATTTAACGGGTATGTATCAGCATGTTCGCATGATTATGATTTTAGAATACTTAGCATGCAGACTGCCTGAATTAGGTTTAATGTGTGCATCTTAGTCGCCTGATCAGACCAGATTAGTTGCAGATTATCTGTAAATTGGTCTGTTTTAATATGATATGGTATCGTAAGCATGCTATCCGTCGTTCTATATTTGCGAATTGCTTTTATTAATCGGACATGATAATATGTTATCTGTATAAATATGATTAAAAGAACGCATATTGTCTGTAATATGAATTTTCACAGCGATGGTTATTAAGGGGTCCGAACGTTAATTTGATTAATTTTCGGAAATCGGAAGGCAAAATCTCATTCAATGAGAGTAGGAAAAATCATTTTTCCTTCCGGGCGCTGCCCCTTGACTCCCGCTGACCGACCGGCGGGACCTCCGCTGTGGGTGCTGCCCTTGGACCTCGTAGGCGCTGCCCTTGACCCCGCCAGGGGCGTTGCCCCTTGGAATCCCAACTAACTGTTCGTTTTGTGTTATTCGTCAATGTTTTTTATTGTAGTTGTGGATTATTTTGAATAGTGCATAGCATGGCCCGTTTCATCCCAATGTGATTGGCTGGTTACATTATGGTTGTTTTAAGTTGTAATTTTTTAAATACGGCATGCGTGTCGTTATCCATTGTTGTAAAATTGTACTGCTTTCCTAGAATAGGAATTATTTTAATTTTACTATCCAATGTAAAAGAAGACGGCAGCCGACATTTACAACCAAGGAGCAGTATGCTCAAGGCAATAGAGAATGCTTACGAAGTTCATATACCTAGATTGACCACCTTGATCTTCACTTTACTCGTGATGATCAACATAGGTTATGGGCCATGCTATGTCACTTTTATTTATGTCTTGCATGCATATTTGATATGTTTATTTTCTGCTTACTACAAACCAATCAAATTTTTTTTTTAAGGAAAAAAAAATTTAAGTGTTAAATGCCTTCCAAAATCAAACACTTGTTATTACTTGGATCATCATATGGTTATTCCTACCAAAGTAGGATGCTTTTGATTATCTGAGTGAGATAAGATGGAAAATAGTTTTCCATATGTTTGATATGGTTTGACTTAATTGAGCTATCAAAATGGTTTTGGGCCTAGGGCATTTTATGAGATATTTTTAGCCGGGACATTTGATGTCTATCTCATTTAAAATTAGAATTTTATTTAATTATAAGATTAAAGCCAAAGCTTACTTATGATTAAAACAAAATATTTTTCCCCACTGCGAAACATCAAAATGTTGAAGTTTCAAAAAGTTTAAATGCTTTTAGTGGGAGTTTTTCGTTAGAGTCTCAAAAAATTAATTACTTTGCATATTTTTGTATGTAGATAATGGCAACAAACAGTTGAAATAATTCATTGCGATCTGTGCTTGAGAAAGACAAGCTTAGTGGGACTAACTTTCTTGATTGGGCACGAAACTTAAGAATTGTTCTTAAGCAAGAAAAAAGGCTTTATGTTCTTGAAAATCCTATTCCCCCTGCTCCAGCAAATAACGCCTCAAAAGCTGAAAAAGATGCTTATAGTAAGCACAAAGATGACTCCAACGATGTTACTTGCCTCATGCTAGCAACCATGAACTTTGAACTTCAAAAACAGTTTGAAAAAGCAGAAGCATATGACATGATTGTGCATCTCAAGGAAATGTTCCAAGAGCAAGCACGACAAGAGAGATTTGAAACTCACAAGGCGTTAAATGCATGTAAGATGGTTTCTGGCACCTCAGTAAGTGCTCATGTCCTTAAAATGAAGGGCTATCTAGATCATCTTGATAAGCTTGGTGCTCCTGTTAATCATGACATGGCCACGAATTTGATCTTGGGCTCTTTACCTGCTGAGTATGACCAGTTTGTCATGAATTTTAACATGCATAATATGGAGAAATCCATTACTGAATTGCATGGGATGCTAAAACAAGATGAACTGAACATTAAGAAGAATACTCCTAGTGTTCTAATGGTTCAAAAAGGGAAAGGCAAAAAGAACAACCAAAAGGGCAAGGTCATGGCTAGTAAGGGTAAGGACAAGGCAAAGTCCAAGTTCAAGCCCAAACCTAAGGCCAAGACACCAAAGGAGAGAGCTTGCCACCATTGTGGAGAACAAGGACATTGGTTAAGAAATTGCAAGCTCTATTTGGAAGCAAAGAAAAAGAAGGACAGGTGAGGCTGCAGCTCGGTATTTATGTTATTGAAATTAATTTATCTACTTCGATTCATGGGTATTGGATACCGGTTGTGGATCTCACATTTGTGTAAATGTGCGGGGTCTAAAAAGGAGTAGAGCCTTGGCAAAAGGCGAGGTGGACCTACGAGTTGCGAATAGAGCAAAAGTTGCTGCGATGAGCTGTAGGAACTTTTGAATTAATTTTGCCCAGTGGGCTTGTTTTAGAACTGAACAATTGTTTTTATGTTCTTGCTATGAGTAGGAATATTATTTCAGTTTCTTGTTTGGATTTAGAAGGTTTTGAATTTGTTATTAGGAATAACATTTGCTCCACTAATAAAAACGGCATTTTTTATGGAGATGCTTCATTATCGAATGGGCTTTATATTCTAAATCTTCGTGGATCTTCAGACATGTCTATCTATAATATAAATACTAAGAGATTGAAATCCAATGATTTAAATCGGACTTACTTACGGCATTGTCGACTGGGCAATATAAATGAGAAACGCATAACAAAGCTTCATAATGATGGGCTTCTAAAATCGTTTGATTTAGAATCTTACAGAACATGTGATTCTTGTTTATTAGGCAAAATGACTAAAGCGCCTTTCAAGAGACAAAATGAAAGGGCAACTGATTTATTGGGCCTAATACATACTGATGTATGTGGACCAATGAATTCACTCGCTAGAGGAGGATTTCAATACTTCATTACATTTACAAATGATTTCAGCAGATATGGCTACCTATATCTGATGAAACACAAATCTGAATCGTTCCAGAAATTCAAAGAATTTCAAAATGAAGTACAAAATCAACTTGGCAAAAGTATCAAAACACTTCGATCGGATCGAGGTGGTGAATACTTAAGCCACGAGTTTGACGAGCATCTTAAAAATTGTGGAATTATTTCCCAATTAACTCCACCAGGAACACCTCAATGGAATGGTGTATCTGAACGGAGAAATCGGACTTTATTAGATATGGTTCGATCAATGATGAGTCAAACTGATCTTCCAATCTCCTTTTGGGGTTATGCCCTGGAGACTGCTGCATTCATACTAAATCGAGTTCCATCTAAATCGGTTCAGAAAACGCCATATGAGATATGGACTGGGAGACAACCTAGTTTGTTATTTCTGAAGATTTGGGGTTGTGAAGTTTATGTAAAGCGTTTATTATCTGATAAACTTGCACCTAAATCTGATAAATGCATATTTGTGGGGTATCCTAAAGAAACTAAAGGATATCAATTTTATCTCCCAAAAGAAAATAGAGTAATTGTTGCTCAAAATGGATTCTTTCTTGAAAAGGAATTTATTTCCAAAAGAATCAGTGGGAGTAAAATACATCTTGATGAGATTCAAGGACCACAGTTAGTGCCTGAACCTCATCAAGATGAGATTCAAGAGCCACAATTAGTGCCTGAACCAAGTAATGAATCTCGATTAGATGGCTCACAAGTCCAAGATGAGCCTATATCTATAGAACAAGGACCTCGAAAATCTGATAGGGTTCGTCAACAACCTAAGAGATATGGATTTCTCATCACTGACGATCACAATGTGGAGCTTATGGTCAATGATGAGCCCACTTCCTATCAAGAAGCCATTAAGAGTTCTGACTCTAGAAAATGGTTAGAGGCTATGAAGTCTGAGATGCAATCCATGTATGATAACCAAGTTTGGACTTTGGTTAACCCACCTAAAGGTTCAAAAACCATTGGGTGTAAGTGGGTTTTCAAAAAAAAAACAGACATGGAGGGAAATGTGCATACTTACAAAGCACGACTGGTAGCAAAATGTTATAGACAAACTCATGGTATAGACTATGATGAAACCTTTTCACCGGTTGTAATGCTTAAATCTATCGAGAATTCTTCTTGTCATAGCGACATATTATGACTATGAAATTTGGCAAATGGATGTCAAAACCGCGTTTCTTAATGGAAACTTACTCGAAGATGTGTACATGACACAACCTGAGGGTTTTGATGATCCTTTGAATTCTAATAAAGTGTGCAAGCTTCAAAGATCCATTTATGGATTGAAGCAAGCATCTCGAAGCTGGAATCTTCGTTTTGATGAAGCAATTAAAGAATTTAACTTTATCAAAAATGAAGATGAGTCTTGTGTCTATAAGAAAACAAGTGGGAATGCAATAGTCTTTTTGGTACTTTATGTTGATGATATCTTACTCATTGGAAACGACATCCCAACTCTACAAAGTGTAAAGACATGGTTGGGAAATTGTTTCTCAATGAAAGACTTAGGTGAAGCTGCCTATATTCTAGGTATAAGGATCTATAGAGATAGATCTAGAAAGCTAATTGGACTAAGTCAAAGTGCATACATTGACAAGGTACTGAAAAGGTTCGGTATGCAAGACTCTAAGAGAGGATTCTTGCCAATGTCACATGGCATTAAGCTCAGCAAAACTCAAAGTCCTTCTACGAAGGATGAAGAAGAGCGCATGAACAAGATACCATACGCTTCCGCTATAGGGTCTATCATGTATGCCATGTTATGTACTCGACCCGATGTATCATATGCATTGAGCATGACAAGCGAGGTTCCGATCAAATCTCGGAGAGGCACACTGGATCGTTGTCAAGAATATACTAAAGTACTTAAGAAGAACTAAAGATATGTTCTTAGTTTATGGAGGACAAGAAGGCGAGCTAGTTGTAAATGGTTACACTGATGCTAGTTTTCGATCCAACATAGATGATTATAGATCGCAATCGGGTTTTCTATTTTGTTTGAATGGAGGTGCTTGTAAGCTGGAAAAGTTCAAAGCAAGACACCGTGGCCGATTCTACTACGAAGCTGAGTATGTAGTCGCCTCAACTGCAGACTAAAGAAGCGGTTTGGATTAAAAAGTTCATTACGGAACTAGATGTAGTTCCTAGTATTGTGAACCCAGTGGATCTCTATTGTGACAACAATGGAGCCATTGCACAAGCTAAGGAACCAAGATTACATCAGCGATCCAAACATATACTTAGACGTTTTCATCTCATTCGAGAAATTGTTGATAGAGGAGATGTCAATGTATGCAAGATGCCAACTGATGACAATGTTGCGGATCCATCGACAAAGCCTCTCCCATCGTCTAAACATGATAGTCATACCGGAACAATGGGATTACGACTTATGCCAAATTGGTCTTAGTGCAAGTGGGAGACTGTTGGGGATATGCCCTAGAGTCAATTTATACTTATACAATTGTCATTATGTTTTATATAATAATATGAGGCTTTCCTTTCCATGAATAGTGAGTTTTGTTTTGTTGGTCATCAAGTACATGACTTGATAGTAAAACCCTACAATGAATACAATGACTATTCTAAAACTGTCCCTAATCGATTATTATTATTGGAATAATAATAAATTAAGATTAGTATGTTTGTGACTTGATGGCTATGTTTTACTAGCCATGGATATTTGTGATATCGAGTCAAGACATAAATAAATGTTAGAGAACATTGTATTGGACATGACCCACTGTGAGAGTACTTCATGGAATATGTCATAAGTACTTTCTAGCCATAATAATATTGAAAGTCCTTCGACCTAAATTCATCATAGTTTCTTACTTGATAAATTCTATATTTTGACATTGTCTAAAGTTGTCTTTAACCGAGATAATAAATTAGACTACTCGTTGAATATAGAATAAATCAAGAAGAGGAATATGATTGATTGTGAAGGAATTTGTCCCTCTCGATTATGGGAGAGATATCCATGGGCCCCTTGATAAGTTAGACTCGTTAAAAATGCATGGCCGTGCTCAAATATATCAATCTAAGATATTGATATCATTTGTTTGAACAGATCTACTATGAAATCAAGAAATAATTGATTAAGCTTAATAAGGAAGACATGCTCCGTGCCTTATGCTTAATCTGGATATCGTGTGACAAAAGAACTAAATATAAAATTATGGTTTGGTTCAAAGAGATCACCGATCTTCATTTAACCTGGATAGTTATAATGTTTTGCTAGAAACTGCTTATAACTTGTGGGCCATTTAAATATGATTTAGGCACACTGCCAGAGTTAAATGAACCTATAGGGTCACACAATAAGCGAACTTGTTAGGTTATTTTTCCGATGACCGAGTTCGATGAATCGGATGATATCCAGATTATAAGAATCGACTCGGTAAAATAATTAGTTAAATTATCGAGATAATGGCAGAATCTTATCATATCAGTTTTAATTTAATTTGAATTTAAATTAGAATATGATAAGATATTATTAGGGTTGGACTCTAAGAGGTTCGAGGGTTTTTAAGAAAACCCTAGCCGTCTTTTCAATAGTCCAATTTTTCGGTTGAGAACATTCGTGCCATTCTCTACCAGAAAGAAAGAAAAAAAAACCTCTCAAACCCTAGGCGCTAGCACTCCCCGGGTATCGAGTGAGTTCGCGGTGTGTATCCGATAGAGGACGTTCGCATACTGCAGCGTCTGGTGATTGTTCGGGTTGAACGTACAACAGCGCAACCAGAATCGAAGGATTTCGATTACAGCAACCAGAGGTAATTCTTAAAGCTTAGATCTTCTTAATCGTTTACTTGGGTCCTCGGGGGGGATTCGTAGATGTTTTCCGCGTTTAGGAGTCCACGAATCCTAACAATTACTACTTGGTGATGTTGGGTGGTTGAGGTGATTAGGGACCTTGTCTAGATATGATGTTGGATGTTTAGAAATGATGGTGCACATGTGAGCATATTTTAATGTATGCCTTGATATACCAAAAGAGTAAATTATGATAGAAGGTTTTGTGTTTTTGATAGACGGTGTTTGACCTTTTTGTCAAGCAACAAATCAGTAATATGATTTTTGAGGAAATAAGAGCAAATAAGTCATTGCATACATGAAATCCCTTTTGTGCAATTAATTTTATTGGATTGTGATAATTTTGTAAAATATTTGTAAGTCCTTGCATAAAACTCTTTTTCATTAATTTCTCAAAATTCTTTACTCAAAATTATTTTTGAGTTGTAGTGTTACTCAACTTGCACACGTTTCGAGATGAGACAACTCATGCAAAACTCATTATGTCCATCCCAAACGTCACAAACACTTATTTGTGAAAATCAATGCAATGAATCTTCTTAAGTTTGGATTTGACCAAGTTTTAGTTTTTTTTTTTTTTTATGGGCAGATTAAACACATAGAGTATTTACTATTTCACTAGCTCGAAAGACACATGCAATGCTTTGCTTTTTCTTTTGTTATAACTAAAATTTTTATAATAGATACATAAGTAATTAAGAATTTTCAAGTACTACTCGTTGATTGATGCTAGAACCTTATTGAGAGAGTCTAAAATCAGAAGTTCATGATTTTCCATTCGAATTGACAAATGCACCGATTTCTTCACAATCTCAAAACTATTTAGGCCGATATCTTCGAAATAAATCAACTTCTTGTTGGAATAGTACCCAAAATGTACTATGTATTTCTGTATTTTAGAAATTAATAAAAGTTTCATTCATTAATGGTTGTTTGTTTACATATATTCTCACATTAAAGGTCTAAGTATGTTAGTAAATAATCTACGTGACTGAGTCATGCTTTCACAGTAAGGTGTAGACTATGGGCTACTAACACATAATCGAAAAAATTGTTCTTGATCGATTGATGAAGCTGGACGCTATATCAAGGTTTAGATCATTACACTATGGTTTCTAAATAGGGAACGGTTTACCTTTAATCAATGAGTAGTCAACTTGCACCAATAGTGTAAGTATATTTGAAATACGTAGAATTAGACCACGTGATAATAATCTTTAGTAAAGTACTAAAATAAATAAATATTGGTTTATCACAGCTACTGCGTGGACGAATACCCTAGAACTTGAGTATAAGTTGGTGGTCTGGTGAAGCTGAACTGGTACACTTTGATGTATGTTAGATGAGGTCTTATCGCAAGGCCAATAACCTTGTATGTTAGTTGTATGACTCTAGTTAATTAAGATGGACTTATACAATAGAGTTTCTATGCTTCATTACGCGAAGAAATCACCCCCTTCTGATTGTCTGGAATAATCTAATAATCTAGGACCCTGGGAAACATGACTAAGTATGTACACGTTTGGGTACCTGCTTGTGATAAGTGGATACATACTGAAAGTCGTAGATTATTGAACTAGTTACCAAAGGATGGTAGATGTCATTAAGAAAATTGTTAGTACTATTTTCCGATCTCAATGACGGGTGTTATGTAGAGGGATATTTTCGTTATTACATCTGTAAAGTGGAGACATTGCACTTGCAATATTATTCCCGGGGTCAATATTTTCATATAGTGATAAATGAAATATTTAAAATGATTAAAATATAGTTATTTGTTGCAGGGATATTTTGGTCATTTTAGTTGCCAAAATAATATATCTTTTGGTCCCCAAAATGACTCAAATAACCTTAGTAAATTTATTTACTACATGGACCTATTAGGTGAATTTATTATTGGAAGAATTATTCTAGAAGTCCAATTATTTATTTATTTGGGCTATAATAATTAATTAGGTCAATTTAATTAATTAGTTTATTAATTAATTACCTTAGGTAATTTTATATTGGACCCAAATAGTTTAATTAATTAATAAAAGAGCTAATTTAATTAATTTATTAATTAATTAATTATTTTGGGTAATTTTATATTAGGCCCAGTAGTTTAACTAATTAATAAAATAGCTAATTTAATTAATTAGTTTAATAATTAATTATCTTGGGTAATTTTAATATTGGGTCCAAGTGAATTAATCAATTAATAAGGGAGCTATTTAATTAGTTATTTGACTGATTAAAAGAGTATGGCCCATTAGGGTTTTGATGGAAGTAGCCATGTAAAAGAAGAAAAAGGAAAAAGAGGAAAATGGAAACAAAGGAATATAGGTGGTTGTTTTGTTTCTAAAAAGAAAAAGGAAAGCTAATAATTAAAAGGGGCTTTTTCGTATGCATTTAGGAGTTGACCGAAAATTAAATTTGCAATAGCTTTCAGTTTTTTCTTAAGAAAAAGAATTGAAGCCACCATTTTTTCTTGGTTTTATTTTTCCTTAATGTTTAGCTCTTCCGTTTTTGTTCCAATTTTATTTACCCTAATTCTACTTTCACTAGTAGAGGTCCATAGTGATTAGAAAATACTCTGGAAAGTCAAGAGCTTGCAAACCTGGTAAGTGTTTGATGCGAAAGAGCCAACGGTTAGCTAGTGTCCCTGCGAAACAAGTAAACGTTCATATTCAATAAGCGTCGTCGAACCCGAACCCGAATCCGACTCCGGTTATTAAAGTTAATCATCCTGGAAGTAAATATTCCTAAACTTTGGCTTGGAAAAAATGTTAATTTGCTATCTTCCATTACGTATTTATTTTTCCCCCAATCCTTCAAGTGGTATCAGAGCCATAGTTAACGCTGGGAGCATTAGGGTTACTTACGCGAAAAGGTGGTTCATTTACTAATAAAAATATAATCTTTGTGTTTGTGTGGATCCCTCGTAGTTTTTTATATGAGTAGATTTTGTATATGCCTCGTAAGTGGAGGCATAGGCACCTATACTTTTTTTGTTCATCGGCTTCGTAGAAATCATGTATGCCTCGTTTTGAAAGGCATAGACGTTTGAAATTGTATTTCAATCTATTTACGATTTTTTTTAATTCAAAAAATCATTTAATTAATTGGTGCCTGAACGAAAAAGCCCTGAAGAAGCCTCTTCAGGAAAACAAAAAAAAAAAAAAAAAGGAAGGCTGTCGAAAAGACCAACCGTGCACTCGGCTTGGGAGATTAGTCTCCCTGGAGCCACACGCCAGCGCGCATGGCTGATGCTCTTGGGAGCTGTGATCAAGGCCAAGAAAGGCCTTAATACTTGGAAGGATGATGCTAAGCCACCCAAGCTTGTATGGTGGAAAAGGACAAAAATACAAGTCTTAGTTGGCAATTCAACGGTTCGGTTCACGGGTTATTTAGTTTTCTTTTTTTATTATTCATTTTATTTTTCGTATATTTTCTTTTCTTTTGGGGCCCATATCACATGAGGTTATTTTTCTTGCAATAGTTTATTTATTTTGATAAATAATTTTACATTAAAATGGTTAGTAAAGGGACACCACCTTAGGATTAAATAAGATCTTTTTAATTTTATTATTATGATGTTTAATCCATTATTTGGTCACATAAGAATTAAATGTTAGAAATAAAATGTAAAAATTTTATTTTTTTGGAGCATGTCTATTATATTTAATTTTGTGATCAAATGCACAAAGGTTTTTGAGAAATTATTATTTTCACTAGATAAAAAAATTAAGGAAAACGTTTTAAATTGGAACTATATAATTTAAAAATAATTTCATTGTCTATTCTTCCAAATGTTTTTATCATTGACATGGAGAATAATTTTGAATGTAAGTATTTTAAATTTAACTCCTAGAAAATGGTTTTAACTTAAGTAGTGAAATTAAAAATTCATAATTTATTTTCTTAAAATGTTTTATCCTTGACATAGAAAATAATAGTTAAATTTTTTGAATTTTTACTAAAGTTAATAAATACTAATTAATTTTAAGGAAACGCTTTTTCTAAAAACCTATTTTTTTCAAAAGATTAAGTAGAAGAGGGTTCCAACAACCTTATGGCTTGCATCACGGGTTCTTGTTAGAGATTATGGTTATTCTTGCGTCATTCTAAGCATGACCTCCTATATGATGGATTTTTACGAGAATCTAGAACTAACGGAGAATTATAATTAAATCATAAGATAAGTGTTAGTGTCAGCCAGCCTATCGTTGGAGGCTTTAATACTGAATTATCTATAGGTGGTGAGACTAGTGATCATCCTATGGATGGAAATATTTTTGGATCATTACCTATTAAAGAAGTTTAATTTATGATAGCTATATACTTAGAAAATTGTCAATCTTTCTACGAAACTCTGTCAATTTTTCTAAGAGCCAAATAGTTCATATTTTTTGATGATGATTTTAATAGGTTAACCATATCATGGAAATTATATGATGTTTCAAATGTGCCTTTTTATATGTATTTTTCAAAACAAACATTTTTTTGAATGAAGTTTTTTCCAATCAACAAAAATGTCTGGTTTCAGTCATCTGTCCATTCTTCTCAAGGAGAATAAGTTAACTAGACCTAACCACATAGATTGGAAAAGGAATCTGAACATAGTACTCACTACGGAGGAGTACAAGTATATTCTGACTGACCCTTGCCCTGAAATTGGGGAAGATTCCATGGACTAGGATCGTGAGGAGGAGAAGGCATGGTGAAAAGCAAATGAAATGGCTCAATGCTATATGTTAGCTTCCATATCCAATGTTCTCCAGTCTAAACACGAGAACACGCCTATTGCGTAAGACATCAATGTTTCGCTGCGTACCATGTTTGCTGACAAGAGCCGTCCTGCAAGGCAAGAAGCTCTTAAAGCAATCATGAACACACAAGAAGCTCTTAAAGCAATCATGAACACTAGGATAGTTGAGGAGGCATCGGTTCGTGAGCATATGCTCAAAACAATTGCCCAATTTGAAGAGGCTGAGGTCCTAGGGGCAACAATCGTTCCCGAGAGCCAAATTGTTAAGGTTCTTGAGACTTTACCAAAATCATGCTCTCAATTCATGTTAAATTATAACATGAACAAGTTGAGTATGTCTTTGCCAGAGTTGATGAAAGAAATTTAAGTTGCAGAGAAAATTATGAAGCCTAACTAAAAAAATTTGGTTACTCATTCTGGTTTATCTTCTAGAATTAGGTCTAAACCCAAGAAGTTCAAGAAGAAGAAGGCCCAGAACAATGTAGGGCCTAGACCAAGGCATCCAAGCCCGGTCCATCTAAGCCCAGTGACAAGCCCAAAGGTAAGTGTTTCAAATGTGGTAAGAATGGGCACTTCAAAAAGGATTATTTGGACTTCTTGGATAAGTCTTCCTCAGGTATTGCTCTTTACTTAGAGTCTATTTTAATGGTTGGATCATCATCCACTTGGATTGTTGATTTCGGAGCCACTAACCATATTTGTAACTTCTTACAAGGGTTTAGCAAGATAAGGCGACTCAGTAAAAAAGAGAATGACTTAAAATAGGCAACGAAGCACAAGTATGGGCCGAAGTAGTAGGAGATTTAAATCTATTATTTGATTGTACTAGGGTTTTAATTTTGAAAGATATTTTATATGTTTCTAGTTTTAAATAAAATTTGATTTCAGTTTCTAAATTAATTAATCAAAGATATCATGTTTCTTTCCATTCTGGTATTTCAATTAGTAGAAATGGAAATATTATTTGTTCTGGAAACATGTATGGAAATTTTTACTATATTAATCATCTTAATTATCAAATAAATAATACTCAAATGGAACATAATAATAAGAAGAGAAATCCCACATCAAACAACTCTTATTTATAGCACTTGAGATTAGGACATAAAAATTCTGATTGAATTTAGAGGTTAATCCAAAATGGGTCTTTAGACTTATTGGAATTGGAGGAATAGCCTTAGTGTGAATCTTGTCTTAAGGGTAAAATAACCAAAAGGTCATTTACTCAAAAGGCGAAAAGGGCCAAAGAAATATTAGAGTTAGTTTATACTGATGTTTGTGGTCCTATGTCTCCACCAGCTAGATGAGGTTATAATTACTTTATCACGTTCACAGATAATCACTTACGTTTTGGTTATATTTACTTGATAAGGTGCAAGTCTGACTCCTTTGATATATTCAAGGAATTTCAAGGCTTAGGTGGAGTGCCAAACAGGTAAACTAATCAAAAAGCTAAGATCGGATCGTGGTGGAGAGTATCTCTTTGGTGAATTCAATGACTACTTGATGCATCAGGGTATAGTATCTCAGTTAACTGCACCTGGGACTCCCTAGCAGAATGGAGTGGCTGAGAGAAGAAATAGAATGTTGATGGAAATGGTCAGAAGCATGATAAGGCATGCGACTCTTCCTATTTCTTTTTAGGGATATACTCTGGAAACAGCAGCATATATTCTGAACTTGGTGCCTTCAAAATAGTGCCTAAGACACCTTATGAGATATGGATTGGATAAAAGCCTAGTATGACTCATCTCAAAGTATAGGGTTTGTCCAACTTATATACTAACTAAATGAAGTAAGCTAGACCCAAGATCAAAATTGTGCTATTTTGTAGGATATTCAAAAGGAATAAGGGATGGATACTTTTATCATCCCCAAGAGCAAAAGGTACTTATAAGTATTCATGCTAGGTACTTAGAAGATGAATAAAGTGTATCCACTAAGGTTTCGAGTAATGTGAAATTAAAAGAGAAGTTAATTGACACCTCAACTTCAAGCACCCTGATTAAGGAACCAAAAGAGATACAACCAGATGTTTCCATACAGATTGAGTTGCATCGTAGTGGTAGGATATCTAAGGTTCTTGAGAGATGGAGTGGAGAGGCCTTTGAAGTCGTCTCCAACCATCAAGAACAAGATCCCACTAGATACAATGAGGCTATTATTGTTGTTGATACGGAGAAATGGCAAACTGCATTAGATGCTGAGATTGAGTCTATATACCACAATTAAGTCTGGGATCTTGTTACTGCACCAGAAAGAATTAAACCTATAGGGTGCAAATGGGTGTACAAGAGAAAAAGAGGTGTTGATGGAAAGGTAGAAATCTTTAAAGTAAGGTTAGTTGTAAAAGGTTATACTTAGAAAGAAGAGATCGATTATAAGGATATCTTTTCATCTGTTGCCATACTTAAGTCCATATGCATTCTCTTGGTCATTGCATGCCATTATGACTACGATATATGGAAAATGGATATTAAGACAGTCTTTTTAATAGTTATCTTAGCGAAAACATCTATATATCCTAGCCTGAAAGCTTTATTGTGAAAGGCTAAGAACATATGGTCTGCGAGCTTAAGAAGTCTATTTATGGACTTAAGCAAGCATCACAAGCATGGAACATGCATTTTGATGAGACTGTAAAGTCTTATGGTTTCATACAAAATGTGGATGAACTATGTATATATAGAAAGTCAGATGGGAACAATGTTTCTTTTGTAGTACTTTATATAGATGATATTCTACTCATTGGAAATGATGTAGGGGCATTGTCATTTGTAAAGGTTTGGCTATCAAGTTAATTTAGCATGAAGGATATGGGAGAAGTTAGCTACATTCTTTGTATTAAGTTTCTTAGAGATAGAGAGCAAAGAATGTTAGGATTATCTCAATTAGCTTATATTGACAAAATACTGGCTAGGTTTAGCATGGATCAGTATAAATGGGCAATCATACCCTTTAGGCATGGATTGACTTTATCTTCCAAGCAGTGTCCTAGGATACAGGAAGAAAAAGAGAGGATGAGTAGAATTCTCTATACTTTGGCAGTGGGAAGTCTAACATATGTCATGCTTTGTACTAGGTCATATATTTACTTTGCAGTAGGCATGGTTAGCAGGTATCAGTTAAACCCTAGGAAAGAACATTGGCAAGCTGTAAAACATATACGCAAGTATCTAAAGAGAACATGTTAGTGTTGTGCCCTAGAGGCAATCACTTGTACATTGTATGTGACACATTTTATTTTAATAAAAGGTATTATTTATCTTACAATTTCTTTTATTTACTTTTAAATAATATAACTATTCAATAAAGTCCCTAGTACAACACTGTGTTACGGAAATCACGATATGAAATTCCTATTACACTGTATAATGTTAGTACTTAAATAGTCCATAGTCATAGTATTAATGAGACAAGATAGCACTAATGCGTAAAGGCTAGCATGTGTTAGACTTCCTGATTTGATCAGGCGGTGGTTCTCATATCCGTGAGTATCGAGATACTCAAAGTTAACACATAGATGCTTGTTAATGGAACAAGTTCATTGGATGACCTAGCTTTGAGATAATCAAATAGATAACTATTTAGTGCCAGTGATATAATTTCGATATAGTAAACGTGCAAATATCTTTAGACTTGAGATCTCCAAGGTACTTTGTTTGCTAAGCATTGTACTTTGATTTCAATTTTCGGAGCTCGATCGAGGGCTGCCTATGGGATGAATATTAGGTATATTGTGAGGTAAACGAAAGTAGTTGAGAGGGTCAATAAATGATTCACCACTCCTAATAGTAGGGGCAAATATCTCACGGCCACTTGTAGGAATTACTACTCGAGAAGTCCTTGGCCAAGGCATATGTGTATTGGAAATAGTTTCAATTGATACACATCTAGAGTAGTGGGTTCCTGGTACAAGTTCTATTGTATTCGGGCCAGAATTAATTCTGGAGGGAGTTAGTACTAATTCCGTACTCCAAACCAAATGAGATATTGTATGGTAAAATGAGTTAATTACATTGAAGTTTGTTATTGAAGGGATCATGTCAAGCCACTTGACTTCTTGGACTCTTGGGTGGTCATGTTGTGTTGCTAGATAACGCTCATGATTTGGGAATATAGGTTTTTTAATTGATGAATTAATAAACCAATCCTGATTAGAATTAATAGGATTAATTCTAATTAATTATGGATTATTAATCTCAAAGACGTTTGGATTAATTCATATTCGCTATCAATTGACCGGGAAACCTAATAGGTCATACACAATAGAGGATTATATACTCAAAATGTTATTTGATAACATAGTATGGTTAATTGCGAGAAAGAGAAGTTATTGTGGACAAATTATAACTAGTTATAATTTATGGTCCAAATTGTAATTGTGAGAACTTGATATTTCCAATTTCAATTAGGAAATTCTAATAGGATTAGAATTCTCAAATTTTGGTAGGGTTTTTTTGTGTTATATGATGATATGGCCACCAACCCTAGCTCATAGGAAATTTTGGTGCTTGTGTATTCCTCTGTGTGGATTACTATTAGAGATAATCACACACTGTGATTATAGTGGTTAGACATTCAACTCTCGTGAAGTTGGATTAAGAGGATTGCTGGATCACGCTTCGACTTGAAGAAGAAATTTTGTTCTTTGGGCGATCAAACAAAGGTAAAAAGTTGTTACCTTTATTATCTTTATATCTTGTTTTCCACACATAGGTGGATTTTGGGATGGTATCTCGTTTTATTTTTCCCTACGCCGTATGGGATACGAGCCTGAGATACCCAACAGAACAAGGGATTATATGCTTGTCTACAGAGCTGATGATTTAGTTCCTACCACCGGTTACACGGACTCAGATTTCCAGGCGGATAAAGATGAAAGAAAATCCACTAGTGGATATGTCTTCACTTTGTTTGGAGGGGCTATTTCATGGAAGAGTATCAAGTAATCTTGTATTGCTGATTCTAATGGAAGCTGAGTATGTGGCAGCTTCAAAAGCTTCTAAAAAAACTGTTTGGCTCTGGAAGTTCATCACAAAATTTGGAGTTGTGCCATACATGGACAGACCCGTAACAATATATTGTGACAATTCTGGAGCTGTGTTATAATTAAGGAACTAAAAAATCATAGGAAGGGCAAGCACATTAAAATGAATTATCATTTGATCCGATGAGTTCATCCAGAAATAAGAGATAGTGGTTGATTAAATTTCCTCAGCAAACAATCTGATGGACCTATTTACCAAGTCTTTGATGGAGAAGGTGTTCAAAAGACACTTGGACATCATAGGGGTAGGTGGATATAGACTATCATAGTCCATTTAGTGCAAGTAGAAGATTGTTGGAATAGATGCCCAAAATGTAATTTATATTTCTGTATTTTGAAAATTAACAAAAGTTTCATTCATTAATGATTGTTTGTTTGTATATATTCGTACATTAAAGGTCAACTGTATTAGTAAATAATCTACATAATTGGGTCATGCTTTCACAGTAAAGTGTAGATTATGGGCTACTAACACATAAGCGAAAAAAAATTGTTCTTGATCAATTGATGAAGCTGGACACTTTATTAAGGTTTAGATCATTACACTATGATTTCTAAATGTGGAATGGTTTACCTTTAACCAATGAGTAGTCTACTCGCACTAATAGTATAAGCATATTTGGAATACGTAGAATTGGACCACGTGATAATAACCTTTAGTAAAGTACTAAAATAAATAAAGATTGGTTTATCATAGCTACTGCGTGGACGAATACCCTAGGACTTGAGTATAAGTTGGTGGTTTGATGAAGTTGAACTTATATACTTTGATGTATGTTGGGTGGGGCCTTATCGTAAGGCTAATACCATGTACGTTGGGTGTATAATTCTAATTAATTAAGATGGACTTATACAATAGAGTTTCTATACTTCATTATGTGAAGAAATTACCACATTGTGATTGTCTAGAATAATCTAATAATTTAGAACATTGGGAAATATAACTATGTACACTTTTGGATAGTTCCCTATGATAAGTGGATACGTATTGGAAGTCATTGATGATCAAACTAGTTATCAAATGATGGTAGATGTCATTGAGAAAGGTGTAAGTACCATTTTTCGATCTCAATGACAGGTATTACATAGAGGAGTATTTTCATCATTACATCTGTAGAGTGGAGACATTGCACTTGCAATATTATTCTCGGGGTTAATATTTCCATATAGTAATAAATGAAATATTTAAAATGATTAAAATATAGCTATTCGTTAGCATGTGTTTTTTAGTCATTTTAGTAGCCAAGAATAATATGTCTTTTGGTCTCCAGAATAGCTCAAAAAACTTTATTTTAAATTTATTACTATATGAACTTATTGGGTGACTTTATTATTGGAAGAATTATTCTAGAAGTCCAATTATTAATTTATTTAGGCTAGAATAATTAATTGTGTCAATTTAATTAATTAGTTTATTAATTAATTATCTTGGATAATTTTATATTGGGTCTAAGTAGTTTAATTAATTAATAAAAGATGTAATTAATTTTCTTAGCTAATTTTATATTGGGCCCAGGTAGTTTAATTAATTAATAAAAGAGATAATTTAATTAATTAGTTTATTAATTAATTATTTTGGATAATTTTAAGATTGGGTCCAAGTGAATTAATTAATTAATAAGAGATATATTTAATTAGTTATTGGACCAATTAAGAGAGTATGACCCATCGGGGTTTTGATGGAAGTAGCCATGTAAAAGAAGAAAAAGGAAACAAAGGAATATAGGTGTTCATTTTGTTTCTAAAAAGAAAAAAGAAAGCTAATAATTAAAAGGGGATTTTTCGTATGGATTTAGGAGTTGATCGAAAATTAAATTTGCAAAAGCTTTCGTTTTTTTCTTAAGAAAAAGAATTGAAGCCACCGATGTTTCTTGGTTTTATTTTTCTTTTATTTTTTCTTGATGTTTAACTTTTTCGTTTTTGTCCCAATTTTATTCACCCTAATTCTACTTTTAATAGTAGAGGTTATAGTGGTTAGAAAATACTTCGAAAGGCCAATGAGCTTACAAACGTAATAAGTATTTGATGCGAAGAAGTCGGCAGTTTGTTGGTATTCCTGTGAAACAAGTAGACGTTCATATTCAACAAGCGTTGTTGAACCCGAATTTGACTCCAGTTATTAAAGTTAATCGTTATAGAAGTAAGTATTCATAAATTTTAATTCGGAAAAAATTTTAATTTATTATTGTTTACTACATATTTATTTTTCCCGTGATCCTTCACTTCTTGCAAAACAAAACAGAAAAAGGAAGGAAAAAAAATAGTTAACACATATATTTCATTTTTCTTCTTGTTTTTCTACCTCAACCTTAATAATCTAAATTTACCATATTTCTACAATAATAGAAATTGAGAAAGCAACAATAATAATAATAATATTTGAAAGCCAGAACAATATAGAACGCTGTACATTACCTTACTTTTCAGCATCAAAGGTTCTGGAAAGTCGCTTTGTCAATGAGAATGTAGTACATATATGAGACATTTGTAAGATTTTTCTCTGTTTTTTTCGTAATATTTTAATCATTTTTTACAACTGATATATTTCTATTTTTTCTTTTGGAACTTTTGACTTATTTTCAGAGCTTTGGTGATTTTGAAGCCAGCCAAAACCATTAATTTAGGGAAGTTGTCCTCAATCATTTCGAGTTCCGACTTCCGAGACCAAATATCGAGGGAAAATCTTTTTCTTTTTTTTTTAAAATTCAGATTATGGCATTGTCGGCATCATTCTATTTGTGTGTGCGTGCGTGCGTGTGGGTTTTTGTTTTTGGTTTTTTTTTTCATTTCCCATCACAATTGGTTTTCCCCTCAATTTATTAGCAATACGGAGAACATAATTCTCGTATAGAAAACAGCAATAAATTACTATTTTCTCTATTTTATAATATAAATCGTTTGACTTAATTTCACACATATCAAGATTCTTAAAAATAAAATGATTTTATATTTTTCCTTCCTAAAACACCCCTATTTAAATGTTTTGTAAACAAGAGAATAGAAAAGAGAGAAAGAGAGAGGAAGATAACAATAAATAAGGACAAAAATGTAAAAGTAACTTAAAAATTTTATTGAAAAGTCCCTAACAACTTATAATTTGGGACAACAAAAGTAGTCTCTAACGACTTATATTATTGGATGGAGGGAGTAATATCATTTCCCATCACAATATACTAGATAGGTTATTAATTTAGTATTATCTTCGTTTTATAATATAAATTATTTTAAATTTATATACAAAAATTAAGAGTCTTAAATTTCACATAATTTTAAAATTAAAAATTTTAAAATATTTCTAATTAAATCTTTATATACATTAGTAATTGGGGAGAGTTTGGTTATAATTAGTAGAAAGGGAGATATTGTAGGGATGGGTAAATGTAAAAAATAAGTAATAAATATTTATAAAATTTTATAAAATGACTTATATTATAAAAAAAATTTAAGTCTAAAATAACTTATATTGTAAAATAGAGGTAATAATATTTTTAAAAATTTCAGGAAACATTAGGGAATAAAAATGTAAGATTTACGTTTTAGTTAAGGGAAGAATTTTCTTTTACTTTTTTTCTTTTTATACACTGTCTGGAATAAAAAGGAATCCAAAGAGAGGGAAAAAGAAGTACTTACACAGTATACTTTTTTTTTTCAAAATTTCTCTCTTAAATAATTTTTAACTTATTTATAATGTGCTTTTATTTCTTTAAAACATTTTCTTTCCACCAACCCCTCTTGTTTGAGAGGGGAAGAAATGTTAAACGTAGCGGAGCCCTACTATTCCTGATTTACTTCCCTTGGCCTACTATTTCTACTATCCCCACCATTTTAACTATGAAGTAAATATATTACTCTCTTCTTTTTAAAGTACTTATTCATAAAATTTTTTTATTTTATTTCAAAATATTTATTCATGTACATATTTTTAGAATTAATGATTAATTTTTTCTCATTTTACCTCTATTTATTCTAATTAACTACACAACTTTCTAAAACTCTTCTTACTTATTGATAATTTTTACTAATTAATAACTATCATATTTTTAATATAAGTAAAATAAAAATTTATTTAAATTATAATATTATTTTCAATACTCTTAATTTGTCTACAAAGGGTTTTATGAATAAATATTTTGAAATAGAAGAAATATTTATTTTTCTGCATTTACTTTTTCTTTTTTCACTTTCAAATTTAAACCTAAATAATGAAAATGGCTTCTCTCCATTATAAATAAAATTAGATATATTCTAATCTTTAAATTATAATAAAGACATATTATTTATTAATAATATATAGTATATGATTGTAATTTACGCACGTAATCATATCTTTTCTCTCAATGAAATGTCCACTTTGACTATTACCCCATCCAGTAAAAATCTTTATAACCAGACACCAGATCATCAACATAGATATTTGTTTGGTGTGCAAAACAGTTGTGAACAGAAATTACATAAGAAATGCCAAACGAAGTTTCCACAAGTAAATAAATAGGTAATCAATTTTATTGTTTCTAATAAAAAATTAGCCATACTAATTTAAGTTACTTTCTGACTACGTACACAAAAGGGAAAAGATTGAAAATCGAGAACGGTAAACAAAGAAGAAAATGTAAAGGCTTTAACTCCGAATACAATCCCAAGCCACATGCTTCAAATCAAAGGCATCAGAGAATATGCAATTTTCTTCAAATCACGTCCTTGTGGATTTGCTCCAATGAGAGAAAAAGGGAGAATTTTCTTCCCATTTTTTGATGTCAATCTACCTACTGTGGACCATGGACCGACAAAGCTAAAAAGAAAACCTAGTAAAATTGTGAACCCACCTCCCTCCTTTTAAAGTTGTATTTAAGCTCTTCCGCTCTTAACAGTGATTCCGGAGGAGATGGCAATGGAGATGGAGGAGAATCAGAAGCAACATTTTGGTGCTCAAAACCTACCGAAATTTCTTCCACATTTCTCTGTTTTCCTTTCCTTCTTCGCCATTTTTGCAGCAGCACAAGCCTTCGATTATTCAGACGCCCTTTCAAAGTCTCTATTATACTTTGAAGCGCAAAGGTCGGGCCGCCTCCCTTACAACCAAAGAATCACCTGGAGATATCATTCCGGCCTCACAGATGGCCTAGAACAAGGGGTAAGTTCAAATTTCCCATCAATGGAAAATCATACTATGTGCATTGCACTGTTATATATTTTTCTCTAATTTTCATCCTGAATGACATCTTGTTCAAGGCGTGCTTTGTTCATATGTATTGATAGGGTCAGTTTTTCCATGTGTAGGTGGACTTAGTAGGAGGGTACCATGATGCAGGTGACCATGTAAAGTTTGGGTTCCCGATGGCCTTCACAGTCACAATGCTGTCATGGGGAGTTATAGAATACGGTGAACAAATTGCGGCAGCAAGGGAGCTTGAACATGCCCTTGAGGCAATCAAGTGGGGGACTGATTACTTCATTAAAGCACACACTAGTCCAAATGTACTGTGGGCTGAGGTACTTTTTAGCCTTTTTTAGTGCACAAAGTCAGAAAACAGAGGAAAATTCTAGTACTAAAACAAATTTGCAGGTGGGGGATGGAGCTACTGATCATTACTGCTGGCAACGGCCGGAAGACATGACGACGTCCCGACGAGCACACAAGATTGACGAGAGAAACCCCGGATCGGATCTCGCGGGAGAGACAGCAGCGGCGATGGCTGCAGCTTCTATTGCGTTTACGAACACTAATCCACGTTACTCTCACCTTCTTTTGAACCATGCCCAAGAGGTATGTAACTCTTGGCAGCCAGCGAAGCATCAATTCTTAATTTCTTACAGCGACACGGTTTGATTGAAATTTGTACCTAATGCTTAAAACTAGTACATTTTAAATATCACAGATCAAAACTCGTGGGCAGCGCAGAATATTTGTACCTAGTGCTTAAAAAGTTGTACTACATTTTAATTATCATTGATCAAAACTAGTGGGGCAGCTAAGAATATTCTTACTCGTTTTGCCGCAGCTGTTTCAATTTGGGGACAAGTATCGGGGGAAGTACGATAGGAGTGTGGGAGTGGTGAAGAGTTATTATGCGTCGGTGAGTGGGTTCATGGATGAGTTGTTGTGGGCAGCTTTGTGGCTGTACAAAGCCACCGACAATGAAGAGTATTTGAAGTATGTTATTAACCAGGCTTATTGTGTCGGTGGCACTGGTTGGGCTATTACTGAGTTCAGTTGGGATGTAAAGTATGCTGGTGTTCAAATCATTGCTTCAAAGGTAAAGTTTCTTTTCCTACTCCTTTTAGGACATTTATTTCTATCTCTACGACTACCATGTTAGTGGCTAAATAATTTCATTTTTCAATTTTCAAAATTTGACTGGGAGTAGTTCCTTGTGGCCTCTTTTGCCAAGACACGAATCTTGTGTTTTGATTTCATAATCTGCCATATGAACATAGACGAATCTAGAAGGATAGAAATAGTGTCCTTCCCTTAAATTTTTAAAAATTACTTCTAGAAAAAAGATTAAGTGTTTTAAAGTTTATATAAAATTTATTTCCTGTCTCTACAATAATTTTCATAATTTATAATATTATCATGTAAATTTTAAATTTTCAATTGCCTTTAAAAATTATAAAATTATTCTTCATTATATTCATTCATAAAATTTACCTTATAATTTTGTTTTTATAAAAATAAGAAGATAAAATAGTATGAGTGAAACATGTTCAAAGTTCTTTTAACAATTCTTTTCCCCCAAATTTCAAATACCTTGGATGCTATACCCTCTAGCCTTCCTCCCGCCCACTCTTCTAAGAATGATTTATTGTACCTTTTGCCAACGAAGGACGGAATTTGAGTTCTCTTTATAGAATCTTTTATGATTTTGTAGTTTCGCCCTTTTCTCTGATTCAACCGTGACATAATAACATTTTACGGTGTACTTATACTTTTACATTTTTTAAAAAAAATAAAAGTTGATATATGTAGACACTCGTAGATGAGGTGAGCGCTAATTAAGGCACCCGCTGATTAATGCATGGGAAAAAAGCGGAGCGTTATTCTTATAGAGAACAAGGCCATGTGCAGATGACGCAGTGCGCTTTTAAGAGAGTGTCAATGTCTCAATATTTGTGATGGAAACATCCTCACTAGTACTAAGATACCTCAAAATATTATTGTTTCTTAAATGAAGGGTGACATCAGGTCATGAAAATTCTGGTATAATTTTCACAGCTTTTTTTTTTTTTTGAAAAATTGGAAATAATTAATGTAGAATAGTAGAATTAGTTTGAATATTTTATAACTAATTAATGTTTTTAAAGTAATAAAGAACTAATGTAAAATAAAAATAAATATTTTTAAAATTTTTAAAAATGACAGATAATTCCAAATAAAAAATTCTTATAAAATAAAATTTTGAAAAAAAAAAAATAGGAGCATTATGCTACAATTTACATAAGGTTAGATGGATATTGAATGAGGAGCGAGTTCGGGTGACGAAAATTCAGGTATAGTTCTGACAAAATAATAATACATCCGATTCAAAATAAATGTCATTTTAAAAAAATTTATACAAATTCAAAAATTATTAAAAATAATCAATACATCCTTAATTAATATTTTGACATTTCAAATTTTGTATTTATTTATTCCCTCACTTCATAATTCTCCTTTCCTTCCAACAAGATTCTTCACCTCATAATTTTATTATTAAAGGAATAAATAAGAATTTTTTTTAGATAATGATATTTATTGTACAACAAAAATTTACTCCTAAAACGACACTTATTTGAAATCGGAGATAATAATAATTAAAAATTTTAGATACAATAAAGTACAAAGTTTTATGCTTTCCTAAAAATATATATATTTTTTCAATTTTACTCTAATTCTTTTCTTCTTCATCAATTTATGACATTAATTAATTTTTTATTTGTCAAACTAACTCTACCGTTGAAATACAAAGACTACTTAATATCAACCTTTATTTCTTAGTTTTCAAACTTGTATAGTAGTGGCTTCTAATTTCATAGATTTAAGACTTCATAATTTTTTTAAAAAATAATTTACTCTTTTTCTTTAAAAACTCCAAAATTTAAAAGCTTCCTTAATTTATATGTCTAAACCTTAAATAAAAATTAAAAAATAGCTTATACTCCTCCTTTCCATATTTGCTTGTCATATTTTAATTTGACATAGAGATTGAAGATAGTATATTGACTATAGATAAGTTATTACTCCTTATATTTCAAAATATTTATTTATGAAATATTTTGCATACAAATTAAGAGTATTGTAGCATACAGATTAAGAGTGTTAAAAACAATATTATAATTTAGATAAAGTTCTTATGCAATCCATATTAAAACACATGATAATTATTAGTTGGTGAAAATTTTCAAAAAGTAAGAAGAAAAAGGAGTTTTGAAAAATTATGTTGTTGACTTAGAATAATTGGAATAAAATAAGAAGAAACTAATTATTAATTAAAAAAAATATGTACATGAATAAGTATTTTGAAACAAAAAAAAAATTATGAATAAATATTTCAAAATTGGAGGAATATATATATATATTTTTTACTAATTAGAGGTTAAATAAGACTCCCTCAAAATACAAAAAAAAAAAAAAAGGAAAAATAGAAGAGAGAATATATGTAGCACCTGAATAGTTCTAAGCCAATATAGCGTTAATTACAAAAAAAAAATCCCGTACTCTAGAGCCATTCTTTTTTTTTTTTTTTTTTTGTAAAAAAATATTATACCAATGTTATCCCTTGATTGAAATTCTGTCTAAATAATTTATACTATAACAAATAGATGGTATGAAATGTCTCAAATGCCCTTATCACCCTAGCATTTTTACCATTTCAATAAGAAACTCTTTTAGAATTAAAAAAAAAAAATCTTTCAAATCAAGAAGTAAAAGAAGACCAAATCAATTAGCAAAGATCTACACCTCATCATAGGTGCAGAAGATTTGCAACGTAGGAAGGGAGAGGAGAAAGTACGGAGTGTGGGGAAGGGGAAAGACGGAGAAAAGCCAGAGGAGAAGGCAAGGGTGCAAAAAACGGAAGACGAGAGGGGCGGGGCGACATTGAGAAAAGGGAGTGAAGAGAAGGTATGGAGGGAGGGGGAAGAAGGAGAAAAGCCTATCTCTTTTTAGGATTGTCCTGTGAGTTTGAGCATGTATTTTTTGGTTTCTTACTCCATTCTTGAGTCCTGGATTCGTAAGCAAGAAAAGAAGCTAAGCAAAGAAGAAGAGAGGGCGCCGGGCCAGTGGCAACGGCAGCCAGTGAATGCTTCCATTGACTACTTTCTATAATGTCTTAGACTCATTTGGAGAGAGTGGCAGAAGGAGTATGGGGGAGGGGAGAAAAGGCAGTTGAACCTGGGAAGGAGAAAAAGGTCGCCGTGGTTGCTTTGTATTGCAAGCGGTGATGGCGAGGATGGCGGCAATGAACGGTGGCTAGGGTTTGGGTAGAGGTTGATTTTAAGGTTTAGTTTGGTGAAGATAGTAAAGGTAATATGGGTATATTACATATGGTTTGTTAAAAGATTAATATTTTTGGTGTTAATTTTTAATTAAAATTAATTTTGAGGGGTGATACTCAAACAAAATACATGATGTTTGGTAATTAATCTGATAATCTAATATCAGGTCAAACGGTAAAAAAAAAAAAAATACAAAAATACAAAACCGTATGCCGATGAGGGTCCGGAAGAAAATGTCTTATCCTGCTGTATATAGCAGCATCAACCCATAAGTTTGGGAGTGTTCCAATTTCAACATTTCGCACTTTTTTATGATCCGCCAAAGTGTAGACAACACTCCGCTTGTTTGGCTGTGCATGGGTCCAAAACTTCTGATCTTTCTTCGTATTTGGGAGTAGCATGGTCCCCCACTGGAACTGTCATATTTAGGGTTTATTTGGATTGGTATCTAATTGAAATTAAAGTTCTACTTTAATGAAATTTTTTCATCTAAATAGGTTTCCTTCTCAAAAATTATTTTTAACTTACAAAATATCATTTTTTTGTCCCTATATATTAATTTTTTTATTTAATTCAAATAAATTCTGGTTAAAAGATAAACATATTGACGGGTTTCATCTTTAAATATTTTTATTTTAATATAATTGGTCCTTATTTTTTATTTTTAACTTTTTAGGCCATCTATAAATTTTTGTGTAAATTATTTGATTCTTTCGACCCAATTTTCACAAGTTAATTAGTCAACTCAGGCGTTGACTATTTAAATAAGGGTAAATTTGTCATTTTATTGTATATCTCCTAAAAAAAAAAGATAAATTAATGAGTTTAGTCCTTGAACTTTTTTATTTTAGCATGATTGTTCTCTGTTTTTTTTTTTTTACTTTATAAGTCATTTATCTTTTTTCTTTTATTTTGGTACACTAGGTCATTTCGATCAATTAAGTAATAATAAAAATTTATTATCAAATATTTTTTAATTAATTAAGTATTTAATATTATTCTTTATCAAATACATTTAATAAAATGAGTATTTAATTAATTAATTTTTAGTGATTAAATATATCACAATATTGCCTTTTAACTTCGTAAATTTTTTTATAAAAGTTAAAATCATACTTATATGTTTTATAAAATTATATTATAAATTTAATTGAAGTATACTATTAAGATAAATTTAAAGATAGAATTTGAAAGGCAAATTAATTATAATTCATTTTTATATTATATTTTATAAAAATTTAGATCAAATATAAAATAATACCAATAATTAGATATAATTCAAACTTTAATAACTTTCATTTTGCTAAGTACACTTGATAATAAATTATTATTATTACTTTATTGATTAATATGTACTAATTGTATTGTAATTTTTAAATAAAATAAAACTATTTATGTTTGAAATCTAAATATATTACATGCTATCTAATTATTATTCTTTTTGTATTTAATCTATATTATAACAAAATATAGTGTAAAAACATATTATAATTGATAATATATTTATATTATATTTTTAAAATTTAAATATTTAAAGTTTGGTATTTAAGCTTCGCTACAAATAAATCTTGAATTAGGGTTCATTTTGATAAAACTAAAATTTAAAAATTGAAATTTAAATATTTACGTAATAATTTTGAAAAATGAAATTTGAGATTCGAATCTGAAGTTTGAATTAATTATAATTTATTTTTACATTATAATTTATTATAATTTAGATTAAATATTTTTTAATTAGATGAATATTTAATATATTTAAAATTTAAATTTAAGCAACTTTCAATTCATTTAAAATTTATAAAAAGATTTCAAAATGTTTTAATCAATGAAGTGATAACAAAAATCGTTATTAAACGTACTTAATTAATTAAGTATTTTAATATTTTAATATTTTAACTTTAAAAGTAGTCGGAAGAACCTAGTGTGCTAAAAGGAAAAAGATCGATGACTTGTAAAGTTAAAATATATATATGGACTAATCATATTAAAATAAAAAAGTTTAGGGACTAAACTCACCAATTTATCGTATTTTTTAAAATGGGTGTACATTAAAATGACAATATTGTCATTTCTTAAATAATCGGAGTTGACTAGTTAATTTATCTGCGGAAGAACCAAATATTTTACACAAAAATTTATGGAGGACGTAAAAAGTTAAAAATAAAAAATAACGACCAATCGTACCAAAATAAAAATACATAGAGACGAATCCGCCAATTTGCCTGAAAAGATATCTTTGATAACTATTTGATGCAGCGTGCGTTATTATTTTGTTGGACCAATTTGGTTGTAGGATCGGTTGGCCCTTGAAATGTGCGGGCCAGTTCTCACAGCCATGCGGGGCAGTCGGTACTTGGGCTTGGGCTAACTCAGAGAGAATCAGTACAGATCCGTCCATTGATCTGCATAGCCCAAGGTTCATGTAGGGCATTTCCCATTTTAAGGGGGAAAAAAAAATAAATGTAGGTATAGAACTTACTTGCTTTTTTAATATATATTTTTTGGAGAATTGAATTAACCTTTTATAACAAAAGAAATTTTGTTGGTACAGAAACATTTAAATGGATTATCTAGAATTTTATCCAAATATTTGTTGCTAATAAAATAAAAGTTATACAGGAAGAGGACTAGGTACCTAAATTTCTGAAGTGATATAATGATTAAATATAATATTTTAAAATAATAATAATTTAATTAAACAATTAAATACATAAAATATATAAAATAGTAACATATCATTGCGGAAATCTATCTGCATATTAGCATTCTTGTGGGTCTCCTCGCATTAGTCTCCTCGGTTTGAATTTGTTCCTTGTAATTAATTTGTTAATCTAACTAATTTGTATGTTACTATTCCACATGCCTTGTTGCTTTCCCCGGTTTTTAGGTAATTTGCATGTTGCATAGGTTACATTTTGTCAGATTTTTAACGTTATCCTTGTTTAAAAAAAAAAGGGGAAAATATCGCCAAAGCAAAGCTATTCCTTCATCCTTCGTAGTTTGTATTGATCCAGTAGCAGTGTTAGAATTAAGAGCTGGGTAAGTAGGACAAGGATGAAAATTTATGTTCTAATATAATTGTATAACAAATAAGAAGGCAAAATTAACTACAAATCAAGTGAAAAGAACAACAAAAAAATATAAATTGGGTTTTTAGGGGGGTGTGGTGGGGGGAGGCTAACAAGAGTAATAAAAGTAGAAGAATATGATGCGATGACTTATAATTTTCTCAATTCATCACTTGACACTCGCACTTTAAAATCATGGAGCAGTTTGTTAGACCAAAAAAACAAAAAAAACAAAAGAGTACTTTGTTGAAAAACAGAAGAGAGCAATAACAAGGGGAAGAAATGTACCATAAGTCGGCAAGCATGGTTGAACCTAACCGGTTGGGACTAGACGGTTAATAGGCTATCTTGACTTGTTGGCCATTATTAATATTGAACATCGACTGGTAATAAAGCATCCTCTAGAAATGTACCTAAATAAATTTCAAAGATAGAGGAAGGGCCTATCTCCCAACCTAAATAAGTATCACTTTTTCTTTTTGGGGGAGGAGGGATGAGAGATTGTTTAGTCAGGGATGAGCTCTGGAAGGGTGGAGAAAATTATACTAGCAAGGTTCCTTCCTTTTTTATTTTTTGCTTAATTTCTTTTTGATCCCTATAGGTGTCATATGATCTTGATTTAGAACCTTGAATACAATAGTTCTCAAGATTGTACTGTAGCTCCCTTGCAATTGAAAACATACAACAAAACAATATAGGCTTCTTTTTTTTTTTTTTTTAAATACCTATTTTGATAGGTTATTAACTGATTATGTATCCGATTAGATAACATATATTGTTTCTGTTAAGTTATTATTTTTATTTAGATCAACAAATATTGAAAATCATTAGGCATTGGTATAAGGCCTTTATTATTATATCAACTTTTCGCTGTTAGTTAAATAAATTCGAAGATTGGATGGATATTCTTCAATGATAGTAATGGTATGGATTTTTCTAATTCCAATTAGTTGCTGATTCTATTAATCATATTATTACATGACTGATAAATTATCCTCTTGATTTTTGCTTAATGTATGTCAATCCTAAATCTATTAGATATGTATAATAGACATGCCTCTCAAGTAAAAGGACTTTCTCTTTTAGATAGTTGTTCAATTTCTTTTATGTGCCTCTCCCACTAAGCTTTCCCTGTTCTCATGTAGTGAGATTGAGGCTAGGCACCCTTCATTGTACGAATTTGTTTTTTCAATAAATTAATAAGGGTTCATGCATGTCAACTTCCCCATCTAATACTTTTTTGGATAATTTATCTAAAAAAATTAAAAGTTAATTAAATAATATTTTAATTGTTAATATCGAAATTGAATCAGTAATTGATTTCATAATTAATTTCAGTTTAGGGTTTTTCTCTTTCTCGCGAATAGCCGAACTGTTATGTATTCTAGTGTTAAATGTCAATATGGTGGTATCGGTGTCAAGAAGGGGCAATCGGAAGTGGGAGTCTAACAGAAAATTAGTCTAAAATGGGTTGCAAAAAACACAATCTAATTCTTTGACCATATTTTGGCAGCTTCTCCATGAAGAAAAACACAAGAAACACAAAGACGTTCTTGAGAAATATAGATCAAAAGCAGAGTTCTATATCTGTGCATGCCTAAATAGGAACAACGGCAGCAACAACAATGTGGATAGAACTCCGGCTGGCCTTTTATATGTCCGGCCATGGAACAACATGCAATATGTATCATCAGCAGCATTTCTACTCACGTTCTATGCAGATTTTCTTCAAAAGTCAAACCAAAATCTCAGTTGCCATGAAGAACATGTAGGCCATGAAGAACTCTTCGCCTTTGTGAAATCCCAAGTGGATTACATTCTAGGTTCTAACCCTAGAAACATGAGCTACCTTGTGGGTTATGGTATGAAATTTCCAACTAGGGTGCACCACAGAGGTGCATCAATTGTGTCATATAGAGACAATAAGGGTTTCATCGGGTGCACCCAAGGGTATGATAATTGGTACAGCAGGCCGGAGCCAAACCCTAACATTCTTGTTGGGGCATTGGTTGGTGGACCAGATTGTCAAGACAATTTTAGTGATGAAAGAGGAAATTATATGCAGACAGAGGCGTGTACATATAATACAGCACCACTGGTTGGGGTTTTTGCCAAACTGAATCAGGAAGACAAACCTTTAACAGCCCCATACTAGACACGTATTTAAGTATAGAAGCGTTTTGAATCTGCCAGAATTTAGGTTTAAACCTAGTTAAATGGATCTTCAATTGCCCATATCACTGGAATTATATATTCCAATATATATTGATTTCTCTTTTTTTTCCTACTTTAAATTTGTTTTAGTCTAGGTACACAATTTTCCATGGTAATCATGTTTGAATAGCGAAGCATTGATATAACACAATAACTAAATTTTAAGTGATCAACACTATAAACACAATAGAAGTGATAATTCTAAAGTTGTAATTCTTATTCTTTTCGCTTTTATTAAAACAGTCTTTCCTTTTTTTTTCCTTGACTAACCTTCTTGAGCATAAAGTTTGTAAAATGACCTCAAAGTTCGTCTTTCTCCTGGAATAAAAACATGAAATGTGAATTTCATAACAATTTCAAAGCGAAGGAATTAAAATTCAAAAGTTATTTTTATCAGTGGATAAAAATTATTATTTCCCCTATCTACATTTGAATGTCCTATTTTATTTGAATTTAAAGAGAAATTAGATATTAAAATTTAAATGAAAAGAGTAATATATTACTAACATAATCACCCTATATATAGTGTAAATAGTCTCCGCCCCCAAAATTTTTGAAATTTTAAGAAGATCTTTTAAAAGTTTCTATTTCGCTCCTTCAAAAATTTTTGAAAAATCATAGCATTGTCCTTCTATATTTTTTATATATACTTTGCCCCCTAACCCTATGTCTCTGGTTCATATAACAACTTTATGTTTATTATGAACCTGTGAATGTACATGCATATGAGCGTGACTAGTCCACAAATTATTTAGATATTATACATTAAATATTTATTTATTAAACACAAAATACATGATTTGTAATTTAATTTGAAGTAAATTATCTATGATCTGAAATAAATTTGAGCAATTTATTTTGATAAGATCGTCTTAATTTTATTAAAGTTTGTCTTTAACTTTGAAAATAAAATTAAGGACATCTTTTGATATATTGGATTGGACATTCAATGTTTAATTTGTGAAATGGACCATATAAATTTAACATTATAAAATTGTTGTACATAATACCTTAATCTTGACCGAATAATGATTTGTACTTACTAACTTTAAATTCCTTTAGTTCCTAAAGATTGATATTAATTTAATAATCAATATCTCGATATCTTGGGAATTTAATAATCTATTTTGTAAAATAGAATTTGTCACTTTTAATGGGCAAGATCATGTCCTCTTGAGTTTTTTTGAGGGACAGCTAAATCTAAACTCACTAATTAATAGTGATGATTGAATTTATTTTATATTTGTGACGTGGTCATATGGTACTGTTAAATTGAAGATAAAAATTAAAGATTTGATTGAGGGGCACTTTAGTTATATTGCCTCATTCAAAATATTATGTTAATGGACAGAGGTAATGATGAGTGCTCATTTGTATTTTCTATATAAATTGTACTCTATTTGTTGTAAAATTTGACTTAACGACTACTCACCCCTACATGCTTTGCTTTATTTTATGTAGAAATAGATTGATAAAGAATAAGGTAAGAGGAGCTGAAAAAGACAAGAAAAGTTGCTACAGATAAAGATAAGCAATGCTGCCTAGGTTAAGGAAAACGGTGTCGCTGAGTTTTAGAGTTATTAGGATTAAAGTTACTAGAAGTGAACGGTGCCACTCAGTGTTGCAAATAGATCTGCTGAAATGTTTTGTGCGCGATTTTTAGGGCCTCCTAGAGGTTATAAATAGAATATAATGAAGCGCTAAGAGGCGGCAGACAGCTAGGAAAAATACCCACACACACAAGAGAGAAAATTCAAGAGGAGAATGAGTGTTGACGAAGGGGGGATTGAAGATGAAGAGTCATTGTCTATAAGTTCTTTTTATCCTTTTCTTTTGCTTTTCTTTATCAGTTTGTAATGATTGCTTTATTGTACTTGATGTGGCGAACCCTAACCATGATTTTGTATTTGACTTCCCTTTTGATTAATTTATCCCTAATTTTTAGTAATTGATAAATTGGATATATTTTATTGAATCTATTGTTTGTATTGCTTTTCTCTAATGAATTTAAGAGATGGGGTTAGAAGTTGAGTACCAAATTGATGTGTTTAATATTTATTATCCTTTGATTAGAGAGAGAGAGAGAGAGAGAGAGAGAGAGAGAGAGAGAGAGAGAGAGAGAGAGAGAGAGAGAGAGAGAGAGAGAGAGAGAGAGAGAGAGAGAGGTTAAAGGAAAAGAACTTAGCAATTGATGGGTTATTGATGTCATCTAGAGATGGGGGTAGATTATGGCTTTTGGGCTACCTTTAGGAGAATTTACTGCATGTTTGGGGATAATTGATGAGGTAGATATATCTAATAATTAATCTTAGGGATACAAATTCCATAATTCGAGAGAGTTCATTATTGAAAACCTATACCGATACTATTTTGGGGATTGATTGTCTTTAGAGCGAATTCATTATTTGTTTAGTTTTTGGCGACTCTCATTCAACTATATGTCTTTTGTTCTCTCTTACTTCTCGATATTCTCATTGCCAATCTTGTAAGGATTGTGTTTATTCTTTTTGCTTGTCTATTGTAAATATCTAATTTTGCTAGTATGTTAGGTTAGACAGTGGGAGAAGAGGAAGTAATGGTACTTATTTCGTTCCTTTAGATTCTTCAATACTTTGCCACTAGAATTCTATACTACACGATGGATGCACTTACCTAAATGTGTGTTGTGTGAGTAATTTTATCATTTTATTTAAAACTTGTTTATTCTCTTATCACATAATCAGGAAAACTTTGATTCATTTCATTTAGCCATGTACATAACTGTGAATGGTACTAAAAATTTATTTGAATATTTGTTTATCTTTTGGTATATAATTCTAGCCATTTTACATACATATTTGGTTAATTGTTGTATTGTTGTGTTGATATTAGGCTGTGCCTTCGTATTAGTATAGTTTTAGATTCTATTCATTATTTAATACTAGGTTGATGCCCTGTGCAACTTGTGTTAAGTTATTGTTTTGAAACGCACAGGATATAACTTATGTTATAACTTGTGTTAATATTAAAATAAATAACGAAAAAACTTCCTTACGCAAAAATAATATTCTTCTATAAAAAAAATTTACACACAATCATTCTATTGCTATTAAATTTTAAACCTTTTGATTTCAATCATCAATTAATCGTGTAATTTATATGCACAAATTGCATAGCCGTGAATCCTACTTCTAAAGGATTGAGACTTCTTGGTTAACTCCTTTGCTTTATGTTGATTGGTATAGAAAATAGGTGAAAAAAAAATATATTTTCCTTCCAGCTTTAGGGTGTCAAAATTGTTTCTTTTTAATATATAAGAGAAATGAAATATGAATAGTATGTTAACTAATTTTTTATTTATCATGGGAAATTTGCAATTGCATTACCAATGATCTTGCGCTTTGATTTATAGTGTTTTCAAAGTTATGTAATCATTTAACTAATTTAATAAAGTGTAACATATTTGTGAAAATTGAATATTGAAAACATTAACAAATATATATTCATGTACATGATGCTTACATCCACTATCTTATTACATGTCGTGCTTCTTCAAAGTTAAAAGAAGCATACATTAGATGATTAGAGAAAGAATCTAGTTAAATCCAAGATAAAAAATATCATTTCTTTGCCTGTACACTCGAGCACCCCCATGATATTCTTCCTCCTTCTGCTCTTGTGGAGTCCCTGTTCTTGCTCGTCCATTCCAACTCCTTAAGTTGAGATACCCACATCGTTTTCCATTCCTCTACCTTAACTCGTCTCTGTTTCAAACTCACACAAAAAAATTACAATCTTAGCAAAACCAATGCATAGAAGGAAGTTTTGATCACACAAAAGATGTATATAAAGGGTTACCTCAAGTACAAACACTTCTCACAGTCGGAAAGTTAAAAAAAATCTATCCCTGAACAAATATTAATTAAACCAATTTCATAAAACACAAGTGAAAAATCATTAGCTATCTATAAATATATTGAGTTTTAAAAGAGCCCAAAATTGATTTGCTCACAGCACCTACTTAACTTTTCTTCCAGATTTCTTTCGTCACCAAAAATGGAACTTTCATTTCTTTTTCCACCCTAAATACACAACCATAAAATTATAAGAAAAAGAATCTACTTAAATCCAAGATAAAAAATATCATTTCTTTACCTATGCATTCGAGCACCCCAAGACATTCTTCCTCCTCTTACTCTAGTTTGCATCATGACATAGCTTGAGAATATCTTTAATTAGATGCAGAAGCAAAGATTGAATTTTGAAGCTATTAGTCACGCTTATGCTTATAGCTTATGGATCGTGCATATTTATTATAACTAAATAAAAATATATACATGTATTTAAATCTCCTAAAAATAAATGTCTAAAATTGCTCCATGCTATAACGGCATAATTTAATAGAAGCATCCTATATCAAATTATAAATCCTGACTTTAATAGGAATTAAATGATCTAATTACACACACACACACACACACACACACACATTAGATTTATTATTGGACCAATGGATTTTTTTTTAATATATTTTAGGAGAAGGAAACAAAGCACTTGAGTCATAATAAACCTCAAACAGATCAGAACACCAATTAAACCGAAATAGACAGAATGCCAATTAACTCTTTTTTTTCCTTTCGCCATAACTCTTGCTCGACCAATTTCACACTGCTCAAAACAGAACACTATTTTATTTACCATTGCAAGTAAGGTTGCACAAATACAGTCAAAAAGGTTGTACCACATTTATCCATTAACCTAAATTATAGTTTTCTATTTACAGGAAAAGTATCATCAAATAAACTGTACCAGAAAGCACTAATAGCACCATTTTCATTTGAGTCAAGCTCCTATCTCATTTACTTTACATTTTTCTTCAACCACTCTAAGGAGTAAGAAATCAATAACATCTGCCTAAGATATAACAGCATCATAAATGCCCCATGTTTTCAATACTTGTATCATAAGTTGCCAGGATAACATCACCAGAGGAAATACCATCTCTATATGCTGGACCTCCAGGAGAAGTGGAAATAACCACCAGTCTAGATGATGATCCATCATTTCTAGTACGATAGCCAATTGACAGCCCCACTCCTGTGAGAGAATTTTTTGTTCCTTACCGCCTTCAAAGAATATTTTAATAGATTATAACTTGGGAGATTATCACAATGAATGAATCTCACAATGAATGAATCTCTAAAAAATAGAATTGTAGTAAAGTAATAAGGGAGCCAGTTCATCATGAAATCCACATACAGAAAACAGGATATTTGAGAAATTACTCCCTACTTGCAAATTTTTAAACCTTTCTAGCTCCAGAAACCGAGTGTAAGGGTTATCTAAGGTGGCAACCATCTTTCTTATTGCTGCATCTGAAAATAATATAAGCATTTACAAAGCAGATAACTACATGTTAAGAGTGCAGATACATTAAACGAATGTCAATAAAAAGCTTGAGAGTTTCCTTCCTCTTCCACAAAAAAAAAAAAAAAAAAGTCTTAAACGGGCATTCAGAACACAGAAAAAGAAAAGGGGAAGACATACTAGTGGGCAAAGTAGTGTGCAGAAAAGTATTCTGAATGAGGAGGAGGTGGAGATGGGGAATCCCTCAAAAGTAAAACATTGTGAAAAGTAATCACAAATTTCTGTTCCTTTTTTTTGAAGGCTTACATTAATAATCTCATAATACAAGATGCAGAAATAACAATAACTCAAAAAGGAAAAAATACGCTGGGAAAGCCTCAATAATTTACCTCAAATTCAATCCTTCCTCCATAATGCAAGAAACCCTCCAAAAAAAAAAAAAAAAAAAAAAAAAAAAAAAGACACACAAAAGAGAAATTGAATTAAAACCCCATAGGATATACTATTGATTACCCTAGAAAAAAAATTAAAAAATAACTAAAAAAAAGAGAAAACTATGCATGGTATTGCAAATTTCCATAATTCGATACTTAAATCTCTGGAACAGACAGTGTGTTCACAATTTAAGCTAGGCATTTCAGCGAATAGCTTCTGGCTTCATCAATCATATTGGCTTTTCCATAGAGACTGATGAGGCGAACTACAAAGTGCTCTTTCGTGACATCAGGATACTGCTTTTGATATGAAGCTTAAAAAAAATGAGAAGCATCCTCATTGGAAAAACAAAAACGCAGGAAAAAACACAGCTGAAGTTTTTTTTCTTTTATCTCGGTGCTTAATGATTCTCTTCGCTGTTGAGGAAGACGACTGAACAACAAGGATGTCTTCTCCTCTACTTGTTGAAACTTTTGGTTCAAAGCCAGCTAGCCGTCTACTTTTTCTTCCATGGATGAACACCGAGGCTCCTCAATTCTTAGAATATTCCTCTGCCTAAAACGTTGTTGGTGAAAACAATTTAGGCGAGGAAATAGTCTAGCCTTTTCTTGACACTTTGCTATCAATTAGCACTATTAAGGAAGAAGAAGAAGAAATCAAGAGAGAAAAAAAACCAGGCTTCTTTTTTTTTTCTCACAGTCATGTGTATCACAATATACATAGCTTTCCTGATAACAATAACTCCCCAGAATTCAGGTTTTTCAAAACCATCTGAATGTTATCAATAGAAGACTTTTAGCTAGTCCTAAACTCTTCTATTCTATGAAAAAAAAAAAAAAAACTTTTTGGTCTAGGCTATTGGGCCATAAAATATTTTTATTATTTTCCTTAGACTTAATGAGCCCATAAATAATAAATCTTAATTATTTATTTTTCGAACTTATAAAAATAACCCAATAAATAATTAATGAGCCTAAATAGACCAAGATAATTATTCAAGCCTGTTATCTAGTTTAGGCCCATGTTATTTTTTCAATTATTCAATCTAAACTCAGACCCTGAATAATTAATTAACTAATTAAATCAGACAATAAATTTAATTTAATTTCTCTCGACTTTTTATTTTATTTCAGTCCAATAATTAATTAGACTTCCTGAATAAAATAAAATTCTCTTTATTCAGGGCCATTTCTTTAACCCAAAATTAATTAGGACTTACGAGCTATTTCGAAGATAAAAAAAATACATCATCTTGGCTACTAAAATGACCAAAATACTCATACTATATAAATAGCTATATTTTACATTTTAAATATTTTTTAATATCACCATAAGAAAATATTAACCCCAAGGACAATACTACGTTAGCAATGTCTCCGACCTACAAGTATAATAGCTAAAACACCCCTTTACACATTGCCGTTCATTTAGAGAGGAAGAAGTATACTAATATCTTTCTAAAAGACATCTACCATCTATAGGCTTCTAGTCCAATGATTTACGACTTCTTAGAATATTTTCGCTTTCCAAGGGAGCTACATTAAAGCAAATATCCAAGTCATGTTGCCTAGGGCACTAGATATTTAGATTATTTAGACAGCCACAAGGAGAGATATAATATAGAAGATATCTTATACAAGCCTATCTTAAGTAATTAGTCACATTTACCCAACATATAAGTATATTGGTCATACAATAAAATCTCAACTATAATATATCAAAGCATACGCTTCCAGCTTCGTCATACTCAAGCTATAGAGTATAAGTCCACGCTGCAGTAGTAGTAGTCTAGGTTTCTTCCATATAGTATTTCTAGGAAACACTAGTACAGGTCCAATTCTACGTATTCGAAATATGCTTGTGTTATGCAATGAAAAGACTATTCATTGGCTAAAGGTAAGTCTTTCCACATTTAGAATTCATAACACAATAACCTTACCATGATGAGATTCCCATTCTCACCATTTAGTTAAGAATGATAGTTTATGTGTTTAAGTAACCCATCATCCATACTTTACTATGAAAGACCTCTATTCACAAGAACCATTTACTTAAACACAATGGGTCTTTTCCAGAGATATTGTGTACAAAAAGCAATGGAAAAATTCACAAATAATTTCTGAGAATAAAATTTTTATTAATACAAATCAAGATTACATTATAAACCTAGTTTAAGAGAGCATATATTCTAATAATATCCCACTTGTATTCTAAGACTAAGTACACCCATAGGTACCCACCCCTATGGTATCTAAGTGTCTTCTAAAGTCTCTCTCAACCAAAGACTTTGTGAAGGGATCTGGTAGATTGTTCTCCGAAGCAATCTGTTCCACCATGACTTCCCATGTGAAACCCCACCTCAAGCCAACCTTAGAGTAAGGGGGTTGGGATGCATATCATGTTATTCTGCATAAAAATATACTTTTTAAATGATTTTATGTACTTTAGAATTGTGGCTTATAGGTTAAATGGCTTATTTATACTTATTAGGTAGGAAGGGTAAAAGGTAACTTTGCTTGAGGTCAAAATTGGAAGATGGCTTGAGGTTTAGATAAGAAGAATATTTGGGTGAGAAAATAAGAACAAGAGTTGTTGTGGTTTAGTGGTTAGAGCTTTGTGAATTAATCTCTAAGGTCATGAGTTCAAATCCCATCACTTAAGTTTTATTCCTGATTATCTTAGGCTATATTTGAATTTTTGTTTTTCTTGCATTCCTTAAAGATAGGAATGTTGTCTTAAGGGAGACATAAAGATAATGTTTTGATCATATGATCATGTCCTAAAAAGAATTCTAGAGGAATTCTTGTCCCTTCATTATCTCTAGCGTTGTCCTAACCTCTCCATAATTTAAGTTATCCAAAATTCATTAATTCTCTTCTTTTAATTCCAAAAATTATGTGATAATTATTTGGCCTTGAATTTCAAAAATCAATCTTGAGGGATAGGGGAATGACCGAAAATAGGAGAGGAATTAGGATAGGTTCCCAAGAGAAATAAATCACCATGGTTAAACCTTTAATCCTACCTTCATGTTATTCATATTTTTAGTAAAGGAAAATCTGAAAATTTTCCAGAATTTTTGGAGAACAACTTTCGAAAAATTCAGCCAACAACCCTACCCATTTACTGCCAGAAAAATGGTCATTTCATGTGGCTTGAAGGTTGAAAATTCTGTGCAAATTTCGGATTGTTCAAACTGCACAAAAACCAGAAAATTTTCCTGCAAAATTCGTAGCTTAGGAAGCTGGAATTGAAGCTGTCTTTTTGTCATCAATTCATAAAGAACATCCTCTATTTTTCTCCAGAAAGAAGGCTGGAAAACCACCCTTAAAAGACCCTCAAACACCCCAGAAAAACAGCTGAAAATCGAAAAAAGTAAATGCAGAAAATCCTGCACCAAAAGTCATCATTAATTCGAAGCCCTTGAACAAGTTGAAACTAGAAAATTTCCAATTTTCTCTCTCTATGCCTAGACCAAAAAACACCCTTCAAACCTCTGAAATTTGATCTTGTTCAGCCATGGACTGAACATCATTGACCTCCACACTTACCTTAAGTAGTTGGACTCCATGATCACACCTCAAAAAGCTCCTAAGATCACTCTATCCAAAACTCATTTGAACTTCAAAACAATTCCAGAATTTTACTTCATTAAAACACTCTTGTATCAAGTAAACAAACCAGAATTTTCTTTGCCATTGTAGACTGAATTTCGGCCAGCCATATAACCTAAACAACCTCCATTTATTTCAGCAAGACTAGCTTGTTCAGCCAACACCATTGAAGAGCAAAGAGACCTCCCATGATCAATCACCATTAGCTAATTTTCTACCTCAAATAACTCCTCAATTTCCTCCATTTGACTTTCACAAAAATCTAATCACTCTCTGTCCATCTTGCTAAAGACCAAAACTCCTAATTGCTCTAGACCATTCGGCCAACAGCATTCCAGAATTTCGCAAGTCTTTTCTCTCAAAACACCAAGAATACCAAGAACATACACCACACCTCTTCAAGCCTAAACCTATCCTAAACACCTCCAATCACTCTCAAATACTCCAAATCACTCCTACTTAATCCCTAGACTTCATTTCTGGTCTTTATAACACAAGATCACATAAAAGAGAATTTTCGAATGGATCAAAATCAGCTTTTTTCTTGAAGGTCTCAAGAACATAAAAAAGGTAAAACAAGAACAACCTTCTTGTTCTTCCCCTTCTACTCAATTGTTGATATACCATTCTAGTGCTCTCTCTCTCTCTCTCTCTCTCTCTCTCTCTCTCTCTCTCTCTCTCTCTCTCTCTCTCTCTCGACCGAAATGATGTTGGCCAATCATGGCTATTTTTCGGACATCACAAGACTCTCAATCGTGTGGACCTTCTTTAGTCTTCATCAAGTGATCATCTATCAAGTATTTATTCTTAAATCCTCCTTTTAATTTCTGAATTCATGTCTCTTAGATGTTGGTAGGAAGATTGAATATGTATAGGGGATTGAGTATATATATGTGGATGAAGAGGATGGAGTTAGGTAATGAGGATTGATATATATGATTAAGCTATATGGATTTTTCTTTTGAATCAATATATGTTCATCATGTTTAATAAGATTTATGGATGTTTAAAGCATGTTAGATGTTATGACACCAAAGGTGATTAGGCTTTTATGTTCTTACTTCCATTGAAGCCATGAATGATGCATATGCCTCGTAGAAAATTAGCCTTGTGATAGTAAGTGTTAGTTCAAGCATATGTTCATGAATGGATTAGCCTATTAGTTGATGTTTGGGAATGTGTTCATGAATTTTGTCTGGCAATAGGAAAATCATGGTGAAAGATTATTTCTTATTAATCCTAGGTTATTTTTATTAGCAAATTTTATTACTTTTACTACTATATTTTTCTCTATAAAACTCGAAATTACTAGAAAGGTTTGGAATAGAATATTAAATAAAATATTAATATTTTATTAGTCAAATAAATAATATCTTTTATTAAAAATAATATATATAAATATACAATAATAAATAAAATCTTTTATATAAATAATAGTAATAAATAAAATATTAGAATTAATTAATGACCTTGTAAACCATAGTTAAAACTTTTACCTATATCCATAAATATTATTTATATTAAAATTTATTTGTTATTTATTAATTAAAAATTTAATATAATTCATTTATTATTAATTTTATTTTTTATTATTGATTATTGATTATCTATTAATTATTAATTAAAAATTAAGTGTAATTTATTATTTATTTATAATAATACTATTTAAATATTACCATTTACCAATATTATTTAGGACTTAGTATTATTCAATATTTAACACTAGTTTATTTATTAGCAATAATACTCAAAAATTTTATTTGAAACTATAACTTACTAGTAATTATTTCAAAACCCTAGTTATTTTAGCTTATCAAACTAGGTTTATTTTCTAAAATACTTTATCAAAATAGCATTAAAGCTTAGGACATCATGGTCATGGTTAGTCATGGTTGTAACTACTTGAATTAGGAATTATTTATGTTAGGCAAATATAGTTCGAATGTTATCTTATACCTTGTGTTTACCCCAAGCGGGGTGAGGTTGACTTTGGAAGATCTTTGAATCCCAGTAGAGTAAAGGATCAAGTAAGCTCCTGCATAGAGTTATTTGAAGACCAAAATTATTGTGGCAAGACAAATTTAATGTGTATGAACATTCGTTTTGTAAAGGTAATTAATGACAGTTTTTCCCTTTTTATTTCAGTCAAGAAAACCATTTCAAATTAAACAAGTAGTTTTACACAAAACATTAAACTCTTTCTAAAACCCAACTTTGGCAAAAATTTTAGAAACCTTAATTGATATTTCCAAGTAAAACATTGTATGATCAATTTTCTCCCAAGTGGGACAAGCAATGTTGAGTACTCAATAAGGGTAGACTACTAAGACTGGTTTTTGAAGGGTTAGGGTAAGCCTCTCAGTAGGTGGCCACCTGTGAGGGGTGAGTTCTTCCTGGATAGGATACCGGTCCGATAGGTCATACCAGTCCGAGCTAGCAAGTTCAATCAAGTGGACTGTGTGTTTCCGGAGTGGACAACCGGTAAGTTTGGAGTGTAGAGATGGAGGAGTATTTCACCCAGTAGGTCATACACCTACTTTTTGTCAGTATGCTCAATGTGTGGCATTCTGACCGTTTTATTGTCATGGTGCCTAACGTGTGGTGCCATGGCTATCTCTTTGGGTGGTTGTATTTGTTGTGCACATGTATGTTTTGGGAAAGCAAAACGCCATTCTTTATTTACGACATTTATTTAATGCTTGCCAGCACTTTCTCTTGTGAAACTTTTACAACTTGCATACATGAACTGTTTTATCTGAGACACTTAAAGCACACATGGGCTTACTGAGATTTTTATCTCACCACCTTTTATATCACATTTTCAGGTCGATCCTGCTGTGAAGGTCATTAGCTAGATTGTTGCCTATGATTTTGAAGACTCTCTATTATTTTGCTTATGTATTGCTTTTGAGAGATTGTAGCAAACAATTATTATTTTTTTTTGAAATTGTTTATGTATTGTTGGGTTGTAATAAGTTTAATTTTGAAGTATTTATTTTATTTTATTTTATGTGACCTAGTTATAAAGACCATTTGTCCTGTGGACGGGGCGGCATCCCCGGCTCTAATAGGCCTAGGTAGTGGGGTGTTAGATCCTATTGCTAGATGAAATTCCGGATCAGGTTATACTTCTTCTCAATGTGCTTTCCCTTTTTTTTTAATGGTTTTTAGGTTCTTTGGATTGGGAGACCGCACCAGCATTGTCGCAATGCATCACAATCAGCCCGTCCATCTGTGGCACGATTCCAAGTTCTAAAAGGAAGTTCTGGAGATAGAATGCTTCCTTAGATGCCTTTGAAGTTGCTACGTACTTAGCTTTCATGGTTGAGTCAGCAATACAAGATTGCTTAATATTCCTTCATGAATAGCCCGTTCAGACAAGGTAAATACGTATCCACTAGTAGAATTTTCTCATCCTTATCCGTTTGGAAGTCTGAGTCTGTGTATTCTATAGGAACTAAGTCATCAGCCATTAAACCCATACATAATCCCTCGTTCCCTTAAGGTACTTGAGAATATACTTTACAACTTACCAATGAACCTCCCCAGGGTTTGATTGATATCTGCTAACTAATCCTACGACAGAGTAGATTTCTGCCCTAGTGTACAATATGGTGTACATGAGACTTCTCACAGTTGAGGCATTGGGAATCCTCCTCAATTCTATTTTTTTCTTCTTGAGACTTTGGACAGTCATTTGAAGAAAAAGATAACTCATGTCTGCAAGGGATTAATGGTCCCTTGCATGAGTCCATACTGAACTTAGCCAGCATCTTATCAATGTATGTAGCTTGGAATAATCCTAATATTCTCTACTTTCTATTTATAAGAAGTTTAATCCCAAGAATATAATTGGCTTGTCCCAATTCCTTCATACTGAATTGACTAGACAACTAAACCTTAGTAGATAATAGTGTCCCTACACCATTCCTAATGAGTAAAATGTTATCCACATATAAAAAAAGAAAAACCACGTTTATGCCTTCTAGTTTTCTATACACACATGGTTCATCCTCTTTTTGAATAAAATCATAGGACTTTACAGTTTCATCAAAATGAATGTTCCATACTCTAGATACTTACTTAAGTCTATGAATGGATTTCTTAAGCTTACAAACTGTATGTTCTTGGCCTTTAGCAATAAAGCCTTCCGGTTGGGACATATAGATGTCTTCACTAAGAAGGCCATTTAGAAATTCTATCTTGCCAGCCATTTGCCATATCTCGTAGTCATAATGACATGTGATGGCAAGGAGGATTCAGATGGACTTAAGCATGGCTACCGGGGAAAGAGTTTCCTCATAGCCGATACCTTCTTTCTGAGTGTGCCCTTTCGCCACAAGCCTAATTTTGAAGGTTTTCACCTTCTCATCTGCTCCCCTCTTCCTCTTGTATACCTATTTATACCTAATGAGTTTTATCCTTCTAGGTAAAGCTACAATATTCCAAACCTGATTGAAGTAAATAGACTTAATCTCGACTTTCATTGCTTTATGCCATAGGTTTGCATTGGCATCAGTAATAGTCTCATCATATCTAATGGGATCTTGTTCCTAATGGTCAAAGACTAGGTAAAAAATCTCTCCAGTCCATCTTTTTGGAACCCTAGATACCCTCCCACTGCGATGAGGCTCCGTTTGGATAGTTTCCTAAGGCTGTGCCTCTTTTGGTTCCATAATCGGGATAGGAGAAGTTGATTTAGAAGATAACTTCTCCTCAAGTTCCAAATTTGTTGAACCTTTAGTAGATATTCTTTGATAATCCTCCAAGTATATGGCATTAGTACTCACAAGTACCTTTTGCTCATTAGGATAATAAAAGTAACCACCTTTTGTTCTTTTTAGATACCTAATAACATAGCATAATTCTGATCTTATTTCTAACTTGTCTCCCTTGATCTTGTTTCTAAGTTGGACAACCCCATATCTCGAAATGATTTAGATTTGTCTTATGCTAAATCCAAATCTCATAGGGCATCATAGATACTGACTTAGAAGGCACCAAGTTCAGAACATATCCTACTATTTCTAGGGCATATCCCCACAAGGACACCGGAAGAGTAAAATGAGACATCATGCTTTGGACCATTTTCGTCAATGTCATGTTCCTTCTCTTAGCTACTCTGTTCTGTTGGGGTGTTCCCAGCTTAGAGAGCTAGGATACTATCCCATGATGTATCATGTAATCCTTGAATTCAAGAAGGAGGTATTTTCCACCATGATCCAATCATTAGTTCTTGATCAGTTTACCTGTTCGACGCTCCACTTTAGCCTTAAACTCTTTGAGCTTGTTAAAAGAGTCAGACTCGCATCTCATCGGGTAAACATAACCATACCTAGTACAATCATCTGTGAAGGTGATGAAGTATTCAAACCCCCTTTTCTGGTGTAGACAAAGGACCATACACATCAGTGTGAACAAGACTCAATATCTTCTTGGCTTTATCCACCTTTTGGGTAAATGACCTTTTGGTCATTTTTTCTATAAGACAGGATTTACTCTGAGGCCAACTTTCTAATCTTAAAGAGCCCAAAGGCCTATCATAGATTAATCTCTAAATCATGATTGAGTTAATATGACCTAACCTTAGATGCCAATGATATTGGTCTTTTTTTTTTTTCCTATTTAAAGGTTCAGATTGAGTGTTGTTTAGTTGATTTTTAATAGGATTAATGAAGAATAGATTTTCATACATGTGCCTAGTACATAAAACTTCTCAATTTCTACTGATAATTATACTATAATAGAAAGAAATAGAATATCATTGATTTATTAGTTTCACAACTGAAACCAAAATTTATCTAAAACCAGGTAAAAAAAAAAAATCCTTCAAAAGAACTATTCTATTACAATCAAAACTAGTTCCAGTTCTCCTACTGCAAGGGCCCATACTTGTGCTCTATTTTTCACACGTAGTCCATGTTCGCCTTTTTAGAGTCTTCTTTTTTTTCTAAACTCCTGTAAGGAGTTACAGATGTGATCAATGGCTCATGAATCAACAATTCAAGTGAAAGTTGATCCAACCATTGATATAGACCCTAGATAGAAAATATTACCTGTGGGATTTTTCTTGACTTGAAGATCTGGACATTCTTTTTTTCAGTGTCCCTTCTTTTCACACTTGAAGCATTTGCCCTTGGATTTGTCTTTGGGCTGGAACTTGGGATGGGGTGAAGCGTTACCATTCTTCTTCTTGAACTTTTTGGGCTTGGGCCCAGTTCTTGAAAAAGAATCAATCATAGTCTTTGCTTATGGCTTCATAACCTTTCCCACCACCTGGAGCTCTTTCATTAACTCAGTTAAACTTATGTTTAACTTGTTCATGCTATAGTTATACTTGAATTGAGTAAAAGAGCTCGTTAGAGATTCGAGAACCATGTTCACTTGGCTCTCGAGGTTAATTATAGCCCCCAAGACTTCTATTTTCTCAAAAGCAGTAATCATTTTGAGCATATACTCTTTGATTGATTCTCTCTTAGCTATCTTAGTATTGATGATCATTTGAAGAGCCTTCTACCTTGCAAGCCTACTCTTGTTTGCGAACATCGTGGCTAAAGATGTGCTAATGTCGTAAGCAGTCGTCATGTGCTCATGTTTGGACTGAAGCACATTAGATATGGAGACAAACATATAGCAACGTGTTATTTTGTCGGCCTTCTTCCACGTGATAAATGCTAAAATCATTACTATTTTTTGAGTTATTTGAGCTTAATTTGAGATACTTTTTTGTAATAACTAGGCGTAATCTTTCCTATTTGACATTTTACTTGTAAAAAGTATTTTTGATAAATTTGTGCAGATTTTAGCGGATTTTGAGCAAAAAGTGAAAGATTCTAGATTAGACGCTAGGTCCAGTTAAGGCACCAGGTCTATTCTAGAAAAGTTGCAATTTTGAGAAGAAACAAATTGGACTAAGTGCCAGGTGGGTCGAATGAACTCGGCGCTAGGTTCATTCTGATCAATGTCAGCGGGTTTTTCTTTTCAAAGTAGATTTTGGCAATTTCAGTTTGATTCTTTTGAGAACTCTTTCAACCATGGAAAAGGACTCTTGCACACACTTTTTGGCAATTAGAACTCCTATAAATACAAGAGAATAACATCTTTAAATCAAATTTCATCTTTGGGATTTGTAAACCCATAGAAAACTCTTAGAGAAACAACAAGACTTAAGAGGTTCAAATGAGAATTCTTGGAGAAGAAGAAGAGGTTACTCAAGAAGGTTTCAAGGCAGAAGAAGAAGGTTTACTTATCTATGAGCAGTTTCTTTTTCTCTTCTTTGTAATTTATTGACAATTTGAGTTTTAATTATTTTAATTGTATTTAGAGGATATTTTTGGATTCATGACTTTGTATTGATTTTAGTTCTTTGATCAATTGATTATTTTCTTTGGTATTTGATTACTTGTTATCATTGGTTATTGATGCGGGTTCTTCTAATTGACTTGGGAAACAATGTTAGAAGGTTATTGCATTAATTTCATATTTGTTAAATCTTAATGGACTTGGAAAATGAAGTTAAAATTAAAGAACTTAAGTGATCAAAGATTAGTTGATTTCACCTCGAGCAAAGGGTCGTTGGCTAATTCCATGTTTATGAGGTATGAGTTTAATGCATCTTTTGTCGAGTGTAGTGTAATTGGGAAATATGCTAAATTAATCAAAAGATAGTGATTTCATAGATTGGGAAAGAAATGGAGTCTACATAAGTAAGTTCATGACTTGAGAAACGATTGGATCTTACTTAAGTTCCTTCATGGTACTAAGATGATAATTAATTGTGATAAGTGCTAATCAATCATTGTTATGTCTTTGAGGATTTCTATCTATTTACATGTCTTTTCTCCTTATTCTTACTCCTTGATAATTCTTGTGACTTGTCTTGTATGAACTTGATCTATTCTATAGTATGTTAGGTTAGTGTTATATTTATATCTTCTTATTTTATTAGCTAAACAATAAAGATTTGTGTTAAGTAAGGTGGGAGCTCAAGTTCTCGTGGGTTTGATACTTACTATTCCTTATACTATACGATGGGTATACTTTCCTGTATGTGTGGTTTTAGTGGTTAGCATTTTATTAAAGCTTGATTGATTGTGTAATTTGTTGGTAATATTTTCTACACTAAAAAACACGTATCAAGTTTTTAGCACCGTTCCAAGGGATGGGCACTATCGGAAACACTCAGATATTGTTGGTTAGCCTTTGTTGTATTTGTAAGTACCACTAACTTTTGTATTTAGGTAGCTTGTGAATATTTCTCATTTGTGTGCCTTTGTTTTCTTTTTTTTTCTATTATTTATGTTTGTTTTTATTTTTATTTTTATTTTTGATTTGATTTTTTATTTTTCTTTGAGCGCAAGATTGATATCATCATGGATAATTACTTTTGGGCATGAATTCAAATGAGCCAAAATGATGATAGATTGACAAATTTGCAACCTTGGATTCACGCTTTTTGTGAGATGTCACTTGAAGCCTCTATGCATTCTTTTGTTGCCAATACACATTTATTTATTAAGTGGCATGAAGAAGCATCCCAACATATGAGCCATCAAAGATTACAATTAGCCAAGTTAGTTGAGGATGCCATAAAGACCCATACACTTGACTAAAAGGATCCCCAATAGGAAGAGAGAGGATATGAGGGACAACTGCAAAATGTGGCAAGTGAGGTATTCGATTCTACTCTATGTGCTAATAATTTTAACTTCTCTTTGTCATATGATTTTTAGGGTTCTTCTCAATTCTTAGAGAACAATGGTCCAAATAATAATGTGTTAAATTTAGTATGCCTCAAGGAGTTGGATCTTTCAATGGTATATCATATGAAGTCCTTGGAGGATATTGACAAATTTTACCCTTCACCCCATTCAAATGGAGATAACTTAGTTTTTGTAGAAGTATTGAAAAGCAAGGATTTCTTGATCCCTTCTTTAAGAACTCAATTTCTAAGTTTTAAGGGGAATTTTCATTGTGACAAATCTTTTGAAGGGAAAAATGGTGGTTTCAAGATTAGTGCATTCTTTAGAGACCATGTGCACTTTTATGTTGACAAAAATATTTGTGTGTCTAAAGGAATGTTAGAGAATGAGATTTATGTGTTTTGCTTCGTTGAGAAAAATTGTTTTAATGAACCTTCTATTTTTCACAAACCTCTCTTATTTCTACTATCATCACCCTTACCCTTTTCAATGAGCATTAATGTCTTTTACAAAGGGATTATGAGAAAGCATGATGAGTGGAAAGAGTTTGTTTCTTTATCTTAGGTTGGGTTTTCTTTAGTCAGATAAGTGTCTTTTCCCTCCTCAAATAAGGAAAATATTTTTCATTTTAAGTGTGGGGGGACTGAGTCATGTCTTTATTTTCTTTTTTAGGATATTTAGTTTGTTTTCTTTTATTTATGTGTCTTTCTTTTGTTAGTATTTTTCTTGTGCTTTTATTGGTGTTTTCTATTGTAGGTTTGGATAACGTCTTTTTGAACAACCAATCCTATTCTTTTCCAGGTTTATATTGTTTGGAACTTATTGCACTTTGGGAGTATTTCTTAACTTTCTACCTCTTTTATTATTTTTGGTCCCTTTGGAGATGCTTTAATGTGTTGATTTTTGGCCAATGAGGACATTGTCTAGTTTAAGTATAGGGGTGTGGTTGAGTAATATTCTTTGTCTAAGTTTTTATCAATTATCTTGGTGTTTTATTGGTATCAAATAATCAAAAAATTTTGTTGAAAAATTTGAAAATTTGAAAGTTTAGAGATTTGGAGCTATATTAAGCTTATTTTTTCTATAATGGAGTTGTGACTTTCTTTTCAACTTGAGATATGGATTTGTCATTTATTATGATTTGATTTTTATTTAAAAAGTAAACTTGCGTATTAAGTTGGCTTTTGCTAAGTCTTGAGAATTTAAGTTAACCTGTGTTATATTTGGTATTTGAGTTTTGTTTTATTCTTTAAGTTTGAATGTGGATGATATGATGAAATATGGGAAGAGTTGTTGATTAATTCGTGTATTATGGATTTAAAATTTGCTTGACTTTAAGTTGTGAATAAGGAATATGAAAAAAATTTTTTTTTTTGAGTGAAAAGGAAAGAATGTGAGTTGAAAAAATTGCTTTCATCTGTTGAGGGGGGAAAAAAAAAATAAGAGAGACCTTTTGTTGAAAAGGGGGCTAATATGATGAATGGAAGAGAAGAAACAAAGAAGCATCACACTCTCTTGAGTTTATCTCGAAGGCAAGAAGGTAAGGAAAGAAAGAAGACAGAAAAAGAAAATTGCTGAAAAAATGATGATGAATATAAGAGGGCCAATACGGTGTGTGAAGAGAAATCCATTCATTTGAGGCTATCAATTCTCTAAGTCATTGAAAAAAAAAGAAAAAAGAGTAGAGTGTTTTCCTTATTTCATTAACTTGAGTTGTGTAAATTTGAGTTTATAATGCTTGAATTAGTTAAATGGCTTGACTTGTATGATTTATGTTATTTATGTTTTTACTTGAGGTGTAGGATGATTTTCTTGTACAAGATATAAGCTTGTTTTGAAGGCAATGAACACAGATGATGCCATGCACGCTACATAAACGAAACCAATAATAGCACAGGAAGTGCGCAACGGAAGAGGGAAAAATTTAATAACTCTATGCTGGGTTGGTTTGTTTGGCTGAGAAGTGGACATCGTGCGAACCACCAAAATGGCTTCGACTCTAGACGACATCTCTGATTGATGATCCGACAATCTTCTACTCTTTCGTGGCATGTACGCAAACTTTTCGCTTATTAGAATATTTCTCTGCCTAATCTATGTTGGTGAAACAACCTAGACGAGGAAAGACACTTCTTGATTCCTTGCTGTTGATTTGCAATATCAAGAAGAACACAAAGGAAAAGGATGAACGAGAAGGAGAGAGCAGAGAGAACGAGACTGTATTTTTTTCTATCTGTGTCGTGAGTCTTTTGTGAAAGAAAGGATTCCACGACCTCTATTCACATCACCAGATAATCAAAACACTGGTGTTTAATATTTCAAAACACCCGGAGGTTATCAACAGAAGAGGTTTGTGTAATCTTTAACTCTTCTGTACCGTGAATAAAAATAACTCTTTAATCCAGGCTATTGGAACAAAATAATTTATTATTTCTCTTGGACCCAATAAGCCTAAAAAATAATAACCATTAATTATTTATTTCTTGGGCCTATTAAAATAATCCAATAAATAATTAATGAGCCTAAATGAATTAAAATAATTATTTTAGCCTTTTATTAGCTAGTTTAAGCCCATGTTAATTTTTCTAATTATTCAATCTGGGCTTAGGTCTTGAATAATTAATTAACCAATTAAACTAGATAATAAATTTAATTTTTCTCAGTTTTTTAATTTTATTTCAGTCCAAAAAATAAATTAAACTTCCTGAATAAAATAAAATCCTTTTTTATTATGACCATTTCCTCGACCTAAAATAATTAGGACTTATGGGCTATTCCGAGGACCAAAAAGACACATCGCATTGACTACTAAAATAACCAAAATACACTTGAAATATAAAAAGTTGTATTTTAAATTTTAAATATTTCCTAATATCACCATAAGGAAATATTGACTCCAAGGATAATACTGCGTTAGCTATGTCTTTGACCTCTAGGTGAAATGACTAAAATACCTGTAACACCCCGCTACCTAGGCCCGCCAGGGCTGGGGATGTCGCCCCTTCCAAAAGATAAGGTGTCTTTATCACTAGGTCACACAAATGAAATAGCGGAATAAAAATGATACTTGAACTTAAAATTTATTACATCCCAAAAATTATTCCAAAAATAAATCCGAGAATACCAAAAAAATAAATCCAAAATAAAATTTATCCACTCTCACCTCCCCAAAACAATATACAAGATAAATTATCAAAAAATCTTCCAAGTAGGCAATATCTAGCTACTCAACTCCACAGCAGGATCGACCTGAAATCATGGTAAAAATGGTGGTGAGACAGAAATCTCAGTAAGTCCGTGTGTGCTTTGGGTGTTCAGTGAAAACAGTTCGTGAATGCAAAGTATAAAATTCTTTATAAGAGATCATTGGCAAGCAATAAACATTAGTCAAAGGCAAGAGTGGTGTTTTAGCTTTTCCAACCATACATAATAATAATAAAAAAAAAAAAAATCAACCACTCAAGGAAATGATCATGGGTACCACACGTTGGGCCCCATAACCGCATGGTCAGTATACCACACTTTGTGCATACTGCCGGTCAGAATGCCACACTTTGTGCAGATTGACAAAAGTAGGTGATCGGCCTACCGGGCAAGATACTCCTCATTCTCTATACCCGAACAACAACCGGGTGTCCATTCCGGCAAAACACAGTCACTTGACTGAAAAAGAACACTGCTAGCTCGGATCGGCTCGACCTACTGGATTGTCGCCTTATCCGAGAAGGATTCACCCCTTAGAGGTGGTCACCTACTGGGAGACTTACCCTAACCCCTCAAAGACTAGCCCTAGTAGTCCACCCTTATTGAGTACTCAACGTAACATATCCCACTTGGAAAAAAAAAAAAGATCAAAACATAGTTCTACTTGAACCTGGCAATTAAGAGTTTCCAAAGTCTTTGTCAAAATTAGTTTTAGAAAAAGTTTTGAGTTTGAATAAATCTGCTTATTGGTTTTCAAATAATTTGTTTGACGAAAATAAGACAGGAGACAATCCTCAATTGTCTTTGCAAAGATGAGTGTCCATGCACTCTACATTTGGCTTGCCATAATTAAACATTTTTCATCCATTAGGTTTTATGCAGGAGCTTACCTGATCCTTGCTCACAATAAAAGATCTCCAACAGCTGACCTAACCCCGCATGGGCAAATACAAACCACAATCAAACTCAAGCCAATATCCACTTTCTCAATTTAAAACAACTCAACTCATTACCACCATGATCCTAGTGTCCCATGCTTTAAGGCCAAACTATAAATAAATAGGTTTATAAGTTAAGCCTAATTTGATATTTAAAATAATTAATGTTTTGAGAAACAAGTACTAATAAGTTGATGGTTTAAATCTTGCTAAGAAAAATTTAGAATTTATTTGATGAATAGTCTTAGGTGGTATTAGGTAAAATAATGATTTATTAATAATTTAGTTGTTAGAAAATAATTGATGACTAAAATTAGTTGAAAATAAATTTAATGAGTCTTGCTTGAAAAATAATAAATAAAATTTTAATGGGTTTGATTAAAAGATAATAATTAATTTTTTAGTAATAAATATTTTACTAATAATGATTATTTCCATAAAAGGCTTTAGTTGATTTCATTATTTTATATAATATATATATACTTTATTTTTCTAGCAAAAACTATTATTTATTTGACTAAAATATCCTTTATATATAATAATCCAAATCTACCTTTCTTAGGGTTTTTTTTTTTCGAAATTACTAGGAAAATCATATTATTAAATATTTGATTCATGAAATAAAAATTAGCTTAGGGACAACTAGATCATGATCATATTTCTATGGCTAACCACAATCATGAACATATACAATCTTTCAATTCATCAAATCATCCAAATCATGCATATAAGCATAGATCTCAATTTATCAAGACATGACCTAAACCCCTACTAGCATAAATATGATTATGGCTTCAATAATCCAACATGAATATAAATCCTATTCACCAAAGGTGTCATAATCTCTAGCATACTTCATCACCAATGCTACCTATGACATGGAGACATGCATTAAACCTCAAATCATTATACAATCAACCAAGATAATCCATCCATGCATAGATCCCATCTCCTTCATATTCATACATATATTCATGCTTCAATCTCAACAATACATACTCAAAACCTATCCACAATCCACCTTCTATCAACATCACCCTAGAGACATGAATCTAGAGTTTAAAAGAAGGGTTGAAGGGACTTACTTGATTGATGATCAGTTTGATGGAGTTTTGAATGAATCTCAACTCCTAGATGTCTAAATCCGTCCAAAGAAGATGAAAGAAGCATGGCCATTGGAGAAGAAGCCATTCGGCCAAGAGAGAGAGAGAGAGAGAGAGAGAGAGAGAGAGAGAGAGAGAGAGAGAGAGAGAGAGAGCATTAGCATGTTTATTCATATATATATATATATATATATATATCATTAGAGATCACGATTAGAGAAGATGAAGTTGTTAGAACAAACCTGCCTTGAAGGTGTTCTTGAGTCCTTCACAAAATTTCTGGATTTTTATCCAAACTAGCAAGTTGGATGTTGGAGTTTGATATTAAAAATGGTGTTGATGGACTCACGGTAGTAAGTAGACTCAATCTAGAAATTTTAGAAGAAGTTTGAAGTGATTTGGAGGGGTATTAGGCGAAAGGAAGGAGTAGGTGTTCTTGGTGTGTTGTGTGTTCTTGATGGTTGAAGGGAATTGGGAGCTTTTGTTTTGTAGCTGCCGAAATTCTGTAGGGATTAGGCTGGCCAAATTTTTGTAGGGTTTTAGGAGATAATTCTCCGGTTTGGAAGGGAAAAGGAAAGGCTGGTTGTTGGAATCCTTGAAGAATATTTTTAGGAAGTAAATTTGGAAACTAAATATTCAAGAATACCTTTGATTATGGGAGAGCTTTTGGAAGTCTACCATAGCTGAATTGCTGGGCAGTGTTTCGGCTAGATGAATGCTGGTTGAGGGAGGCTTAAGGTGGCTGAAAATACTGAGTGTAATGGTGAAGGGAAGGTCTGGTTGTTTGAGGTATATTTTATGGAAAGTTGTGTTAAATCATGGTGGCTGGAATTTTGGTATCCTAATCAAGGCATGATTGCAGATTTTTTTTTTTGAAAATCTTTTAGGCAGCCATGACTGAATTTTCGTGCAGAAGCTTGAGGGGGATAATGGAGCTTAGTTACTGAAGGTTTAAGGGTGGTTTGTGCAGAAGAAGGATGGAGTTTCGGCTAGGGTAGAATTAGGAAACAAAGCTGGAAAATTCCTGCACAGAATTTCGCTGCTTACTGGAATTTTCTGGGCAGTTTTCGGCTGCCCTTTTCCAGCCGGTTTGCAGGGAGTTTGAAGGGGAATTTTAGGTCTTTTCAAGGCTGGTTTCTAGCCTTCTTCATGGAGGAAAAACATGGCTAAGGAGCTGAGAAAAAACTGAAAAAAAACAGCTTGGTTTTGGACATCCAAAGCTGCAATTTTGCCCAGGAATTTTCCTGGTTTTACACCACCTTTGTGCAGTCTGAAAATGGCCAGAGAAATTCAAGTTGCAAGCTGATCCAAAAGGCCATTTCCTGGCAGCATTTGAGAGGGAATATTAGCTAAGAATGTTGACACCTTGAAGGCACAAGAAGTTGGAAAATTTCAGTTCATTCTAAGAAGGAAGATGAACCTAGCTAGAATGAATTTTTAGAAAGTTCACTAGAGGGATTTATCTTCTTGGAATCTTTCACATCTCCTCCACATTTTTAGACCATAAAATGTCTTTCACTAAAACATTTTGATTTTACAAAGCCACAGCACTTCACTGGAATTTCTGGAAAGAAAATGGCTGGAACAATTTGATTAAACTAATGAGTTGGGAGATCAAAAAAATTAAAGATCAAGAGGAAATGAATTCCCCTTAGGAATTTTATGTAGGCAAAAGAGTAGGATGAGGATACTCCTATCATGCCTTTCTTAGGACAACATTTCTACCCTACTCCATGCTCATAAGGCCGAAAATATTACTTCCCAAGCAAAAATAAAATTTAACCAAGCTAAAGCTCCTATGATGGAATTTGAACCCTAGACCTCAAGAATTAATTCTAAGGCTCTAACCACTAAACCACAACAACTCTTGTTCTTATTTTCCCTCTAAAAATATTTTCCTATTCAATCCTCAAGCTATCTCCCTTTTTCCACCTCAAGCAAAAATTACCATTTTGCCCTTCTCGCTCAATAGTCATAATCAAGCCCTTTCGACTATAAAATACAAATTCAATGCACATAAAATCATATAAAAATATATTTAAACATGAAATAGAGTATGAGATGCATCCCAACTCCCTTACTCTAAGGTTGGTTTTGACTGGGGTTTCACATCCTCCCCTCCTTAGAGGAATTTCGCCTCGAAATTCAAGCATACCTCTATTGCAACTCGGGATACTTCTGTTTAACCCACTCTTCTAACTCCCAGGTGGCATCCTGCGTGTCATGGTGCTCCCACTGAATCTTAACCATCGGTATCTGTTTGTTCCAGAGAGTCTTGACACTGCAGTCTAATATTCGTATAGGTTTCTCCACATAACTCAGATCTGGCTACAACACTAACGGTTCATCATTCAATACATGACCTAGATCCGCATTATACTTCTTCAATTGAGATACATGAAACACGTCATGGATTCCTGTCAACCCGTCTGGTAGGTCTAATCGGTAAGCTACTAGTCCAATCCTTTCCTTAATCGGAAACGGCCCTCAATATCTCGGATTTAACTTTCCACCATTCGGATGCTTCAAAATCCCTCTGTTTGGCATCAACTTCAAAAACACGCTGTCCCCGACTTGAAATTCTAATTCTCTTCGTCGGTTGTCCTCATAGCTCTTCGGCCGACTCTGTGCCACTTTTAACCTTTCCCTGATCAATTTCACTTTATCCAACATTTCTTGGACACATACTTCTCCAGTTTTGCTCATATGACCATCTTCGAACCAACTTCAATACAATGGTACTTGACATTTGCGTCCATATAAAGCCTCATACGGTGCCATCTCGATCGAAGCTTGGTAGCTGTTGTTATATGATAATTCTGCATACGGCACACACTCTATCCATTTATCTCCGAAGTCCAAGACACAAGCTCTCAGCATATCCTCCAATATTTGTATTACCCATTCTGACTGCCCATCGGTCTGCGGATGCACCGTCGTACTGAATTTTAGACTCGACCCCATTGCTTCCTGAAACTTTTCCCAAAAACGAGACGTAAACCTTGGGTCTCGGTCTGACACTATGCTTGAAGGCACTCCATGCAGTCGGACTATCTCTCGAACATAAGTCTGAGCCAGCTTCTCCATCAAGTCCCTCATATTCACCGGTATGAAATGGACCGACTTGGTTAGTCGATCCACTACTACCCATATGGCATCCTTTTGACTCCTTGACATGGGAAGCCCAGTGACAAAATCCATAGTCACCTCTTCCCACTTCCATTCCGGCACTGGTAATGGCTGCAATAGTCCTGCTGACTTCTTGTGTTCCGCTTTGACTCTTTGGCAAGTGAGACAGGTCGAGACATACTTGACCATATCTCGCTTCGGTCCGAGCCACCAATAGACTCTCTTCAAATCCTGATACATCTTGACTTCCCTCAGATGAATGGCGTACTTGCTCTTGTGCGCCTCCTCTAAAATTTGGTCCTTTAATTGCTGCTCTTCAGGTACACACAACCGATCTCTGAAATGGAAAACTCCCACCTCATCTTGATGGAATTTACTGCTTGGCTGCTTAAGCTTCTTGTCCTTGAAACGTTGAAACTCGGCGTTGCTTTGCTGAGCTTCCACGATTTCCCTTCTCAAATCCGGCACCAACTTCAAATTGCTGATGATAATCCCTTTGTCTTGCACTTCCACCCTTCTATCTAACACATCCTGCACTGCTTGCATTTCCTGCACCCTTAACCTGGCCATCCCAACTTTTCTGCTCAGGGCGTCCGCCATGACATTGGCCTTCCCGGGATGGTAGTTGATCGAGCAACGATATTCTTCTAAGAATTCCATCCACCTTCGCTGCCTCAAGTTCAGATCCTTTGGGTGAAGATATACTTCAGACTCTTATAGTCGGTGAATACCTCGTATTCGGCTCCATACAGGTAGTGTCGCCATTTCTTTAGGGCGAACACTATAGCTGCCAGCTCCAAATCATGAGTGGAATAGTTGACTTCATGAGGTCTCAGCTTTCGAGAAGCGCAACCGATCACCTTTCGGTCCTGCATCAACACTGCTCCCAGTCCTTCTTTCGAAGCGTCGGTATATAGTGCGTAAGGTTTCCCATCCTCCGGTAGACTCAATACCGGTGCTGACATCAGCATGCGCTTCAGTTCTTGAAAACTTTTCTTGTATTTCTCGTTCCACACAAATGGAACATCCATTCGCAATAATCGGGTCATTGGCGATGCAAGTGTCGAAAACCCCTTGATAAACCTTCGGTAGTAACCAGCCAGTCCCAAGAAACTCCGAATCTTGGTGATACTCTCTGGCTTTCCAGTCTGATACCGCTTTAACCTTTGCCGGGTCCACTTTGATTCCCTCCTTGGTCACTATATGGCCAAGGAATACCACACTGTCCAACCAGAATTTGTACTTGCTGAACTAGGCGTATAGCTTGTGCTCCCGAAGCTTCTCCAGTATGAGCTTCAGATGCTCCGCAGGCTTCTCCGGACTCTTGGAGTAGATCAAAATATCGTCGATGAAGACCACCACGAACTTGTCCAGATAAGGTCAGAATACTCGGTGTATCAGGTCCATGAATACTGTTGGAGAGTTAGTCACCCCGAACGGCATCACCACAAACTCGTAGTGTTCATATCTGGTGTTGAAGGCTGTCTTGGGAATATCATCCTCTCTTATCCGCACCTGGTAGTACCCTTGCCTCAGATCCAATTTAGAGTAGCAACTAGATCCTTGCAACTGGTCGAATAGTTCGTCAATCAACGGTAGGGGATACTTGTTCTTGACCGTCAAATTGTTCAATCCCCCATAGTCAATGCATAGCCTCAGAGTGCCACCCTTTTTCTTCACAAATAGCATAGGCGCCCCCCAGGGTGACGTGCTAGGTCTGATGTAGCCTTGACTCACTAACTCCTCCAGCTGCTCCTTCAACTCTTTCAACTCTGCCGGTGCCATCCGTTACGGAGTTCGCGATACTGGTTTTGCTCCCAGAACTAAGTCGATGGTGAATTCCACTTCTCGACTGGGAGGTAAAGAATCAAGCTTCGCCGGAAATACATGGGGAAAATCCTTCACTACTTCTGTGTCCTCCAAAGTGCACTGGTCCTTTGGCTTGTTTATCACGTAAGCCAGGTACCCTTGACACCCTTGCTTCAATAATTTCCGGGCCTTAGCCCCCGCAATCAAATACTTGAGTTCTTTCACCATTTTTCTATTAAATTCCAATACATCACAACCCGGTTTGACGAACTGGACTATCTTATTTTTATAGTCTACCCTAGCCCTATGCTTGGCTAACCAGTCCATCCCCAAAATCAAGTCATAGTCCTCAATGTCTAACACTATCAAATCTCCCTCCAGACTTTCTCTCCCCATATTAACTTTACACTCTTTTACATACCGATCCGCTTGCACCACTTTCCCCATAAGTTCCATTATTTATTGGGATGGAGTAGAGTTACCTTACGCTTTAGTGGTGAGCACACCTCTGCTTATATAGGAATAAGTAGAGCCAGGATCAATCAAAGCATTAATGGAACTTTCTTAAATAGTGAACGTACCTTCTATCACCGCTGCATCGGCCCCAACTTCCTCTCTGTTGAGAGCGAATACTTTGGCCTTCATTTGCGGCTTCAGCGCTCCATTCCCAGATGCTCCTGTGGTGTTGGCTTGATTGGGCCCCGGGTTTTGAGCCGGGTTTCCTTACCCGACTCGATGTAATTTAGGGCAGGTGTTCCTCAGGTGGCTCGGGTCGCCACAGTGATAGCACTTTCTCTCACCACCCTTGGACCAACAATTCTTCTCGGTGTGGCCTTTCCTTCCACACTGCCTACATGACGGGAGGTTCGGGGCAGACCCACCCGGTGCTGTCTGGGCTTGCTTCCCCCGGTTCTGCCATTGGTGATTGGCGGGACGTTTGTGGGGTTGCGGTCTCGAATAGTGACCCTACGGCTATCTCAGCAGCTCGAAGGGTTTTACCGCTATCCTGCTGCGATCCTCATTTTTCGTTCGAGTAGCTGCGTCAATAGCCCCCGAATAGGTTGTCGGTGGAGCAGGTGCCAATGCTCTCCTCAGCTCTGGTCTCAGCCTCTGGATGAACTGCCTCGTCCTATTCTGCTCGGTGTCCACAATCACTTGCAGTATTTGGACAACTGAGTGAACCGGGTCGCATACTGGGCTATCGACATGCTTCCCTGCCTCAGATTCTGGAATTCATCTTTCGCTTCTCCATAATCCACTGTGGGATATATTCTGCCCTGAAGGTTTCAACGAAGTTAGACCACGTCCATCTCCCAGTCGTCTTGGACCCGCTGCCACCACGCCCAAGCTAGTCCTCTCAATCGAAAAGCTGCAAACTTAACCATCCGCTCCTCGGTGTACTGGAGCGTTGCGAATATATCCTCTATTTGCTCAACCCATTGCTCGGCCTTCTGGTCTTGTTCTGCTTCGCCCATAAAGGCGAGCGGTTGAAACTTCAAGAACCACTCTAAGGCCTCGTCTTCACTCATTGGGTTCCAACGCTCGGTCATCGACTGCAAAATCTCGGCCATTTTGCTGAATGCCTGGCCCATGGTCACATCAACTGGAACTTCAGACCCCGATCCCATATTCGGACTATTCCCTTCACCCCGGTTGGGTGCTTGCATATGGGCAGTTTCTATTTTCGGTGCCTCTTGATCGACTTCCAGTACCCTTCCACCTACTGAAGTTGCACGACGCTTCGGTGCTATTCTAAACAAAACCCTAGATGATAAGTGTATGCATTTAAAGGTCAAATCATTTTAGTTGCACTTGCCTGCATAGTCAAATAGATGTAAACAGAAAGCGGATGTAAATTTTAGCTAAGGAATAAATTCTCTTTCAAAAATGGATTTGCGTAGATTTGAAATTTTGATAGAAAGCAGAATTAAAAATCCTTGACATAAAAGTTTTTGAAAACAATAAACAAATAAACATCCAAATGAAAGTAACTCCTAGTCCTCTAGTCCTCATCAGAATACTCATCATCAGCCTCATACAACCATCCCCCAGAGTTCTTAGAAAAATCCACCCCATCCCTCCTAGCAAATCCTTCCATTGGCTCCTTCCCAGGGCGCCTAGAACTCTCCCCAGGCTCAACTCGGCTGAAAGAAGGAAGGAAAGAAGGCCTGGGTGGAGACTCATAGTCTATCTCCCCCGGGTCATCACTATTTGCTGCAAAGTCCACCTTGGGATTAGAAGGGTGGGGTCCAGGCTCCACTATCATCACCTCATCCTCGCTGTCAGAACTTTTGTCTATATCGAAATTGGGGTGGCTCAATGATCTGGACCTCGTCCTCACTGCTATCCTCCATAGGGTTAACCTCATCATCACTGTTATTCTCCATAGGGATAACTGGCTGAGGGTCAGGCTAGGGAACTGGAAAGTCCTCTGGGTATATAGGGATATGCGGGTGCCACTGCTGCCCTTTCCTCGCGGTCCTAAGCATCCTATAGCATAAAAAAGATAGGTTTGATAAAGATTTAAACTTAAATAAATAACACATATGCTATCATTAATTGCCTAAACCTAGTCTCCGATACCACTTGTAACACTCTGCTACCTAGGCCCACCAGGGCCGGGGATGTCGCCCCGTCCAAAGGACAAGGGGTCTTTATAACTAGGTCACACAAATGAAATAGCGGAATAAAAATGATACTTGAACTTAAAATTTATTACATCCCAAAAATCATTCCAAAAATAAATCCGAGAATACCAAAAAAATAAATCCAAAATAAAATTTATCCACTCTCATCTCCCCAAAACATTATACAAGATAAATTATTAGAAAATCTTCCAAGCAGGCAATAGCTAGCTACTCATCCCCACAACAGGATCGACCTGAAATCATGGTAAAAATGGTGGTGAGACAGAAATCTCAATAAGTCCGTGTGTACTTTGGGTGTTCAGTGAAAACAGTTCGTGAATGCAAAGTATAAAATTCTTTATAAGAGATCATTGGCAAGCAATAAACATTAGTCAAAAGCAAGAGTGGTGTTTTGGCTTTTCCAACCATACATAATCAACAAAAAAAAAAAAAAAAAAACCATTCAAGGAAATGATCATGGGTACCACGCGTTGGGCCCCATAACCGCATGGTCAGCATGCCACACTTTGTGCATACTGCCGGTCAGAATGCCACACTTTGTGCAGACTGACAAAAGTCGGTGATCGGCCTACCGGGCAAGATACTCCTCCTTCTCTATACCCGAACAACAACCGGGTGTCCATTCCGGCAAAACACAGTCACTTGACTGAAAAAGAACACTGCTAGCTCGGATCGGCTCGACCTACTGGATTGTCGCCTTATCCGAGAAGGATTCACCCCTCAGAGGTGGTCACCTACTGGGAGACTTACCCTAACCCCTCAAAGACTAGCCCTAGTAGTCCACCCTTATTGAGTACTCAACGTAACATATCCCACTTGGAAAAAAAAAGATCAAAACATAGTTCTACTTGAACCTGGCAATTAAGGGTTTCCAAAGTCTTTGTCAAAATCAGTTTTAGAAAAAGTTTTGAGTTTGAATAAATTTGCTTATTGTTTTTCAAAAAATTTGTTTGACGAAAATAAGACAGGAGACAATCCTCAATTGTCTTTGCAAAGATGAGTGTCCATGCACTCTACATTTGGCTTGCCATAATTAAACACTTTTCATCCATTAGGTTTTATGCAGGAGCTTACCTGATCCTTGCTCACAATAAAAGATCTCCAACAGCTGACCTAACCCCGCATGGGCAAATACAAACCACAATCAAACTCAAGCCAAAATCCACTTTCTCAATTTAAAACAACTTAACTCATTACCACCACGATCCTATTGTCCCAAGCTTTAAGGCCAAACTATAAATAAATAGGTTTATAAGTTAAGCCTAATTTGATATTTAAAATAATTAATGTTTTGAGAAACAAGTACTAATAAGTTGATGGTTTAAATCTTGTTAAGAAAAATTTAGAGTTTATTTGATGAAGAGTCCTAGGTGGTATTAGGTAAAATAATGATTTATTAATAATTTAATTGTTAGAAAATAATTGATGACTAAAATTAGTTGAAAATAAATTTAATGAGTCTTGCTTGAAAAATAATAAATAAATTTTTAATGGGTTTGATTAAAAGATAATAATTAATTTTTAGTAATAAATATTTTACTAATTATGATTATTTCCATAAAAGGCTTTGGTTGATTTCATTATTTTATATAATATCTATATACTTTATTTTTCTAGCAAAAACTATTATTTATTTGACTAAAATATCCTTTATATATATAGTAATCCAAATCTACCCTTCTTAGGGTTTTTTTTTTTCTCGAAATTACTAGCAAAATCATATTATTAAATATTTGATTCATGAAATAAAAATTAGCTTAGGGATAACTAGATCATGATCATATTTCTATGGCTAACCCCAATCATGAACATATACAATCTTTCAATTCATCAAATCATCCAAATCATGCATACAAGCATAGATCTCAATTTATCAAGACATGACCTAAACCCCTACTAGCATAAATATGATCATGGCTTCAATAATCCAACGTGAATATAAATCCTATTCACCAAAGGTGTCATAATCTCTAGCATACTTCATCACCAATGCTACCTATGACATGGAGACATGCATTAAACCTCAAATCATTATACAATCAACCAAGATAATCCATCCATGCATAGATCCCATCTCCTTCATATTCATACATATATTCATGCTTCAATCTCAATAATACATACTCAAAACCTATCCACAATCCACCTTCTATCAACATCACCCTAGAGACATGAATCTAGAGTTTAAAAGAAGGGTTGAAGGGACTTACTTGATTGATGATCAACTTGAAGGAGTTTTGAATGAATCTCAACTCCTAGATGTCTAAATCCGTCTAAAGAAGATGAAGGAAGCATGGCCATTGAAGAAGAAGCCATTCGGCCAAGAGAAGAGAGATTCGGCCATAAAAGAAAGAGAGAGAGAGAGAGAGAGAGAGAGAGAGAGAGAGAGAGAGAGATTTCATTGTATTTGGTTTGAGATTAGAGAGCCATCAAAGCTGGAAGTTGTGCAAAAAAATAGGGGAAATTCACAAAAGAAATTCGCAGAAAAAAACTATAGGAATAGGCGTCCAGATCAGAACCGGCACTGGCTTGGGGTGCTAGAACTAGTGCCAACTAGGGTTTGGAAGGCCAGTCCGCGCACTGGTTTTTTGTGGGTCTTGGTTCTGTGCGGCGGGTGCAGTGGACCACAGTGCAGATGGGTGCATGATCCAGTATGACGGGTGTAGTGGACTAAGGAGAAATTTTTGATTTTTTCCTTGTAATTTTCTTGTGTGTTTTTTTTTTTTTTTGGTGTTCATACCAGGCAAAGTTAATATTTGCAATAGCTATTATTCAAGGAATATTTTTGCATAAAAAATATTAGTAAGGGATTTCAGGATTAAACAAGACCATTAATTAATTAATTAATTAATGTGTTTAATTCTATTATCTGGATACTTAAGTTTAAAATAAAAGAGCATGAAAACGTCTACTGTTTTCTAGCATGCTATTTATTTTTGGTACCTATGTGCACGTTTTCTCAAAGACCAAAGTCTTTGGGAATGTTTTTGACAAGGAAAACATTTTTTCTACAAATTAAATGGTTATTTTAACTTGAACAAAAATTAATCCTTAGATATTTTCTCAAAGGATTTAATCCTTGACATAGAAAATATATTGGATTTAGATATTTTTGTAAGGTTAAAATAAAAATCTATTTTGTTTTAGTTTGGCACAAGAAAAATTATTTTGTCAAATAAACTTGAGACCAAAGTCTCTAGAAAGTTTGAATTGGAAAATTTTTGAAATCATTAAGTTTTTAACTTAAATTAAATTAGTCTGTGGGAAAAACTCTCAAAGAATATAAGCCTTGACATAGAGATTTTTATGGACTTAGACATTTTATTTTTGAGTTAAGGGAAAACTTAATGGAAATTTTTAAAAGGATTTTTTTTCAAAAAACCCTTGTTTTAAAAGACTAAATGGGAAAGGGGTTCCAACGGCCCCACGGCTTCCATCATGATCCTCATTAGAGATTGTGGGTCCCCTCGCGTCACTCTAGGAGTAAACCTATATAGGATGGAGATACCACAAGGATCTAGATCTAATGGAGGGATGTAATTAATAACTCGAGGCACATACTATGATCGGCTAGCCCCTCGTTGGAGGTCATAGTGCGAGGTATGTCTATAGGAAATGAGAGGAAACGGCCATCCCCTCGATGGAGTTATCTTCTAGATCATTACCTAGAAGAGAAATTAATTTGTGGTGGTTAACACATTTAGTTTAGGAAACTGTTAATCTTCCCAAGAAGCTATGTCAGTTTTTCTAAGAGCCAAATTGATTATTATCAATTTTGATAATTAGAATAAAGTGCACATATTTGTTTTGTTTTCACAAATTGAATCTTTTTTCTTTTATTTTTAGATTTTTCAGAAATGGTGGGAGGTTTTGTTAGTCCATTGGTTGTTATTCTCCAAGAGAATAAACTAACGGGACCAAACTATGTGGTCTGAAAAAGGAACCTAGACATAATACTCACAGCGGAAGAGTATAAGTATGTCCTTTACGAAACCTGCCCTGTTATCGGGGAGGGTTCTATTGCCGGGGAGTGTGAGGCTGAGAAGGCATGGAAGAAGGCCGACAAGATGACTCGTTATTACATGTTGGCCTCCATATTTATTGTGTTCCAATCCAAACATGAGCACATGACCACTGCGTAAGATATAACCCAATCATTAGCCACGATGTTCGCAGATAAGAGCTGGCCCGCAAGGCAAGAGGCTCTTCGAACCATCATTAACACTAAGATGGCTGAGAGAGCATCAGTCAGAAAGCATATGCTCAAGTTGATTGCTGCTTTCGAGGAGGTAGAAATCTTAGGGGTGTCATTGACCCCCAGAGCTAAGTAGACATGGTTCTTGAATCTCTACCAGGTTCCTTTACTCAGTTCAAGTTGAACTATAACACGAACAAGTTGAACATGGGTTTGACCGAATTGATGAAGGAGCTCCAGATGGCGGAGAAGGTCATGAAGCCACAATCTAAGGCTATGATTGCTAAGGCTTCATTTTCCAGAACTGGGCCCAGGCCCAGGAAGTTCAAGAAGAAGAAGAGGAACGTAGCGGTCCAGCCCAAGAACAGTCCAAAGATAAACCCAAGGGCAAGTGCTTCAAGTGTGGACTGAAGGGACACTGAAAAAAGGAGTGTCCAGATCTTCAAGCCAAGAAAAACCCCACAGGTAATGTTTTCTATCTAGAGTCTATATCAATGGTTGGATCAACTTCTACTTGGATTATTGATTCAGGAGCCACTGATCACATCTGTAACTCCTTACAGGGGTTTAGAAAGATTAGAAGACTCCAGAAGGGCGAACATGGACTACGTGTGGGAAATGGAGCATAAGTTTGGGCCCTTGAAGTGGGAGAGCTAGATCTTGTATTTGATTGTAATAGAATAGTGGTTTTGAAAGATATTTTATATGTACTTGGATTTAGACAAAATTTGATTTCGGTTGCGAAACTAATAAATCAAGGATATTCTGTATCTTTCCATTTTGGTATTTCTATCAGTAGAAATGGAGAAATTTTATGTACTGGGCACATGTATTGGAATCTATTTTTCTTAAACCCTATTAACAATAAATTAAATAACGCTCGATCTGAACCTTTAACAAAGAAGAGAAAGACTAATATCAATAACTCTTATCTTTGGCGTCTAAGGTTAGGGCATATCAACTCAACTAGGATTCAAAGGTTGATCCATGATGGGCCATTGGGCTCATTGAGATTGGAAAATTGGTCTCAGTGTGAGTCCTGCCTAATGGAAAAGATGACCAAAAGGTCATTTGCCCCTAAGGCGGATAGAGCCAAGGAGGTATTGAGTCTTGTTCACACTGATGTGTGTGGTCCCCTGTCTACACCAGCTAGATGAGGTTTTGAGTACTTCATCACTTTCACGGATGATTGTACAAGGTTTGGTTATATTTACTTGATGAGATGCAAGTCTAACTCTTTTGACAAGTTCAAAGAGTTTAAAGCTAAAATGGAGCGTCAGACAGGTAAATTGATCAAGACCTTACGATCGAATCGTGGTGGAGAGTACCTCTATGGTGAATTCAAGGACTACATGGTACATCATGGGATAGTAACCCAGCTCTCTGTGCCGTGGACACCCTAGCAGAATGGAGTAGCTGAGAGAAGGAACATGACATTGATTGAAATGGTCCGAAGCATGATGTCTCATGCTAGTCTTCTAGTGTCTCTTTGGGGATATGCCCTGGAAACAGCGGCGTATATTCTGAACTTGGTGCGTTCCAAGTCAGTACCTAGGACTCCCTATGAGATGTGGGCTGGGCATAAGCCAAGTCTGAATCATCTCAGGATATGGGGTTGTCTAGCTTATGTACTGGTCAAGGGAGATAAGTTGGAACTAGGATCAAATTATGCTATTTTATTGGGTATCCAAAAAGAAAAAATGGTGTTTACTTTTATCATCCTAAGAGCAGAAGGTACTGGTTAGTACCAATACTAGATACTTAGAAGATGATCAAAGTACTTCTACTAAAGTTTCAACTAGGTTGGAACTTGAGGAGAATTTATCTTCGGAAGCAACTTCTTCTGACCCGATTGTGGAACAAGAAGAGGCACAGCCTTAAGAGCCTGTACATATGTATCCTCATCGTAGTGGGAGAGTGTCTAGGGTTCCAGAGAGATGGATTGGAGAAGCTTTCGAGCTGGTCTCTGACCATCAGGAACAAGACCCCACTAGATACGAAGAGGCTATTGCTGATGCCAATGCAAATCTGTGGCATGAAGCAATGAAAGCCGAGATTGAGTCTATGTATCTCAATCAGGTTTGAGATCTTGTAACTTCACCTGATGGGATAAAACCCATAGGGTGTAAGTGGATATACAAGAGAAAGAGGGGAGTAGATGGGAAGGTGAAAACCTTCAAAGCTAGGCTTATGGCGAAAGGGTATACTCAGAAAGAGGGAATCAATTATGAGGAAACCTTTTCCTCGGTAGCCCTGCTTAAGTCCATCCGTGTCCTTCTTGCCATCGCATGTTATTATGGCTATGAGATATGGCAAATGGATGTCAAGACGGCATTTTTAAATGGCTATCTTAGTGAAGACATCTATATGTCCCAATCGAAAGGCTTTGTTGCTAAAGGCCAAGAGTATATGGTTTGCAAGCTTAAAAAGTCCATTTATGGACTTAAGCAGGCATTGAGAGCATGGAACATTCGTTTTGACGAAACTGTAAAGTCTTATGATTTTATTCAAAATGGGGATGAACTATGCGTGTACAGGAAACTTGAAGGCATTAATGTGGTTTTTCTTATCTTGTATGTGGATGATATTCTACTAATTGAAAATGATGTAGGGTTATTGTCATCTACAAAGGTTTGGATGTCTAGTCAATTCAATATGAAGGACTTGGGAGAAGCCAGCTACATTCTCGGGATTAGACTTCTTAGAAATAGGAAGCAGATAATGTTAGGATTATCCCAAGCGGCATACATTGACAAAATACTGGCCAGGTACAGCATGGACTCAAGCAAGGGAGTTCTAATCCCTTGTAGATATGGGTTGTCACTTTCTTTAAGGGATTGTCCTAAGTCTTAAGAAGAAAAGGACAGAATGAGTAGGATTCTCTACATTTTGGCTGTGGGAAGTCTAATGTACACCATAAAGTGTACTAGGCCAGATATCTGCTTTGTCGTAGGCTTGGTTAGCAGCTATCAGTCAAACCCTGGAGAGGTTCATTAGCAAGCTGTAAAGCATATACTTAAGTATCTCAAGGGAACGGGAGATTATATGCTGGTTAACAGAGCTGATGACTTGGTTCCTACATGATACACAGACTCAAACTTCCAGCGAATAAGGATGAGAGAAAATCCACTAGTGGATATATCTTCACCTTGTCTGGAGGAGCTATTTTATGGAGGAGTATCAAGCAATCTTACATTGCTGACTCAACCATGGAAACTGAGTGTGTGGCAGCTTTAGAGGCATCCAATGAAGCAGTCTGGCTCCAGATGTTCCTTTTAGAACTTGGAGTCATGCCACACATCGACAGGCCGATTGTGATGTATTGTGATAACACTGGAGCAGTATCGCGATCCAAAGAATCTCGGAACCACAAGAAGGTGAAGCACATCGAGTGGAAGTACCACTTGATCTGGGATTTCATCCAGAGATGGGAAGTCGTGATGGAACAGATTGCCTCCGAAAACAATCTAGCAGATTCATTCACCAAGCATTTAGCTGAGAAAGTCTTCAAGAGACACTTAGATGCCATAGGGGTGGGCACCTATGGACTTACATAGTCTTAGAGTGCAAGTGGGAGATTGTTGGGATGTATGCCCTCTTAGACTAGGTTTCTGATGTAAAAATCGAATGTTTTAATAAAAGAATTTATTTTCAAAAATTGTTTGTGACTTTACAATTTTATTTGTGCACAATTATGTTTGGAAAGGACCTATTGTGTTTAAGTAAGTGGTCCATGTGAATGGAGGTCTTTCACAATAAGGCATGGATCACGGGTTACTTAACATATAAACATTCATTCTTAACCGATTGATGAGAATGGGAAGCTCATCATGTCTAGGTTATTATGTTGTGAATTCTAAATGGGAAATGACTTACCTTTAGCCAGTGAATAGTCCAGTCACATTATGACATAAGCGTATTTCGAATATGTAGAACAGGACCTGTAGTAGTAGTTTCTAAAAGTACTATATGGTAGAAACCTAGACTACTACCACTACAGCGTGGACTAGTATTCTACAACTTGAGCATAAGTTGGTGGTCTGATGAAGCTGGAAGCATATACTTTGATATGCTATAGTTGAGGTTCTATCGTAGGGCCAATGTACTTGCATATTGGGTATGTGTGATTAGTTACTTAAGACAGACTTGTACAAGATAGTTTTTATACTATATCGCCCCTTGTAGTTGTCTGAATGATCTAAATATCCAAGGCCTTGGGAAGCATGACTTGGATGTTTGCTTTAGGTTAGCTCCCTTAGAAAGCGAAAACAATCTAGGAAGTCGTAGATCATTGGACTAGTGGCCTAAAGATGGTAGATGCCATTTAGAGAGGTGTTAGCACACTTCTTCCTCTCTAAATGTATGGTGATATATAGAGGGGTATTTTAGTCATTACACCTGTAGGTCGGAGACTTTGCTAACGCAACACTGTCCTTGGGGTCAATATTTTCTTATGGTGATATTAGGGAATATTTAAAATGCAAAATACAGCTATTTATATGACAAGAGTATTTTGGTTATTTTTGTAGCCAAGGCGGTGTGTTTTTTGGTCCCCAGTATAGACCGTGAGTCCTAATTAAATACGGGCTAAGGAATTGTTTTTAAATTAAATGGAATTTATTTTATTTAAGTAGCCTGATTTAATTATTGAGCTAAAATAAAATAAAGGTCCATGGAGAGAATTAATAAAATTAGTTTAGTGAGTTAATTAATTATTTTGGGCTTTGGCCTAGTTTGAATAATTAAAGATTAACCTGGGACTAAACTAATGTAGGCTTATTAATTGAACTAGTTTATTTAGGCTAAAAAATTAATTATTAATTTGGCCATTAGGTTGGTTCTAATTAGAATAATTAATTAAGCCCAAAAGGTTAAACTAAGAATCCAATGGCCTAGTCCACTTTAACTTAGGATTTTTTTTAGGTTAAACAGGAGGATTGGAAATAACGTGATTGTTGTAGGACATACACTCTCTAAGACGGCTTCTTCTTTGTGGAAAAGCCAGATGTCTCTCTCTCTCTCTATAAAAAGGTTCCTTAGTCTGTAGTTGTTCACCAAATAGATTTAGGCAGGCCATATACTAGAAGATCGAGAGATTGGCGTTCACCTACATGCAAAGACGGAGTAGGAGGCTTGCAGAAATCGCACCAGAGGCTTTTACTAGCGTACCTACCTCGGCGGCACACATTTCGGTCCAGTCAATTATTAGAACGAGGAAAAAAGGTAAAATTTTTTAAAACCGCGGAACCTGTACAGAGCCTAACCGACGCCGGCTCGGACTGCCAGAGCCGGCACTGGCTCTGCCCTGGAGTTCCCTTGTTCTTTGTTTTTTCAGTTTTTGATCTTCGCTTCGCTGCGTGCCCTGTGTTTTCCGTTTTCTATGCCTTCACCATCTTTCTTCTCAACAAACAATACAGGTACTTCCCACGGTGAAGTACTTGGTCGAATGAACCCTTACTCCATTAATTCCTGTAGTTATTTGTTATGCTCTTGTAATTCGGTAGGTGCCATTTTATAAAAAGTTCTTGAAATTGATTCCATTGATGGCACCAAATCAATAGAAATTCTACTTCTCTCTCCGGTAGTAACTCCTTCAATTATGCTGGAAAAACATCTAAATACTCATTTACAACAAGAACATCTTTGGGTTTCTTAACTTCTCCTGGCTTATTAATTACATAAGCTAAGTATCCAGTACACCCTTTCCTAATCATCTTCCGAGCCATGATTCCCGATATAAAAGTATTTCTTTTCCTTCTAGCCTCATCTACAAATTCCAATATAGGTTTCCTAGGCCAATAGAATTGTACCACTTTATGTCTACAGTCAACTTGAGCATGATGCTGAGATAGCCAATCCATGCCCAAAATAGCATCATAATCTTCTATGAGCAGACTTATCAAATCTCCTCCCAAAATTTCATTCTCCACTAAAGTCTTACATTGCTTATGTACTTTCTCACTATTCATTCACTGTCCTAATGGGGTACTAACAATCACTTCGTAATAAAGTTTCTTCCTCTTTTGTCCGCATAGCATCAAGAAATGAATTGGAAACAAAGGAATGCATAGAACTGGGATCTATCAATATTTTAGCATCATGATTCAAAATAAGGAGCGTAGCTTCCACTACTATGGCATGTTTATCCATCTTTTCCAATGAAATCACTTGAACATTCACTTGTGGTTTAGCAGGTCCAGGTCTAGAGATAAAAACTTGTCCTAGGTTCTCCCCTTCTAGTCCTAACCTCCGCCCCTGATTATTTCTTTCTCGGTCGACTTCATCCTTCTATCCTTCGATGGTGAGGGTAATTGGATCTCTTATGCCCTATCTTCCCACAATTAGAGCATCTAAAAGAGGGTTGTCCTCTAGTCGGGCGTCCCTTTCTTTGCACTTTTCATTTCTTTTGCCATCGAGGTCTCTAAGTCTTTTATGACTCATACCCCGAAGTCTACTTCAATATCTCCTACTTATATTCTCATTTATTCTAGTATTCTTATTGACTCTAGTGATAGCTCAGTCAACTGTTAGATAGTATCAGCTAGCTTTTGGAAGGTTTGGAACATAGGATGGCACAAAGTTGTAAGGTGGGGACCTTCCACATGCAGTTCCCCCACCATCGGCTCAGGGTTATTTCGAGTAGTTTGCGATGATCATCCAAAAGTTCATTTAGGAGACATCTGTATAGTTCATACAATTTTACTAGTAAAACGATATAACATAACTCACGAGTAGGCACAAAAGGGCTATAGTGCATATAGCAGGATCATAACATATACTCATTCTCATCAAACACAAAGCTAGTACAAAATTTGTGTGCCGAGCACACAGTCATATACACTGGCTAAACTGTATATATCTTGCTACATATCCACATATCATCTTCCTACTCATCATCATTGCTATCTAAAATGGGATGTCCTGAATTAGTAGAAATCGTATAGGATTTAGCTGCATTAAATCTCTCATCTCCATCCATATCAGGGTGCAACCAAGCCAGTATCTTTGGGTCTATCTCCAGTTCATTCTCAAGCTCCTTGAGCTCGATTATAGGCATCGCTACTCAAGTACTTCTTGATCCTCTCTTGTCTCAACAGCCTCTAATCCCGGCATCTCCTTCTCAAGTACTCCTGGTACATCTCCACCAAACACCTTCTCATTATCCTCAGGTAACATTACACCATCGGGAATACTATGCTTCTCATTATCATCATCCTAATGGTGCGGCTCAAAATCACCGTCAATCTCATCAAAGTTGCCACTTGCCTCCTCATGTGGTGACGGTGTCCCCTCGGGGCAGGTGTCCTCTCCATACTAATGTTTCGCACAAACGGAGTAACGACAGGTCCTGCCGGATCAAATAAGCTCCCGGTGAGACGAGGTACATGACGGTGGCCAGGGTCAAGTCCTGTTAAGATAAAACATCCCAGCACACCTGCTCAATAGACTGTCCTAATCTTCTTATAGTGCTACACTCATCCATTGGGCACTTGCCCTTATCACTCCTATCTGTCATACCTCCACAATCAAAGGGTTCTATCAGTCCCTCTAATGATACCATAGCTCTATATAACTAGGTTTTGATACCAATTGTAACACCCCTAGTAAAGATAACAGCGGAAGCATATCAATATCAGGTGTCGCCCTATCCAGTTACTTGGACAAGGGTCTTTATAACAAAAACAACAGAGTATATAAGGTCTAGATCTATACAAGAATCTATACTAATGGTCACATATACACATATAACAGAAAATCTCAAACGTGAATTTTTTTGCTTTACAACAGTAATAAGGCACATTATCAAAAGAGAAATATTCGGATCTAAACTGCTGTCACTATGGTATCGTCCTTCTATCCATAGCTTTACTTAATTCTAGATCCTATAAAAGGGTAAGATAAAAGATGTGTGTGAGTGAAAAATCACCCAATGAGTCCCGTGTGTGCTAGTGTTTTATGAATGAACAGAGCACATAAAACTTTTGTGGAGAAAGCATTTCATTTTCCATACATTTTCCAACTGAAAACAATTCCAAAACTCTTTAAAGAAGAGATTATTTAGAACTCAATTATTTTTGAAAAATGGTGTTTCAATTTCAAAACATTGCCTTGATTTTCAAATCACAAGCACTTTTCCAACAGAAAGACGGCCTACGTGCAAAGCCCATAAGGCTTCGCCTTCGACATCACAGTCTTATTGTACTAAGGATATAAGCCTATAGTACTCAATTGTACATTATTGAAAGGGTAAGTGCAAACAAGTACAATACCGAGTAATTCAGAATGTTTTTCTTACCACCATAAGCCTAGGGATCCCAAAACCAACCTTACTCACCATAAGTTGGGGATCCTAATACTAACCTTACTCACCAGTGTCAATGCCAACTTTACTCACTAGTATTAATGCTAACCCTACTCACCAGTATCAATGCCAACCTTTACTCATAGTATGGCAACCTTTACTCACAGTATCATGCCAACCTTACTCACCAGTATCGATGCCAACCTTACTTACCATACGACTCATCTTAATGTCCTGTCATCCCGTTCAGAGCAAGACAATCCCTAGAACTAGGCTAGGTAACTAGGGTTATCTTACTCTAATGTAGGCTAGTACAAAGATCAAAGTCCTCGCTGAGTACTCAATGTCACCACTATCAACCCCCTTTGACTAATCAGGCCAGAGGGTTATCTGATCCCGTCGGATTTTTAATCGAAACATTTTTGGGGCAAATAACACTTTCTAGAATTTGATCCCACTGACTCACAAGTCAGATAATCATTTATATAGGCTCTGCATGGCTAATTAATTCATTCCATAGGAGCATCAGGCCAACAAAATAATTTTAGGGATCAAAAGTCATTTTCCAAAAGCCAACTCATCAAGTGAGATCATTTTCCAAAATCGTGTCAAAATAGGTTAATGAGTTCTTTCTCATATTAAACAAGTTTCCAGGAGTATTTGGGTCATTTCTCCCTGTATTTGATCACAGAAGTCATTTCCAAGGGCACTCGGGTCATTTTATCCGTACTTGATTTCAAAATATTTACAAGAGTTCCAATAAGGATATTTCGGTCATTTATCAAATACCTGATTCCAAATGTTTTCAAAAAACATTCCAATAAGAATATTTGGATCATTTTCTAAATACCCGATTCCAGAAGGAACTCATTTCATGATATCTAGAATTATAATCCCAAAAGAAGATTAAATTTATAGTTTCCAAACACATTTCCATAAAATGTTCCAATAAGGGCATTCCAGTCAATTTATGAATATCGAATTCCAAAATTTACCATTTTCTAAAAATCCCAAGTATTTAATCCAAAAAAGGACTAAATTCGTAAAATTCATACTTTAATCACCTATTAAGGTTTCTAAGCCAATCATGAAGTTCATTCAACCCCAAAATGGTATAAAACAAATATTGTCCAGATAAACCTTAAACATATTCATGGATTTCCAAAACGGGATAAAATGTAGCATTACATAGAAAAACAAAGTACACTAACTTTCAAAAGGGTTTTAGAAATCTAAGGGACTCACATCGTATCCTAATTAACTCTTTCCATTCACGCTGTTCAATCACCGTCCTACCGTTCCAACGTTCCGTTGGCCGTTTATCGATAAACCTACACCAAACATTATTTTCGGGTCGATTCGTGTTCAGTTGAAAAATAGCCGATGGTTAGCCGACATGCAGCCGTTGTTTTGCCGACGTCCAGTCGACATTTAGCCGACGTCTCACCGACGTTTAGCCGACGTTAAGGAAAACGTTCGACTTTCGTTCACGTCATTTTTTTGTCATTTGTTCGATTCTTTCATTTCCCATTTTACAAATCCCTTATCCCTTCATATATAAGGGATTCACTTTATAATTCCAAATTATTTCATCCAAAATCACACAATTAATCATCCTTAAGTTCATCCACTTTCTAAGCAAAATTCTGATATTTTGCTGCTTTGACACATGATTTTGTTTTGGGCATAACTTTCAACCTACAACTCCAATTTGGCTCTATGATATACCAAAATGACTGTACGACTCTTAAATTTAAATCTATATAAGCCTATTCTAGTGTTCTGGTTCCTGTGATAGGCTACTGGACAAAAACAGCCCCAGTAGTTTTGGTTCAAATCCACTATTCATGCTTTCCTTTGTTCTCCTTTAGTCTTTAACATCTTGGAACCATTAATTTATCAAATTCTCCTTCAAATCCTAATTAATTTTGTAACTTATATATTCTAATAGCTCACAAGAGATATACTTATTCAACACAAATTCATCTTTTCTAATCAAAGCTAATATAATCCATTTTTTTCCACCCAAGTAGATTCCATTTTTACCCTACTTTGATCATCATCTCCCCAACTGGAAAAAACCCTTCAAACCAAAATATTTATTCAGTTCTTCCTCTCACAAAACATCATTCAAAGAGCCTTAGGCAGCTGGCACATATACAAGCATATGCAAGGTTCATACACAAAAGTTCACAAACCCTAGCTTTGATCAGAAATCAAGACTGAAATTCAGGTTTTAATGTTAAAATTCACATCAACATAATTGTCATTCACCCAACAACAACTTTAATTCAAGCCAGGTAAGGGTTTACCTTGTATTTGAGGCTATTTGAGGTGATTTTGCTCCAAGAACTCTTAAGACTTCACCTAACACACCAGAACACACACTGGCTTTTTTTCTCTCTTGTTTGATTTCTTTTCTTTTCTCTTTCTTTATTCCCTTATAGATGAGCAAAATTTGGCTGTTTTTACAACATTTCTGCTGCCATTTGCTGGTCAAAATTGTGACCAAATTGGTCACACATTGTGGCTAACTTTACACATGTCCTTTTCTTAAATTTTCACCATTTTTCTTATTATTTCTTAAGCTTATTTAATAAGCTTTTCCAATTATATAATCCCATAAATATTTCACTCCTCTAATAATATTTTAATACTTATTTTCATCCACCAATCACAAAATGCCACACGCGCCATTTTTAACCGTGATTTTCTATTTTCCCCTAAAATTGGGTTTGAAATAGAAAAATATTTTACTTCACCATTCAACTTTAAAAATTCTACTGAATCCATTGAAAATACTCACATTCTTCCTCTATTTGGTCAGATTTGTGGTCAAAATGATGAAAAAGCCCCCGACAACCCGGATAGCATAGTTTACAGCAAAACGTGCATTTTATCGCACTAGTCCATTTCTCTTCTTAATTTATCCTCAAATTCTTATTTTTTAAATAATAGTAGCCTTTTGAAGATTTAGGGTATGGGTAGAACAAATCTAATAATTACATCTAGGTCCCGACAAGATATTATGATACCAAAATATTCGTCTCGTTACACTAGTCATCTTTTGTTTTGGCCATTGATATAAATTGTCATCCTACTACAAATAGTAGCCAATAAAAAATAAAAATGCGGGGTATTACATCCACGACTCCTATTCACATCCCCAGATAACCAAAACACTAGTGTTTAATATTTCAAAACACCCGGAAGTTATCAATAGAAGAGGTTTGGGTAATCCTTAACTCTTTTGTATCGTGAATAAAAATAACCCTTTAGTCCAGACTATTGGGCCAAAGTAATTTATTATTTTTCTTGGACCCAAAAAATAATAACCATTAATTATTTATTTCCTGGGCCTATTAAAATAACCCAATAAATAATTAATGAGCCCAAATGAACTAAAATTATTATTTAAGCCTTTTATTAGGTAGTTTAAGCCCAGGTTAATTTTCTTAATTATTCAATTTGGGCTTAGGCCCTGAATAATTAATTAACTAATTAAACTAGATAATAAATTTAATTTCTTTGGTTTCTTTATTTTATTCTATTGCAAAAAATAAATTAGACTTCCTAAATAAAATAAAAGCCTTTTTATTGTGACCATTTTCTCGACGTAAAATAATTAGGACTTACGAGCAATTTTGAGGACTAAAAAGACACGTCGCATTGGCTACTAAAATAACCAAAATATCCTTGCTATATTAATAGCTGTATTTTGTATTTTAAATATTTTCTAATATCAGTATAAGAAAATATTGACCCCAAGAACAATACTGTGTTAGCTATGTCTTCGACCTATACGTGAAATAACTAAAATACCCTTCTACACATCGCCGTGTATTTAGAGAGGAAAGAGTGTACTAACACTATTCTAAAAGACATCTACCATCCTTAGGCTTCTAGTCTAATGATTCATGCCTTCTTGGAATATTTTAGCTTTTTAAGGGGGCTATCCTAAAGCCAATATCCAAGTCATGTTCCCCAAAGCTCTAGATAATTAGGTCATTCGGACAACCACAAGGGCGATATAGTGTAGACACTATCTTGTACAAGTATGTCTTGACTAACTAGTCACATATACCTAATACACAAGTATATTGGTCCTTCTCAAAAACCTCAACTATAGTATATCAAAGCATTCGCTTCCAGCTTCGGCAGACCACCAATTTATACTTAAGTTGTAGAGTATAGGTCCACGCTGTAGCAGTAGTAGTTTGGGTTTCAATCACATAGTACTTTTTAGAAACCACTACTACAGGTCATGTTCTACATATTTGAAATACGCTTGTGTTATGAAATAAGTAGACTACTCATTGGCTAAAGGTAAGCCATTCCCTATTTAGTATTTATAATACAATGATCTTGCTATGATAAGATTCCCATTCTCATCATCCAGTTAAGAACAACAATTTATGTGTTAAGTATCCCTTGGTTCATACCTTACTGTGAAAGACCTCTATTCACATGAACCATTTACTTAAATATAATGGGTCTTTTCCAATAAAATCGTGTACAAATATAAAGAAGATTTCAACTTTTATTAATATAAGTGAAAATTATATCAGAAATCTAGTCTAAGAGGGCATACATTCCAATATGTTTAACTTAACTTTGTTGGCCTTGGGATTGTTTAATTTAATACATGAGTTTACAAGGTTTTGAAAGGGTTAAATGATTGACGAATTTATGTTTAAGGTTGGAAGAAAGTTATGTCTTCATTATGGATGAATTTGCTGAGGAAAAGTTTGTGAAATTATTTTATCTTGTTCTAAATGCCTAGTGCCTAATTCTTGTTTACTTGAGGACAAGCAAAAATTCAAGTTAGGGGTATATGATAGGGGCTAAAATCATCATTATTTTCCTAGTTATTTGAAGTTAATTTGAGATATTTTTTGTAATAACTAGGCATGTTCCTTTCTATTTGATATTTTTATTGTAAAAAGTGTTTTTTTGACAAATTTGTGCAATTGAAGTAGACTTCGAGCAAAAAGTGAAAGATTTCAGATTAGACCCGGCGCCAGGTCCAGTTAATGCACCAGGCACCGGGTCTGTTCTAGAAAAGTAAGAATTTTGAGGAGAAACATATTGGACCTGATGCCACATGGGTCAAATGGACTCGGTGCCAGGTCCATTCTTATCATTGTCGCCGGGTTTTTTGTTTCAGAGCAGATTTTGGCAATTTTAGTTAGCTTCTTTTGGGAGCTCTTCCAACCACGGAACAGGACTCTTGTACACACTTTTTGGCAATTAGGACTCCTATAAATATAAGAGAATAATATCTCTAAATCACTTTTCATCTTTGGGATTCGCAAACCTATAGGAAACTCTTAGAGAAACACCAAGATTTAGGAGGATCAAAGGAGAATTCTTGGAGAAGAAGAGGACGTTGCTCAAGAAGGTTTCAAGGAAGAAGAAGAAGGCTTACTTATCTATGAGTGGTTTCTTTTTCTCTTCTTTGTAATTTATTGACAATTTGAGTTTTAATTATTTTAATTGTATTTAGAGGATGTTTTTGGATTCATGACTTTGCATTGATTTTAGTTCTTTGATCAATTGATTATTTTCTTTGGTATTTGATTACTTGTTACCATTGGTTATTGATGTGAGTTCTTCTAATTGACTTAGGAAATGATGTTAGAAGTTTATTACATTGATTTCATATTTGCTAAATGTTAATGGACTTGGGAAGCGAAGTTAAGATTAAAGAACCTAAGTGATCAAAGATCATCTCGAGCAAAGGGTCATTAGCTAATTCCATGTTTATATGGTATGAGTTTAATGCATCTTTTGGCTAGTTTAGTGCGATTGGGAAATCTGCTAAATTAATCAAGAGATAGTGATTCCATGGATTGGGAAAGAAGTGGAGTCTATATAAGTAAGTTCATAACTTGAGAAACGATTGTGTAATACCCAGCCCAAAACCACCTTTGACTATGGGGAAAAAGGGTCATGCATTGCATAGCATTTCGCATTTCACGTGTTATCTTAAAATTATTCTTGCATGGGTGCATGTGATTTTCAAAGTTGCTTTTGCATTTGATTCATTTGGTGTGAAATAATTGTGTTGTCTAAGAGTTGGTTAAGTGAAGTTTAGTCGAGGAAATGGAAGGATGAGAATTAGGGTGGAAAGAATTTCTTAGAGAAATATTAGCATTGGAGTTGGTTTGGAATAGCGGGGAGGTTGGTGATTTACTTTGGTGACCCGAGTTCGAATCTTACCTCTTGCGAATCTTAGTTTTCTTTTGAAAATTCTTTTTCCTAGACTTCTCCATGTTCTGGCCGAAAAGACCCTAGACATCCTAGTGAATTTTTAGCGCCATTTTTCTAAGGAAATAAGTCTCTATATTTATCTCCTAAAGTCAAGGATTTTTTATGTGAATAAAGTTTATTGTTATTTTTAGCTTTTGTTCCCTTTGATTTTTGAAAAAAACCCTAGCTAAATAACTAAATTCCCACTTGATTTTAACTTACTAGATTTTGTAATGGATAGTTGGAATTAAAGTGATATTTTTCTAGTTGGATACCTTGTGGATTTTGAATCTAGAACCTTAGCTAAAAATCTGGAAAATTTTTCAGCTAGGTGCCGCCACTTTTGAATGAGTTTTAGCCCAACTCAAACTCTTCCAACACTAGGAAATCTTATCCAAAATCCTTTAGCAAATCAGATTTTATTTCAATCCTACTTCAACTAGGTTTTGCTTCCTTTTCCTAGCAGAATTTCGACAGCCTTGTTCAAGCACAAGCTGTCCGAAATTCTAGCACTTCTAAGTGCAGTCCAACTCTTCAAACCCTAGCTCAAAACACCTAGAATACTCCTCATCAATTCAGATTACCTTAACCACACAAAATCAGATTTTATTCACCAAAAATTCTGGAATTTTGGCCAGTTTCTACCCAGGAATTTCAACAGCTTCCTACCAGAATTTTCAGCCAGCTTTGCTTAGGGCAATGACCGAAAATTCTACACTCCAAACACCACTAAAACTCCCTGTTGAATTGGCCAATTTCAATGCCTAAAGAACTCCTTATTTTACCTCTGAATTGTGGACAGAATAGCAACCAAAACAGCTTGGATTTTCTCTCATTTGGTCTGCAAACATTAGCACAAAAACTACTGCACATGCACAGGATTTTCGGCTACCAAAAGCTGTGCAAACTCTTCCTTGTTTTGGCCAAAACAACCTGAACACACACAGCCCTTTTCTTGAGCAATATTTCAGCCAGCATAAGGTAGCAATTGCAGAATATTTTCTCCTCATAAACCCTCCCAAATTTGGCAGCAACAAGGTGCACAGCAAGCTGCAATTTTCAGCCTTGCTGTCCACGAAACCTAAAGCCATTAGGAGTCTTTCTTAACACCACCATTTAACCCTAAACCAATCTTCTCTAACCTTAAATCATAGTAGCCGATTACCCTCTCCATTCTACACAAAAATTCCAGCAAGAATCTCTCTGCAATTTTCAAAATTCACAAGAACAATTCCTAGCAAGAAACCGATCACACTCTAAGGTAAGTAAAAACCATCTTAACCTCTTGATTCCTTTCTTCCATCAATTCTTCTCCTTTTATTCCCTTGAATCACGCCACCTAAAGGCTGATTTCATCCATTTTACTTGCTTTCGGTCAAAAGGAAGGAAAGAAGGCAGCTTTTCCCTTCTACTCGAACGAACTCGGGACGAACACCATAGGAGCATCGAGATCTTGTTAACCCGGTTGTCGCAAGGTAAGGGAATCCTTACCCTTGATGTCAAAGTTAAGGTTTAACATGGTTGATGATATCTATTAGCATGATGAATGGGTATTTTGAGGCAATTAATTAAGTAGCGTGTTCGATGGATGGCAATGTTATATTTTATCTTAATAATGATAGATATGAGTTGTGGTGGTTAAGTCAAGCCTTTTTGATATAATATTCATGTCTTTGATGAATATATGGTCATAAAATATGAACTTTGGGGATTGGTTAATTTATTGGGAATTAGATAGTGGATTGTGAATTGTTAGGGGAATAAATGAGTTTAGAGCATGTTCAAATCGATTGAGACCCTGATCATGATATTATATGGTTTTAGATCAGGAAGATATTTGAGAAAAGCAAGCTATGATTTTATCTCAATTTTCTGAGGCATATCAAGTAAGTCCTTGCATAAACTCTTTTGTTAAATGTTGTGATGGCAAGTCTATGTTGTAAAGCTTTGTGAAACTATTGTTAAACTATGTTCGCTTGGGTTGTAGATCTGAATATTTATTCTTTAAACGGTTTTGTCAAACTAATGATTTTATCGAGAAAACTATTCTTTCTCCTAAATTTTTAGAAAACTCTTTTAAGGAAAACCACGTTGTACAAAGCCAAGGTATGAAAATTTTGAATCAGAAATTGACGGATATGTTCGTTGAGTACTCAATAAGGGTAGGCTAACAATACTAGTCTTGGAGGGCTAGAGTAAGTCTTCTAGCAGGAGGCCACCTCCAGAAGATAAGCTCGGCTTGAAGAGGCGACAATATTGGTTGGTCAGGCCGGTCCGAGCTAGCATTGTACCTGGTAAGGTATTATTTATTTTTCCGGCATGGACACCTAGATGGTTCTATTAGGTGAAGAGAATGAGGAGTATCTCACTCGGTGAGCTGTACACTCACCCCGATCAGAACGTCCAACGTGTGGTAATCTGGTCCCGGCAAGGTGCATAAAGTATGGTGCCTTGTCCTTATGGAGCCCAACGTGTGGTGACATGATTGTTTATTCGAGTGGATGATTTGTTTTGTATAAAGCGTGATTATGAGAAAAACCCACTCCTTGCGAAAAGAAAGTATTTATGACTTGCCAAATGTTTCTGCAAATGTTTTCCACTATGCATACACGAACTGTTTGAAGCACTATGTGCACACACAGGACTTACTGAGATTTCATCTCACACTATTTTATATCATATTTTCAGGAGATAGATTGTGCTGAGCCAGCGGGGCATGTGATAGTTGAAGCTTTTGTTTTTTTTTCCCCATTTTGTTCTAGGAGCTAGTTGTTGTTTAAGCTTCTAAACGATATTTGTTTTATTTCGTATTGCTCCAATTTGAGCCGGATGTAATAAGAGTTTTCCTCTATTTATCTAAGTTAACTCTTTTGGGGTTGCCTTTATATTTTATACCTCATTTTAAAGACCCCTTGTCTTACGGGACCAGGCGACATCTCTGCCCTTTTAGGGTACGTAGTAGTGGGGTGTTATAGATTGGATCTTACTTAAGTTCCTTCATGGTTCCAAGATGATAATTAATTGTGATAAGTGCTAATCAATAATTGTTATGTCTTTGAGGATTTCTATTTATTTACATTTCTTTTCTCCTTATTCTTACTCATTGATAATCCTTGTAACTTGTCTTGTGTGAACTCGATCTATTCTCTAGTATATTAGGCTAGTGTTTTATTTATATCTTCTTATTTTATTGGCTAAACAATAAAGATTTGGGTAAAGTAAGGTGGGAGCCTAAGTACTAGTGGATTCAATACTTGCTATTCCCTATACTATACGATGGATATGCTTGCCTATATGTGTGGTTTTAGTGATTAACATTTTATTAAAGCTTAATTGATTGTGTAATTTGTTGGTAATATTTTCTACACTAAAAAACACGCATCACCATGCCTTCCTAGCCTCTCGCTTCTCATCGATGGAACCCTCCCCGATTACCGGGCAGGTGTCGTAGAAGACATACTTATACTCCTTAACTGCAAGTATTATGTCCAAGTTTTTTTTCCAGTCCATATAGTTAGGACCTATTAGTTTATTCTCTAAGAAAATAACGGCTATGGGACTAAAAGAATCTCCACAAAACATTTTTGAAAATAAAAAATAAAAGAAATTCTCAGTTTTGCGAAAAAAATAATTTTCGTGTACTTTATCTTTATATTAAACCCAATCATAGTTAACCTCATCATTATTATCTTTAACATGATCAATTTGGCTCTTAGAAAAACTGACATAGTTTCTTGAAAAGATTAACAGTTTCCTAAACTAAGTGTGTTAAGCACCACAACTTAATTTCTTTTCTAGGTAATGATCTAGAAGATAACTCCATCGAGGGGATGGTCATTTCTTCTCATTTCCTATGGATATACCTTGCACTACAACCTCCAACGTGGGCTGATCGATCATAGTACGCGTCCCGAGTTATTAATTATATCATTGCATTAGTTTTAGATCCTTGTGGTATCTCCATCCTATATGTGTTCACTTCTTGGGTGGCGTGAGGGACTTACGATCTTTAATGAAAATCGTGATGAAAGCTATGAGGCCGTTAGATTCCTTCTCCCACTTAGTTTTTAAAACAAGGGTTTTCTCAGAAAAATATCCTTTGAAAAATTTCATTAAGTTTCTTTCAATTTAAAATAAAATATCTAAACTCATAAAAATTTTTATGTCAAGGTTTATACTATTTGAGAATTTTTTTTTTCATAGATTAATTTTATTTAAGTTAAAACTTAATAAGTTAAAAAATTTCCATTAAAACTTTCTAGAGACTTTGGTTTTAAGCTTTTATTTGACAAAAATAATTTTTTCTTGTGCAAATAAATTAAAATGGTTTTTTCATTTTAACTTACAAAAATCTCTAAATCCAAAATATTTTCTATGTCAAGGGTAAAAACTGTTAAGAAATAACCAAGGATTAATTTTTTTTAAAGTTAAAATTACCCATTTAATTAAAGAAAAATATTTTTTCTTGTAAAAAATTCCTACAGACTTTGGTCTTTGAGAAAACATGCACATAGGTATTGAAATAAATAGCATGTTAGAAAACTGTAAACGTTTTCATACTTTTCTATTTTTTAAACCTAAGTGCCCAAAGAATAGAATTAAAAATATTAATTTAATTAATTAATGGTCTTGTTTAATCCTAAAATCCCTTACTATTGTTTTTCATGCAAAAATATTCCATAAATATTAGCTATTGCAAAAATAATAACTTCGCCTGGTATGAAACTAAAACTGAAAAAGAAATTGCGCAAAATATACAAGGGAAAAAAGAAAAAAAAAATCCTTGGTCATGCGAACACGTAATATCGGATCATGGGCCTATGGACCACTTGACCCACCCACCCGCCCGCATGCCCACTCACAACATGAGAGGATGCCAAGCGTCCTGCCTAGGATACAGTGCAAAAGACGACTCGGTGCTTGCTGTGGCTTGCAAGCCACAGCTCGGCCGAGCCATCTCACGGCTTAAGACACACCGAGTTGCAAGCCTAGCTTCACGACTTAGCATCACACACGTGGTTCGGCTCCAACAATTTTCTTCTTTAGTTTGTTTTGTGATTTTCGCTGTAGACTCCTTTTGCAATCTGTCTTCCACGATCTCATAGGCGGCATTTTTTATTACAAATTTCAACCAAAATCAATCAAAACATAAACAACATCCGCTTTTGCTTTTTAGATCAGGTTTACACGTTTATCAACTATTACAAAGGATCCTAAACCTCAACCATAAGGTTCACAAAAATCTATCCCATACCAGAAAAAAAATGAAGGATCATAGGCACAAACTCAAACAATTATCTGGCCATTTTTATTAGACTATCATGCTTCCTAATCCATTTAAACCTCATGCTTTGATACCACTTGAAGCTTAAAAAAAATGAGAAGCATGCTCACTGGAAAAACAAAAACGCAAGAAATAACGCAGTGGAAGTTTTTTTTTTCTTTTACCTCTGTGCTTAACAATTCTCTTCGGTGCTGAGGAAGACGATTGAACAACAGGGACATCTTCTCCTCTACTTGTTGAAGCTTCTAGTTCAAAGTTTGCTAGCCATCTACTTTTTCTTGCTTGTAAGAACGCCGAGGCTTCCCAATTCTCAGAATATTCCTCTGCTAAAATGTTGTTGGTGAAATCAATTTAGGTGAGGAAACAATCTAACCTTTTCTTGACACTTTGCTATCAATTAGTAGTATCAAGAAGAAATTGAGAGAGAGAAAAAAAATAGACTTCTTTTTTCCCCCTCATAGTCGTGTGTATCACAATGTACATAGCTTTCCTAATAACACCAACTCCCTAGAATTCAGGTTTTCAAAACCATCCGGATGTTATCAACAGAAGACGTTTAGCTAGCCCTAAACTCTTCTGTTCTGTGAAGAAAAAAACTTTTTGGTCCAGGCTATTGGGCCATAAAATATTTTTATTATTTTCCTTAGACTCAATGAACCCATAAATAATAAACTGTAATTATTTATTTTTCAGGCTTATAAAAATAACCTAATAAATAATTAATGAGCCCAAATAGACAAGATAATTATTCAAGCCTTTTATCTAGTTTAGACTCAAGTTAATTTTTTCAATTGTTCGATCTGGACTCAGGCTCTGAATAATTAATTAACCAATTAAACCAGACAGTAAATTTAATTTAATTTCTCTCGACCTTCTATTTTATTCCAATATAATAATAAATTAGACTTCCTGAATAAAATAAAATGCTCTTTATCCAAGACAATTTGCTCGTCCCAAAATTAACTAGGACTTACGGGCTATTTCGAGGACCAAAAAGATACATCGCATTGGCTACAAAAATGACCAAAATACCCTTTCTATATAAATAGCTATATTTTGCCAATTTCATTCGCCATTTCATTTAGTTTTAATCATACACTACTAGCTTCTTCATCCCATCACTCAACTGGCTGCTCTTGGTATTTATACCTTAACTTTATATTTACGAGTTAAAATCATGTCAAATTGGTCCTAAAATGGTCCTAAGATAGTAGCTACAAGTTTTAGGTAATGGACCATTTCATTTAGTTTCTTCATTCTTCAGAGCTGGTCGGGAATCACTCAAAATAGGATTTCCATTTTGTTCTCTAGCTTCATATAATTAATTCCCTTTCCTTCTTTATGCAACATACATACCATTAACACACTCTAACACCTTGTTCATGGTCTAAACATGTTATGAATTCTCTTAATTTTAATCATGAACAAAATAGTAACTTAATTACAGAAATAATAGCTATGAAAACATGAATTAATCCATTTATTTTCTCAACAATTAAACCATATTTTTCTTTATTTCTTTCTTCCATCTTTACAGCTATGAACAACAATTCAAACCACCATCAAAACACCTTTATCCACCATATAAAACATAGTATATAGCCCTCCAAGTCAGCCGACACACACAGCACACACAACAGCCCCAAAACATTGCAAATTTTCAAGTGTTTTTCATAGTTCTCATGAATTTCTCAATAAAATTAATACCAAAATAATCCTCACAACTTAATCTACAACTTTAATTCTAGAAGTATGATGTTTTACCTTGTGTATAGAGATTCACAAGCTTGCAAATGCCCAATCTTCTTCCTTTTCCCCTTCTCTCTATTCTTCTTGGAATTTCTCTCTCTCTTTTTTCTTTTCTCTTGTTTTCTTTCTTTTCTCTTCTTTTTTCTCTCTTTCCTTGTGGCTACCGATTTTCAGGCTGTTTATACAGCCTTCACGGCCATTCTTGGTTGATTTTGTGACCGATTTTGGTCACAAAGTCAAACAGGCATTAAATGCTTTTACACTTGGAATTTTCTTATTTGCTAATTTTTTCTTAAGTGTTCTTTAAATCTTATTTGATAAGCTTGATATACTACAACATATACATGAATATTTCATGCAATCAACCATTAAGTGACACTTGTTCTCACCAAAAAATCATAAAATGCCACTTGTTCCCTTATTCACAATTTTTCTCACCATTGAACTAAAATTTGGATTAGTAAATATTCCAATCAGGAAAACTTTTTATTCTACCAATAGAATCTATGTATTTTACTAAATCCAATAGTGGGAATCTAAATTCTTTAATTCCTTCTCAATTCTTTTCAATTTGAGGGTAAAGTTCCAATTGCGGACAAAATTGTGATAATACCCCTAAAAACTTAAATTATACCAAAACGTTCGTCCTATTGCATTGATCAACTTTTATTTTGGGCTTATACTCGAATTCTCTATATGAAGTAGTCATTAATTGAAGCACAAAAGTACAGGTAGAATAATCTCAAAGTTCCAATTGCTTCCTAAATATTTTTATTGCTCGAAAATGTTCATATCATTATACTGATTATTTATTGTTCTAGTCACTTATATAAATTCTTATCCTATACATAGTTGATGCGTAAAATTTGGGTGTATAAAAATCATCAAATTTAAATCCATCCCTTAGTCAAATTTTAATTAAAACATTAATCTCAAAATTCACATACGAACAAGTATACTAATCGCAAGCATAGTATAGGAAATTAACGAGTATTGATCCTCAAAGGAACAAGTACAACCTAATAAATTTTTATTCATCATTTAACCGACTCAAATAAAGGGAGAAAATTATACAAAGAAAAAATAAAGAAATATATACAACTTAAGGATGTAGGAATATGCAATTTAAACAATTATCCTAAAAAACATGATAATGAACCGCTAGCAATTCGCTCAATTAATTATTATCTTGGTATCATGAAGGAATATAAAGTAAAATTCACTCGTTTTCCAAGTCATGAATCTACTTAGATAAATTTCACTTCTTTTACCAATCCATGGAATCACTATCTTTTGATTAATATTAACAAATTTCCCAATCAAGCTAACATAACCAAAACATGCATTAGGCTCAATTCCTTATAAATATGAAATTAGTTAATGACCCTTTGCTCGAGGTGAAATCAACTAATCTTTGATCATTTAGTCCTATAATCTTAATTTCGTCACCCAAGTCTATTAAGATTTAACAAATACGAAATCAATGCAATAAACTCCTAACATCGTTGTCCCAAGTCAATTAGAAGAACTCACATCAATAACCAATGATAACATTACCGAAGATGATAAAGAATTGCTCAAATAACTAAATTAACACAAAATCATGAATCCAAAATTATTTTAAATTATAATAAAAACATTGAATACATCATTGTTAAAGGAAAAAAAAAACAAAGATAAAAGAATGCACTCATAGACAAGCCTTTTTCTTCACCCTTGAAGACTCTCTTGAACAACCCTCATTGAATTGGTAAATTCCTCCTTCAATGAGTGTTTGGAATTTTAGGTCTTGGATCCACACTAATTCATTGTGTTTTCTCTTGCTTTTATAGGCCTCTTGATACTAAATTCATAATTTGGGAACTCTTGGCCGAGTAGGATTCAAAAAATACAAAAATGATTGAAAAATTCTTAAATGAATGGGCCTGGAGTTGGTTCTAGTCGACCCACCTAGTGCCAGGCGCACTCTGCTCCTCCTCTAAATTTTTCTCTATTTTTCTCTGGCCGTCCAGAATGGACTTGGCGCCTGGTCCACTTGCCAGACTTGGCGCCAGGTATGCTTTGGAAAATTCCTTGTTTTGCTTGAAATTAACTCAAATCTGCATAAATTTGTCAAAAAACACTTTCTACAAGCAAACTGTCAAATAGGAAGGAATATGCCTAGTTATTATAGAAAATATATTTCAAAACAACCTCAAATAAATAAGAAAATAATGTTAATTTTAACCCCTATCATATACCCCCACACTTGAACTTTTGCTTGTTCTCAAGCAAAACACTTTAACCAAGAAAATCATTAAGAAAACATAAGTTCTTTCTTATTCCCAAAAAAAAAAAAAAAAAAATTTCACATGGCAAGGATTATAACTTCTCTTCAACCTTTAGATAAGACTCTTGTCATTCACACTATTTGAAAACAATTCAAACTTTGAAATATTTGACAAGATATTACAAAATTCTTGAAGTCAAATTAATCAAATTTATACCTTAGTCCAAGAAAATTATTTCAATGTTCAAGTTAAAATTATAAATAACTTGAATCACACATGTCAAGCCACCTACCAACTTAAATATTATAAATCCAAAAATTGCACAGCTCAAGTCATGATGTAAGGAAAGCACTCCAATCTTGTTCTCTCAAATTTTTTAATAACTTAGGGAATTGATAGCCTCAAGTGCATGGATTTCTCTTCACACCCCGTATTAGCCCCCTTATAGTCATCACTCATTATCTTTCAACAACTTTTCGTCGCTTTTGCTTTAGGGAATTCATAGCCTTGAAAGTGGATTTCTCTTCACTATCCGTATTGGCCCCTATATAAAGCAAAAATATATTTTTTTTTCATCTTCAAAGAGGAAGCAATCAACTTATTCGTTCAATTTTCACATCATAAGAATTTTCCACAATCTTTCCTCTCAAAGATCTTTTATCCACTCACATTCCTCATCACAATTCAAAGCTAAGCAACATTTAAACTCATAATACAAGAGTTAGCCAATAAACTTTCTCCACATTCATCATATCTTCCATATTCAAAATAATATTCGAACACCAATGCATAAATAAGATTAGTCAAAATTCTCAAGTATTGGCAATATCTTATCTAATAAACCAATTTCATAAAGATCCAACAAATGAATGACAAAAAATCATATCCAAGTAAGAAAAAGAATTACAACCTTGCTTAAACAATGAAAACTATTGAAATTTTGAAAACTTTTTAGAAAAATGATATGGAAAAATATTTCTTCAACCTCATTATCCCCCCCCCCCACACACACACACACTTAAACTGGATATTTTCCTCAATGGCCAGAGATATAGCAATAAAATTAAAGGCAAGAAGGCCTAAAATCAATAAAGAGAAAGAAGAAAGAGAAGAAAGTACTTCCATTACATCGTAGGTCCACCCTGACCACAAGGAGGAGTCATTAGAAAAGTCACAAGCGTACCTACATAAAAAGAAACAAAACAAAGAAAAACATAAATTTAGAAAAACAACAAAAAAACAAAAAAACAAAAAAGAGACAATAAAATAAATGAACCGAGAAAGAAAACAAAGTATAAAGTATTAATAGATAATCATGGCTCATAAAAGATAACATTGAGATGCTCTAAAGTGCCAAGGTTTTCACCCAAATACGGTTTCAATTGACTTCCATTCACCTTAACAATCCCCTTAGTTGGGTGAGAAACCTCAAAAACTCCAAATGGACAAACTTGATGTATCTTATATGGCCCTGACCATCGGGACTTTAACTTACCCATAAATAGTCTAAGCCTAGAATTAAATACTAACACATTATCTCCTTTTTGAAACTCATTGGGTGAATAAATATGCCTATCATGCCAATATTTCATCTTATCTTTGTAAATTCGCAAAGTATGGTATACATCGTTACGCCACTCATCTAACTTATGCAGTTGAAGTAATTGTTATTGTCCTGCAAGATGAAGGTCAAAATTGACAAGTTTAATTGTCCAATTAGCCCAATGTTCAATTTCTATCGGTAGATGATATGATTTCCTATATACCAATCGATAGAGGGTTGTACCAATGGGAGTTTAAAAATAGTCCTATAAGCCCAAAGAGTATCATCTAGCTTCAAACTCCAATCCTTTCTTGTATGATTAATCACTTTTTCCAAGATTCTTTTTAATTCTCTATTAACTACCTCAACTTGGCCACTAGTTTGAGGATGATAGAGGGTCGCAAACTTATGAGTAACCCCTAAATGCTTGAGAACCTTATCTAATTGGATATTACAAAAGTGGATTCCCTTATCACTAATGAGTACCTTAGACACTCCAAACCGAGTGAAAAGTTTTTCAGAAATTTTATTACAACCAACGCATCATTAGTAGGCAAAGCTTGCGCCTCAACCCATTTTGATACATACTCAACCACAACCAAGATGTATTTGCTACTCAAAGAACTAGTGAAATCAATTCCCCAACAGTAAAAAATTTTACAAACTTGAAAAATTTGTAAGGCCATCTCATTAGATTTGGAAATGTTACCTGTACGTTGACACCTATCACAATTTTGAACAAACCTGTGAGAGTCCTTGAAGAGTGTAGGCCAATAAAATTCGGACTGAAGCACCTTTCTTGCAGTATTGTTAGTTAGGTAGTGGCCTCCCGCGGGTCCTTCATGACAATGCTTCAAGATATTGGTACTTTCCACGGACTCCACATACCTTCGAATGATTTGATCCGCATAACACTGGAACAAATATAGATCTTCCCAAAAGTAATGGTTTACTTCAGAGAGGAATTTATTCTCTTGATGTGCATTGAAATCTTCCAGAATAATTCCTGCAACTAAGTAATTAGCAAAATTATAACAAGGTGTTTAAGAAATCTCACCATCAATAATTAGAAGTTGTTCATCTGGGAAGGTATCATTGATGTCTCCATTGGCCAAGAGCTCAAGGTTGGGATTTTCCAACCTAGATAAGTGATCCACAACCAAATTTTCTACTCCCCTTTTGTTCTTAATCTCGCAATGAAATTCCTAGAATAATAAAACTCATCTTATCAATCTTGGTTTAGAATCATACTTGTTTAGTAGATACTTAAGGGTAGAATGATCTGTATACACAATGACTTTGGACAAAATAAGATAAGAGCAAAATTTATCAAAAGCAAACACTATTGTGAGCAACTCTTTCTTCATTATGGTGTAGTTCTCTTGTACCGCCGTAAGAGTTTTGATTGCATAGTAAATTGGTTAAAAGTGCTTATTCCTTCTTTGACCAAGCACTGCGCCCACTATCTAGTCACTTGCATCACATATTAATTCAAAAGGAAGAGACTAATCTGGTGCAATTAAAATAGGAGAATTGATCAATTTTGTTTTAAGCACATTGAAAGGATTGAGATATTTTTCATTAAAATAAAAAATAGCATATTTTTCAAGCAACGAAGTAAGGGGTTTAGAAAATTTTGAGAAATCCAAGATAAACCGCCTATAAAAACCTGCATGACCAAGAAAACTTCAAATAGCCTTCACAGAAGTTGGAGGAGGGAATTTCTCAATTACCTCAATCTTGACCCTATCAACCTCAATACCTTTTCTTGAAATTTTGTACCCCAATACTATATTTTCTTGTACCATAAAGTGGCATTTTTTCTACTTAAGCATGAGGTTGGTTTCTTCACACCTTTGAAACACTTTTTCCAAATTGTCCAAGTATAAGTTAAAAGAATCACCAAAAATAGAAAAATCATCCATAAATACCTTTATAATATCTCCCATAGGCCCTTCAAAAATAGCCATTATACATCTTTGGAACATTCCGGAACCATTGCAACGTCCAAAAGGCATACCTCAATATGCAAAAGTACCGGAAGGGCATGTAAATGTGGTCTTCTCTTAATTCTTCACTGCTATGGGAATTTGAAAGTATTTGAAAAAACCATATAAAAAATAGTAAAATTTATGTCCGACTAACCTTTCTAACATTTGGTCAATGAAAGGAAGAGGAAAATGGTCCTTCCAAGTTGTCTCATTCAATTTCCTATAATCTATGCAAACCCTCTAACCGGTTACCAATCTCATTGGGATCAACTCATTTTTTTTTCATTAGGGCTCACAGTCATTCCTCCCTTCTTTGGTACCACTTATGTTGGACTAACCCAAATACTATTAGAAATAGGGTAAATGATGCTGGAATCTCATAATTTAATCACCTCACCTTTTTTCACATCACTCATATTTGGGTTCAACCTACGTTGGACTTATAGGTTCGGCTCCGTCTTCTAACCAAAATTTTATGAGTACAAAAAAAGGGCTAATTCCCTTAATATCCGTGATTTTTCATGTAATGACTCCCTTATGCTTTCCCAATAGACTTACCAATTTAGCCTTTTGATCACTAGTAAGGTCTTTTGCTATGATCACGGGCAATTTTTCACCTTCTGCAAAAAATGCATATTCTAAGTGGTCGGGGAGTTCTTTCAAGTCCAATTCTGGTGGTTCCTCAATGGATGACTTCATCCTTTCCAAATTACTTTTTTTAATTTTCTCAAAGTTTCCCAACTTATGGCCCTCATTTGAATCCTCCAAATATGCAATGGATTGTTCCATATGGTATTGGACAAATGATTCCTGTACAAAGTCAGAGATAGATTCATCAAGAATATCAATTCTTAAACAAGAATCATCATAAGAAATAGGATGTTGCATGCTTTTATAGATTTTGATAATGACTTCCTCATCCCCAACTCTAAGTGTCAATTTTCCTCCATGAACATCAATTAATGCTTTGGTAGTTGCTAGAAAATGTCGACCTAGGATTAAAGGAACTTTAGAATCTGCATAAATATCAAGAATAACAAAATCTACAGGAAATATGAATCTATCCACCTTAACCAATACATCTTCCACTATTCCCCTAGGATATTTAATAGATTTATCTGCAAGTTGAATACTCATCCTCGTGGGCTTGGTTTTACCTAGGCCTAGCTTTTTAAAAGTTTTATATGGCAAAAGATTAATACTATCACCTAAGTGTTGGAAAGTATGCTCTCAAAGACTATGTATGCTATGTAAATATATTATAATAAAATGCTTATTCATTCAATTTAGTTTGTTTCTTATATTATTGCATATTTAAAGGTCCGAGTATGATAAGTAATGGTCTATGTGTTGGGTCGTTCTTCACAGAAAGATATAGACCATGGGTACTTGTCATACTAGTAAAATTGAGTTCTTAGTCGTTTGATGGAATTGGGCATTTTATCAAGGTAAGACTTTTGTGCTATGATTTCCAATGAGAAATGTTTTACCTTGAATCAGAGAGTAGTTCACTCACATCATAGGCATAAGAGCATTTCAAAAACGTAGAATTGGACCTATAATAGTGGTCTATCTTAAAGTACTATAATTATAAAGACCAGATTATTACTGCTACAGCATGAACAGGTACCTTCATACTTGAGTATGATTTGGTTTGCTAAAGCTTGGGTTCTATACTTTAATGTATGATGGGTGAGATTTCTTTTTTGAGATCAATATCCTTATGTGTTGGGAGTATTACTCTAGTTACTTTAAATGGACTCACACAATAGAGTTTCTATGCTTCACTTAGTGAGGTTAAATCACCCCATTGTGATTGTCCAGGATAATCTAATGATTCAAGGCCCTGGGAATGTGACTCTAGAATGTCTATTTTTGAGTAGCTTCCAATAATAAGCAAGTACATTTAGTGAGTCATGGATTATCGAACTAGAGATCTAAGGATGGCAGATGTCTTTAAGATGGGTGTTAGTACATTTATCTTATCTCATTGATGGGTGTACATAGAGGGGTATTTATGTCATTTCACATGTAGTTCAGAGACATTACTTTAGCAATATTATTTTTGGGGTTAATATTTTCATATGGTGATAAATAGAAATATTTAAAATGATCAAATGTAGCTATTTAATAGTAAGGGTATTTTGGTCATTTTAGTAGCCATGAATAATATGTCTCTTAGTCCTTAGAGTAGCTCAAGTTATCTTGGTATTGTTTAGACACAATTTGGGCTTAATGGATAATAATTTGAAAGAGAAATAAAATTTATTCTAAGAGTCCAATTAGAATTAATTAATTCATCTTGGGCTTTAGTAAGGCCCAAAAAGATAATTAATTAATTAAGAGAATTGCGTTGGAATAATTTAATTAATTAGGCTAATATATGTTGACATATATTAAGAGTCTAATTAGAATTAATTAATTAGTCTTGGGTATTTAATGAGACCCAAAAAAGATAATTAATTAATTAAGAAGATTGAGTCAGTTTTGCACTATTTTTTTAAACACAATACCTAGCCTAATTGGGCTTGGTGATTTTGGCTATTAGGGTTTTGGAATCCCCAAGGCTGGCCGAAATATGTAGGGAAAAAAACCAATCGTTGTGTAATTAATTTCTGAGAGTGTGCTGCCTCCTCTAGTTTTCTCTTCCACGTTCTTTCTCTTCCTTCTCTCTGGTAAAGTTATTTTATCCAAGAAAGAAGCTCTCACCAAGCTAACACCTAGAGCAAGGTAGAGTTATACTTTGGAAGACAAAGAGAAGAAGATTGTAGATGCTTAATGCGTAGGAATAGAAGATTGGGGGGAGTTCCAGTTGAACAGCAGGCACCTCGCTCTCCCTTTCCAACACAAGAAGTTCTGGTGCAACCCATCCTTACGTTGGTTAATTTGCGATGAATAAGAAAAAGTAAGTACCCTCCCTTAGATGTGGCTCGAAAAACTAAAAATTTTCCACTACATTTTCCTTTGATAGTTTTCTGCGATTCCTTCAAGTGGTATCAGAGACACGGTTTTCATCCAGGAGCATGTACTAGGGTTAAAATTGGAAAAAAAAAGTGATTCCTTTACTATTAAAAAATGAATCTTTTGTGAATTCCTTGAAGGACCAGAACATAAAACATCAAAGAAGACCCAGCAAAAAAATTTTCAGTTTTCCGAGCCACATCTAGAAGAGAGTACTTACTTTTCTTTATTAGTCGTGGATTAACCAGCGAGTGGCTGGGTTACACTGGAACTTGCATTGAAAGGGGAGAAAGAGGCACCTGTGGTTTGACCGGTATTCCAACTAATCTTCTACTCTTACGCATCAAGCGTCACCAAGTTTTCTCTTTTCGTCTTCCGGAGTATAATTCTACCTTGCTCTTGGGTTAGCATGGTGAAAGCTCCTTCTTTGGATAATCAAGATACTCTCCAAGAGAAAAAGAAGAAAAGAACGTGGAAGAGAAAAACCATAAGATGAGGCGCCACTCTCATTCACTAACCAGAACAATGTCTGTTTTTTATTCCTACATATTTCAGCCAACCTTAGGCTTCCAAGGTACTAATGGCCGAAATCACCAAGCCTAATTGGGTTGGGTGTTGTGCTAAAAAAACAGCGCAAGACTAGCATAAACCTCTTAATTAATTAATTATCTTTTCTGGGATTCATTAAATACCCAAAACTAAGTAATTAATTCGAATTGGACTCTTAATATGTGTTAACATATATTAGCCCAATTAATTAATTTATTCTAGCCCAATTCTCTTAATTAATTAATTATATTTTCTAGACTTTATAAAAATCCAAGACTAATTAATTAATTCTAATTGGACTCTTAGAATAAATTTTATTATCTTTTGTATAATTTTTCCTTAAGCCAGATTGTGTCTAAACAATACCAAGGTAACTTGAGGTACTTTGGGGACCAAGAGACATATTATTCATGGCTACTAAAATGATCAAAATGCCCTTACTATTAAATAGTTGTATTTTTCCATTTTAAATATTTTCATTTATCACCATACAAAAATATTGACCCCAAAAATAATATGGCTAAAGCAATGTCTCCAACCTACAGGTGAAATGACGAAAATACCCCTCTATGTACGCCCATCAACGAGACTGGATAAATGTACTAACACCCATCTCAAAGACATCTACCATCCTCAGATTTCTAGTCTGATAATCCATGACTCACTTGAATGTACTTGTTTATCATTGGAAGCTACTCAAAAGCACACATTCTAGAGTCACGTTCCTAGGGCCTTGGATTATTAGATTGTCTCAAACAATCACAAAGGGGTGATTTAACTTCACTAAGAGAAGCATAGAAACTCTGTTGTATGAGTCCATCTTAACTAACTAGAGTAATACCCCCAACGTATAAGGATATTGATCTCACAAAAGAAATCTCACCCAACATACATCAAAGTATAAAACACCGGCTTTGCCACACCACTAACTAACACTTAAGTATGAAGGTATCCGTCCACACTATAGCAGTAATAGTGTCACCTCTATAATTATATTACTTTAAGAGAGACCACTACTACATGTCCAATTCTATGTATTCGAAATACACTTATGCCAATGATGTGAGTGAACTACTCACTGAATCAAGGTAAATCATTTCTCATTAGAAATAATGGCATAATAATCTTACCTTGATAAAATTCCCAATTCCATCAAATGACTAAGAACTCAACTTTACTTGTATGATAAATACCCATGGTCTATACCTTGATTATTATGCCATATCATGGATTAGTCTCTAAATCTGACTAAGATTTATATGTCCTAATCTTAGATGCCACAAATACGAGTCATTTGATATGGCCTTTCTCTTTTTATTATTAGGTTTAGGTTGAATATTGTTTACTTGATTTCTATTAGGATGTATATAAAAGAGATTTCCATACATGTTTCATGTACAAATTAAATTACCATCTCTACTAATGGAAACACTAGAATGGAAAGAAATAGAATATCCTTGATTCATCAATTTGGAAATTGAAATAAAATTTTGTTTAAAACAAGAAACATATAAAATATCTTTAAAAATTAACTTCCTATTACAATAAAAAATAAGCTCAAGATTTCTCACTGCTTCAGCCCATATTCTTGCTCCATTGCCTACTTGAAGTCCATGCTCACCCGTGCTGAGTTTCCTTATGCTTCTGAACCTTTGCAAAGAGTTATAGACATGGTCAGTGGCTCCAAAATCAACCATCCAGGAAGATGTTGATCCAACCATCAAAATAGACTCTAGGTATAGTGTAATACCTGAAGTAGACTTGGCTAAGAAGTTCAGACAATCTTTCTTCCAATGCCCCTTCTTGCCACACTTGAAGTATTTGCCTTTAGGCTTCCCATTGGGCTTGGCCTGACCGGATGCTTCGGGCTGGGCTTTACGTTGTTCTGGACCTTCCTCTTCTTGAATTTCTTAGGCTTTGCCTTAATTCTAGATGAAAAAGTAGAATGAGAGATTAAAACCTTTAACACGAGCTTCATGATCTTCTCTGCCGCTTGGAGCTCTTTCATAAGCTCTGTGAGATTTATATCCAACTTGTTCATGTTGTAGTTTAACTTGAACTGAGAATATGAATTAGACAGAGTTTCAAGAACCATGTCAATTTAGCTCTCAGGATCTATCGTTGCGCCTAGGACTTTGGCCTCCTCAAAGTAGGCAATCATCTTGAGCAGATGCTTTTAAACTGATGCCCCCTCAGCCATCCTAGTGTTTGTGATTACCCTAAGTGTGAAACCCCACCTAAAACCAACCCTAGAGTAAGGGGGTCGGGATGCATATCACATTATTTTGCATCAATATATATATATATATATATTGAATGATTTTATGTATTTTAGAATTATGATTTATAAGTTAAAAGGCTTAGTTATGCTTATTGAGTAGGAAGGGTAAAACGATAATTTTGCTTGAGGTCAAAATAGGAAGATGACTTGAGGATAAGATAAGAAGAATATTTAGGTGAAAAAATAAGAACAAGAGTTAGAGTGGTTAAGTGGTTAGAGCTTTGGAATTAATCTCTAAGGTCTTGAGTTCAAATCCCATCACTTAAGTTTTATTCATGATTATCTTAGTTATGTTTGAATTTTTGTTTTCTTATATTCCTTAATCCTATCATCATGTCCTTAATCCTACTATCATGTCCTAAAAATAATTCTAGAAGAATTGTTGTCCTTTTTATTGCCTCTAGCTTTGTCCTAACATCTTTACAATTTAAAGTTGTTGAAAATCCATCAAGACTCATCTTTTAATTCCAGAAAATTCTGTGATGATTTCTTAGCTTTGAATTCAAAAATTAATCTTGAAAGTTGGAGGGTTGACTGAAAATGGGAGAGGAGTTAGGAAGGGTTTCCAAGGGAAATCAATCACCATGGTAGAATCTTTAAACTCATCTTCATGTTGTTCATGTTCTTGATGAAGGAAACCTGGAAAATTTTCAGATTTTTTAGCAGTCCACCTTTTAAAAAACTCAGCCAGTTTTCTTGTTCATTTGCTGCCAGAAAAATGACCAATTCATGTATCTTGAAGACTGAAATTTCTGTGCAAATTTGAACTGCATAAAACTGTGCATAACCACGAAAAAATTCTGTGCAGTTTCGCTGCACATCAATATGAAAATGAAGCCGTTTTTCTTGTCACCAATGCAGCAAAACTCCTCTACTTTTTCTCTAGAAAGAAGGATGGAAACCAGCCTTAAAGGACCCTCAAACACTCCTCAAAGTTCTCTACAAATTGGGCTGAAGAAGTGCAGAAATTCTACACAAAAAATTCAGCAAACCTTTCGAAACCTTGAACACTATGAAACCAAAAAATTCCCAGCTTTGTCTCCTTATGCCTAGACCGAAAAACCACCTTCAAACCTCTGTAAAATGATCCTTGTTCAGTCATGAACTAAACACCATTAACCTCTCCACTTACCTTGAATACTTGGACTCCATAGTCACACCTCAAAAATCTCCTAAGATCACTCCATTCAAAATACATTTGAACTTCAAAAATTTCCAGAATTTTGCTCCATGAAAACACCCTTGTATTAAGCTACTCAACCAGAAATTCCTCTGCCATTAAGCACTAAAATTTGGCAATCCTTAAAGCCTTAATAGTCTTCAATCATTTCAACAAAATAGCTAGTCCAGCCGGCTCCATTGAAGAACAAAGAAACCTTCATCAATCAAACACCATTAGCTTATCCTGTACCTCAAACCACTCCTCAATTCCCTCCATTTGAATTTCAAAAAAATCAGATTATTCACTTCCTCTCTAGCTAAAAATTGAAACTCCCAATTCCCCTAAACCATTTGGCCAACACTCTTCCAGATTTCGTGAAGCACGTTTTCTCAAACTCTCTCAATTTTCATGAAGAACACTAAGAACACACACTACATTCCTTCAAGCCAAAACCCACCCTAAACACCTCCAATTACTCTTAAATACTCCAGATTACTCCTACATACTCCCTAGTGTTCATTTCTGGTATTTATAACATAAAATCTCGCAAACAAAAAATTGCATTCGGATAAAAAACCAGTTTTTTCTTGAAGGTCTCAAGAACATCATCAACGTAACCAAGAACAACTCCTTTGTTCATCTTCTTCCATTTAACCTTCAATGTACCATACTAATGATCTCTCTCTCTCGCTCGCTCTCTCTCTCTCTCTCTCTCTCTCTCTCTCTCCCGAAATGGTTGATCAACCACCATAGCTGTTTTTTTTTCTCTTGGACAATTCAAGACTCTTAATTGCATGGGCCTTCTTAAGTCTTCATTGAAGTAATCATCAATCAAGTATTTCTCCTTAATCCTCCTTTTTAATTCTGCATTCATGTCTCTTAGATGTTGATAGGAAGAATAGAATATGAATGGGGGATTGAGTGTATGCATGTGCATGATGGGGTTGGGATTAGGACATGAGAATGGTTGTATATGATTAAGCTATACGGATTTTCTTGAGAATCAATGTATGTTCATCATGTCTTAGGAGAGTTATGGATGTTTAAAGCATGTTAGATGTTATGACACCTATGGTGAATAGGATTTTTATATTCTTATTTCCATTGAAGCCATGATTAATGATTATGCCTAGTAGGGATTTGGCCATGTGGCAGTATGTGTTGATTTAAGCTTATGTTCATGAATGGATTAGTTTATTGTTTGATGTTGGAGAATGTGTTCATGAATCTTGTTTAGCAATAGGAAAATCATGGTTATTTTCTTGTTAATCCTAGGTTATTTTTATTAACAATTTTTATTATCTTAATTAAAATTACTATTATATTTTTTTTTAAGGTCTTGAAATTCCTAGGAAGATTTGCAAATGGAATATTAAATGAAATATTGATATTTTATTAGTCAAATAAATAATATCTTTTATTAAAAAAATAATATATATGTATAATAGTAAACAAAATCTTTTATATAAATAATAATAAATAAAATATTAATGACCTTGTAGACCATGGTTAAGACTTTTACCTATATTCACAAATATTATTTATATTAAAATTTATTTGTTATCTATTAATAAAAAATTTAATTCATTTATTATTAATTTTATTTATTACTAATTATTTATTATCTATTAATTATTAATTAAAATTTATTATTTATTTATAATATACTATTTAAAAATTACCATGTACTAGTATTATTTAGGACTTAGTATTATTCAATGTTTAAACACTAGTTTATTTATTAATAATAATACTCAAGATTTATTATTTGAACCTATAACTTATTAGTAATTATTTTAGAACCCCTAGTTCTTTTAGCTTATCAAGCTAGATTTTTTTTATAAAATCCTTTATCATCTAGCCTTAAAGCTTAGGACATTAATGTCATGGTTGTAATTAGTTGAACTAAAAATTATTTATGTAAGGCAAGTATAGCTCGAGTATAACCTTATGCCTTTTGTTTACCCCATGCGGGGTTAGGTCATCCTTGGAGGATTTTTGAGTTCAAGCAAGCAAAGGATCAGGTAAGCTCCTACATGGAGTTATTTGAAGACCAAAAATCATTGTGGCAAGCCAAGTTCAATGTGTATGATCATTCGATTGTAAAGGCAATAAAGGACCGTTTTTCCTTTTTATTTCAGTCAAGCAAATCATTTGAAAATTAAAAAAGCAGTTTTACACAAAATGCTAAACTCTTTCTAAAACCTAACTTTGACAAGAATTTTAGAAACCCTTAATTGCTATTTCCAAATAAATTAATGAATGATCAGTTTTCTCCCAAGTGGGACAAACAACGTTGATTACTCAATAAGGGTAGACTAGTAGAACTAGTCTTTGAAGGGTAAGGGTAAGTCTCTCGGTAGGTGGCCACCTCTGAGGGGTGAGTCCTTCTCGGATAGGATGCCATCCGGTAGGTCATGCCGGTCCGAGTTAACAAGTTTCAGTCAAGTGGACTGTGTGTTTTTGGAGTGGACAACCGGTAAGTTATGGTTTAGAGATGGAGAAGTATATCACCCGATAGGCCGTACGCCTACCTTTTGTCAGCATGCTTAATGTATGGCATTCTGACCATTATAAGATCATGGGGCCCAATGTATGGTAACCCATGGCTACTTCTTTGGGTGGTTGTATTTTTTGTGCACATGTATGGTTTGGAAAGAAAAACATCACTCTTTATTTTTAATATTTATTTTATGCCTACCAGCATTTTCTCTTATAAAACTTTTACAACTTGCATACATGAACTGTTTTACCTGAAATACTCAAGGCACACACGGGCTTACTGAGATTTTATCTCACCACTTCAAATGCCATGTTTTCAAGTCGATCCTACTGTGAAGGTCATTAGCTAGATTTGTTACCTATGATTCAAAGTCTCTCTGTTATTTTTCTTATGTATTGCTTTTGAAAGATTATATTAGATAATTTATTTTGAATTTGTTCATGTATTATTGGGTTGTAATAAGTTTAAATTTAAAGTATTTCTTTTATTTTATCTTATGTGACCTAGTTATAAAGACCCCTTGTCCTATGGACGGGACGACATCCCCGGCCCTGATGGGCCTAGGTAGTGGGGTGTTTCACTAAGAGCTTCCTACCTTTTAGGCCGGCTCTTGTCAACAAAAATAGTATGCATGACAAATCCATATTGTACACAGTGGCCATGTGCTCATGCTTAGATTGAAGCACAGTAGACATGGAAGCCAACATATAGCACTTAGCCATCTCATCAGTTTTCTTCCATGCCTTCTTGGCCTCTCACTCTTGAATTCTTCCCCAATCTCAGGATAGGGATCTATAAGAACATACTTGTACTCCTTGGCAGTGAGTACTATGTTCAGGTTCCTCTTCCAGTCCATATAATTTGGGCCTATCAATTTATTCTCCTTATGAATGATCGATAATAGACTTAAACTAGTCATTTCTAAAATACTGCGAAAAACATTCATGTAGTTTGTAAGAAATAAAAATGCATATTTCTTTTTATTATTTCTTTGACAATAGATAACTCTTAAAACCATTTTCAATAATATAAATAGTTTGGCACTTAGAAAAGCTAACAGAGCATCGTAGGAAGATTAATAGTATTCTAAGTTAAGTGTATAACCATCACAAATCAAAACTACACAAATAGGTAATAGTATAGAAAAAGTTCCACCGATAGGATGGCCACTGATTTACAGCACCTACGGGCAATCTGATGTGTTTGGATTTGGGTACAAAAAATTATATAAAAATAAGCATATTTCCATTCAAGTTTAAATTAAAATGTTAACCCCAAATTACACATATGAGCAAGCGTACTCGTCATTAACATAGCATAGGGTTCAAACGACTGTCGATCCTCCAAGAACAAGTATGCATTAGTCACCTTTCTTTCATTGTTTAACCGACTCAATAAAGTAAAAAGAAATAAAAATAAAAATAAAATAAAATAAAAATATATACCTGTTAAGGATGGAGAAGTATGTAACTTAAACCATTATTTTGACAATCATGATCTTAAAGTACCTAATTATTATCATAACTAATTATTCTCTTGGCATCATGAAGGATTAAGGTAGATTCACTTCTTTGTCCAATCCATGAATCCTTATCTTCTAGATAAATTAGCATCACATATCCTGTCTCAACTAATTCACCTAAAAGATGCACTAACCACAGTCCTTGATTTAATTCACAGTCCTGGCAAATTACACATGAAATTAACCAATGAATCTATATCCTGGCATATATCAATTAACCTTGAACTACTTTGTCCCTACTCTTAACCCCTTTATCTCAGCAAGTTAATGGAAAAAAATAACCAATTAATCTCGTAATAAGCACAAGTAATCAAATACCAAGAATAACAATCAATTAATCAAAAGATCAAACAACTCTAAAAATCATGAATATCTAAAACGATGTCAAATTACAATAAAATAATTAATACATCATTGTCAAGAAAAAGAAAACAAAGTAAAAGAAAGTACTTATAGACAAGCCTCCTTCTTCTTCCTTTGAAGACCTTCTGGTACATCTCTCTTTAAATTGAAGAACTCCTCCTTTGATTTGAGTGATTTTCTATGATGATCAATGAATTCTCCCTTTTTCTCTTATGTTTTTCATGTATTTATAGGCTTAGGAAGTGTCTAAACTCGTTGGTGTAATGTTCTTGGTCGAGTAGAAGTAGGAAAGTACTAAAACTCTACAGATTACCAAAAATCGCGTCCAAAAATCAAGATCCTGACTTTTCCTTAGGGCATAGCCGGGGCCACCTTGGCTGCCGGAGTCGGTGCTGGTTGTGTTATGTTTCTTCCTTTGTTCGCTAATTTTTTCTTGATTTCCACCCAATGTTGTCCAGAGTGCAGCTGGAGCTGCCTTGGCTACTGGAGTCGGCGCCGGTTCGGTTCTGTTCTGCCCAGTTTCAACAATTTTTCGTCGTCTCAAAGTTCGTATCATCAGCACATGGCCAGCGCCAGTTCCACTATCCTGGCCGGCGCCACCTCTATTCTGTTTTGCAACGTTTTTGCTTCGTTTTACCCCTAAAATCTAAAATAATGCACAGAATACCTTTCCAAGGGTAAAATCTCAAATATGAAGAAATATGACTAGTTATTGGATAAAATTGTTGGAATTCGTGGACTCCTAAACGCGGAAAACATCTACGAATCCCTCCCGAGGACCCAAGTAAACGATTAAGAAGATCTAAGCTTTAAGAGTTACTTCTGGTTGCTGTAATCGAAATCCTTCGATTCTGGTTGCGCTGTTGTACATTCAACCCGAACAATCACCAGACGTTGCAGTATGCGAACGTCCTCTATCGGATACACACCGCGAACTCACTCGATACCCGGGGAGTGCTAGCGCCTAGGGTTTTGAGAGGTTTTTTTCTTTTCTCTGGTAGAGAATGGCACGAATGTTCTCAACCGGAAAAATTGGGCTCTTGAAAGACGGCTAGGGTTTTCTTAAAAAACCCTCGAACCTCTTAGAGTCCAACCCTAATCATATCTTATCATATTCTAATTTAAATTCAAATTAAATTAAAACTGATATGATAAGATTCTGCCATTATCTCGGTAATTTAACTAATTATTTTACCGAGTCGGTATTCTTATAATCTGGATATCATCCCGATTTCATCGAACCTGGTCACCAGAAAAATAACCTAACAAGTTCGCTTATTGTGTGACCCTATAGGTTCATTTAACACCTGCAGCGATGCCTAAATCGTATTTAAATGGCCCACAAGTTATAAGCGGTTTCTAGCAAAACATTATAACTATCCAGGTTAAATGAAGATCGGTGATCTCTTTGAACCAAACCATAATTTTATATTTAGTCCTTTTGTCACACGATATCCAGATTAAGCATAAGGCACGGAGCATGTCATCCTTATTAAGCTTAATCAATTATTTCTTGATTTCATAGTAGACTGTTCAAACAAATTATATCAATATCTTAGATTGATATATTTGAGCACGGCCATGCATTTTTAACAGTCTAACTTATCAAGGGGCCCATGGATATCTCTTCCATAACTGAGAAGGACAAATTCCTTCACAATCAATCATATTCCTCTCCTTGATTTATTCTATATCCAACAGTAGTCTAATTTATTATCTGGTTAAAGACAACTTTAGACAATGTCAAAATATAGAATTTATCAAGTAAGAAACTATGATGAATTTAGGTCGAAGGACTTTCAATATTATTATGGCTAGAAAGTACTTATGACATATTCCATGAAGTACTCTCACAGTGGGTCATGTCCAATACAATGTTCTCTAACATTTATTTATGTCTTGACTCGATATCACAAATATCCATGGCCAGTAAAACATAGCCATCAAGTCACAAACATACTAATCTTAATTTATTATTATTCCAATAATAATAATCGATCGAGGACGCTTTTAGAATAGTCATTGTATTCATTGTAGGGTTTTACTATCAAGTCACGTACTTGATGACCAACAAAACAAAACAAAACTCACTATTCATGGAAAGGAAAGCCTCATATTATTATATAAAACATAATGACAATTGTATAAGTACAAATTGACTCTAGGGCATATTCCCAACAAAAATGTATCACAAAAGAACCTTAAAAAACTAGAAAAAATATGACTAATTTAGCCCCTATCACATTCCCCCACACTTAGCTCTTTGCTTGTCCTCAAGCAAAGTATCGAAGACAAGCAGGAAAACATAAGATTTAACAATACTCAATTAATTTCAAAACAATATCTTCAATGTTTTCTTCATTCAAGAATGTAAAACACATGCTATTACATCTTTCACAACAAATGCAAGACGTGTGTAAGTGAATAATGACTTAGTGGAACCATCGCAATACTTAACAATATTCTCAAACCATTTGAAAGAATTTAGTTCAAAAAGATTATGCATTCCATAAGCTTACTTTTTATACACTCTCTCCACTAATCCAAGATATATCATGATTCTACTTAGATCAAGTAGGACTTTTAAGCTTGTAATGTACGGCTAAATGCTTGTAATGTAGCTTATCAAATGAAGGATATAGGAAATTCAAATATCAAAGAAGTTGAGAGTTTGCAAGAAAAGGATAAACAAAATGTATCAATAATTTAAAAACTCTTCTTGCTCTCCTATTGTACAAATCAATCAAAACCCATAACCTTATTTAGAAATTACAATTCAGCTCAAGCAAATCCTACATTTTCTCTTTTTCTTTTCTCTTTTCATCAACTCTTCTATTTTTTTTTCACAAGATCACTCAAATTTTCAGCAATGGTATTAAGTACTTTATATGAACTTAACTTTTACAGCTCAATCACCATTCCTCTTGTGATCTTTCTTTTCTTTTTTTTTTCAAATTTTTTTTTGTTCTTTCTTTTTTCTCTTTCACTGCTGCTGTTCTTTTCTTCCTCAGTTTCTTTCTTTCCATTTTTTCTAGCAGTTTTTTGTTTTCTTTTCTTGTGTTCAATCTCGCTTTTCCTTTTTCTTCTCTTTCTTTGCTTTTTTTTCTCTTTCCAGCTCAACTCAACTCTTGATACGTGACTGAAAGTAACGAGTCATGATCTTTCTCCAAGTACTCTTCCTCAACATTCTCCTTCATGTACTTTCATCCATCAAGAGCATAAAGATATGAAAAATTATTCAAACTCTCAAAAATAAGCAATGAACAAAGTATTGTGACGGGTTTTAAAGAAAGAAATCAACAATTTGGGCTCAAAATAGGCACTATGGATAATATAAAAATAGGCAGACTTGAAAAGCTCAAACTATCCAAAGAATGCCTATTACCATCATCTCTAAGTTAAATCATGAATGTCTTTCTTATTTCGCCTCAAGAGGTATTCAAGTAAATTCTAGAATGCTCCATGAATTTTAGTAGAAAAACAGGTTTAAGAACAATGTAAAGCATTTGATCAAGAACTACTTCGTCCATCATAAACACATGCATTAAAAATACAGCTTGAAATCTCAAAGAAAGTCAAAAAAATTTAAAAAATTCTGCTCACAAGAAAGATATGATAAAGTATATGCATAGAAGAATTTTCAATCAAATTACTCCCCCACACTGAAACGGGACATTATCCTCAATGGCCAAATAAATATAACCAGAATTTAACATTGCCATGGGACCAAAAATATAAAGGAGAGGAGATAAGAAAGCCAATACTTCCATAGATGGTGCAATGTGCGGTACAAAAGCTGAAATCCTGAAGAACGAAGCATTGGCAAAGTACTTAGAAAAGAAAAATACAAAAGAGCACACCAAAGCATAAAAACTAGTAAAGAAAAAAAAATAAAAAATAAAAGAAAATTCAATCAACTAGGGGGTCTATTGTGCAATTTCCAAGAGCATTTCCACGTGTTCCGTGTCGCGAAGAACCTTACCAACATAGCGTTTCACGCGATTACCATTAACCTTAAAAGTGTGTCCTATGGGGTGAGTGAGTTCAAGGGTACCAAATAGGAAAACTTGCTTCATGATATATGGTCCTGCCCACTTGGATTTTAGCTTACCAGGAAAAATTCGCAATCGAGAGTTGAATAACAACACGTGATCGCCTTTCTCAAATTCAGGTTAGTGGGTGATATCTTTGTCGTGCCAGTTTTTTACTTTTTCTTTATACCGTAGCAAAGTATCATAAGCATCCTTGCGTAACTCCTCCAAGGCAGTAAGTTGAAGCAACCTGGACTTCCCAGCTAACTCAAGATCAAGGTTAACAAGTTTTATAGCCTAATAAGCTTTATGGTCAATTTCGACAGGTAAATGGCAGGCTTTTCCATAAACTAACTGGAAAGGAGTTGTGCCAATTGGTGTCTTAAAAGCTGTCCGATATGCCCAAAGAGTATCATCCAATTTTAGACTCCAATCCTTCCTAGTATGGTTAACAGTTTTTTCTAAGATTCATTTAAGTTCCCTATTAACCACTTTAACTTGTCCACTTGTTTGGGGATGATAAGGGGTGGCAAGTCTATGGTGCACGCCTAAATGTTTGAGAACTTTTTCCATTTGTGCATTGCAAAAATGAGTCCCTCTATCACTAATGAGCATCTTAGGCCCACCAAAACGGGTGAAAAGTTTTTTCAAAAATCTTACCACAACCCTTGCATTATTAGTGGGTAAAGCTTGGGCCTCCACCCATTTGGAAACATAATCTACTGCCACCAAAATGTATTTATTCCATAAAGAACTAGGAAAAGGTCCCATGAAGTCTATCTCCTAACAATCAAATACTTCACAGGCTTGGAAAATTTGTAATGGCATCTCACTAGATTTAGACCCCTGGCTTACAGTAGCAAGTAAAAGATTTAGTGTGATGCATGCACTTATTAATTATAGTATGTTGCGGTGTACTTATTTTTCGATGACACACGGATTAAGTACTGTTGGTTGTGGTCTAAGTACAATGATACGTGGTGCCGAAGGTAAAGATTACAACACTTGCATACAGGTCCACCTTTTGTTTGAGAAGTGCTTGTGATTTGAAAATTAGGGCAATGATTTGAAAGTAAAAGAAAGTTTTTCAAAAATGATTGAGTTCTAAATAAACTCTTTCTAAGAGAAATTTGGAATTGTTTCCAGTGAACGAACAAAATGCTTTCCCCACAAAAATTTTATGTACTCTATCTCTTTACTAAAACACTAACACACACGAGACTCACTGGGTGATTTTTCACTTATACGTGTCTTTCATCTTACCTTTTTGTATGATCTAAAATTGAGCAAGGCTACGGATAGAAGGGCGATACCACAGTGACAACAATTTAGGTCTAGACCTTCCTTTTTTATAATGTACCTTATTACTGATGTTGAATAGAAAATTTTCATGTACGAGATTTTCTGTTATATATATGTGTGTGTATGTGTGTACGTGTGTACGTGGATCTGGACCTTGTATACTCTGTTGGTTCTTCATTATAAAGACCCCTTGTCTAGGTAACTAGATGGGGTGATACCCGGTGTTGATATATTTTGACTGTTCTCTTTAGTAGGTGTGTCACATGTAGCCTTCTAATGATTTGGGGTACGGGTAGAACAATTTCAATAATTACATCCAGGTCCCAACAAAATGTTATTATACCAAAAAATTCCTTTCATTACACTGATCATCGTTTGTTCTGGCCATTAATACAATTCTCATCCTATTATATGTAATAGCCAATCGAAGGTCAATACAAGGTATTACAATCAAAGTACCAAAAGTAGAGAAGTTCTTGATAAATTAACGATAGTATCCAGCCAATCCAAGGAAACTCTGAATCTCAGTTATACTCTCCATATATTTCCAACTAGAGACAGCTTTGACTTTTGCTAGGTCTGCCTTAATTCTATCTTTAGATAACACATGATGAAGAAATGCCACTGAATCTAACCAAAACTCATATTTGCTAAACTTAGTATAACTTCTCTTGTACCAACTTCAAATGCTCAGCATGCTCCTCGGGACTTTTAGAATAGAGCAAAATATCATATATGAACACTACTACAAACTTATCCAAATACGGCTTAAAAACTCGGTGCATAAGGTCCATGAAAAAAATAGGTGCATTGGTTACTTGAAACAACATCATTACAAATTTGTAGTGTCCATATCTAGTGTTAAAGGTCGTTTTGGGTATGTCCTCCTCCTTAATTCGCACTTGATAATAATCTTGTCGGAGATCCAACTTAGAAAAATAACAAGACCTTGCAACTGATCAAATAACTTATCAATTAGAGGCAATGGGTACTTGCTCTTGAACGTGAGGTTGTTCAACCCTCTATAGTCTATACACAATCTCAGCGTCCCATCTTTCTTCTTTACAAATAACACCGGGGCTCCTAAGGCGATGTACTTATTCTTATATACCCTTGTCAAACCAATTCCTCCAATGTTCCTTCTATTCATTTAATTCCATAGGTGCCATCCAATAAGAGGTCTTCGATACCGACTCAGCTCTAGGAACTAGATCTATAGTAAACTTGACTTCCCGTGGAGGTAAAAGAGAAGTGAGTTCAGTTAGGAATACATATGTGAAGTCCTTCCCCAAATCGGTGCTCTCCAAGGTATATTGATCTTTTGGCTTATTGATTAAGTACACCGAATATCCTACACATCCCTTCTTTAGCATCTTTCATTCCTTCATTCCTACTATCAGAAATTTTAACTCTTTCACCTTTTCCCATTAAACTCCATATATCACATTTAGGTCTAATGAACTGCACCATCTTGATTTTACAATCCACTCTTGCTCCATGTTTCGCTAACCAATCCATACCTCGAATTAGATCGTAATCATCACATCTCTCCGCCTTTAAAATATTCTTCCCAACCATAATATCACACCCTTGCACTACCCTACTCGCAACTGTCTGCCTCCCTAAAGGATTACTTATTCACATGGTATAAGGTAATTCTACCTCGTCCCAACCTAAATGACATGCACACTTATCGTTCATAAACGAATGAGTCAAACCAGGGTCTATCAAAATAAAAATAGATTGACCTTACACAGAAAGCACACCTTCCACCACTGTTGCATCAGCTCCAACCTCTTCCCAGTTTAAAGCAAAGATCTTGTCTTTTACTTGAGGTTTTTGACCTCCTCCTCCAGTCGTCCCAGCGGGTGCACCACTATTTGCCCTATCTAGTTGGGTTGAAGCTCCTTGCCTCATCTTGAAGGGTTTAGGGTAATTGTTTCTCAGATGGTTTGAATGGCCATAGTTAAAACATCTCTTTTTTGCTCCTTTTGACCAGCAATCCCTCTCCACGTGACCGCATCTCCCACAGTTCAAGCACATAGGTACATTTGGCATTGGACCTTGGGGAATTATCCTTGGTTACATTTGGCATAGCACATGGGTACATTTGATGGTTTGAATGGCTGTATAAGTTACTGGTGGAGATGGTGCCGGTGCTTTCCTCAGGTCCTGGTTGAGATCTTTCACAAACTGCAAAGTCCATTTCTGCTCAGTGTCTACCAAGCACCTACAACACCAGGATAGTTAAGTGAACCGAGCAGCATACTGGGCTACAGTCATACCTTATTGCTTGAGGGTTTAGAACTCATCCTCCATTTTCTCAACCATCCATCACGGGATGTACTCTGCTCTGAATGCCTTAACAAGGTTCTCCCATGTCCAGTAACAATCCTCTCTCTCCCAGTCCTCTTGGACTCGTTGTCACCATGCCCAGGCAGGTTCTCTCAGCCTAAATGTAGCAAACTTCACCCTCATTTCTCAGTGTACTGCAGAGTCACAAAAATATCCTCCATCTGCCCGATCCATAGTTTGAGATAAATTTTGCACATAACACCCCAAATAGAATAGAGAAATCAATAAAACCATACCTTTATTAACCAAGTACAACTTGGTACAAAATAAGGAAGTATCCTACTAGGTACTTCTTTTATTTCGGCTATCCAAAATTCAGAATCAAATAATCATTGTTAAATCAAATAAATAAGCAAACATCTCTTCAACAGAATAAAAGAATAAATACTAAGGGTCCTATAAACTCTAAACATCATTAGAGTCGCTGGAATCTTCAGAAGTCTCAGAAGGTGGTTCCATTAGCCATCTTGCACTGTTGTTGGGGTGATCTATCACACAATCTCTTGAGAAACAAAAAAAATCTGGGCTTCTTCCTATGTTACCCCAACATAAACCTGGCAAGTTCCCTACCTCTCAGCTTGGCTCTCAACTCCACATCCTAAGCTTTTTCCAAGCTAACATCAATGCATTCTTAGGCCTCCCAGATTCTAACTCATATGACTCACTTCCCAGAAGCGTTGGGATTCCTTGCTCTATAGATGGGGTTGTAGGTGTATCAACCCTATCCTCCTTCTCAATCACTTCCGTTCCACCCTCGCCCTCAAGCTCTCCTATCTCCCTCTCAATCCTAAGTCCTTCTAATTCATTCTCACTCTCATCACCAAATTCTCCTACATCCTTTATCTCTCTCTCTCGTCATCTCCCTCATAGTCAACCATATCCATTTCTTCCTCAAGTACAGGCATTTCAGGTATCGGGTCCTCGGGTTCTTCCTTTGCTCTAAAGTCTTCCATCATAGGTGGCTCATAGTCTACCTCATCTTCACTCAAAAACCATCCACCCTTAGGTTTTATCTCTAAATTAGATAATAAGGAATTGGCTATAGGAATGGGGCTAGATGCTCTGCCACTTGCGAAACCACACATAATAGGCCAGTCTCTGGACACAGCTGCGGATTTTCTAATCATCCTATAACTAAAACATAAAGAAGTCAGAACTAAAACTCATTTTCCAGTGTTTAAGTACTATTCAATAAATCTCAATTCCTAGGTTTTAGGTACTACTCAATAAAGTCAATTGCCTAAACCTAATCTCTGATACACCTTGTAGCACCCTACTTCCTATGTACCCATTAAGGGCAGGGATGTCACCCTATCTAATAGATTAGGGGTCTTTATAACGACGTATAAAAGAAAAATGACTAAATAAAGTAAAACGATAATCTTATTACATCCAAAAACCAAACTTATACAAGTCTGAAATTCAAAATTAACAATTGCCTCTCAAAAGAAATACAAAGCTAAAATAGAATAAAATGAACTTCCAGCACTTATTCATCCAACCTGCTCAACAAAAGCAATCCCCTAAAATTATGATATAAAACAGATAGAGATTGGCATCTCAGTAAGTCTCGTGTGTGTGAATGTCACATTAAACATTTCGTATATGTAGGTTCATCAAAATCACAAAATATGCTTGCAAGTTAACTTTCATCAACAAATAGTTATTGAGTGAAACAATGTACTTCATATTCAAAACAATTCTCAATAGCCATTCACTCATCAATACCATAGATTCATAAAGTAAGGATTAGTAATGATTCAATAATAATATCAATTCCATATCATGATTACCATCGTGATAGCATCCCAATACAACCATGCAACGCTGGGCAGTGGGTGATCTGCCCACTAGGGTGAGAAACTCCTCCATGTCTACACCGAACACACTGATTGTCTAATCCGAAAAAATAAAGTCCACATGGACCAACATGTGAAACCCCAACTAAAACCAACCCTAGGGAAAGGGGGTCGGGATGCATATCATATTTTCTTGCATGCATAAAAATATTTTTGAAGATTTTATGTACTTTGGATTTGTGATTTATAGTCGAGAAGGCTTAATTGTGCTTAATGAGTAAGAAGGGCAAAATGATAATTTTGCTTGAGGTGGAAATAGGGAGATAACTTGAAGATTAAATAGGAAAAATATTTGGGAGAGAAAATAAAAACAAGAGTTGTTGTTGTTTAGTGGTTAAAAGCTTTGGAATAAATTCTTGAGGTCTTAAGATCAAATTCTATCATTTGAGTTTTAGCATGATTAAATTTTATTTTAGACAGGTCGGCTATTTTCGGCCCTTGCATGCCATAGGGAGGAGTAGGAATGTTGTCCTAGGGAAGACATGAAAGGACTATCATAATTCTACTCTTGTGCCCTACAAAAATTCCTAAGGGATTCATACCCTTTTTGTTCTCTAACTTACCTTAGTTCTTGACCAATTAAGTTGCTCAATTTATTCAAGCCATTTTATTTCCAAAAAAATCCAGTAAGCTTCCTTGATCTTGGAGTTTTGAAATTACCTATAGGAGGGTAGCATATTGACCGAAAATGGGGAAGAGTTATGGAAGGTTCCCAAGAAAATTAATCTCCATAGTTGAACCTTCAAACTCCATCCTATGAGTGATCATCTTCTTCTTGTAGCAAACTGGAAATTTTTCCAACTTCTTGATCAGTTCAATTGTCAAAACCTTCAGCCATCTCTCCCTCTCAAATACTGCCAGAAAAATAACCAATTCACTCAGCTTGAAGAGTGAAAATTTCAGCCAAAACCAGACTGCACAAAAGCTGTGCAAACCAGAAAAATCCCTGGATAGTTTTCGCAGCTTGGTGAGCCAAGAACCAAGCTGTTTTTTCCACATTTCCAACCAACAATTCAATCCTGTCCTTCCTCCATAAAGAAGGCTAGAAACCAGCTTTAAAGGCCCCTCCAATACCCCTTCAAACCTTCTGCAAGTTGGCTGAAGCATTGCAGAAAAATCTACATAGAAATTCTAACAAGCCATGCGAAAAACCAACTAGAAATTCCAGCTTTGTTTCTTCTTCACCCTTATCCGAAACCTAATCCATTTTTTCTGTAAAACTAACCTTAGTCAGTCAGGAACTGAGCTTCATCATCTTCTCCATTGGTCTGCTTGAATGAAGCTCCATAGCTGCTCCTAAAATCCCTCCATCAATCACTACAATCAAGCCATCAATTGGAGTCTAAAATTCCAGCAAATTATTCCAACAAACTTCTATGGATTAAGCCTCAACTATCCAGAAAATTCCTTCACCATTGCACTCAATAATTCGGCCACCCTATAGCTCTTTCAAGCATCATTCATCTCAGCAAAATCCCAGCCAAACAATCGGCCATTAATGCTCACAAAAGACTTCCTTCAACCAAGAAGTTCTTACCATACTTGCTACCATAATTCACTCCCTAAATTATTCTTTTTGAATTTCAAACAACCAGCTTTCCTTTTCTCCCAAATCAGAGAATTCAATCACTAGAATTCTCCAACCCATTCGGCCAGCCTTCCTCCATTCTCTCCATTCTCTCCAAACCTCCAAGAACACCAAGAACACACACCACCATTCTCCATGCCTAAGACTACTCTAAACCCCTTTAATCTTCTCCAAAAAGTCCAAATCACACATACTCATCCTCTTGAATCCATTTCTGCAATTTATAACATCAAACATTGAAATCAAGATTTTACTTTCGGATCAAAAACCAGAATTTTCATTGAAGGCTCAAGAACACTCTCAAGGTAAGCATGAACGATTATGTTCATCTTCCTTCCTCTTCAACCATTAACAAAATATACTAATAATCTTTCTCTCTCTCTCTCGGCCGAATTGTTACTCCAACCATGGTCATTTTTTCTTCTTCCGCCTTGGACGAACCAAGCCTTCCAAGCATGAGGATTCTCTTGAAACGTCTTCGAGATAGTCATCATTCAAGTAAGTCTCTTCAATATTCTCTTTAAATTCGAGATTCATGTCTCTTAGATGTAGTTGGATGAGGATGGGATATATTTGGAGATTGAGTATGTGTTTATATGATGGAGTTGGGATTGAAGCATGAGAATAAATGTGTTTATATGATGGAGTTGGGATTGATGCATGAGGATGATTGGTCTTGGTTGAATTTTATAATGTTTTAGGGTTTGCTGCATGCCTTCATGTCGTGAGTAGTATGAATGATTAAGCATGTTGGAGATTATGTCACCTTTGGTGAATAGGGTTTTATGTTCATGTATTCTTGTTGAAGCCATGAATATGAATATGTTTAGTGGAGTTTGGTTCATGTGTTGGTAGATTTGGATCTATGCTTTTATTCATGATTTGGATGGTTTGTTGATTGGTGTAGAGTGTATGTTCATGTTTATAGATAGCAATAGGAATTATGATCATGACCTTGTTGTTCTTAATCTATTTAAGTTAGCCAATTTTATTTCATTAATAAAAAAAATTAATACTATATTTCTTCTTGAGATTTTGAAAACCCTAGGAAAATGTGGATTTGGATTGCTATATGAAGTAATGATATTTTAACCAAATAAATGATATCTTTTATTAAAATTAAAATATAAAAATGTTATATATAATAATAACATTAAATAAAGCATTTTATATAAATAATCATGATAGGTAAAATATTAATCTTGTAAGTCATATATTCATAAATACTAGTAAAAATTTATCTATTATCCTTTTAATCAAACATATTAAAATTTACTTATTATTAATTTTATTTACTATTTATTTTCTAACCATTCGTTATTATAAATCATTATTTTAAATAATATCATCTAGGACCTAGGACCCTTCATCAAACAAATCCTAATTTATTTATAATAAGATTTAAACCTACGACTTATTAGTAACTATTTCGCAAACCCTAGTTATTTTAATATCAAGCTAGATTTATTTTATAAACTCTTTATTTATTGCCTAGCCTTAAAGTTTGGGGCACTAGGGTCATGATTGTAGTAAGTTGAATTAGGATTATTTATGAAAGCAAATTTTAGCTTGAGTTTGATTATGACTTACGTTTACCCCAGGCGAGGTTAGGTCAGCTTTTGGAGATCTCTAATTTATCTCGAGCAAAGGATCAGGTAAGCTCTAGCATAAAACTTGTTTGTTGTAAAAGGTTACCATGGCAAGCTAAACACGAAGTATGTGAACACTGATTTGGTAAAGGCCATTTCGGACTGTTTCCTTTCTTGTTTCAGTCAAACTAATTATTTGAAAATCAACAAGCAGTTTTACTCAAATACTAAGTAATTTCTAAAATGAATTTTGACAAGGACTTTAGAAACCCTTGATTGCCATTTTCAAGTAAAGCTATGTTTTACCAGTTTTCTCCCAAGTGGGATAATCATCGTTGAGTACTCAATAAGGGTAGGCTAGTAGTACTAGTTTTGAAGAGCAAGAGGGAGTCTTTTGGCAGAAGGCCATCTCCAGAAGATGAACTCAACTTAGAGAAATGTCCGTACTACTTAGTCATGCCGGTCCGAGCTAGCAAGTTTCGGTCATGTGGACTGTATGTTGCTGGAATGGACAACCGATTTTGTTTGGGTGTAGAGAATGAGGAGTATCTTACCCGGTAAGCCGATCACCTACCTTTTTGTCAGTCTGCACAAAGTGTGGCATTCTGACCGTTGTATGGTTATGGGGCCCAACGTGTGGTAACCCATGGCCGCCTTTTTTAGTGGTTGATTTTATTATACATGTATGGTTGGAAAGCCAAAATGCCACTCTTGATTTTAACATTATTTATTGCTTGCTAGTATTTTTCTTATGAAATTCTTACCCTTTGCATACATGAACTATTTTCACTGAATATTCAAAGCACACACGGGCTTACTGAGATTTTTATCTCATCACCCTTTTTACCATGATTTCAGAACAATCCTGCTGTGGGGTTGAGTAGCTAGTTGTTTCTTGCTTTAAAGATATTCTGTTATTCATTTTATGTAATGCTTTGAGAGGTAAGAGTGAACAATTTTTATTTCGGATTTGTTCTTGAATTTTTGGGTTGTAATATGTTTAAAATTTTAAAGTATTGTTTAAATTTTTTTGTGTGTCCTAGTTATATAGACCCTTTATTCTTTGGACGGGGCGATATTCCCAACCCTGTTGGGCCTAGGTAGCAGGGTGTTACACAACATGCTAGCTCAAACCCGACTAACTAAGTAGTACTATCATCTCTTTAAGTAGAGTTCCTCTTCTAGAGATGGCCTCCTGCCAGAAGACTCACTCTAACTCTCCGAGGCTAGTATTACTACCCTACACCCACTGTACTCAACGCTCACTATTTAGGTGCAGAATCATTTTCCTTGCTTTAACAATCATTGATTACCTTGCCTTTGCAAAATGTGATTTTCACTTCAAGTTTTTCAAAACCTTTTAGTCATAAAAGAAAGGAAACCGTTTTTAGTCAAAAGTTGAGTTTTGGCAAAAGCAATTAGAGATTAAAATATCCATATTCTCAATCTAAGTATCAAAGTATCACCATAACATTTCATCAGGTTTCAATCAACATTTCAATTAACATGTCAATCATTATATTGACACCATTTCAATATCATTGTACAAAAGACTTGCAAACATGTACCATTTAGTAAAATAGTTATGCAGGGATTTACTTGTATATTCTTAATAACCAACCAAAGAAATGCTTGTCCTCACTTCCACTTTTTTTCTTATCTAGTATCAATGATTCTATAATTAGAATCCAAGTATTAATCCACTATCATCATGCATCATGAATGCCTATAATATTATTAATCACCTAAATCATTCATAGCATCTAGATGGATTAATTTGTTAAACCACCACCATACCTTTCCATGGTCATGCATATCATCATTATGCATTCTTATAATCAAATCAAATCATCTATACAACGACTTCCAATATTTGTCTACCATTAATCTCATATAATGACCATATTTTCTTCAAAAGATCTCATCTTTAATCAACATGCATTAAACCTAGGTCATCATAGCAATATTTAACCATGCTTTAGTCTATATACATCTAGTTCACAATATTGCACCATCAAACCTCTTCAATTCTATCTATTCGTACTTTTCATGCAAGAGTTCATGCATGATAGCACCACTATAAAGTCAACATTATTTAAATTAGTAAAGTTAAGCTTCAAATACCTCTTTGATGGCAGAACAAGAGCAAATGTGGCACCTTTGGTTCTTGGTTGAATTTACTTTGGAAAGAAGAGTTGATTGGTGGCTCTTGGACCTTTGTTTGAAAATCTCCAACAATAGGGAAGAAGAATCTACCCCTTGATGATAGGGATTTAGGAGAAAAGAAGAAGACTAATTGAATAAAAGTTGAAGAGGTTGAAGAGTTCTTCACCTTAGGTTTAGTTATCAATTTGGAAAGGATAGGAGTTTGCAATGGCCGAATACTCGGGGAAATTGGTGGCTGGATTTTCGCATAGTAAAGGGTGCTTTGGGTTTGATTAAGGGCTATCTTGATGAAGGGAATAGATTAGTGTTGGGTGCTTTAGTGTTTGGGAAAGTTTCACTTTGCTTGGGACTCTTGATCACAACACGGAAAAAAAATAGCTTTTGGTTCTACTTGTTGTTGCCAATTTTTATCAGGTTTTGGAAGGGTTTTGTGGCTGGTTTTTGGTTGCTACTATGGTTGAAATAATCAGAGAAAAGGAGGATAAGAAAGGCTGAATTTCGGTCAAGCATTGTGCAAAAAGAGACGAAGGACAAATGAGGACTTTTGTGTTTTACTTTTGGCTAAACAAGAGAGGGTTTGAAGCTAGAATTTTTGTGTGATTGTGTGTGTGTTTGTTTTGGTGGCAGAAATTAGGGTAAAATTTGAGGGAAAAATCTGGTTGTTTGCTTGGCTTAAAGAATTTTAATTGGTCAAAATTACTTAGGGTAGATTTCTCCTATATTTGACAGAGTTTGAGTGGAACTAAATGTTCTATAAGGTGGCGGCTAGGGTTCTTATTATTTCTAGAAATTATAAGCTAAGAAAATAGGTTATTTATTCAGTAAATAATTTAGTTAATACCCTAATTTATTTTAGATAAAATAATTAATTAAAAGATAATCATATTTATAGATAAAATCTAGTTTATATATGATAAAGCTGATTTTTTTTTTTTCCTTTCTTCTTAATTCCTAACCTTCGAGAATAGACTAATACTAAGAAATATTTATTTGAATTAAGAATTTAACCTTATCTCTTTATTTCCAATTAAAACTCTTTAGAGAAAATTAATTTGGAGGGACTTTTCTTTATTCAAAGTAATAGCTATAATATAGCTTCAAGGATAAAGGCTTCTCAATTTTTTTTCCTTAATAAATCCTTTGGGTAATAACTTTAGAAAATTTTAGATGTTGAAATATTTTAAATTCCTAAAAGATTAGAAAAAAAAAACACTAACTAGAAAATAATAGAAATATAATTTACTTTAATTCTTTTTAGCAAAAACCTAAAATAATCACATTCCTATACTTTAGGAAGTGGGAAATTAATGTTGTAGCAGCCCTAGGGATTTCAGCCAAGAGAAGAAAAAATAGGAGAAAAAGAGTTTAATTAGAGATAAGAAGGAAAATCTTTGCAAGAGTTGGAATTTTAACTCAAGTCACCAAAGAATAAACACCAGGTTCTAACCACTATTCTACACTAATTCTTGTGTAAATATTCTTCAAATAAATTCATATAAATCTAATTCAACTCACTTCATTATTCTTTCATTAATTTCTACTCCATAAAACAAAGACTTTAGCACCTCATATAACACAACTATTTCCAAATAAATAACTCCATGAAATATCAAACATATGAATCCAATAGGCTTCATAAAAATATTTCGAATTTGTCAAATACAATATAAGATGCTATACTATGCATGACTTTCCCCATGAATTAATAGTGGTTTGGATCTGGGTATTACAAAAATAGCACACAACTAAGTTGAAAATTGAACCCCAAGATAGCACACAATAGCTATTAAGAAAAACCGAGAGCTGTGTTTTTTCCTTGTTTTTGTATGTTGACCTTTTATGCATGCATACAAACAAAACATAAAAAACCATAGTTTTCTTATTCTTCTTCAAACAAAACCACCACCTCTATACTTTTTGTTTCCTTTTTTCTTTTTTCCTTCTTCTTGAGTGGCTGCTACTTGGTTTCTAAAAAAACCTATAACTGTCTCTCTCAACCCAAGTAGACCGACCATGATTTTATTCTAATTAGTTTATGAGTGTTTTTTAGTGTTGGAAAAATTAACAACAAGGGGCAACAATTAATCAAGCTTTGACAAAAATGTTAACCACTAAAACCACACATATGAGCAAGTATACGCATCATATAGTATAGGAAATAATAAATATCGAATCCATAGTAACTTAGCCTCCCACCTTACTTTACGCAAATCTTTTTTTTTTTTTTATCCAATAGAATAAAGAAATAGAAGTAAATAACATACTAATCTAAAATACTAGAGAATAGACCATATTCAAGAACGACCGCGGGAAAATTAAATATGCAGTGGAAGATAGCAAATAAAAATTTTTCCCGAGCCAAAGTCTAAGAGTACTTACTTCTATGGTGTTTTATTTTAATCACTAGAGTTGGATTTGGATTTGACGGAGCTTCCTGAATGGGAACATCTACTTATTTTGCAAGGACACCAGCTAACCATTAGCTCCTTCATATCAAACACTTACTATGTTTACTAGCTCTTGACCTTCTAGAGTATTCTCTAAGCACTATGGACCTCTACCGATGAAAGTGGAATTAGGGTGAAGAAGATTGGAAAAAGAATGCAAGAGGTGAAGTCAAAAGGGAAAAATGACGAAAAAATGACATTTCAAGAAAACAGTGGTCATTTCATTCAAAAGGAAAAAAACCAAAAGCTGTTTGCTATGTGCAATTTGGTCAACCCAATTCAAGGCAAAGTGATGCCTTTAAAACAAAATAGATTCCTTTTTCTTTTTCCTAAACAAAAGCCAGCCACTGACTTTTTCTTTTATTTCCTTTTTTTTCCCTCTTAATTGCGGCGGCTATCTAGGTTTTCAAATAACCGACAACCGCATTAACAAAATCCTGATGGGCCATGTTTACTGAATTAGTCTAATGACTAATTAAGTAGCTCTCTTATTAATTAATTAACCACTTGAGCCTAAAATAAAATTATCCAATATAATTAATTAATAAATTAATTAAATTTGTTCTTTTATTAATTAATTAAAATACTTGAGTCCAATATAAAATTATCCAAGATAATTAATTAATAAACCAATTAACTAAATTGGCCTAATTAATTATCTAGTCAAAATAAATAATTAATTAGACTCCTAAAATAATTCTTCCAATAATAAATTCACCCAATAAGCCCATATAGTAAATAAATTTACCAATGTTATTTGAGCTACTCTAGGGACCAAAAGACATTATTCTTGGTCGCTAAAATGACCAAAATACCCCTACTAACAAGAAGTGGTATTTTAATAATTTTAAATATTCTATTTATCACCACCATATGAAAATATTGAGCTCAAGAGTAATATTACAACTATAGTGCGTTCGACCTATAGATCTAATGACGAAAATGCCCCTCTAAGTACACCCATCACTAAGATAGGAAAATAGTACCAACTCCTTTCTCAATAATATCTACCATCCTATGATAGCTAGTCTAATAGTCTATGACTTGTAGTATGTATCCAATTAGCACGAACTACCCAAAAGTGTACATATTTAGTCATGTTTTCTAAGGCCCATGATTATTAGATTATCTTAGACAATCACAAGGGTGTGATTTCTTCACGTAATGAAGCATAGAAAATCTATTGTATAAGTTCGTCATAATTAATTAGAGTCATACACCCAATGTACAAGGTTATTGGCCTTGCGATGAGACCTCGCCCAACATATATCAAAGTGTGCAAGTCCAGATTCACCAAACCACAAAATTACACTAAACTCCTAGGGTACTCATCCATGTAGTAGCTACAATAAACCAATCTTTATTTGTTTTACTACTTTGATAAAGATTATTATTGCGTAGTCCAGTTCTACGGATTCTATATACGTTGATAGGAATCGTCCGTGGTATGAAGTCTATTCTAAAGAAGGGGGAAGAAGGACAAAGACACAATACACAGCACTATGGGTCAAACTCCTTTTTAAGACACTTCAAGGTGCATTTCAAGATTCCAAGCAAAGGATGAAAAAGGTTGTCAAGCAATAGAGGATTAAAGAAAGGCCAAGAAGATCAAAGCATAGATACCAATTAGTATGGAGGGCCAAATGAGCACAAGAGGAGGCTGAAAACACAAGAAAATCTAGCTATGCGAAGACCAGCACATAACCGGCACCGGCTCCACCCAAGCAACCAGCGCCAGCCCCTCACTGGACCAAGTCTCTAATACACAGTCGACGCCAGACACATTATCACAACTAGCGCCAACTCTCTTTAAGCAATTCCCTGTTTTGCTGATTCTTCTTGTTTCTTTTTATTTTCTTTTCTAATTTAATTTCCACGATACTTGACTTGTAATAAATATATTTTAGACTTACTTAGGAGATGAATGGCTGATATTACATCTCCTATTTACTAGGTTAAGTTGGTTATCTTTATATAAGCCTCCTTACTCTTGTAATAGATAGATTTTTAGACTTAGAATATTTTTTATAGAAAAACCAAATTCTCTCTAGAGGAAAGTGTGTTAGCGGATATTCCCATTTCAAGACCAAATAAAGGTCGTAGTCCCATCATTGATTCAGTGTCTCAAAACTTCAAAGGGATAATCTAAATCTCTTTTCTCTATTCTTGGGTACTAGTAATTCTCTAGTGTTCTTGATAGGTTGAGTTTTTGGGTGCCTTCAAATCCCATCTTTTTGTTTTAATCTCTTGATAGATTAGGATATTTAGGTGTTTTGAAGTAGGCTAGATTCACAAAATCTTATTGGGTTAATTACATTTGCATTTAGTTCATTTGTGTGTATGAATTTGGTAGGGAGTTGGGTGACCAACTCTAGGGTTCTTGCTCTTCAAAATTTACGAGGTTTTCGCCTACCATATCATAGTAGTATCAGGTCAAGATTATGCTGATTTTAATCAACACAACTTTCTTTAGGCAAGGTACAATTTTCTTCAAGAACTTGTTAAAATTTCCAAATTTTCATCACTTATGTTGGGGCTATTTTTGAATGCTTAGAACTCAATAATGTGCCATGAACTTGATATGAAATTGAACTTACATGTTAGGTTGAAAATTAGTAGCTACTTAAGGTTTCAAATTGTTGAAAATTTGAAGTTATTTGAGTTGAATGGCTACACAAATTTCTGCATATAAGAAATCCCATAACTAAATTTCTTGCAATTTTTGTTGGTTAAAAACTTGAATTTGTGCTATGGGAATATTGTGAATTTAATCCTATATGATATATTGGTGTTTGGTCATTTGGTGTAAAAAATTGTTGATTTGGGGCCAAAACCAAGCTGAAATTTACCATTCAAAGTTGAGTTCAAATTTAAGTTACGAGATGCATACAAAATGTTTAATATATTACATTGATGACTTATGATTACTTATACATGACTATCTGAAGCTTCCATTGATGAACTACATTGTCTCCTAGCATAGTAGAATGTTCTTAGTGAGGTAAATCTTTCTTGTTGCCACTAGAAAGTTCTTTTCTCTTTCAACTTATTTAAGCTTGGAAAGTATTTGTTCCATTTAAACTTTTACTACTAGTTTCTTGAATTTGGTATCTTTAAGAAATCCTATCTTTGAGAGATTGTTGATTATCAAATTGTGATACTTCATGTTTGTGGTACCATCATTTTGCATAGAACTCCTTGATTTCATTTATGCCTACCAAGTGTTCGATAAATTGCTTCTAAGAGTCCTTTCATCTTATTCCTTGGAGTTTAGCTAAATTTATCAATTTAAGCTAAATCCTTTGAATTGGGAAAAAAAAAAAAGGCGAGAATGTGAGCTCGTTGTTCTAAAAGCCAAAGAAGACTGTGAACACAAGGATTGAGTGACACTGTTTGAGGACAAAACACATGAGGGAGTGAAGTAAGGAACTTTTCTTGTGTGTTTTTCTACTCAAAATTTCTCTTTAACAAAAAAATGGCTTATGAGAATTCATGTGATTGATAGGGGCTACATTCATCAAAATTTTCCTAATTATTTGCGGTTAATTTGAGATACTTTTGATGCAATAACTAGGCATATTGTTTCCTATTTGGTATTTTGCTTGTAGAAAGAGTTTTTGATGAATTTGTGTAGAATTAAGTTAATTTCGAGCAAAAAGGAAGAATGTCCAACTTGTACCTGGCACTAGGTCTGGCAACTGCACCAGCACCGGTCTAATCTGGAAAAATAGAGAAAATAGAGCACAAGTTCAGGAGCAAAATAGAATACACTTGGCGCTAGGTTGGTCGAAAGGACCCAGCTCCAGGTCTAGTCTAGAACACGTAATTTTCTACACGAATTTGGTATCTTCCAAAGGATTTTTGTATTTTTCGAATCCTACTCGGCCAAGACTCCTTATGCCATGAAGTTGGCATTAAAGAAGCTTATTTAAACAAGAAAGAGACAAGGGAAAGTAGTGAATCCAAGGATCAAAATTTTCAATCACTCAAAGAATGAGAGATTCACTATTCAATGAGCATTATTCAAGAAGGTTTTCAAAGAGAAGAATGAGGGCTTGTCTATGAGTTCTTTCTTTTACCTTTGTTTACTTTTTCTAGAATAATGATGTAATTAATTTTACATTGTAATTTGACATTGTTTTTGGAATTCATGATTTTTTGAATTAATTTAGTCTTTTGATCAATTTATTATTTGTCTTGGGATTTGATTACTTGTTTCGCTTACGGAGTTGGTTGATTGATTCCTCCTGTTAACTTGCTTGAAAAGGGGGTTGATAATGACTTCAATTAATTAATTTCATACTTGTTATCTATTAACTTGAAAAATAGGTTAATTGTTAAGAACTTGGGTAATCTAAGGTTGGTTGATGATTGCTAGAATATGGATTCATTAACTAATTCTATGCGTTAAATCACCTAGAATATGGGGGGTTTATATGAAGATTGATTTTAATACATCTTTGGAATAAATTAGTTGAGATAGAATATTTTCACTAATTTAACTAGAAGATAGTGATTCCATAAATTACAAATGAAGTAGGTCTATATTAAATCTTTCATGAAACCAAGATGATAATTGATTGTGATATGTGCTAAGTGATTCATTGTTTTGTTTTCAAAAGGCTTTGTCTAAATTGCATATTTCACATCCTTGAGTTGTATATATTTTTCTTTATTTTTCTTTTTATTATCTTATCACTTTATTTGGTAAGTTAAATAATAAATGAAAATGTGATTAGTGTGTACTTATTCCTTTGAGGATCGACACTCATTAATTCCCTATACTATGCTTGCGACGCGTATCCTTGCTCGTATGTGTATTTTGGGATTAATGTTTTAATTAAAACTTGACTAAGGGATGAATTTAAATTTAATAATTTTTTACACCCTAAACATATGCATCAATGATTCATCTTCTATTAGTGCTCAAGGTGAAGTAAGTGATTTATATAAATGCCATGCTCAAGTAAAGGATAATATGATAGCTATAATGATGAAGAATGGGCCTATGAGGAATTCTAAGATAATTGTAAATTGTTGTATAAATCTGATGAAGCGCAAAGAACTAGTGGAGGTAGGAATAGTGGAAATGAAAAAAAATAAAAAGTTGTAAGCATATAGATTATAAGAGTGACAGAATTCTTGTGGGAGGACCTCCAAAGAGAGCAAATGGTAGATTGCAAAATTATACAAATAATGGATTGCAAAACAAGCGCGAGTTTGTGCAAAAGAAGAAGGAGTATGATTGTTCTAATTGTTGGGGAAAAGGCCGCTATTTTTACGGTTGTCCTAATAAACCACAATGGAGGAAGGATATGTTGCAAGATAGTAGAAATTCCACCTATAGACATACCAAAGCAACTTATCCCAACAAATGGGTACATAGGAGATTTTATGGGGCATAAGGCGATAAACGAAGGAATGCGAAGGCAACCCCGAAGGAGAGTAGACCCCAAGAAAGCCACTTATGCTAATCCTCGATTTAATTAATCAAAAGATATGGGAAAATAGAAACTTCGAGGGGTTGGTGTTAGAACCTTTGCATACATCAAATATGCATTACACAGCGGAAATAAAAAGATTCTATGATAAGACGACTGAATGTATGTGTTATAGATGGATCAAAAGATTTAAAGACAAGAAGACATACCTTTCCCAAATGCCTCTTTTGTTCAAAAATTTCACCTGCTAAAGGCGTGATCCAACACAAGCCACTAAAGTCTAAGTGTAAGCTCCCTCTAACAATGTCCACACAGAGGATATTTATTCAAGAATGCTAGAATACAGTCTCTACGCTAGCAGAGAAAGAATGGCAGCTAGGGTATCATTTTTTTAAGAATAGAAGAAGAATGAATCAGAGAAATGAAGTCGTACGAGTGCTCTATGTTTTTTTCCCTCCTATTAAAGTTGAAACAACCATTCCAGAGTAATCCAAGGAAAAAACACAGAAACATATGTTTCTGTGAATTCTAATCAATTAGAATTCAATAATTACAATTGGAAACTATAAGTTTTAGCAATCACAATTTGGCCCAAAATTGTAACTAATTCTAATTTGACCACAATAACATTCCTTCTCACAACTATTCCCATAATATTATCAAATAACCTCTTGAGTACCTAATCCTCTATTATGTGTGATCTATTAGGTTTCCTAGTCTATTGGTAGCGAATAAGAATTAATCCAAACGTCTTTGAAATTAATAATGTTTAATAATTTAGAATTAATCTCTTAATTCTAATCAGGGTTTGTTTATTAATTCATCAATTAATAAACCCATATTTAGCAGATCATGAGCGGTATCTAGCTACACATCATGACTACCCAAGAGTGTAGGAAGTCAAGTGTTTTGACATGAACCCTTTAATAAAAGACTACAGTGCAATAAATTTCCTTTACCATACAATATTTCATTCAATTTGGAGTACGAAATTAGCGCCAACTACCTCTAGAATATATATTAATTCTGGCCCGAATATATTTGTACTTGTACGAAGAATTCACTACTCTACATGTGTATCAATTGAAACTATTATCAATATACAATCACCTTGGCCAAGGATTTCACGAGCAGTAATTCCAACAAGTGGCCGTGAGATATTCACCCCAACTATTTGGAGAGGTGAATCCATTATTTACCTTCTCAATTATTTCCTTTCACCTCACATTATACCCAATATCCATCCTATAGGTGGCTCTCGATCTAGCTCTAAAGATTCATGTGGTCTTGTTCTAAAAAGAATTCTAGAAGAATTCTTGTCCCCATTATTTTTGCAAGCCTTGTCCTAATCTCTTTGAATTTAAACTATTCCTAATTCTTTAATTCATTTTTCTATCCATAAAATTCTTGGATAATTACCTTGCTTGGAATTTCGAAATTCTAGCTCTTGTGGGATAGGAGTTGGTCAAAAATTTGGAGGAAGAATATGAAGAGGTTAATCAAATCACCATAACTATTTCTTAAAAAAAAAAAAACACCATCTTCTTGTTCTTGTTTTGGATAAAAATCTGAAAAATTTTCCCGATTTTCTTCAAGGCTGGTTTTTGAAATTTTCAGCAAGCTTTCCCTACCTAATTCTTGCAAAGAACCAACCATCTTTTGTGAGAATGAAGGCTGAAATGCTTTGGATTTTTGCAGCTTCACAAACTATACCAAACCAGAATTTTTTTCCAACAAACAAGCAACCTTTGAACATGATCTTGAAGTCATCCGTTAGTACTCATGAACAGCTGAAACTTTCTCTTTTCTTCTTCAAGATGATGGCTGGAAAACCACCATTAATGGACCTTCAAACACCCTTAAATTCTAGCTGCAAAATCATTCCAAAGAAGACCAAAAATTCTGCACAAAACCATTTCAAATCTTAGGTGTTCTTTAGCCTCAATTAAGGCTAAAGAACTTCATCAAGTTTCCACCTTTGCCTATTCAATGCTAAGGCCGAATTTCTTCAGCAAACTTCATCAAGTTTCGGCCTTCATACAGCTATGGATAGAACCTCTTGGCTTTTCCACCTACCTTGATCAATAGGACTCCATTAACATAACTCAAAATACTCATATCTTCACTCTATTCAAATTTATTCAAACTTCAAATTAAACTCCAGATTTTGTTTCATTAAACACTCATCTAGCTACTTAATAACACAAAAAATTCCTCTGTTATTCCATAGCCAATTTCTGCCAACCCAAAGCTGAAATAACTCTCCATTCCTTGGTTAAATCATTGCTAGTTCAGCCATACACTATTGAAGGACAACAAAACCTTCCAAGAGCAAACACCACGCAATTGTATGCCTCAAACATCTCTACTTTTCTCTCAATTTGAATTTTGAAAATTTTGAAACACTCTCTCTCCTTCTTGGATAACCGAAAGGCTCCCCTAAGCTAGGCCATTCAGCCATCAATAACATAACACACACAAAATCCCTTTTTCTCTCAATCTCTCTCAAGAACACACTACACATTTTCAAGCCAAAATCACTTCTAAACATCTCCAATCACTCCCAAACTCTCTAAACTGTTAGTATTCAACCTATATTCTTCTTTGGTGCACTTTATAACACTAAAACAAACAAAGTTGAACCTTCAAGTGGATCAAACCACCCTTTTTTGTTCAAGATTCGAAGAACACTAAAAAGGTAAAATAAGAACAATTTTCTTGTTCTTCTTTTCTTCAACTTCTATATATTCTTCTCTTCTTACTCTCACTCTTTCCTCTTACTCTCTCCCTCTCTCTTGGCCAAAATAATGGATGAACAACGTTGGACAATTTCAGATCATTAAAGCCATCAAGCACTCGAGGTTCTCCTTCAACAAGCAACATCTTCAAACTTCAAGCGTCATCAAACGAGTATTTTAAACACAACTCTTCTTATTTATTTTGATCTCAAGATAGATAGAATGGTGTGGTTAGATTTTTGATTTGTTGGAGGCATGATAGAGACATGTATATCATTTGAAGATAATGAATATATGATTTAGAGGTTGAGTGAGTTTAAGCCTATTGCATTAAGTATGTGAAATTATGGTTTGTGAATATGATAAACTTGGGAGTGGATTCATGTTATAAGTTCATATGCCATTAGTAGAAGTTAGTTTGATAGAGATTATTACTACACATACCATGCTTATGCACTTATGTTGTTTTAGCCAGCAAATGCCATGCTAAAAAATTATTACTAGTTTAATCCTATCCTTGTTGTAACATATGTTAATTCAAGTCTATTTTTTTGGATAGTTTAACATGTTATTTGTTGAATCCTTGTGTGTATGAATATGTGCAAGGATTTTCTCTACCAATAAAATTATTGTAAAAACTACCTTTATTATTATTATTATTATTATTATTATTATTATTATTATTATTATTATTATTATTATTATTATTATTATTATTATTTAAATTAATGTACTAAATTCATCTTAGATATTGGGCATGACATAGACTAAGTATATTGGGCAAGACACAGACTAAGTAAATATTAACAACACAAAGTAGTTTCGAAATTGGAGATTATCTAAAATATTATTATTTTATTAGTTAAATAAATAGAATATTTTTATTAAATATAAATAATAATATATTAGAATTAATTAATATCAAATGTCTTTTATACTCATATTATTATTAGTTAGCCTTACTAAAACTTTTATTTACACTCATAAATATTACTCCGGGTAGGATACGGTATTTTAGGCTAAAAAGTGGGATTTTTGGAAGCTGGACAGGGGATAGCCGGCGCCAGTTCCAGTGCTTCAGACCAGTTCTGGGTGGCTTGGTCTCGGGGTTACCAGGTAGCCGGTGCCGATTCTCTTCTTCCAACTGGCATCGATTGCCATCTGTAATGTCTGGAAATTCTTTACCACTTCGTAATGTGAAAGTAGTTGTTTCCTCAATGGCTATTGGGGTTTGTTCGTGAAATTTTATCACCATGTCCATCAAAAATCAGATTTGTTGTTCCATGTTGCGGATCATCACTTCGAATTTCTCAAAGGTGGAATCTACTTCTTGGAACCGCCTCGTGACATGAACAACAAATTTTCCAATTACGGTTTCGAGCTCTGCTGATTCTGGTGCTGCGTGTGTCATCTTAGGAGTGCAATGGAGGTACTGCCCCTCATTAAACTGCCTCGGATTCCAATTCGCCATTGCTCCTGAACATAGAAGCGAGTTAGATACAGAATTAATGATTAAAACAAAATTAAAAGAATACAAAGTTAGTTAGCAGAACATAGTCAAAGTTAGTAGGTTAGGTTACATTGGTATACATACATACACAAAATACAAAAGATAGCACCTTTTTGCGGAAAGAACAAGTATACATATTTATATATTTGCATATTTACATATTTACATGGTTAAATCAACAAAATCCAAGCTTTCATGATATTGTTCCTCGACAACGGCACCAAAAACTTGATGCATATTTATTTGGGTATAAAAATCATATAATAACTAAGCACAGTCTCAATTAAGTTTACATTAAAATGTTAACCCCAAATTACACATATGAGCAAGCGTACTCATCATTAACATAGCATAGGGTTCAAACGAGTGTCGATCCTCAAGGAACAAGTATGCATTAATCCATTTTCTTTCATTATTTAACCGACTCAATAAAGTGAAAAAGAAATAAAATAAAATAGAAGAAAATAAAAATAAAAATATATACATGTCAAGGATGGAGAAGTATGCAACTCAAATCATTATTTTGACAATCATGATCTTAAAGTACCCAATCATTATCATAACTAATTATTCTCTTAGCATCATGAAGGATTAAGATAGATTCACTTCGTTTTCAATCCATGAAATCACTACCTTCTAGATAAATTAGAATCACTTGGTCTCGTCTCAACTAACTCATCCAAAAGATGTATTAAACACAATCCTTGATTAAATTCCCTTGGTCTCGGCGAATTTAAAACATGAAATTAACCAATGAATCCTTGGTCTCGGCAAACATCAATTAACCTTTAATTACCTAGTCCTCATCAATTAACCCACTTGGTCTCGGCAAGTTACAAAAAATAAATATGAAATTAATAAATTAAAACCACTACCAACCTATTTGGTCTCAGCGAGTTAATGGAAAGAACCAATCAATTAATCTCGTAATAAGCTCAAGTAATTAAATACCAAGAAGAACAACCAATTAATCAAAAGATCAAATAACTCTAAATATCATAAATATCTAAAATAATGTCAAATTACAATAAAACAATTAACACATCATTATTCAAGAAAAAGAAAACAAAGTAAAAGAAACCACTCATAGACAAGCCTCCTTCTTCTTCCTTTGAAGACCTTCTTGCACAACCCTCCTTGAATTGAGGAATTCCTTCTTTGATTTGAGTGATTTTCTATGATTATCAATGAATTCTCCCATTTTCCTTTGTGTTTTTCATCTATTTATTGGCTTGGAAAGTGCCTAAACTTGTTGGTGTAATGTTCTTGGCCGAATAGAAGTTGGAAGATACTAAAACTCCACAGATTACCAAAAACCAAGTAGAAAAATCACAATCCTGCCTTTTCCCCAGTGCATAGTCGGCGCTGCCTTGGCTCTCGGAGCCAACGCTGGTTTAGTTCTGGTTCTCTATTCGTTCACCGATTTTTTTTTCGAATTCCGCACAATGTATTCCAAAATGCAGTCAGCGCCGCCTTAGCTCTTGGAGCCGGCGCTAATTCCACTCTGTTCTGGTCTATTTCACCAATTTTTCGTTGCCTCAAAGTTCGTATCAACAGTGCATGGTCGGCGCCGCCTTTCTTCTATTTTGCCACATTTTTGCTTCGTTTTACCCCAAAAATCTGTAATAATGAAAAAACTACCTTTCCAAGGGTAAAATCTCAATTATGAAGGAATATGACTAGTTATTGAACAAAATGTATCACAAAAAAGCCTCAAATAACTAGGAAAAATATGAATAATTTAGCCCCTATCAAACTTAATGGTGGTTTTTCGTGCATTGGAAATAGTATCAACATAAGCCACAAATAATTAAGTTTTAATTAAAATGCCAAACACTAAAACTACATAATAGGGCAAGTACATCTGTTGCATAGTATAGGGAATAGCGAGTATCGAATCTACAGAAACTTAGCAATTACCATAGCTTTGGTCTAATCTCATTGTCTAGCTAATTAAATATATAAACTACAAATAATTACACTACACTAGGAAACCTATCATATTTTCACTCAATGAAGAGTCACAAGTTCATCAAGGAATTTGAAAGTGAGAAAGGCCACGTAACAAAGAAATTTTTCCCATTTAACACCTCAAAGATGAGTATCCTTTAGATCCAACTTTATGCACTGGTGTGAGTCACAAATTAATCTCACTCTCTCTCGAGTGATGAGATCCCTAATCCCTAAATTAGATTAATTGGTATTTCTACCTAATTAACCAAACCCAAAAAAGTTGATGAGGGGTCATCATATACAAATATTCTAGTGTTTTTTTCTTTAATTGTAAAAAAAAAAATTATTTAAATCACCACTCACCATACCCTTTTCATCCTTTTTTTTGTAGGAAATAAAGAAAAACTAATTCAAGATCATAAAGATGAAAAGAAGGAAAAAATGAGCAAAAATGAATAACCATTATAGAATTGCACAAGACTTAGGCAACTTAGGGAAGCAATAGCCCCCTAGAGCAAGAAGAGGGTGGCTTAGAGCAAGAAAAATGGTGACCAAGGGAAGTTTAAGTTCCCTAGGCTGCCTAGCATTTGTGTTATTGTATATAGTCCAAAATTCTGGTGGCCTAAGGAAGTCTAGCTTTCCTAGGCTGCTTAGTTGTGTCTTTGTATATATGTATAGCTTTAGGTGGCTTCCCTAGGCCACCTAGTTAGATTTATGTATATGTATAGCGTTAACATAGCGGCCCAAGGAAGTAGGCCTACTAGTAGTATTTCTTAGTGCCATCATGTTTTTGGAAAAACATGGCTGCCCAGGGAAGCACTTGCACAGATTCACACATTTCTACAATTTTTCTTAGTTTTCTTCATTGTGCACTATATAAACTCTATTATAAACTCCAGAAACACATCCCCAGATGGCTAGCAACCAAGACCTCCCTTAGGGAGCTCAAAAGAATCACTAAGAAGTAGAAGATCTGAGAGAAGAAATGAGATAAAGAAGAGGTTGTTCAAGAAAATTCAAGGAAGAATGAGTTCAAGATCTTATCTATAAGTGAAGTGCTTTTTTTTTCTTTGTATTATACTGTGACAATATTGATGTTCATATGATTTTAAATGTATTTGAGAGATGAACCCTAATATATGTTCTTATGTTGGGTTATTATTATGATTTATTGAATTCCTATTTTTTTTTTATTTGACTATTTGGACATTATAGTGTTGCATTAATTATTTGGACTTGATTGATTTATTCAATTGATTGGTTCACTCTTAATGATTTTGAGAGATGGGGTTAGGAGTTGAACGCCAAATTAATTAGCCCAAAGTTTGTTTTCTATTTATTAACTCGAGATAGAAGTTGAAGTATTAGAACTTAGTAGTTAATGAGTTTTCAATATTGCCTAAAGATAGGGATATTGGGGCTTCTGCATGATGGGTGGGTGTAATACTTCCTTGAGTTAGATTGATTAGGTAGAAAAACCAATTAATTGAGTCTTAGGAAAGGAATCTCATAACTTGAGAGAGTGTGAGGTTTATTCTTAAAAACTCATACCGATGCTCAAATTGGGATTTGATAAATGTAGTGGTATGCTCTTTACTAGAGATAATTTTGGTGGATTTCTTCTTATACATGGCATTTCCCGTATTATTACTCGACGATCCTTTTGATTTTTCTCGTGTGGGTCTAATGTACTCTCTATTGTAGTTGTTTAGATTAGTTTTATTTACCTTATCTCTTTATTCATTTTGGCTAGACAATGAGATTAGAGTAAAGTAGCGGTAATTTCTAAGTTCCTATGATTCGATACTTACTATTCTCTATAATATGCGATGGGCATACTTACCCGTATGTGTGGTTTTAATACTTAGCATTTTAATTTAAAACTTGATTTTTGTAAATTGTTTATACTATTTCCAATATATGCAAAACCACGCATCATGTTTTTGACGTCGTTGCCAGGGATTTGCAATATCATGAAAAACTTGAGTCTTGTTAATTTAGTCATGTATATATTGATAAATACCATGTAAATATTTGTTTCTCTATTCGTGTATAGTACTAACCGTTAATTGTAAATAACCTTCGTTTCCTTTTTACAACTTGTTTGTATGTTGTTTCAATTCTTTATTTTTTGTAAGAGAGATAAATAAATTGTATTAGATCCCAATGTGTTGCATTATTATGGTTGTTGTATTATGATTATTATTATTTATATATTATTTTCTGTAGATATCTTGGAAAATTAAATACACATAATGGATTTTTTAAATTTAAGTTTTACTTTTGTATATGGCTTTATTGTTGTTGTTGGGGAATTTTGTATTTGTTGTTGTGTTAGTATTTTTAGTATGAAAATGTTGTTGTAGTTGGCTATTATTGTTGTTGTTGAGGAAATCTTATTGTATAATAGTATTGCGATTGTTTGTTGTAGTGTAGGCTTAGTTCATTATTATTGTAATGGTGTTGAATATTCTGTTGGGAAACTATTATTAATGTTGTGGAGTTTTCCTTTTTAGCCCTGTGTTGATATTTTTGGTGGTTTTGTTGTACTATATATTATGGAGGTTGAAATTTTGATTGCAGTAGTGGTGAATAAATTGAGGAGTTGATTGATACGTATAGTTGGTATTTTGTGTTGTGGAATGTTGTGGTATGTTATGGTTTCATTGGAGACTAAGTGTGTTAAGTTTTTGAGAACCTTTTGTAAAATAGTTTTTTGTAGTAGTGAAATTATTTTTTGGATTATTTGGGAGATATTATTATACTATGTGGATTATGTAGCATTTGTGGATTGGTGGTTGTAGCGATGAAATTTTTTTGAGTTTATCTTCAATAAAACCACTAAATCCTTGACCCTTTCACTTTTCCTTGGACTCCATTGAGTTTATAGAGTGTGTTGCATACTAGTTCTTGTTCTTGGTATATTGATGCTTTGTTGTATATATAGGATAATTATTGATATTGATATATTAGCATATATATTGAATTAGTGTATCCTTAGTAAAGAGGTTGAGTTTCATTTATTTTGTGGCTTTGTTGTTTTGGTTGTAATATAATTCTTGATACTAAAATATGTTTTTGTATTACTTATATTCGTTGATTTTATGACTTGTTAATAATATTTATGCATATTATTGTTGTTGTTGTTGTTGTATGATGATTTATTTGTTATTAATATTGATCCTAATGAAGTTTTGTACAAATCTTTGTATCCTTTTTATCTATGTTTGCTTTTAAATTATTTTATTTATTTATTATTTTTGTACTCTTGATGTTACTATTTCTTTAGCTATGGTATACTATTGTATTTTTCGTTATATTTGGCAGGATTGAAGATTTTATTCTTTGGAACAATCCTCACTTTCCTTTCCCTCCTATGACACAATTGATCTTCAAAATGCTTTGGGAGTATTTATTTACCTTCTTCTCCCTTTTATTCCTTTTTGTCCCATTGAAATTACTTTTATTGGTTAATTTGTGGCCAATGAGGATATTGTCTAATTTAAGTGTGGAGGAAAGGTTGACTAATATATTATGTACAATTTTGTATTAATTATTTTGGAATTTTCTTGTTTTGGGGCTAAATTTCTTGTTTTTGCATTTTGGCTAAATTTTTTTTGAATTTTTTCATATTGTTGGATTAGTTTCAAGGCTTTTTGGTATGTATATTGATATGTGTGAGTTTGTTTGAGATATTATTTATCTTTTTGCTAGGGAATTCTACTTCATACTTTTCTAGAAAGGTTATTTTTATGTACACTTAGATATTGGGCATGACATGACATATATATATTCTGGTGGTTTCTGCTCTAATTTGATAAATTTTTGTTTAAATCACCACTCACCGACCTTTGTCATCCTCTTTTTGTAAGAAATAAAGAAAATACCAATTCAAGATGTTAAGATGAAAACGAGGAAAATGGAGCAAAAGTGAAGAACCATTGAAGAATTTCACAAGACCTAGGTAGCCTAGGGTAGTAGTTCCCTAGACCGCCTAGAGCAATAAGAAGGCAGCCTAGAGCAAGAAAAGTGGTGGCCAGGGGAACCTTAAGTTCCCTAGGCCGCCTAGCATTTGTGTTATTGTATATAGTCCAGAATACTGGCGGCCTAGGAAAGTCTAGCTTCCCTAAGCCGCATACGTGTGTTTTTATATATATGTATAGCTTTAGGTGGCAGCCTAGGGAAGTCTAGCTTCCCTGGCCGCATAGTTGGATTTATGTATAGGTATAGCGTTAACATGGAGGCCTAGGGAAGTAGCTTGGTAGCATTCCTTAGTGCCATCTTGTTTCTAGAAAAACATAGCAGCCTAGGGAAGTTCCACTTCCTTGGGTCGCCCACTTGTGCAGATTCGCGCATTTCTACAATTTTTCTATGTTTTCTTCATTGTACACTATGTACTCTACAACAAAACTCTATTCTAGCTACCTTTTTTTGGCATCATTAACTAAAAGTGTCGATATAATAACATATTCTCGACATTTAAAATAAAACGTCGACAAATAAAAAATATCCCGTCATTTTTAATTAAAGTGTCGACATATTATATATTTTTTCGACATTAATAAACATGCATCGTAATATTAAAAATATTTCCAATGCTCTTAAAAAAGTAACGTGTAGTTAAATAATGTCAAATATCAATGATGCTTTTTAATATAAGTGTCGTCTTATCCAAAATCATGAGGACACTTTAAAATTAAAGAGTCGACATATTTTATATATGCTCGATATTAACAAAAAAAATCTATCGAGATACAAAAAATATTTTTGAAACTTTAAAAAAAATACTACAACAATTTAGACACTTTTTAAAAATATTTTCTGATTGGAGGAAATTTCCACCCCCTCCTGCTCCACCTATAGCTTTAGTTCCTAAGAATTTTGTACAGCTTGACAATTGAGGTTCATCACTTAGAGGGATGGAATAGAAGCAAGCATTTTCCGTTCACTTGGGATTGAATTAATATGCGGGGAAAGTTTCTTCCAGGGGAATGGCAATTCTCAAACAAGAATGTGTTTGATGATGTTGCTATGTTGATCTGCAATGCTTTGGGTTAGGCTCTATTTTTTGGATCGAACTCTGACATTTTTTTTTTTATTATTTGAATGAGTTTGATGTTGTGTTGCCATGTTAGGAATTATCAAATCGATTATGTATACTATTGTGCTTTTGTTTTTTACTTTGTTGTCTATTCTTGTGTATTTACACGTCTTGGTTACTTTGTATCTTATGATTTTTCTATTTCTTCTTGTAGTTTGATTGTGCAATAACATGCTCTACCAAATCATCAGATCGTTGATTACCCCTGTTTTAAGCATGTGATTGTTGGTGGTGGAGGAACTGGTAGTCTCTTATTTATATTTTGCTATTCATTTTTTGGTTTCATATTAATTTGTGCCATTTTAATTAGTTATGCTTTTACTTCATATTAATTCGGTGGTCTTCGTGATGGCTACTAGTGAGTTCTTGTGTATAGATGTTTCTTTTAAAAGTTATATGGCAGCTTCTTTCTTTTTTCTTGTAAAGCCCGAACTTCCATTGGCATTGTTGTTGAACTATTGTAGATATTTACCATATTGTATCTCAATTTAGGATATTCAAGAACTTTACCTATTACTTTTCTTATCAGGAGTTAATCATTCCCTACCATCCCTACCCAATTATTTTGTGACATAGATGCTATGTTGACAACTAAAAATTGATGCCACCGAAGCCTGCAGATCTGTAGATGAAAAATTATGACTATAAATTTAGTACAATTCACATTAGTTGTTTTCTGAAGCTTTAGAAAGTTTGCAATGTCTCACAACTAGTTGAATATGGCATTTTAGTTTCTTTTGTTTTTTAAATTTGTAGGATGATAAATCAATAACACTAAAGGTATGCATTTTGTTTTCCTTAGCACATTACTTCTCTATCTACCCTTTGCTATGGTTTTTGCCCCTTAGTTCCCAAGTCTTGTATCTCCTTTCCACTATTCAACATTTTTGGGATATTTGTTCCTTGTTTATGTGATTATTCATGTCTCTTTACAGCATTTTTGTTTATCTAGCATTCATAGGCAATGTGCAATTGTATGCTTGATGTTATTGCCCGATTGACCTACAAAAATTTCCAAACATGGAATCGAGATCTTTGCAGGTATTTGTTATTTGATAATGTGCTTTTTAGATACCTTTTTGACAATGGGGTTCTATGTGAACTAATATTTTCTTGAATGCATCAGTGTTTGTGAAAATATTCCAATTGTTCTTTGTGGAAATAAAGTTGCTATGAAGAACTGTCAAGTTAAAGCAAAATAAGTTACACTCCACAGTAGGAAGAATTTGCAATACTATGAGATTTCTACAAAAAGTAAATACAATTTTGAGAAGCCGTTCTTATACCTTACCAAAAAGCTTACTAGGTAAGTAAAACACATTTATTGGTTATTGGAGATTTTCTACTGACGTGATATTGTGGAAACAAAATTTAATCTGCTGTGTTATATGCTAGGGTTCCCAATCTTCATTTTGTGGAATCACTAACCCTTGCTCCCCTGGAAGTACAAATTGATTTGGCTGCACAGCAACAGTAAGCACCCTTTCAAATCTTTTTCCCTTACCTTTAGTTATGTTCGGTTGTTTCAATGTGCATTAGTATAGCTACAAGGTTATTTCTTAATAGCAACCCTTCTACTCTCTTGGGGGACTGCTTGTGTGATAATTCCATTTTAGCATGTCTTCTTTCCCTCTGCGTGTGGGGTGGTGTTGCTAAGAGAAGTTAAAATGACATTTATGTTTGACGTGAAACAATTAAACCATCTCAGGTAACTTTGGGCTCATATTGGGAAGCCTATTTTTTCTTTTCTGACCATATTTTTCTCATCCCTGGTTTGAAAACACCATTAAGAAAATGAATTACATTTTCATTATAGTAAACAAAAGGAAATTTTTTTTACATGAATTTTATCTTTTATGCTATTCATAATTTTAGTGAATCTGTCTATATTCAGGAGTGACTCCCCATTTTTTGGTCTCTTCAAGTAAGTGTGTTATCTTTTCAAATTACTTCAATTACATTTGTTGCATTACGTCACTTTTAACTATTAATTATGTTAATAAAATAATTTAAATCTTTTAAATGTTTACCTTTTTTTCTTTATTTGATACGTAGGGCTATTAGATTTTCCATTAGTGTGCAGCAATTTGAAGACTTCTTTTTTTTCTTTTTTTCTTTTTTTAGTTTGCCAATGAAATTGGACGTTTATATCTAGTCCGATTTATATTGTAGTAAGACATTTGCTTAAATGCTTTTAAATATGAGCATTTAAATATTGCTTGAATTTATATAATTTATTTAAATAAATATATATTATTCATTTTGTTTCAAATTTATCATTGCTTTACAGTTTTGTATCAGACAATGTAAAAAGAAATATTTGTTATGAGCTTTTAAATTGAAACAAATTTACCAAATAATAAAATATAATAATTGCCAAAAAAAAAAAAGTGAGACCAAATTTGGGACACTATTTATATAGTGTAACCAAAAAAAAAAAAAAAAAGTGATGCATTCATAAGTAAGCATAGTTATTTTAGAAACGTTTCAAAAAATATGGTTGTTAAATTTTGGGACATTATGATTGATTGTGTGGTAAAAAAAAGGATGAAATTTATTTTTGTGTCGTTAATTTTGGGATATTTTTAGAACAAAGCATCACTAAATTCAAGATGTTACAAACATAAAACGTAGCCACACAAGCAGGTAGAAATAAAATCTTGTGTCATAAATTTTGGGATAGTTTTGAAAAACTGTCGTTATGTCAAAGACATTAGAGAACTTAAGATATCAAATTTAGAGACGATTATAGGAAAAACGTTAGCAACTTAATTTACCAACGCAAAGTCTTGTGTTGTAAAATTTCTCAGCGGCACCACTTATAGCAACGCATGTGAAGACACTTATAAAAGTGGCGGTAAATAATTTTATGACACAAATTAGCGTCCCAAACAAACTTATTAGCATCCCTAAATGCTTAGTTTGTTGTAGTGATAAACACCATTATAAAGCCTAGAAATGCATCCTTGGTTGTCTAGCAACTAAGAGATCCCTTAGGGTGCTCAAAAGAATCACCAAGAAGAGGAAGATCATGGAGAAAAAAGACGATGAAGAAGAGGTTGTTCAAGGAAATCCATGGGAGAAGGAGTTCAAGATCTTGTCTATGAGTGAAGTGATGTTTTCTTCTTTGTATTATACTTTAACAATGTTGATGTTTATATAATTTTAATTGTATTTGAGGGATGAACCCTAATCTATGTTCTTGTATTGGGTTATTATTATGATATTCAATTCCTACTTTTGTATTTGACTACTTGGGCATTATTATGTTGGATTGATTGTTTGGACTTGATTGATTTATTCAATTGATTTGTTCACTCTTAATGATTTCCAGAGATGAGGTTAGGAGTTGAATGCCAAATTACATAGTCCCAATGTTTATTTCCTTTAATTAACTCGAAAAAGATGTTAAAGGATTAGAATTTGGTGGTCAATAGGTTTTCAATATTGCCTAGAGATAGGGATTTAGGGCTTCTGAGTACATTTTGGGTGATGGATGAGTTTAATGCTTCCTTTGGTTAAATTGATTATGCAAAGAAACTAATTAATTGAGCCTTAAGAAAGAAATCTCATAACTCGAGAGAGAGGTTTATTCTTGAAAACTCATACCAGTGCTCGAATTGGGATTGGATAAAGGTAGTGGTGTACTCTTTACTAGAGTACATGTCACTATACATACATACATACATACATACATACATACATACATACATACATACATACATACATACATACATGCATGCATGCATGCATGCATGCATGCATACATACATACATACATACATACATACATACATACATACATACATCTGCTATGTTATTAAAGAACAGGTGGGGATAACATCCAAACTTAATATTCATAGTAATTGAACAAAAATAGTTCAAAAATATGAAGTATTTAAATACTTTAGTTTTGTTTTATCCTATAACCCCTCCATAAACATGCATAAAGCCAAGCATTTGGCCTTCAAAACCAAGCATATATCCTGCCTCAACCCCCAAGTGCTTTGATAATGAAATACTAACTTAATCTTCTTCCCAAATCTTCACCTACAGTAGTATAAAGAATGAATTTAGTAACAACATTGTAAAACATGTCCAAAAAATATTTCATATTCTTCTAATTAATTAGGTAAGTGAAAAAAGAATTACCAAATGGTGTGGCTAAGCAATAGCTAATTCAACTGAGTCTCCAATGGTTTGAATAATATCTAATGGTCGTATCAATTGTTCATCACGATGAAAAGAAGCCATAACCACTACTTCACACTATCTCTCGCCCAACCTTAGGCCCCCAACTTCTTAGGATGGATCTAAACTTTAAATGTGGCCATTTGCAACTACTTTAGATACATCCAACATACTCAAAATTAACATATATGCATGAACCTACAATGTAAGCATATGCTAAATCAGTCTAGTTCTAGAACTTGAAAGTGTTCGTTATCTAAAAGTAAGTAATTCTACACACGTCACCAGCAAATAATCAAGCTAAACCCAAAACATGATGTTTTTGTTACAATTCTATTTCAAAGAAATATTAGTAGATAATCCCAATGTAGGTGAACAACAAAGTGGAAAATGGCAAGTTTAAGTATTGTATATTAAATATCTATAGTAACATATTCAGACCACAAAAGAAGTTGCATGACTACCCAAAAGAACCATAAGAAATTGATGGTAGAAGACAAGCATAGTCCTTTCCAAGAAGAATAAAAAAACCAGAAAAACATTTTAGTGCAATGACTATGAATGACACAAGGATGTAATTAGAATCAATGGTCTTTCCTCTTATTTCATTCTTCTTCTTATTTATCATCCTTATTTTTCATGTCTTGTAGCAACAAGCAACAAATGATGTTTCCTAGTATATGTAGGAACAATGCTTAGAAATAGGGATATCTATCACAATAAATGTTGCTGGATTTCCAGCTCTAAATAGACAGAAGTACATTACATATGAGTGCAGCACTCTAGTGTCAAATATTTATAACTTCCACATGACACATCAGATAAACATACACATGTATCATAATATTCATAGTGCCACACACAAGGTTCGAAAACTACCATAGAATAGCAAAATGTTTTAGTGAAGTACATTAGATTTTTCCCAACTATGAGACCATATCAAGGTTTATATTTCATAAAATGAAGTACAAATGATTTTCCTAACTATGTGACCATATCACTCTAACTCAAAAATTTGCAAAAGTACCCCAAAACAAAAATCGGCATAAAAATAATCTATTTACTCGGTTTCTAGGGAATAATAGAAGGTAAGTTCATGAGAAACTATATATATATATATACATATATATATATATCATTTCCCAAAGCTCTTCCCAATGCATACATAAAAACTCAGTGACTTATTCAATCAAATAGCTAGAATTGAAAACACCCCAGATTTACGTACATTAACCATCTCGGCAATATTTTAATTTTTCATTCTCCAACAAAATTTCACCAAGAATCACACTTTCATGTCCTTTCACACCAAAATACTCTTAATATAAAAAGACACCAAAATTTCACCAAGAATCAAACTTTCACATCCTTAGGGAAGATGAAGAGAATGTGTACCATCTGCACAAAATTTTGAAGCTTCACAAAATTAACCAACTTCCACATTTCATATAGTTAGGGAAGATGAAGAGAATGTGTTTTTTATTCTAAAAAAATGTTGAGTAATTAATCTATTTTTGTTCAGCTAGTGTTTTTTTTTTTTCTACATTAAGAACAATGAGAAGACTAACATACTTTTCCAAGCATACTAGAAAGAAAGGAATACTCCCATAAACAAACACTTATACTCAAACAATCTGTAATTACCACTGTATTAGCAGCAAAAGAGATGGAAGAACTTCTAGTTGCATCCGTGTAACATTTCTTGAATATTTGTACACGTGTTGGGGAATGGCCTTGTTCCTTTGTCGGAATTAGCATGACACCAGTTATTAATTAATAGCATTTATTCAAAGTAATAGTTGGAATTGGATAAAAATATAAATTTACCATATCATCACGAATTTGACAATGTGTCTTTTTTCCTGTCCTATGATTCATGTTCTTATGTTTCTATTCCTTTTGTTCTTTTTAGACATTGCCATTTTTTTTTTTTTTTGGTACAGCAACAGATAGAATCTATTAGACACATCATTAGGGACCCATAATCTATGCTTGCAGTACTTGGGAAAAATGAATCCCACCATGGTAAAATGTTTTGAATGACTCAAGAAGAATTGTAAAGGTTCAATTGATGAAAAATGATTAAAGCAATAACAATAACAGATAGTTGTAGTTGACTTTAAACAATCATATAAGCAGTCTTACTTTAATAGCTGCATTTGACATTAAACTACCACATGAAAATGTTCAACTAACACCACAAAGAACAAGCCTCAACCTAATTGTTCTAGTCAAAGACCATTTTGAAGAAACTGGAAAAAGAGTGCATTAAAGAGGATCCTCCGTGCTACTATCAAAGTTTACACCCAAACAGCCAAAATAGATCCTTGTTGGTCATTCTTTTTGGGATCAAGCAAACCAAAAATATTCTTGGTGACGAAACTTATTTGTCCAAAACTTCATTCATAAGGTGACTTACATTTCATTTACAGAACTAGATAAAAGTCTATAAGAAAAGTGCTACTTTTCCAACATATATCAAGAAGGGAAAGATACCTTCCCTTCAACTAAAGCCACCTCTTGTGAATGGGGACCTGTTTCCGTTACTTACTTCTCCTATAAAAAATAAAGCCCACAAATTATGTCGCGGACATAAATATACAAACTATATGAGGACACACTAAATACATTGTACCTTGATCTTCATTTTGTTGCATGTTACATTGCTCAACGGTGGCTATATGTTCAACTTGTTGGTCTTCACTTTGTTGGAAATTACGTTGTTCATTTGCAGTGGCTTGTTCAACTTCTAGTACTACTAGAAAATCAGTTTGGGCATCAACTTCATGGCTTCTCTGATTGGTACTTCCTCTTTTTCTCCTAGTTATTGCCATCAATTGTAAACCAAAAGCAGAAAACCTTTATGAAAAATAGTCAAAGTAATAGCATTTACATTATACAAGTGAAAAATACCTAAAAAATATGGTAACTACCTAAAACAGTCAGCATAAAAAGAACTTACCTTTAGCAACTATTTCAACATGATAAGACATTATACAATAAAAGTTCAAACATTATATGAGTGATATAAAGATCAACAAACTTTATAACACAATAAAGATTAGGAGCTAAAACAAAATTAAGTAAACAAGAAGTAATTGCCAAAATCCATGAACAATCACCAATACATGAGCATCAAAAGGGGAAAAAAATTTCATATCCTTGAGAGAAAATTAGTTAAAAAATGTTGAGCTTCATTAGGAACAGTTAGAATGATAAGCTTCCAAAATACAAATACTTGAAAAATAAAAAAGAGAAAAACTAAACCAACTATACAAATGAGAAGTTTCTTAAGTAGATATAAGATCAACTTCAACTCCATCAACCCCTTCATGAACCCAATTGACTTCATTAATTCCAAAATTCCCTTGAATGTTACAAGTTTTATTTTGCAAATACATCTCACCATTGACTGCTGACACCATGTTATACACAGGTTTAGGGTTTGTGGCTATAATTATTTGCCAATTACTTCATGTTATTATCCTCAAGATAAAATAAGACAAATTTGCAGGTTGTTATTTAATGCCTGCCTTTTAGTACTTGCTTGTAGCAAGATTGAAAACCACAACTTCATTTGAAAACCAGTAAGATTCAGCACCGCAACTTCATTCAAAACCATCAAGGTTCAGCAATTGTTTATCTAAAATTTCATAGAAATGAAATTTCTATCATGATAATAGTAGTTATGGGCATTCTTAGCATTGTTTAGGATGATTTTAAAGCATTATATGGATGACCATCAACACCAGCAGTTCCCATGGAATAGATAAAAGGAACGTAAGTTATGAGAGGGGAAAAATTGAGTTGACAGATTTCCAATAAAATGCATAATTCAGCAGGTAATTGCTTTAACAACCAAAAGGCCCATTCCCTTGGGTTGTTAGTATTTGAAATAACAATAAGCCGTCAACAACAGATGCCCCACTAGTTTTATATAAACAATACTATTAAGATATGTCGTACAATCTCAATCATTTATTCTCATAGTCCTGCCTAAATACTATTTAAAAAAAAATAGGGTTGTGTTAATGCCTTGGTGTTTATGAGTTTGTAAAATGCATCAGCAGCATTTTCTGCCAAGACAAAGTATTGAATTATCAATCCATTACTATTTTGGTAGGTTTGTTATTTATATTTCATTATTTTCAAATTCTTCTGGACTTTATAGGTACATCAACTTATGCTGACTCTGCAACATTGGATAAGAACAACGCTGCCTAAAATAAGGAAGATACATGTATAGTTTCTTTAATAGTTCATAGAGATTTTAAAAATATTAACTAGATCAGCTATCTTTGTATGATAAATAGATTCACTTCTTCTCAAGTATTTGTACCATTTTTCAACATTAGTAGAAATGGTCTATTCTTCCTATACCCAGTGTTTTCACTTTAGTTGTTTATTTCTATGGTTGATACTTGTATAAGAGATACTTTTTGAAATGATGCAAGTCCTCCAAATATAAATGATTAATAAGAATAGTTGTTACTTAGAACTTGAATATTTCTTATGATGTTTGATATTGATCATATGTTTCTTAGTTGTGCTTTAACATTCTAAATTAGTGTCTAAACTATGAAAATAAGAAATACATATATAGTTAGTTCCATGAAACTATTCACCTTGATGATACGAGTCCTTTAAGATCAAACTTTTTACTTTGATGGTTTACTAGCCTCTTCTAGAAGGAAACCACTAGGTCATTTAGGGGAGAGGGTACACTGACTACACTCAGAATAAATGTCGAGAAGTGAAAACAGTAAAAATTTCATCAAATAGAAGAATGAGATTCGGTGCATTTTTAAGGAAAAAGCTATCTGTAATGCGACTAGAATTGAAATTTCCTATACACATTCCTTATCTAGATGAACAAAAGACCTATGCACACCTATTTTTAAGACATTATGTATTCTAGTTCCCTCCCCTACACAATATTTGAAAAAAAACCCTTCCATTAATCCAGTTTCTTCAAACTCCTAGTAACAAAAAAACCCAATTTTCAAACCCTCTATAAGTCCAAATCAGAAGCCCCATTTCCAAAGAAACATAAAAGCACGCAAACAACAAAAAAGAAAAAAAAACCACTTCTTTAATAGAAATTGACAATACGAAAATATATAAGAATGGGGTTAGGATAACCTATTTGGCAATGAAAATGGGGTCAAGCTTTCCACAAAATTAACTAACCGAATAGATCTAACCAGTTATTTTTAACGCACAGCCATGGTGAGGAACACATCTTCAAAATGTTGTCGATTGGCTTCGTGTTCTGCAACTTTCGACTATTTATTGATGTGAAGAGGAAATAAGGTGAGAAAGATAAGAGTTTTGATGTGAAGATATTACACGGTGAACAGTCAAAGAGGAGAAGCAATATTTTGATGGATTTTCTCAACTCTAAAACTCGCGCATTTTTTCAATAAAATGTCTAAATAGTGAGCATTTTCTTCATTACGGTAAGAAAGTGTCAGGAAAGTTGTGTTTTGTTTTGTGAAACAAATTTGTGTCATAATAGTATACCAATTTAACAAAACTATGTCATTTTGTTTTACTGTAATGACACTAAAAATGTAGTATCATTAAAGGTATTACAATATTACACATTTTAAAAAGCATCACTAAAAATATGTCAAGAAAGTCATTTTTTCTTGTAGTGTACTCTCTATTGTAGTAGTTTAGGTTGGTTAGTTTTTTTTATCTTATCTATTTATTCATTTTGGCTAGACAAATGAGATTAGAGCAAAGTAGTGGTAATTACTAAGTTCATGTGGATTCAATACTTGCTATTTTCTATGCTACGCGATAAGTATACTTGCTAATATGTGTTGTTTTAGTGTTTAGCATTTTAATTTAAAACTTGATTTTTGTAGATTATTTATACTATTTCTAATGCATGAAAAACACATGCATCATAGGTATTAAACACCACTCATAATCTCAAACCATCCCAAAGCCATAAAATCCTTATCTCTAAGCAATTTTATAAACCATTTGGCTATTAACCTTAATCTACAACCTCTCTCTCAGGTTAATTGAAGATGACAAACGTTAAACTAGTTAAGAGGGTGTTCCAACCTTAACCCCATTTCTCAAAATCATTCAGGTAGAACAAATAATTGAAAAGATTTAACTAAAACCCATTCAACCAAAAACACAATGAATACAAATAACCAAATGCCACAGAGATAAAATTACAAATCTAAGAAAAATACATCAACTGAAGGTGTAAAATAGAATACAACCCTCCATTACCATTATAAATCAAAATTTAGTATAATATTGGCAAAGTAGGATGCATGATGCACACTTAGTTCCTATACCGAGGGCTAGTTACCTACTTGAATACCAAATGCCACGCTTCGTACTTGCAAACTCAGAAGCTCGACTATAGGCCTGATAGCATTCACGATAAACTATTTGGCCACCATTCTCATTGTGCCAAAATAGATATCTTAAATTGACAATGAGTACTTAGACCTATTCTTATATATTCTTAATACTTATAGCAGAATTCTATGTGGGATCGAGGTCTCACACCAATAATCCCTATCACTACTAAATTGGGTGTTTACAATTTAGCTTATATTAAGCCTTAAATCAAATCTATACTTATGAATAACTAAGGGCACATAAAATGCACATATTATGGAAAAAGGAAAAAATATAGAAACCACCAAGAAGATGGGTTTATACAAATCCCTACTAATTTATTAATAATAAAAATCAAGAAGGTTGATTGGACCAAAACCTCTATTCAATTTACAAGTTGTACATGTGTAGAAAAGAAAGTTGCATTCTATCTAAGTTAGAAAGGCCCCTTGCTTCCTTAGGAAGAGAATTAAAAGAGTGGAACTTATTACAAGTGTTAGAAAATCAACCAAAATTAGCTAAACAATAAGCTACATTGTTCTATTCTCTAAACACATGAAAGAATATTATAGTGTCGAATTTGCTCCAAAGAAAATGCGGTGTCTGGAAAGAAAAATATAACTGCTAAGGGATGGGAAATCTGCCCTCCAGTTGATTAACAAGTGTAAGAGAATACTATTGAATAGTGGCCTTTCTCCTCCCAAGATCAAGACATCATCTCAGTCCCTCTATTAATGCTCTTATCTCAGCATCCATGCTTGAACAATATGCAAATTGGAAAGAGGAGACATTATCACATATGAAACACGCCCTGCTAAAAGGATAAGCCTTGGAAAAGGTTTGCGAAAAAAGAATAAGCTGATGGTGAAGTCTTAAAACAGAAACTGAGATAATTTCCAATCTTGTTACACTTCACGCCTTTCAAACTTCCCACAAAAACTCCAGTAAGAAATGCTTGACTTAAAACTCTCTTCAACCAATTCAGAGTCCAACAATACTTGAGAAATTCTAACAAAAGAACCAATAACCCCAACCAAAATTTCTACACCAAGTAAAGAAGCATAATGCTTCCAAATATGGGCAACCACTGGGCATTCCAATAATCTTGAAGCAACCAAAAGACCAAACTTCATCAAGATATAATCTAATGGCAAGATATCATTTAAAAGCTTCCAAAGGAAAATTTGATATTGGATGTCAAATTCACTCTCCAAATATTACCCAAGTAAGAAAGCATAGTGGACCACTTTTGCCTAGCTACCCCTCAAATGAATGATAAGGGATAATTGACCAAGAAGGATGGCTTCCAAATCATTGTATCCTTATGCAAAATTGAAGCTGATAGAGGAAATAGAAAAAGCACCCTTCTTGCATCAATAGAATCCAGTATAATAGCAAGAAATAAGCATCCAAAAATCTATTTACAACACAATCCGACACTATCAAAGTGAAATAACCGAGTTTAAATATGCCAATATATTGAAACCAATCCAATCATCAAACCAATTCTTTGTCTAAGTGCATCCTTCTCCAAATATGTTATACATCAAGATGCAAGGATATTTAGGAAGCATGAACACCAACTGAATTATATTTGGTTCAAAGAAATGTAGCCCAAAGATTATCCTTCAAGCTGAACTGCCACCACAAGTGAAGAGAAAAAACCACATGCAAATCAGGCCAAGATCGCAAGTTCAATCCATTCTCATCAAATAGATAACAAATAAAATTCCAATTCTTCCAATGTATTTTCTTACCAAAATTAGAATATCCCCACAAAAGATCAGCAAGAACTTTCTCAATGTTATGGAAAAACAACATTGGGAGGGTTAGTGGCTTAAAGATTGCAAAGAGGAGTGAAGGATAAAATGGACCTTATCAGAACCAGATGCCCTCTTTCATTAAGATATTTGAACTACCACCATTGAACTCTAGCACTAATCTTTTCAACCAAAGGCTAAAAAACTGAGAGAGCATAGTGGTATGACATTATTTGTATATTCTTGAATGCTCATATCAGCCCAGAATTAGCAAGGCAAGCCTGCTTGCCCAACACTAAATTTATTCGTATATTCTTAAATGTACATAAACTCCACCTATGAGTTTCGTGGGCTTTGTTTGCGGTGTTCATTACCGGTCTCAAGCTCGGATAAATGATGAGAGTTGCGGTAAGGCTTGTGATGACCAGCGTAAAATATAGTCACATCCATGACATGAACCAATCTACTAGCTCTAAAGGCATTCTCCTGTGTTTTGACTTATGACAAACATTGATGAAGACTAACTTGTATGACTTACATGTAATAGGACATGGTTGACTCAAGTTCTTTCAAGGCATGCATATAAGATTGCTAAGGAGCTCTTGAGGAAATGGAATTCAAAGTGGTAATGGATCAAGAACAACCTCAACTTAAGAGCTCACAAAATCGTGAAGTCCTTGAGAAAGAACTTTAGACTATGAATCATTTTGTTAAGGTATTTTGTGTAAATTCCTATATTTTCTTTATCTTATGATTCAGTTTATTTCTACCTTGAAGCACACAAGCAAAAAGATTTCAAAGTATTAAGTCTTCAGAATTTTGGATTGAGTAGTTTGGATGACTCTACATCCAAAAGATTCATCAAAAACTCTGCGAACAATGTCAAAATATTTCTACCTAAGAAAATGTCATTTTGGACACACCATCATCTGATCATTGAATTCAAAATTTTGAAAAATCTGACAATATGAAACTAGCCGTTTCTAGGCATTAGGGCTTTACTTTTTGCTTCTATAAAAGGTTTCAAAACTAGATTTTAAAGGAGATTTTTGTCCTATCATTCTAAAAAACATTCTTACTCTATAGAATATAAAAATCTCCATTTTCAATAGTGCTTCAAAGTGAAATTTGATTGTTTCAAAAGGTAAAGGTTGTTGGTGCTCATTGATTTGCACATTTGCTCAAAAGTATGAGCTATCTCTGTTTCATTATTACCATCCTTTTTGTATATCAAGGTTGTGATGTATAACCCATTTGGGGGTGAGCCTTGGTTTGTAGTTGATTGAGAGGTTTGGTTAAAATCAAGTGTGGTAATCCTCTCTTGTAATTAGTGTAGGCAAATACTATTGTGGTGGCTTGAGCTTATATAAATCTAGTTTAAAATCTTTAAATGTGAGCTTAAAGTAGTGGATGTAGATCTTAGTAGATCGAACCACTATAAATCTTGTGTTCATTCTCTTTACATTTAATTTTGTCAGGTTGCGTACTTCAGTGCTCAAATATTTTCAATCATTCAAAATAAATCTTTATGATTCTCACCAACCCATCTTTATTCTTGTATTAATTGCACATCTCTTGTCCCATCTCATTCAGATCATAGTTGGTTCTTTAAGACAGCTTAAAAGCTCTTCTTTGTATTTCTAGCAAACACCTCGATTTGAAATACAACAGGAGGATTTTCAAAAATAGATTTTTAAAGAGCATTTTAAATTTTTGAAAAACCTTATTCACCCCTTCTAAGCTTTTTTATTTGGTATCAGAGCGTTGGTCTACTTTTCTTCAGCTAAACAACCTTGTAGAAAAGATCCTTATGGTAAATATCTCCTCTCTTCCCTATGTCGAGGGATCTTTGACAAATAGACCTCCTTTATTCACTGGGAGTAATTACACATTCTGAAAAAAATCGCATGAAGATCTATGTTTGCTTAATTAATTTTGAGCTATGAAATTTAATTGAAAGAGGACCATATGTTTCTTCTAGAAATTTTGAAGGTCAAATAGTTCCAAAATAAAGTGATGAATATGATGCTGAAGACAATGCCAAAATGACATTGGATTTTCAAGCTATGAATATTCTATGTTGTGCACTTGATGCCACTGAATATAACCGAGTAAGTGGTTGTGATTCAACCCATGACATGTGGAGATTGCTTGAAGTCACCCATGAGGGGACAAATCAAGTAAAGGAGTCTAAGTTGGAACTTTTGGTTTATGACTATGAATTATTCACTATGAAGCTAAATGAGAGCATGACTTATATGTTTACTAGATTTACAAACATTAAAAATGGACTTAAGGCTTATGGGAAAAGCTATTCCCTTAGTGAACAAAATAAAAAAATTCTGGATACTTTGCTAAAGATCTAGCAACCTAAAGCTCTAGCTGTGGAGGAATCAAAAGATTTGAAAACTTTACCGACTGAAGAGCTAATTGGCTCTCTCCTAACTCATGAAATGAAACTCAAAAGGTTTCAAGAATCTGATGATCATGACAAAGGTAAAAGAGGAATAGCATTGAAAGCTGTGATGAGGACGCTGACAATAGCCAATCTGATAGTGATGATGGAACTGAAGTGGATATCGAAGAATTAGCCATGATTGCAAAGAAATTCAGAAGAATGTTCAAAAAGGAAAACCTCAATAGAGAAAAAAAGTTTGTAAAAATGAAGGAACAGACCTCATCCTTTAAGCCTCAATGTTATGAATGCAAGTGTACGGAATACTTCATTGCTGACTGCCCAATAGCCAAAGAGAAAGAAGGCAAAATGCTTAAGAAGAAAAAGAAGGATCTAAAAACGAAGAAGGGAAAAGGACTAATAGGAACTTATGATCAAAATAAGTCCGGATCTGAGGAAAATGGAATTCTGAAAATGAAACTGCTAACATATGCTTCATAGCAGTAGATGATAAGGTAAACTTATCCTTATCTAACCTTGTAGCTAAATTGTATGATTCTACTTGTAATAATATTGATGATCCAAATGCTCTTCTTATTGATATGTTCCGTGAACTAAAAAGATTGTCAAAAGGAACAAGGAGATGAAGGTGAAAATTGATTCCTTATCAACTAAAAATGATAATCTGATAAGTGAGAACAAAACTCTTCTTGACTCCATGTGCTACCTGAATGTTAAAAAAGAAATCATTTCTACTTTCTTGAATTGTTCTACTCTTGAAAATTAATGTTTGTATGATAGATTTTCATCTCTTGAAGCCATGACATTTGAATTGATAATATGAAAATGAAAGTTGATAATCTCACTACTTGTATTAAAAATTCACTGATGGTTGAAGCAACCTGAATAAACTTCTTGGAGCTCAACAGATGGCTAGAAATAGAAATGGCCTTAGCTATGGTAATATGCACAAAATAGGAAAACGCAAGTCTTATTTTGTAAAAGCAAGCTCCTCAAATAGAAATTATATATGTTGTACTTATTGTGGTAAAAATGGACACATTACTTCTAGGTGTCGCATTAGGAAAAGCATTGGCTTATAAATAAAAACTAATTGCAGAATTAAAAGAATCACTACTAACCCCTATGGACTAAGAAGATATAGGTACCAAAAATCACTTTCCTATCTTATGTATAGGTACATTCATTGGAGGAAATGAGCTTCACAAAGTACTTCTTAGATAGTGGATGGTCAAGACACATGATCGGAAATGTAGCTCTATTAGAAGATTTTCAAGCAACAGATAATGGGTTCGTTACCTTTGGAGACAAAAAGAAAGGAAAGATAGGTAACATCGATAAAGGATCTTCAACCATTATCAAACAAGTATTATTGATTGAAGAGCTGAAATTGAAGGGAAGAAAAACAGGGGAGCATGCTTCACTGGAAAAAAAACAGAGAGAGAAAAAAATACAAGCCTTAATGGCCGCACAGAAGTGTTAAGATCATACATTTGCGTGCTTTAAACCTACTAGGTTGAGTAGGAGTGGATTGAACGATAGGAATAGCTTAGCCTTGCCCACTTGAAGAAGCTTCTGGTTGAAATCCCGCTAACCTCCTACTTCACCTTATTTGCATGAAATGCCAAGCTTTTCAACTCTCAGAATATGCCACTACCCGACTTCTTATTGGTGAATACTAGAGTGAAGAAGAGTGGTCTCTAATCTCCTTGGTTCTCTCGCTATTGATTAGCAAAGAACCAAGAACAAGGGGAAGCAAACTCACGAGAGAGAGAGAGCTGCCTGAACAGAAACGTGAGAGAGAGTTTTTTTTTGTGTGCTAGAAAGAAAAGCTAGGGAAAATAATAGGGTTTTCTCTATACAAGAGTCTTGTTTATTGTTAGCCAAAACTACGTCTCCAATTATCTAATAAACATATCCTCCGGGATATCATATTTCAAACATCCGGATATTATCCAAAGAATAAGTTTGGCTTAACCCTAAACTCATCTGAACCGTATCTGGAAAAAACCCTACGGTCCAAGCTCTCGGGCCGAAATAATATTTATTATTTTTCTTGGACCCAAAAGGCCCAAAATAATAAACATTAATTATTTATTTCCTGGGCTTATATAAATAACCCAATAAATAATTAATGAGCCCAAATGAACCAAAATAATTAATCTTTAATTATTTATCTCTTGGGCTTATATAAATAACCCAATAAATAATTAAGCATTAATTATTTCCCATTAGTTTAAGCCCAGGTTAATTTCCTAATTATTCAAACTGGATTTAGGACCTGAATAATTAATTAACCAATTAAACCAGATAAATAATTTCTCTCAACTCCTATTTTTTATTTTATTTATTTATTTATTTTATTCCAATCTAATAATAAATTAGACATCCCGAATAAAATAAAATAAAATAAAATCCTCTTGAACTGAGACCAATTCCTCAACCCAAAATTAATTAGGACTTACAAGCTATTCCGAGGACCAAAAAGACACATCGCCTTGGCTGCTAAAATGACCAAAATACCTCTGCTACATAAATAGCTGTTTTTGCATTTTAAATATTTTTTAATATCACCATAAGGAAATATTGACCCCAAGGACAATGCTGCATTAGCAAAGTCTCTGACCTACAGGTGAAATGACTAAAATATCCCTCTACACATCGCCGTACATTTAGAGAGGAAGAAGTGTAGTAACACCCCTCTAAATAACATCTACCATTCTTAGGTTTCTAGTCCAATGATCCACGACTTCCTGGAGTGTTTTCGCTTTCCAAGGGAGCTACCCTAAAGTAAACATCCGAGTCATGTTTCCTAGGGCTCTGGACATTTTAAACCATTCGGACAACTACAAGGGACGATATAGTGTAGAAACTATCTTGTACAAGTCTGTCTTAACTAACTAGTCATATATACCCAATACACAAGTATATTAGTTCTACCAAAGAACCTCAACTATTGCATATCAAAGTATATGCTTCCAGCTTCGTCAGACCACCAACCCATACTCAAGTTGTAGAGCATTAGTCGACGTTGTAGTGGTAGTAGTCTAAGTTTCTATCATATAGTACTTTTAGAAACCACTACTACAGGTCCTGTCCTATGTATTCAAAATACGCTTATATCATAAAGTGAGTGGACTACTCACTGGCTAAAGGTAAGCCATTCCCCATTTGGAATTCATAACATAATAACCTAAACATGATGAGATTCCCATTCTCATCAATAGGTTAATGACAAATATTTATGTGTTAAATAACCCATGATCCATACCTCACTGTGAAAGACCACAATTCACATGGATCACTTATTTAAACACAATGGGTTTGTTCCAAACAAAATTGTGCACAAACAAAAAGTAAATTTAAAAATAAATTCTAAAAATAAATTCTTTTATTAAAATATTCGATTTTACATCAGAAACCTAGTCTAAGTGGGCATACAATCCAACAGAAATATGATTTGCTTAGCATTAGTCAATTATGTGACAATGGTTGCAAAGTTATTTTTTAGAAAGAATCTTGCTATATTATAGACAACTCAAGTAAGGAAACAATTTTTGTAGCTAACCATGTTGGATATGTATATGTATTATATCTTAATGATCTTATGACTCATGATATTAGACGTCTTTCCGTACATGATAATGATGGCTATCTATGGTATAGAAGGTTAGGTCATTTATCATTTGATTTACTAAACAAATTGTCTTCAAAAGAACTTGTTAGGGGACTGCCCAAAATGAAGTTTGATAAAAGTAGAATATGTGTTGCATGCCAATTTGGAAAATAGATCAAAACTTCCTTTAAGTCTAAGAAAATGATTTTCACATCAAAACCCCTTGAATCAATACATATGGATTTTCTTGGACTGATGAGGACCACTAGCCTTAGTGGAAAAAGGTATGCTTATGTTCTAGTAGATGATTTTTCAAGATTTACTTGGACTTTATTTCTCAGATAAAAAAGATGAGGCATTCTCTGAATTTTTTAGATTATTCAAGCATGTCCAAAACTCTATTGGATGCAAATTGATTTCTATTAGGAGTGATAATGGTAGAGAATTTTGCAATAATGAGTTTACCTATTTTGTGATGAGAATGGAGTCTTTCACAACTTTTCAGCTGCTAAAACCCCTGAACAAAATGGTGTTGTTGAAAGAAAAAATAGAACCTTGCAAGAAATTGCTAGATCTATGATTTGTGAAAACTCCCTTCCAAAATACTTTTAGGCTGAAGCTATCAAAACTGCATGTTATATTGTTAACCGAGTCATGTTGAGACATTTTCTAAGAAAAACACCCTTTGAGCTTATGTTTGACAAAACTCCATCAATTTCCTATTTTAAAGTATTTGGCTGCAAATGTCTTGTTCTTATTACCCGAGACAATCTTGGAAAATTTGATAGAAAATCCGATGAGGCTATATTCCTTGGAAACTCTTCCAATAAAAAGGCATATAGAATACATAATAAGAGAACTCTATGTGTAAAAGAATCCGTACATGTTGTCTTTACCTAATCTAACATTTATACATCAAGAAAAGATGATGATGATGTAGGGATTTCAAAAGAAAAAGGCAAAGAATAGCTTAAAGCACCATCGCTGGACATTCATGCTAAATAAGAGGAATTGGAAGGGCAACAAACTAAACAAAGCAAGCAATAAACTGAAGAGCTCACTAATCAAGGGCTACTAAAAGATTGGAAGTATAAAACTAGTCATCCAAAAAAGCAAATTATTGGTGATCCTAGCTATGGAGTCAAAACTAGATGGTATTTTGTAGATAATTTTACTTTATTCTTTAGTATTGAACCTAACTGTATTGATGTGGCCTTGCATAATGAGTATAGTTCTGGATTGTGAATATGTCCGTTTATGATCTTAGTTTAAAATTATAGACTATGAAGATATAGGAGTTTTAATGGAGTCCATATTGAAACATCATTGTTGTTGAGGACAAAGGAGATAAAATATGTGTATGAGTCCATTGTGCATTCTAACAATTTGATTTTTGGCTAACCGAATAATCTGTTTTGAAAATGATTATGATATGCTTTATGTTAAAAATCTCAAATGATAAGGATACTTTTTATTGCTCAGAAAATTTCCTTGAAGTCTGAGATATCTTGAGAAAATTAGGCTGGATCAAAATCTCTGAAATTTTGTTTTTACTTGCACATGCACAGGGGAGTTTTGGACTCACATTTCTTCGATCCAAGAGTCTAGTCTAAAAACGGGTTCTAAAAAGGCTAGCTTCTGTCTAACTTTACTCTATTTTGGACACATATTTTGGACATCCAAAACCTTAAGTCCAAAAGTTTCTTAGTCTCACTTCCCCTAGTTTGGGTGCATATTTTGGAAGTCTAAAATTTTAAGTCCAGTCTTACTTTCAAAACGCACTTTATGGCTTTACATCCTTTGTTCATATATGCACATATTAAGGGGAAGCATCTCATCTTATGATTTATATTCTATACCTCCTTGTGCATATATCTATCTATTCTCATAAGGAATAGTTATGTGATGGAAAGAATTAGGATATGGAGGTAGGTTGGGCCATAGGTTCATTGAGCCATGTTTATGAGTACATGCTTTAAATATTCTATCTTAATCTCATAAGCACTATTTGAGTCCTATAATGAGATATTGCATCTCAATAGAAAATATTCTTATTTCTCTCGGTCTAACATGTCCATACTATACATATTGTTATTTTTATATCACAATTTCACCAAGTTTGTCATCACCCAAAAAGGGGGATATTATTAGTCTTAAGGGCATTCTCCTGTATTTTGACTTATGACAAACATTGATGAAGACTAACTTGTGTAATTTACACGTGATAGGACATGTTTGACTCAAGTTCTTTCAAAGCATGCATATAAGATTGTTATGGAGGTCTTAAGGATATAGAATTCAAGGTGGTGATTGATCAAGAACAACTTCATCCTAAGAGCTCACAAGATCGTGAAGTCCTTAAGAAAGAACTTTAGACTAGGAATCATTTTGTTAAGGTATTTTGTGTAAATTCCTATGTCTTCCTTACCTTATGATTCAGTTTATTTCTACCTTGAAGCACACAAGCAAAAAGATTTCAAAGGATTAAGTCCTTAGAATTTTGGATTGAGCAGTTTGGATGACTCTGCATCCAAAACTCTGTGAACAGTGTGAAAATGTTTCTGGCTAAGAAAGTACTATTTTAGACTCACCTTTTAGAAGCACCATCGTCTGATCTTTGAGTCCAAAATTTTGGAAAATCTGACAACGTAAAACTAGTCATTTCTAGCCGTTGGAGATTTACTTTTTGCTTCTATAAAAGATTTTAAAACTTAATTTTAAAGTAGATTTTTATCCTATCCTTCTAAAAAACACTCTTACTCTGTACAATACAAAAATCTCCCTTTTTAATAGTGCTTCAAAGTGAAATCTGATTGTTTCAAAAGGTAAAGGTTGTTGGTGCTCATTGGTTTGCACATTTGCTCAAAAGTGTGAACTATCTCTGTTTCATTATTACAATCTTTTTTGTATATCAAGGATGTGGTGTAAAACCCATCTGGGGGTGAGCTTTGATTTGTAGTTGATTGAGAGGTTTGGTTAAAATCAAGTGTGGTGATCCTCTCTTGTAATTAGTGTAGGCAAGCACCATTGTGGTGGCTTGAGCTTATAGAAATCTAGTTTAAAATCCTTAAGTGTGAGCTTAAGATAGTAGATGTAGATCTTGGTGGATCGAACCACTGTAAATCTCGTGTTCATTCTCTTTACATTTAATTTTGTCAAGTTGCGAACTTTCTTGCTCAAATGTTTTCAATCATTCAAAATAAATTTTTATGATTCTCACCAACCCATTTTCATTCTTGTATTATTGCCCATATCTTGTCTCATCTCATTCAGATTATAGTTAGTTCTTTAAGACAGCTTAATGAAGATGAAATTACAAGCAAAACATAGCCAAAAAGATAGCTAAGGAACAACAAAAAACGCAGCACTCCTGCGTGAAGAAGAAAAAGGGGGAAAAAATATTTTCTCATTACCTCTTCTTCTTGTTCTCAAAATCGGCTGAACTGGGGTAGGCACGCTCGTAGAAACTTCTGGTGAAATTCCTGCAAGCCTTCTACTTCGTCTTTGCATGTAGATGAATGCCTAATTTTCGATCTTCCAGTATATGGCCTGCCTAATATCATTTTGGTGAAACAACCTAGGGGCCAAAGAATATTTTCTGGAGAAAGAGAGGAAAAAACGTCTGGTATTTTTCCACAGAGAGGAAGCACTGGAAAAACCACGTTATTTTCTTTTCTACTGTTTAACCTAAATAAAACCCTAGGTTAAACTAGATTGGGCCATTGGACTCTTAGTTTAACCTTTTTGGGCTTAATTAATTATTCTAACTAAAACCAAATAAATGGCCCAATTAATAAATAATTAATTTTCCAGCCCAAATAAATCAGTCCAATTAATTAAGCCTATATTAGTTTAGTCCCAGGTTAATCTTTAATTATTCAAACTGGGCCAAAGCCCTGAATAATTAATTAACCCACCAAACTAATTTAATTAATTCTCTCTCTCCATGGACCTTTATTTTATTCTAGCCCAATAATTAAATCAGGCTACTTAAATAAAATAAATTCCATTTAATTTAAGATCAATTCTTTAGCCCATATTTAATTAGGACTCACGGTCAATACTGGGGACCAAAAGACACACCGCCTTGACTACTAAAATGACCAAAATACCCTTGCCATAAAATAGCTATATTTTGCATTTTAAATATTTTCTAATATCACCATAAGAAAATATTGACTCCAAGGGCAATGCTACGTTAGCAAAGTCTCCGACCTATAGGTAAAATGACTAAAATATCCCTCTACACATTGCCGTACATTTAGAGAGGAAGAAGTGTACTAACGCCCCTCTAAATGACATCTACCATCCTTAAGCTTCTTGTCCAATGATCCACGACTTCCTGGAGTGTTTTTGCTTTCCAAGGGAGATACCCTAAAGCAAACATCCAAGTCATGTTTCTCAGGACCCTGGACATTTTAGACCATTTGGACAACTACAAGGGGCGATATAGTGTAGAAACTATCTTGTACAAGTCTGTCCTAACTAACTAGTCACACATACCCAACATGCAAGTATATTGGCCCTACGATAGAACCTCAACTATAGCAAATCAAAGTATATGCTTCCAGCTTCGCCAGACCACCAACTCATACTCAAGTCGTAAAGCACTAGTTCACGTTGTAGCGGTAGTAGTCTAGGTTTCTATCATATAGTACTTTTAGAAACCACTACTACAGGTCCTGTCCTACGTATTCGAAATATGCTTATATCATGAAGTGAGTGGACTACTCACTGGCTAAAGGTAAGCCATTCCCCATTTGGAATTCATAACATAATAACCTAAACATGATAAGATTCTCAGTCTCATCAATAGGTTAAGAACAAAAGTTTATGTGTTTAAATAACCCGTGATCCATACCTTACTGTGAAAGACCACTATTCACATGGACCACTTATTTAAACACAATGGGTCTGTTCCAAACGAAAATTGTGCACAAACAAAAAGTAAATTCACAAACAATTTCTGAAAATAAATTCTTTTATTAAAATATTCGATTTTACATCAGAAACCTAGTCTAAGAGGGCATATAATCCAACAATCTCCCACTTGCACTTTAAGACTATGTAAGTCCATAGGTGCCCACCCTTATGGCGTCTGAGTGTCTTTTGAAGACTCCCTCAGCCAAAGGCTTGGTGAATGGATCTGCTAGATTATTTTCTGAGGCAATATGTTCCATCACGACTTCCCGTCTCTGGATGAAATCCCAGATCAGGTGGTACTTCCTCTTAATATGTTTCCCCTTCTTGTGGTTCCGAGGTTCCTTAGATTGCGATACTGCTCCAGTGTTGTCGCAATACATCACAATCGGCCTGTCTATATGTGGTACGACTCCAAGTTCTGAAAGGAACTTTTGGAGCCAAACTGCTTCCTTGGACGCCTCCGAAGCTACCACATACTCAGCTTCCATGGTTGAGTCAGCAATACAAGACTGCTTAATACTCCTCCATGAAATTGCTCCTCCAGACAAGGCGAAGACATATCCACTAGTGGATTTTCTCTCATCCTTATCCGTCTAGAAGTCTGAGTCTGTGTATCCTGTAGGAACCAAATCATCAGCCCTGTAAACCAGCATATAATCTCTCGTTTCCTTAAGGTACTTGAGAATATGCTTTACAGCTTGCCAATGAACCTCCCCTGGGTTTGACTGATATCTGCTAACTAGGCCCACGGCAAAGCAGATATCTGGCCTAGTACACAACATGGCGTACATAAGACTTCCCACAGCCGAAGCATAGGGAATCATACTCATTCTGTCATTTTCTTCTTGAGACTTAGGACAATCCTTCGAAGAAAATGACAACCCATGTCTATAAGGGATTAGAGCTCCCTTACATGAGTCAATGTTGTACTTGGCCAGCATCTTATCAATGTATGTCGCTTGAGATAACCCTAACATTCTCTGCTTCCTATTTCTAAGAAGCCTAATCCCGAGAATGTAGCTGACTTCTCCCAAGTCCTTCATACTGAATTGACTAGACAGCTAAACCTTTGTAGATGATAATGTCCCTACATCATTTCCAATGAGTAGAATATCATCCACATACAGGATAAGAAAAACCACATTAATGCCTTCAAGTTTCCTGTACACGCATGGTTCATCTTCGTTTTGAATAAAACCATAAGACTTTACAGTCTCATCAAAATGAATGTTCCATGCTCTCGATGCCTATTTAAGTCCATAAATGGACTTCTTACGCTTGCAAACCATATGTTCCTGGCCTTCAGCAATGAAGCCTTCTGGTTGGGACATATAGATATCTTCGCTAAGATGGCCATTTAAGAATGTCGTCTTGACATCCATTTACCATATCTCGTAGTCATAGTGACATGCGATGGCAAGGAGGATGCGGATGGATTTAAGCATGGCTACCAGGGAAAAGGTTTCCTCATAGTCGATTCCCTCTTTCTGAGTATACCCTTTCGCCACAAGCCCAGCTTTGAATGTTTTCACCTTCCCATCCGCTCCCCTCTTTCTCTTGTACACCCACTTGCATCCAATGGGTTTTATCCCTTCAGGTGAAGCTACAAGATCCCAAACCTGATTGAGGTACATAGACTCAATCTCGGCTTTCATTGCTTCATGCCAAAGATTTGCATCAGCATCAGCAATAGCCTCCTCGTATCTAGTGGGGTCTTATTCTTGATGTTCAGAGACCAGCTCAAAGGCTTCTCCAGTCCATCTATCTGAAACCCTAGACACTCTCCCACTACGATGAAGCTCCACTTGCACAGGCTCTTGAGGCTGTGCCTCTTCTTGTTCCACAATCGGGTCAGAAGAAGTTGATTCCGTAGATAACTTCTCCTCAAGTTCCAACCTCGTAGAACCTTTAGTGGAAGTACTTTAATCATCTTCCAAGTATCTAGCATTGGTACTGACTAGCACCTTCTGCTCTTTAGAATGATAAAAGTAACCTCCTTTTGTCCCCTTTGGATAGCCAACAAAATAGCATAATTCTGATCTTAGTTCCAACTTGTCTCCCTTTCCAGTACATAAGCTGGACAACCCTAAATCCTGAAATAATTCAGACTTGGCTTACGTCCAGTCCACATCTTATAGGGAGTCCTAAGTACTGACTTGGAAGGCACCAAGTTCAGAATATATGTAACACCCCGCTACCTAGGCCCGCCAGGGCCGGGGATGTTGCCCCGTCCAAAGGACAAGGGGTCTTTATAACGAGGTCACACAAGGAATAAAAATAATAAAAATAATACTTCAACTTAAGATTTATTACAACCTAAGAATAAACCCACGAATTCCCAAAAGGAAAAAAATCCATAAATAAAATTATCCACTCTCATCTCCCCAAAGCAATACATAAAATCAAAAGACACATTCTCTTCCAAGGCAGATATTACTAGCTACTCGACCCCACAGTAGGATCCACCTGAAATCATGATAAAAAGGTGATGAGACAAAAATCTCAGTAAGTCCGTGTGTGCTTTGGGTGTTTAGTGAAAACAGTTCGTGGATGCAAAGTGCAAAACCTTTATAAGAGAAATATTGGCAAGCATCAAACATTAGTCAAAAGTAAGAGTGGTGTTTTGGCTTTTCTAGCCGTACATAATTTATAAGATCAACCACTCGAAAGAAAGGATTATGGGTTACCACACGTTGGGCCCCATAACCGGTCAGAATGCCGACACTTTGTGCAGACTGACAAAAGGTAGGTGATCGGCCTACCGGGCAAGATACTCCTCCTTCTCTATACCCAAACAACAACCGGGTGTCCATTCTGGAAAAACACAGTCACTTGACTGAAATAAAACAAATTGCTAGCTCGGACCGGGCTGACTAAGTAGTACTGACGTTTCTCTAAGTTGAGCTTATCTTCTGGAGGTGGCCTCCTGCCAGAAGACTTACTCTTGCTCTTCAAAACTAGTACTACCAGTCTACCCCCATTGAGTATTCAACGTAACATATCCCACTTGGGGAGAAAATGAACAAAACACAGTTCCACTTGAAAATGGCAATTAAGGTTTTCCAAAGTTTGGGGCAAAACTGGTTTTAGAAAGAATTTTAGGTTTTGAGTAAAACTGCCCCTTGATTTACAAATAATTTATTTGTCTAAAATGAGAATGGAAATAATCCTCAATTGCCTTTACAGAAATGAGTGACCATGCACTCTACATTTGGCTTGCCATAAAAAAAATCATTTTTCATCAAACAGGTTTTATGCAGGAGCTTACCTGATCCTTGCTCACAACAAAGGTCTCCAATAGTCGACTCGACCCGCATAGGGTAAATACAAACCACAATCAAACTCAAGCCAAAGACTCACTTTCTCAAATAAAACTAACTCAACTTACTACAGTCATATCCCTAGTGTCCCAAGCTTTAAGGCTCAATAATAAATAAAAGGGTTTATAAAATAATTCTAGTTTGATATTAAAATAACTAGAGTTTGGGAAATAGGTACAAAAAGTTGAAAGTTTAAATCTTGCTAAAAATAAATTATGGTTTATTTGAAAAAGGATCCAAGGTGGTATTAGGTAAAATAATGATTTATTAATAATATAGTTGTTAGAAAATAATTGATAGCTAAAATTTCTTGAAAATAAATTTAATGAGTCTTACTTGAAAAATAATAAGCAAATCCTTAACGGGTTTTGATTAAAAGATAATAATTAAATTTTTAGTAATAAATATTTTATTAATTATAATTATTTCCATAAAAGGCTTTAATTTATTTTATCATTTTAAATAATTTTTTTTCCAGCAAAAACTATTATTTATTTTACTAGAATATCACTATTTTATATAAAAGACCAAATCTACATTTTCCCATGGTTTTCAAAATTTTACTAGAAAAATCATATTATTAAATAATTTATTAATGAAATAAAGATTAGCTTAGGGACAACTAGATCATGAATATATTTCTATGGCTAACCACAAACATGAACATATACAACCCTTCAATTCATCAAATCATCCAAATCATGCATACAAGCATAGATCTCAATTTATCAAAATATGATCTAACCCTTACTAGCATAAATATGATCATGGCTTCAACAGTCCAGCATGAATATAAATCCTATTCACCAAAGATGACATAATCTCTAGCATACTTCATCACAAATACTACCTATGACATGCATCAACCTCAAATCATCATATAATCATCCAAGACAATCCTTCCATGCATAAATCCCATCTCCTTCTCAATCATACATATATTCGTACTTCAATCTCAACAATATATATATACTCAGCCCCTCGCCCTCCACCTTCTAACAACATCATCGTAGAGACATGAATCTAGAGTTTAAAAGAAAGGTTGAAGGGACTTACTTGGTTGATGAATGCTTTGAAGGAGTTTAGAGTAGATCTCAACTCCTAGATGTCTAACTTTGTCCATGGGAGATGGTGAAAGCATGTTCATGGGAGAAAAAGTCATTCGGCCAAGAGAGGGGAGAGAGAGAGAGAGAGAGAAAGAGAAAAAGAAATCATTAGTATGTTTATTCGCATAGGTTCTCAAGGTTAGAGAAGATGAAGTTGCTAGAATAAGTTTACCTTGATGGTGTTATTGACCTTAACAGAAATTTCTGATTTTGATCCGAAGTAGCAAGATGTTTGGAGGAGTTTGATGTTAATAATGGTGTTGATGGATTCACAGCAATGTGTAGATCAAATCTAGAAGTTTTTTAGTGGATTTGAGATGGTTTGGAGGGGTATTAGGCGTAGAGAAGAAGTAGGTGTTCTTGGTGTAGTGTGTGTGTGTTCTTGATGGTTGCTGAAAATCGCGAGAGATAGAGAGAAGGGAAAGCTGCCGAATTTTCTGTGAGGAATAGGGCTGGCTGATTTTCAGTAGGGTTTGGGAAGTTGATTCTGTGATTTGGAAGGGAGAAGGAAAGGTTAGTTATTACAATCGTTGAAGAATATTTTTAGGGAGTGAATTTGGAAAGTAAATATCCTAAGAATATCTTGATTGTTTGGACAGCTTTGGAGTCTGCCATGGCTGACTGTTTGAGCAGAATTTCGTGGGATTAATGCTGGCTTATGGAGGCTTATGGTGGCCAAAAGTAAGGTGCACAATGATGATGAAGAAGTCTGGTAAATTGAGCAAAATATTATGGAATGTTGCTAAATAAGATGGCTGGAATTTTGGAAAGTAATCAAGCTAAATTGCAGGGATTTGTTAGAGAGATTTTCGGACAGCCATTGATGGAATTTCATGCAGAAGTTTAAGGGGATCAATGGAGCTCTGTTGATGGAGGTTTAAGGAAGGTTTTGACAGATTAGGGTTGGTGTTTCGGCTGGAAGAGGAAGAGGAAACAAGCTGGACAAATTTCTGCCCAGAAATTTCGCTGCACAGTGATTTTTCTGACAGATTTTCGTCTGCTACTTCCAGCCATTTTGCAGCGAGCTGGAAGGGGGGTTTTAGGGGTATTAAAGGCTGGTTTCCAGCCTTCTTCATGGAGGAAAAACATGGTTAAGATGCTACACAAAATCTGGAAGAAATCAGCTTGGTTTTGGACCTCCAAAGTAGTAATTTGTCCAGAATTTTTCACTAGTTTTGCATAGCTTTTGTGCAGTCCGAAAATGGCAGAAATAATTTATGTTTTAAGCTGATCTTAAGGCCATTTTTCTGGCAGAATTTGGAAGGAAATGTGAGCTAAGGAGTTCGACATTTGAAGGTACAACAAGCTGGAAAATTTCAGCTCATGCCATGAAGAAAGAGGAACTAATTTGAAGTGAAATTTCAGCAAGTTCACTAGAGATATTTTCCTCATGGAATTCCTCACAACTCTTCCATATTTTCAGACCATAGGAAGTCTTTTACCAAGACATTTTGATTCTAAAAGGCCTCAGCACTTTACTGAATTTTCTGGAAAGAAAAAGGCTAGAACACCTTGATCAAACTAATGAGTTGAGCATTGAGAAAAATTAAAGAACAAGGAAGAATGAATTTCCCTTCAAGAATTTCGAGTAGAGTAAAGAGTGAAATGAGAATTCTCCTAACATGTCTCTCCTAGGACATTATCACCACATTTTTCTAGGCTCTTAAGGCCGAAACTAATCCTCCCTAAGCAAAAATAAAATTTAATCTAGCTAAAGCTTCTATGATGGAATTTGAACTCTAGACCTCAATAATCTATTCCAAAGCTCTAACCACTAAACCACAACAACTCTCGTTGCTATTTCTACTAGAAAAATTATTTTCTATTCAATCCACAAGCTATCTCCCTATTTTCACCTCGGGCAAAAATTACCATTTTGCCCCTCTCACACGACACTCACCAACAAGACTTCAAGACAATAAAATTCAAATCTAAAGCACATAAAAATCATATGAAAATGTATTTAACCATGAAATAAAATATGATATGCATCCCAACCCCCTTACTCTAAGGTTGGTTTCGACTGGGGTTTCACAATATATGCCGCTGTCTCCAAGGCATGTCCCCAAAAGGACACTGGAAGAGTAGCATGAGACATCATGCTTCGGACCATTTCCATCAATGTCCTGTTCCTTCTCTCAGCTACTCCGTTCTGCTGGGGTATTCCGAGCGCAGAGAGCTGGGATACTATCCCATGATGTACCATGTAGTCCTTGAATTCACTTAGGAGGTACTCTCCACCACGATCCGATCGTAAGGTTTTGATTAATTTACCTGTCCGGCACTCCACTTCAGCCTTAAACTCCTTAAACTTGTCAAAAGAGTCAGATTTATGTCTCATCAGGTAAATGTAACCATACCTCGTACAATCATCCGTGAAAGTGATGAAGTACTCACAACCTCCGCTAGCTGGTGTAGACAACGGACCACACACATCAGTGTGAACAAGACTCAACACCTCCTTGACTCTATCCGCCTTTGGTGTAAATGACCTTTTAGTCATCTTTCCCATCAGGCAGGATTCACACTGAGGCTAACTTTCCAATCTCAATGAGCCTAAAGGCCCATCATAGATTAGCCTCTGAATCCTGATTGAGTTAATATGACCCAACCTTAGATGCCAAAGGTATGAATCATTGATATTGGTCTTTCTCTTCTTAGTTAAAGGTTCAGACTGAGCGTTATTTGATTGATTGTTAATAGGGTTTAAAAAGAACAGATTACCATACATGTGCCCAGTACATAAAATTTCTGCATCTCTACTTATAGAAATACCAGAATAAAAAGATACAGAATATCCTTGATTAATAAGTTTTGCAACTGAAATCAAATTCTGACGGAAACCAGGTACATAAAAAATATCTTTCAAAACCACTATCTTATTACAATAAAAAATAAGATCCAGCTCTCCCACTGCAAGGGCCCAGACTTGTGCTCCATTACCCACTCGAAGCCCATGTTCGCCCTTCTTGAGTCTTCTTATCTTTCTAAACCCCTACAAGGAGTTATAGATATGATCAGTGGCTCCTGAATTAACAATCCAAGTGGAAGTTGATCCTACCATTGATATGGACTCTAGATAGAAAATATTACCTGTGGGGTTTTTCTTGGCTTGAAGATCTGGACACTCCTTTTTCCAGTGTCCCTTCTTCCCACATTTGAAGCACTTGCCTTTTGGTTTGTCCTTGGGATAGTTCTTGGGCTGGGCTGCTGCATTCCCCTTCTTCCTCTTGAACTTTCTGGGTTTAGGCCCAGTTCTTGAGGAAGAAGCCTGAGCAATCATGGCCTTTGACTATGGCTTCATGACCTTCTCCGCCATCTGAAGTTCCTTCATCAGTTCAGGTAAACTCATGTTCAATTTGTTCATGTTATAGTTCAACTTGAACTGAGTGAAGGAGCCCGGTAAAGATTCGAGAACCATGTCCACTTGGCTCTCGGGGTCAATGACAGCCCCTAAGATTTCCGCCTCCTCGAAAGCAGCAATCATCTTAAGCATATGCTCTCAGACTGATGTTTCCTCAGCCATCTTAGTGTTAACAATAGTTCGAAGAGCCTCCTGCCTTGCGGCCGGCTCTTGTCCGCGAACATAGTAGTCAATGATTAACTGATGTCATATGCAGAAGTCATGTGCTCGTGTTTTGACTGGAGCACATTGGACATGGAGGCTAACATATAGCAACGTGCCATTTCATCAGCCTTCTTCCATGCCTTTTCAACCTCCCGCTCTTCAGCGGTGGAACCTTCCCCGATAACAGAGCAGGTCTCATAAAGGACATACTTCTACTCCTCAGCTGTGAGTATTATGTCCAGGTTCCTTTTCCAGTCCACATAGTTTGGACCCGTTAACTTATTCTCCCTGAGAATAACGGCCAATGGAATACCCACCATTTCTAAAAATAAAAAAATAAAAGAAAGAATTTAGTTTGTGAAAATAAAATAAAATTTGTGCACTAAAAATTATTTGGCTCTTAGGAAAACTGACATAGCTTCTTAGGAAGATTAACAGTTTCCTAAGCTAAGTGTATTAACCACCATAAATTAATTTCCTTTCTAGGTAATGATCTGGAGGATAACTCCATCGTGGGATGGCCATTTCCTCTCATTTCCTATGGACATACCTCGCACTATGACATCCAACGTGGGCTGGCCGATCATAGTACGTGCCCTGGGTTATTAATTACATCCTTCCATTAGATCTAGATCCTTGTGGTATCTCCATCCTATACGGGTTCACTCCCAGGGTGACGTGAGGGGACCCACGATCTCTAATGAGGACCGTGATGGAAGCCGTGGGACCGTTGGAACCCCTCTCCCACTTAGTCTTTTAAAATAAAGGTTTTCTGGAAAAATATCCTTTTGAAATTTCCATTAAGTTTTTCTTAACTCAAAAATAAAATATCCAAGTCCATTAAAATCTCTATGTCAAGGCTTATATCCTTTGAGAGATTTTTTCATGGACTAATTTTATTTAAGTTAAAACTTAATGATTTTAAAAATTTTCCAATTAAAACTTTCTAGAGACTTTGGTCTCAAGTTTATTTGACAAAATCATTTTTCTAGTCCAAAACAAAACAAAATGGCTCTCCATTTTAATTTACAAAAATATCTAAATCAAATATATTTTCTATGTCAATGATTAAATCCTTTGAGAAAATATTCAAGGATTAATTTTTGTAGAAATTAAAATAACCATTTAATTTTTGAAGAAAAATATTTTTCTTGTCAAAAGTGTTCCCAAAGACTTTGGTCTTTGAGAAAAAGCACACATAGGTACATAAAAAAATAGCATGCCAGAAAACAGTAAACGTTTTCATGCTTTTCTATTTTTAAACCTAAGTGCCCAAATAATAGAATTAAATACATTAATTAATTAATTAATGATCTTGTTTAATCCTAAAATCCCTTACTAATATTTTTCATGCAAATATATTCCAAGAATATAAATATTGCAAAAATATTAACTTCACCTGATATGGACCCCAAAACAAAAAGAAAATGAAAGAAAATTACAAGGGGAAAAAAAAATTTCCCATTGGTTCATTGCACCCGCCGCACAGGAACAAAACCAATCTGGTCAGCGGTCCACAACACCTGCCGCACTGGAACGTCTGCCTCATGGACCATCCAAGCCCACGACCCGCCCCGGTGCCGACCCGTGTCAATTGCCGAATTGCAGATTGCCATTGAATTGCAATTTGCAATTCAATTTCTCCGCACAGCCGAGCCGGGTAGCACTAAGCCAAGCCGCCTTGCTTGCTCCAGGCACATGGACTGCTGGCGGCTCAACTCACCAAGCAGAGCCGATGAACAGTACCTTCTGCATCAAAATTCCAGTGAGATTCTTTCTGCGTTTTTTTCTTCACTGTTTCTCTTCTACGATGGTTTTTGCTTGCTTTTTACCTCCGATTTCAACCCAAAATCAATAAAACCAACAACCAACAACCGCCTATACCCATTAAAGTTGGGTTTACACGATTTATTCATGGAAAAACAGTGAATTACAAAAGCCTATACCTCAATCCGAGAGGTTTAACAAGCCATCTATCTATAACAAAATACCAGCGAAGGATCACAGTTAATCACACATAACTGTTTGATTTTATTAACTAGCATACAGGCTTCCTATATGTGCAAATATCTTCATGCTCTGATACCAATTGAAGATAAAATTGCAACCGAAACATAGCCAAAAAGACGGCCAAGAAACAACAAAAAATGCAGCACTCCTGCGTGAAGAAGAAAAAGGGGAAAAAAAATATTTTCTCATTACCTCTTCTTCTTGTTCTCAAAATCAGCTGAACTGGAATATGCGGAACTGGGGTAGGCACGCTCGTGGAAACTTCTGGTGCAATTCCTGCAAGCCTTCTACTTCGTCTTTGCATGTAGATGAATGCCTAGCTTTCGATCTTCCAGTATATGGCCTGCCTAATATCGTTTTGGTGAAACAACCTAGGGGCCAAAGAATATTTTCTGGAGAGGGAGAGGAAAAAACGTCTAGTATTTTTCCACAGAGATGAAGCACTAGAAAAACCACGTTATTTTCTTTTCTCCTGTTTAACCTAAATAAAACCCTAGGTTAAACTGGATTGGGCCATTAGACTCTTAGTTTAACCTTTTTGGGCTTAATTAATTATTCTAACTAAAACCAAATAAATGGCCCAATTAATAAATAATTAATTTTCCAGCCTAAATAAACCAGTCCAATTAATTAAGCCTATATTAGTTTAGTCCCAGGTTAATCTTTAATTATTCAAACTGGGCCAAAGCCTTGAATAATTAATTAACCCACCAAACTAATTTAATTAATTCTCTCTCTATATGGACCTTTATTTTATTCTAGCCCAATAATTAAATCAGGCTACTTAAATAAAATAAATTTCATTTAATTTAAGATCAATTCTTTAGCCCGTATTTAATTAGAACTCACGGTCTATATTGGGGACCAAAAGACACACCGCCTTGACTACTAAAATGACCAAAATAACCTTGCCATAAAATAGTTGTATTTTGCATTTTAAATATCTCCTAATATCACCATAAAAAAAATATTGATCCTAAGGACAATGCTGCATTAGTAAAGTCTCCAACCTACAAGTGAAATGACTAAAATACCCCTCTACACATCGCCATACATTTAGAGAGGAAGAAGTGTACTAACACCCCTCTAAATGACATCTACCATCCTTAGGCTTCTAGTCCAATGATCCACGACTTCCTGAAGTGTTTTTGCTTTCCAAGGGAGATACCCTAAAGCAAACATCCGAGTCATGTTTCCCAGGGCCCTGGACATTTTAGACCATTCGGACAACCACAAGGGGCAATATAGTGCAAAAACTATCTTGTACAAGTCTGTCTTAACTAACTAGTCATACATACCCAACATGCAAGTATATTGGCCCTACGATAGAACCTCAACTATAGCAAATCAAAGTATATGCTTCCAGCTTCGCCAGACCATCAACTTATACTCAAGTCGTAGAGTACTAGTCCACGTTGTAGCGGTAGTAGTCTAGGTTTCTATCATATAGTACTTTTAGAAACCACTACTACAGGTCCTTTCCTACGTATTCGAAATACGCTTATGTCATGAAGTGAGTGGACTACTCACTGGCTAAAGGTAAGCCATTCCCCATTTGGAATTCATAACATAATAACCTAAACATGATGAGATTCCCAGTCTCATCAATAAGTTAAGAACAAAAGTTTATGTGTTTAAATAACCCGTGATTCATACCTTACTGTGAAAGACCACTATTCACATAGACCACTTATTTAAACACAATGGGTCTGTTCCAAATGAAAATTGTGCACAAACAAAAAGTAAATTCACAAACAATTTTTGAAAATAAATTCTTTTATTAAAATATTCGATTTTACATCAGAAACTTAGTCTAAGAGGGTATACAATCCAATACTCAAAAGCTCTTCTTTGTATCTCTCACAAACACGTTGATTTGAAATACAAAAGGAGGATTTCAAAAACAGGTTTCTAAAAAGTGTTTTAAATTTGTCAAATACCTTATTCACCCCCCTCCCCCCCTCTAAGGTTTTTCACAATTGATTAACTTCGTGGGGGCTTTCCCTACTCAGCGACGCACTACACTTCCTAGACCCGAATGTAGTGATAAATATGCAAGCATTGCTAGGTCATTGCTCGGAAGCAATATTCCGTGTCGGTCCCTGGATACGGTGTCAAATATGCAAGGGTGCAGGGTAAAAAGACAGTCCATAGTGATAGGATCTGTCTAGCAACATGGAATATACAATCTTTAACCAGTAGATTGACAGAATTAGTAGAGGTTATGCAGAGGAGAAAGATTAGCATTTTATGTCTTCAGGAAATCAAATAGGTAGGTGAGAAAGTGAGAGTAGTAGCACCTTGGGGTTATAAGCTTTGGTATTCAGATAGAGTTAGGAATAGAAATGGAGTCTGGATTATTATTGACCGTAAGTTTATTAATGATGTGGTTGAAGTACAAAGGAAGAATGATAGGATTTTGAGCATCAAGATCATGATTGGCGGCAAGATTACTACTGTTATTAGTGCGTATGTGCCACAAGTGGGACTTGATGATTCTATTAGGCAACAGTTTTGGGATGATTTAGATGAGATTATATAGAGTGTACCATATGCAAAGAAGCTTTTCATTGGTAGTGATCTAAACGGATATGTAAGTACTGATCAGAGTGGGTTTGAGAGTGTTTATGGAGGTCAGGGTTTCGGAGTTAGAAATGAAGTAGGAACTGCTATTCTTGACTTTGCCTTGGCCTATAATTTGACCATTGCAAACATCTTGTTTAAGAAGAGAGATTCTCATTTAGTAACTTTTAGAAGCGAGTTAAATGCTAGTCGATAGACTTCTTTATTATGAGGTGTAGGTTTTATAGTGGTTGTACGGATTGCAAAGTTATTCCAGGCAAGAGTGTAGTTACGCAAAACAAGCTATTGGTCCTTGATTTTAATTTTAGAAAAAAGAGTAAGTAGTAAAATCATCAGGTTAACCCTAGGATCAAGTGGTGGAAGCTACAAGGGGATGAAAGAATAGCCTTTGTCGATAAGGTAGTTTAGTCGGATGACTGGTCTTCTAATATAGATTCAGATTCAGATACAATCTAGAGAAAGATGGCTCAATGCATTAGGACAGTAGCTAAGGAAGTACTTGGTGAATCTAAAGGAATAGTACCTCTAAATAAGGACGTGTCATGGTGGAACAACAAAGTGAAAGAAACCGTAAGGAGTAAAAGAGAGTGCTATAGAAATTTAGGGAAGTGCAGGAGTGATGAGAATTTTGAGAAATACAAGGTCACGAGAAGAAAAGCTGAAAAAGCTATTAGAAAAGCAAGATCCATAGTTTACAAGGATTTATGTGAAAAGCTGGATACTAAAGACGGGGAGAAGAATATATATAGACTGGCAGGTTTCAGAAAGAAGAAGACGGGAGATATTGGTGGTGAAATGTGTGAAGGAAGACAACCACAGAGTTTTGGTTAAAGATGAAGAAATAAAGGAGAGATGGAGGTCCTATTTTGATATGTTATTTAATGGGAGTCAAGTTTAAGGTTCAAGGGTAGGTAGCCTTGCGATTTCAAGCGAAGAGGTTAACCGTGCATGTATTCATTGTATTCAGAAGCATAAAGTCCAAGATGCCTATAAAAAGATGAGACAAAAAAAAAAACAATGGGACTGGATGGTATACCAATCGAGGTTTGAAAGTGTTTAGAAGAGACAGGTATTACGTGGTTGACAAGTCTGTTCAACAAGATATATAGAGTTAATAAGATGCCTATAGAGTGGAGGAAGAGTACTCTGATTCCTCTGTATAAGAATCAAGGGGATGTTCAAGATTGTGCCAATTATCATGGAATTAAACTCATGAGCCATACTATGAAGCTTTGGGAGAGAGTAATTGAATAGAGGTTAAGGGACATTATGCAAATTTCAAATAGTCAATTTGGTTTTTGCCGAGCGTTCCACTATAGAAGCAATTCATTTATTACGGCAGATGATTGAATATTATAGGGAAAGAAAGAAAGAATTACATGTAGTATTTGTTGACTTGAAGAAAGCCTATGACAAGGTGCCTAGAGAAGTAGTTTGGTGGATGCTGGCCAAGAAAGGTGTATCGCTAATGTATATTACTTTCATTAAAGATATGTATGAGGGAGCATGTACAAGTTTAGGAGTTGCGCCAGAGTGACTGTAGAGTTTCCTATTACTATTGGGGTGTATGAAGGATCAGAGCTTAGCCCTTTCCTCTTTGCGGCTGTTATAGACGAGTTGACCTGCACTATATAGGAGGTTGTGTCATGGTGTATGTTGTTTGCTGATGATATTGTGTTGATTGATGAGACTAGCGCTGGTATAAATGCTAAATTGGAGTTATGGCAATAGACATTGGAATCCAAGGGCTTCAGAATTAGTAGGAGTAAAACAAAGCATATGGAATGTAAGTTCAGTAGTAGTAGAAACATAGTTCAAAGTGTAACTTTGGGTGGTAGAGATATACTAGTAGGTGATTGCTTCCGATATACTAGTAGGTGATTTCTTCCAATATCTATGATCTATTATTCAAAAAGACGGAGAGCTCGATGGCGACGTTGCACACCGAGTTTCGGCGGGTTGGTTGAGATGGAGGAGTGCGACTAGTATTCTATGTGATCGTAATATACCATTGAATCTAAAAGGAAAGTTCTATAGAATAGCAGTAAGACCTGTTTTGCTATATGGCACGGAATGTTGGGCAGTTAACAGGTGTCATAGTTACAAAATGAAAGTAGTTGAGACGCGTATATTATGATAGATGTGTGGATATACTAGAAATGATAGAGTCAGAAATGAGATCATTAGGAAAAATGTGAGAGTGGCATCTATTGAGGAAAAGATGAGAGAAAGCCGCCTGCATTGGTTTGGACATGTACATAGAAGATCGAGGAATGCTCTTATTAGGAGGATTGAGGGAGGGATGCAAGATAGGTTAGACAGAGGTAGAGGCAGGCCTCAAATGACATGGATAGAGGTGATTAGGAAAGATATGTCTTTGTTAGATTTGGATAAGAGTATGATGGTCGATAGAAAGAAGTGGAGAGAAAGGATCCATGTGGATGACTACACATAGCCTGACATTGGTTCATATAACTGACCCCAAGTTTCTTGGGATTAAGGCTTCGTTTGTTGTTGTTGTTATATTCTTGAATGCACATACTACCTTGTCGTAGTTGAAGAAACTGGATATGAAGCCCTTTGCATATTGTTAGGGAATGAAAGTGGCATGACATGTTTCATCTCCTCCCATGTTCTTCTAACTTCTCTTAGACTATTTGAGATTTGCTTGTTCTATAATCCAACATATACAAGAATTTGGTTTCAATTTTGCTTGAGCAAAACAGACATTTTGGATTTCGTTCATTTCAATAACAAACCAAGTTATATATCCATGATAGCTATCTCCATGTAAGTCATAACTTACAGCATCATCCCATTCCGGCCTCCCAAGTTCCTCCTTCTAATTGAATTCTTTCATACAGATGCTGTGGAAATTGTATTGTGGGACATCCACGTGCTTCCAGAATTTGAGGATGACTCCTTGGGATGGAGGGGTTAACTAAAGATATTTCAGTACTTAATCAGCCAGCGAAACAGCTGGTCCATTTAGTTTGTGGTTTCGAGCTATTGATGAAGAAATTTGACCTTGTGGCTTATATTCTGTGGAAATAAATTACAGAGGTTAAAGGTATGATACGATTTTTTACAGCAGTTATTTGCCTTAACCAAAAATAAAAAAGGGACGAGCCATAATAGCATAGTAGATGTGATACTTAAAACTAATTGAAGATAAATATCCACCATCAGATGCCTGATAATTTTTTACTTCGCTATAGAGAAGCATGCCATATAAGTCGGTAAAAGGTATGGCTATTTCCAAGTGAAGCCAGTTAGATAAGAAAGGTTTAGCATACTCTGAGCATGCTGCACCAGCAAAACATCAGAATTCAGATACATATTTGATAAATTTAATGGATCTAGGACTGTACCAAAATTTCTTCAAGGTGAATTCTATTACCCCCACATATTCTATTCTACCCGAGTATTTACAGGTTCAGCATCACTTTCACTTCAGCAAAAGAACATGGAGCCAGCAAGTTCTTTACGCAGCCTGGGGAGCTCAGGAACAGAGATGCTACCAATTGATGTGAGGCTTTTATTCCCGGAGGATGTTTCAGAGAAATCCTCGAATTTTAAAAATTGCCCCATTTGCTGAGCTGCAAGGTGTGCATAACAGACAGGTGCCACTGCAGAAGAATACGAATACGACAGAGTCAGAATACAAGACATGAAACGTTTTTTCCCCCTTCATTTTTTGCTAATGGACAAGGAACAATGGACTAATAATCCTAAAAATTGTAATGGATTTTTCTTATTTCAGATTAATGGAAGAATATATGAAGAACAATTGAGGTACCGATTGAGATTGCCGTAGTACTTCTTTGGTACCTAAAGATACAAATAATGGCAATATCAATCAATTTCATAAACAAGCTTTCAGGCAACAAACTACAGCTACAGAGACAAAGCTTACACATATGAAAGTGAATGGATGAGATTCTGTAGGTCATCAGGTGAGAAACCAATCTCATCAATCAAGACATGGTAATGGGCAGGTCGAGAAGTTCCCTGGTAATGTAAGCATACATTAGAAGACAAGAAAGATGAACATTCTCAAGTAGTTTTACTGAGAACTTTTCACACCTTATTTGACAGAAAGAGTAGTTATAATATAGTCTAACATTAGACATTTTTGGAGAGAACAGAACCAGGCATCAGAATTTCAATTGATTAAGATGACCAATTTTCCAACACTTTGTTGCAAACAGGTTGTCTAAGACTTAGAATCCACCTTCTATATTCTCTAAAGGAAACCAAAACTACTATGACAGCTAGGACCAATTTCAAGACTTGCAGCAGCATTATAGACAAGTCCAAATAGAGGTATTGACAATAGTAGTAACTTACAATCATCCCTGCATGAGCACACATGTAAAAGTCATATTTTGTTGGATGCACGACCTTTGTGTCCACAACAGTACCTGTACAGAGAGAGAGAGAGAGAGCATATTAATAAAATGCAAGCATATGCGACATTGCAGATACAGTGAAAGGCTATCACAAGGAAATGATTCACCTGGTGGAACATTTTCAGGGGCACCAGTTTGAAACAATTTTGTATGATGATTTTTTTGAGCCACGATCACAGTGAACTTAGGAAAGTCAACTTCACCAAGATGCTCCAAGGCCTGCAGCAATTTCAGAACCTCTGTAATAATGATAAAAGTGAATATTTGCTAATATTACAAACTTCAGGTTGCCCTAACACATGATTACTAAAACTAAAAGCTAGCAGCATGTTAGAGACAATGCATTGTTATCGAAATGTGTATTATCATCTGATTATTTTGATAAAACCAAAACCAGACAATCTTGAAAAGTTCACAATATTAGATTAAAAAATTACAAAACTTCACCAAATAAATATACCAAAGTTCTTAAAAACTTTGCACGGAAAAGAAAATACCTTTATCATTTGATCCAATTCAACATTCAAGACTTGAATAAATTGGGATTCACTAACTCCATCCCTGGAAGAAAAACATCAAGACTAAATTAAGAGAACTGCATAAAGTACAAAAGCACGAATCTATATCATCGTAATGCAGATGGTTATATTAGGTCAGTAGTGATAACCGGCATAAGTTGACAAGTTGATAGTTAATTTGTTACGGAACGTTCTAAGCAAATGCATGCCCCTAAAGAAGAAATTGCTTGTGTAAGTCATAATTCGGATTTAAACAGTGTTCAATTAAATTCCACTATGAATTTGCAAGGCATAATCATTGGGTTATAAGCCATACAGGTAATGGGAACTTTCCTTTTTAACCAATTTAATGACAAAATAACAATCATTTTCTCATTTTCCCAATGTCACAGTTCACTAGATGTCTAAATCTTTTATGAAGAATTATAGAAATGCAGAAACTGGAGGAAATCATCAGTAAAATTTGCAGGGATACAGTTATGTATGAGTATATAAATCAAATGAATCAAAGAAAGCAAAACAATACCTTCACATGTTTTATCTCACAGTCATGAATATTGAATATAATAGAGTAAATCCAATGCAAACAGAACCCACAGAAAAAATATTTCCAGCATAAAAAGTGTGTGAAATTGTAAGCTATAAGGAGTCACCTGTAAATGGGGGCAAATATCTATGTAGAATGATAAAGCAACTGAAAATAACTCTCAAAGTATGAGAATACCTGAAAACAATTATCTGTTCTGGCTTACGCCCTTTGCATGTGTCAAAGAAATCCATAAGAAGTTCCCTACAATAGAGTTCACAAGAGTTTAAATTCAGAATTACAATGGCTTACTGAAAGCCTCAAAATAAATTCTCTATTGGTACAGGGAGAGGGATTAATTATTTCATGCTAAACATGCCTCATGATACCACCATCCTCTCCATTTGCCAAGGGCTTATATAAAGATTCAATCATTTCCACCTTCGCAGATTGCGTGCGAACAGCTGCTCTGTACCTTGATATGAGTGGCCAAGATCTAGACCCAACAACCTAAAAAGATCATGCATTTGCAAGGCAACAAAAAATTGCTAATCATCATAAAAGGACTCAAAAGTAATACCCAAAAAAAAAAAAAAAAAAAAAAAAAAAGAGTAGCAGAGTTACAGCAGCAATTGATGGAATATCTGATCTGCCAGAAGATCCATGAGAGACGTCCATCCCCAAGATCATAGTTGGAGTATCCTTGATAAGGGGGACACAAGAAGAGTGCTCTATTGCCAACAATGAATTTATCCCTCCAAGCTATAAAATGGAATAAAAATGTATTATAAGAATAAATATAATAAACCAAACTCTGATCTCCAGAGCTTTTTAGATTTCAATTACCTTAGAATTGATTTTAAGGAGCACATTTGTGAGGTATTGGTCATTGATCTTCGGGGGCGAAATGCATTGAGTGACAATTCCAAGATCACACAGATTCTTTTTTTTCCAAGGGCCTTGATGTTATTAAGGGAACTTATTAGCACCAAGTATATTATCAGCGAGGAAACACAAATTCAGGGTTGAAATACCATATATATCAGAATTTTTCCGCTCTGGCAATACACATAGGAGAAACTCAGGAGGACCAGGGAGCTTGGACATAATCTGTTCAAACATCTTCTCAACTCGAATTACTGGGCCAGCTCTTCGATGTTGTGGATCTTCCTCTATTAGTGTATGTGGGCGTTCGATATGCTGAAATGAAGAGTTCCAAAAAGTTTAAGAGCACGCCTAAAGGAATCATGCAATTGGAAGCCAAAATGTTGCTCAACATACAATGCCCTTGTTCCTTCCACAATTAATAAGCTCTCTTGAAAGATAACTTGTATCACAACGTGCAGAGAAGTTAACAACCGCCCAGCGTTCGATCCTGGTAGGTCGTAGGACTTGCTTTGAAATAACAAAACAAAGATGGTCAGCTGCAAATCATAGACTCTTCTTGTGAAACATAACATTTTAGTGCATAACTAAAATGATTGATAAACTAGAGTCACTCATCTCATCTACTTTACTTCCTACAGACACAATTGCACTGGTTAGATTAGAGTAAACAACACCAGATGTAGGAGAGGATGGATTAATATATGAAAACAGCCACTCTTCTGACAGAGCTAAGGCCAAATGAACTTAGCCTTTTGAAATAATGCTGGAGCCTTGTGCACTATGTTGCTTCAGCATCATATTTAGTATGATGATACCTTGTGGTTGAAGTTCCAACGCCCATTACGAGGTAAGCAATCCTCACTCTTACCAACCTTCAACTGCCAATTCAAAATTTTTACGATATATGAAATATATGTGAAATCAAATGGCTAAATACTCAAAGGGAACAAAGAATCACCTTTGGTGCTTCAAGTACTCGGCCGTCAACTTGACTAAATTGTCCTTCAATGGAGATTCCACAAGCAGCAAGGAGAGGATCATCATTATAGCGATAGTTCCTCACAGCCTGCCAATTGACAAGGAAAGAATAAAACAACAATATTAAATAATTGGAGAACAAATCAGGTGAGGGCTGCAATAACTTACATCAGTTATAACTCGAATTCTCTCTTGAGGCTTCTGCCTTGATTTTTCAACTAAAGATGTTCTTTGCATTGAGGATAATGACTTTGTGTATCTTTGAAGAGAAACAAGAGAGCACAGCTGGAATTAAAAGGAGTTATTTTGTCAAACTCTTAGGCAGGTAGAAAGGTAAGGAAAGGGATGTGAAACTACTAGAGCAAAAGAATTGCACAAACCTCTAATGGTAGATAGTTTGGCCGTTTTGGCTTCCCAACATCAAGACATGGCATGTATGCAGATCGTGAAAGCTCTATATTTCTGTGTTTTGTGAAATACTCATAAACTGTGATCTCTGACATTTCCTCTCCGTCATGTTTACCAGACCCAGATTTTGTTTTCATTGAGAAACTACAAGAGAACATGAAAATCAAAAGGTTTTTTTTTTTTTTTAATCTGTTGAAAAGAAAAAGAATGAAAGTTATATCCACTTACAATTGCTGATTGCAAGGTTTCTCACTCAAGCCTATGATCTTGAATTCCATATTGCTGTGCCTAGCCTTTACCCTCATGTTTTTCAACGTCTTCTTAGCCTGCAGGTGTTAGTTTGAATTCAATTTACTAAACATGAGAAAGGGATACAGTAATACACAAATACAAAAGTGTTCTACCCTTGCCCAGTCAATGTAGCGAGGATCTTTCGCATTCTGGTTTGCTAGTAGAAAGTCAATCACTGGTCCGGGTGTCAGGATCATCGTTGTAGATACATCTGCAGAAAGGAATTTTAAGAAGAAAGCAGGTTTTCTCAGAAAACAGGAGGGTCACAGAAATTGTAGTATTGAGCTATACCCATATTCAGGCACAAGCCTCCATGAGTAGGACGAAAGCTTGAGTAGAATCCCCGGCAGCCAGTAACCCCCCCCCCAACATCAGTGAAAAGCCTCGAATCATCATGAAAAAATGACTGTCTGACTAACAGGCACCCTCTGCATCCGAGATTCATGGCTACAAAGTATCAGAGCAAACAGAAATGTTTTGAGGATAATTATTGAACAGTGGAAATATTCACATACCTGTTAGCTGCTTGTTGCCTCAGTATAATGTCGAGCACCCTCAGTGCGTCTTGAACATGTTCTGGATCAGCTCCTTGAAGGGCAAGATCAATGGATCTCAAAGGTATTTTTGCAGCATAAGTTATTGCCACTTTGAAACTTTTTGATTGCAGAAAGCGTTTTGCTCTTTTACCAGATTCACTAGGGCTGCCATTGTGGGAAGGACTTCCACTTTAAAGAAAATATCTCAAATCAAGACCGAAAATAAGTATGAAAATCTGACACAATATAGATGAAACGAAATGAAAAATGCAATCAAATAGTTACCAACCGTTTTGCAACACATTCCTCAAGAACAACTGTAAAATCCAAGTTGTTCTGAGGCAGAGGGCCCACAGTATATAGGGCTTTTTCCCCATCATATGCAAACCTCTTTCCAGCAAGCTCGGACGAATAAGTCTGGTAAAGTTTATCTATTACTTTTCTTCCAATTCCCTTGCTCTCAACAGCTTTCCTATCCTCTGAACTGATAGAGACCTGCATATATAGCCATAAAATAAATTCCATTAAGTAGGAAAAACAAACTTAAAATAAATAAAGATTGCTATGGAGGTTAACTATACACTATATTGGTAAAATGTTTCATCCGGACACTTGACAGAAACTTTGAAGTGATTTGTCAGCAGAGAAATGTGCCGTCCAGATGTTCCAAACCCTGGCCTGCTGATTATAGTACGTTTAAGCCTGTCAGTGCTTTCAGGCTTCACATTGGGAAGAATGATAGTAGGAGGTGGAGGCAGAGGTTGAGAACTGTCCTCTCTTTGACTTGCTCTTTCCATTTTGATTTAAAACCTAAGTTTTTCATAGAAGGAAAACAATGCATCAGTGTCATACTCACAGCAGGTCACAAGAATTGATAAATCCTGCAGAAAATCTTCAAAATTCTTTTATATGGCTAAGATTCTGCAGAAATGCACATAAATGCTAGTAAATCCCCTGACAAATTCTATGAATTCTATGTTCCGCAGCTTGAAATGAAACTATTAGACTAAAGGTCCTCCATATCACAAACACACACACCCCGAAAAAAAAAAAAAGTAAATTCAGTGTCCAGAATAAAATGACAAAGAATTGAAATCAATAACCTAATTCTAATTTTATTTTGAAAGTTTTCCTAACTTTTTTTCCCCCCAGAAGTTTTCCCACTAAACAGTTAGAATTTTGCGCAGGATTTCCAATAAAATAATCAATCCACGGCATACACTGTATGTTACATGTATAAGCATGACTTATTACCAGGATAAGCTGCCGTAGAATGGTACTACAGAAGATAGAACAAGAGGAGCCAACCAACACAAAGACAATATAAAGAGAGGAGTGGGCATAGATTGACAAACAACGGAAACAGAAATAACACAAAGCAAGCTCTTGCATGATCGCGCAGCAAAACCATCCAATAAGTACTTTTAGAAAATTGAAGGTCTTTCGATCCAACACCAAATAAATATCCCTTATCCTCACACTAATAATAGAAAGAGAAAAATCCCCGCCCCACTACACCTCCGTCCCCCTCCCCCACCCCGCCCCCCAACCCAAAAAAAAAAATGGAAAAAGGAAAATTCGTTACAATTCTCAAAAAATAATTTTAAAATAAAAGGAAAAAAACCCAGAATGCCGACTCGCCAACAAAGAAAAGAAAGAGCTCAAAAGAAGAAACGTCGGTCTCTACAGTCAACATGGTTTGACGAACAAGCTAAAGTAAAATATACTGCAGAAAGGAATAGTACATCCGGTATTTCTAGCAACTAATACTTGGTCCAGCTAGATACTCCATAATGCAACAATTAATTCTAAAAAACAGAGTACCCCATTATTTTCTCAGGACGAAAGAGCATTCGATTGAGTCAAACTGGGTTGAAAACGAAAGAATTACTCAGATAACAGAAAAATATGTTTTAAACCCACATCAATATGCACAACCGTATGAACAATAGCAGGGAAATTACAGACGACAAAAGCGACTAAACTAAGAAACGTGTAATCTGAAAATATTCTATTAGAATACTTTACCAACATCGAGCCATTGTCTGCAACTAACCCAAACCCAGGAACCCATTAAAAGTCTCACTCAAATATACATAAAAGAACATTTTCGTTAAGAAACTATATCATCACAAAGCCATTTACCCGAAAAGAAACTCAAAAAGAAGCGAATCACAAGTAAACCCAGGAGCATCGGTTAGAAACCAAAACAGGAAAAGAACAGTGTACGGAGACACAGACGAAAAAACATACACATTTAGGACAAATGTGAAGGAAGAATGGCGATGGAACTCCTACCTATTCAACGAGAAACAGGCTCTCTAGAATCTAGAATTGCGGTTTTTGCTACGAGGAGTAAGGCTTTTAGTATTCCTGTTCTAGGACTTTTGGAGAGAATGGAGGGAAAGAGCATCCGCGGTCGGGGAATTTTGGGCTCTGCTCCCGCAGCTGCTTAAAAAAATTTGGAAAGAAATAATATGGATTTAATTTGGTTGCATAAGCGAATCAAATTCTTCCTTTTCGTAACCGCCGCAGCTATTAGGCTCATAATCAATCTTTGTGCTCCTATTGAATCAAGACACGCATATTTTGTATACTTTAAAAATTGTTTTATAATTAGAACAATTATTCTTATGACTGTTAATCGTAATTTAAATAACAATGAAATAGATATTGATGAGGATTTTTGGCTAACATTTTTTATTATTGTAAGCCTATTTTAGAACTTTTTTATTATTATGAATCGTAATTTAAATAATACATTATTAAATAAATATTGACAAAGATTTTTAATAATAAATAAAAGTTTTAGAAAGAAAATGATTGAAACCCTAGCCAAATCAATTTTGGCCTGGAGGGGATTCTATTATTGAATATGAATAATAATAAATTGAATTACACAGTTAAGGGTTTGTACCCTTAGGCCTTAGCTATATAAAAAACAATAAAACACTTAACAAAATAAGATAACTATTCTAACTAGTCTTATATTAGGATTTTTTTTTTTAACATTTACAAGAGATACGTCTATAATATGCACATTTACGGTAATTAATTTGTATGCCAGATGTGTATAATTTGAATAAAATACAATTTAAATTTAAAAGATGTTTTTGATAACTTTTTTCTTTTTCCATCAAAAGATCTAGTTTTGATAACTTTATGTTGAACCAAAAAATATTGAAATATTCTAACATATTTAAATTCTATTTTTAAAAATAAAAATTTAACACACCCAAATCCTATTTCACCATATATATATATATATATATATATATATATATATATATATATATATATATAAAATCCAAAGGGGAAGCGTATAGTGTTGCCATATGTTATTGAGACCAAGCTTGTCAGAACCGGACCGGACAGGTCGGACCACGAACCGATCACTGAATCGGTCCAGTTCGATGATATAGACCGGAAATTCCAAAAATCGCGTTAGAATGGTTAAGCCGGATTGGACCGGCCGATCCTGATTTAAACCGCACAGTCTGTTTTAAAAATAAAAAAGGGGGTTGAGATTTTGCAATTAAATCAAATTTGGAGCAAGATTAGGCAATTCAGTAAAATTTTGAGGCTTTTGAGTTAAAAAAAAAATGGAATCGTCCACAAATTGGCCAATTTCAGATTGTTTCTTCTTGTTCTCTTGTCTTCTTCTTCTTTCGGTTTCCATTTTTGCTCCACAGTCCCAAATCGGCCGACTATTTCTTCTTGTTCTCTTGACTTCTGTTCTGTTGCTGCGTGCATTATTATAACTTCTAAGAATATTCGATCTAACTATTCTAACTTCTCATATCGCGCTGCGTGCTATCGTTTCTCTTTTATTCTGTTTCTTTTGTATTTGGTATCTGGAGATTGGAATCTTGGTGAGTAAAGACGGGAGCAATGAAGTTTCTTGCACTGTCCAAATGACAGTTAGTCAAAAGAGGAGAGGAAGCTTCTTTGGTTCTGTTTGCTGTGACTGTATGCCGTATGGCACTCAATTCATTTTGATCAACTCAAATTGTATGGCACTCAAATTGTATAAGAAATCACTGCGTATTGCTGCCTGTTTGCTGTGACTATATGGCATTCAATTATGTGTTTGTGTGGTGCTACTATGACTGGCATTTCTTGTTTGGACGAGAATGAGTGTTATTTGGCATTTCTTGACTGGCATTTCTTGTTTGCTGTGACTGTATTGCTGCTTGTTACTCTCCAAAAGAGAGCTATCAAATCACTGATTGTATTGTTGTTTTATAACTTGCTCTTGAAATGTTGGGAAGTCAGTAGTGTGAAAGCCTAGTTTTCTTTTGTGTACATCTCTATACTTGTATTTGATGTGAAATGTTGAGCTTGTGTTATGGTTGATTGGTTACTGGTTTTAAAAGTTAAGCAAACGAGTTGAAGTTTACTGGTTAATTTGTATTGGTTAATTGCTGTATTTGAGTTGGTTGTGACTTGTGAGGTGATTGTGTTGACTGTTGAGACTTGAGAGTTGTTGCAAACTTGCAAAACAGATTTTGCAGAGGAAATTGAATTGCAAGGGTCTAAAATGGAGGAGTCAAGATGGCTATTTAATGTCATTCTGATTCCACACCTTTGGAATGGTGTGAAGGAGAATTGTTAAGGGGATTGTTTATTGTTACCCTTTTTCTTTCCCATCTACTCACCTTTCATTTTTCTCTATACCCTTTTCACCCTATTTGTTTTCTTCCTTTCTTTCTTTTTCCTGTCATTCCATTCTATCTTTCTCATCTTCTTTTTTTTTTTTTTTTTTTGTTCACCTACATTATTCTATGTGGCTCTAAAATACATTGCTACTAAGTTAATTTCCAAGAGGAAGATGGTAGATGTTTCTTCTTCATCCTAACTGTAATATTCCTGTTCCACATGAACTATTATTCAAAACAGTGAATAGGGCATTTTTTGTTTGCTGTGACTGTTTTCATTGAATAGCTGAAGTTCTTGAAATATGCACAATAGTGATATTCAAAACCAAGTGCATCAAATAGATAATGTAGGTGAACAAAATAGTGAATAGGGCATTTCTTGTTTGCTATGACTATTTTCATTGAATAGCTGAAGTTTTTGAAATATGCATAACAGTGATATTGAAAACCAAGTGCATCAAATAGCTGAGTTTTGTTTCTTTTGCAGGATTGAATTAATGAAATGGATTCTTCAAAAAGTAGTTCAACTCCTCAATCAGCTGCTCCATCATATAACAGTTCATGTGGGAGGAGTAAGTCTGACATTACTTGGAATCATGTTACTCAAAAGGTCATTGAGGGAAAGAATGTTTTGACTTGTTTGTATTGTGGTTTTATTGGGAAAGGTGGTGGAATATATAGAATGAAACAACATCTAGCTGGAAAAAAAGGACAAGTTAGGCCTTGCCCACGTGTTCCACATGATGTGAAATTTCAAATGGAAAATTCTCTTGATGACATTGTTAGAAAAAAAAAAAAAGAGAGACTCAAGAAAACTTTGATTCTGAAAATCCTTATGGACCTAGTGTAGCAAACTTTGAAGGTGATGAAGATGTTCAAGAAATACCTCATCCGAATGATACTAGACCTCGTGACTACTTGAAACTTAATGCATCTCAAAAAGGAAAAAGAATGAATTTAGGACAGATAAATGATTATTTTGCATCAAGAACAACTCCTGGCTCTCAACCAACTTTAAAAAGTGTGCTTGCAAATAAAGAGGCGGTACATAGATCATATATGGAAGTTGCAAAATTTTTTTATGATGCTTGTTTGCCCATTAATGCTATGAATTCTATCTACTTCCAACGGATGTTTGATGCTACATGTGCTATAGGGCCAGGGTTTCTTTGTTGAATGATGCAAAAAAAGAAGTGCAGTTATTTGTTGATTCTATGAAAAAGGAGTGGGAAAAACTTGGTTGCACTATAATGGGTGATGGTTGGACTGGTAATAGACAAAGGACATTGATTAACTTTCTTGTTTATTGTCCTCGTGGAACTGTTTTCTTAAAATCTGTTGATGCCTCTGATGTTGTGAAAAATGCACAAACTTTGTTTGAGTTATTTAAAGAAGTTATTGAATGGGTTGGTCCAGCTAATGTTGTTCATATGGTGACTGACAATGGGGTAAATTATGTGGCTGCTGGAAAATTAGTTAATAATGCTTATCCATCAACCAGTTGGTCTCCATGTGTAGCTCATTGCTTGAATCTAGTGTTGCAGGATGTTAGTAAATTGAGTCATGTACAAATTCTTGCTGAGAAGGGTTCTACAATTACTAAATTTGTGTATAATCATGGTTTTTGGTTGAGTTGGTTGAGAAAAAGAAAAGATTGGACTGAAATCATTCGTCCAGGTGCTACTAGGTTTGCTACCACTTTTATTGCTCTTAATAATGTCTATCAGTATATGCATGACTTGAGGGCTTTGGTGACTTGTAAGGAGTTTTGTGATTCTAAGCTTTATAGAGAAAATAAGACAAATGAAGTGGTTGCAATAATTTTGGATAACAAGTTTTGGAATGATTGCCATGTTATTGTTAAAGTAGTAGAGCCTTTGATGCGTTTGTTGCGTATTGTGGATGGTGATAAAAAGCCATCTTTAGGTTATGTATTTGATGGCATGCATAGGGCACGTAAGGCAATCAAAATGCTATTCAATCAAAGGAAAAGGTATTACAAGGTGTATACTGATATCATTAAAAGAAGATGGGATATGCATTTGAAGAAAAGTATACATGCTGCTACATATTGGTTGAACCCTGCCTTTCAATATGACTGAGAAAGCTTTTGTGATAAACCTTATGTCATGGATGGTCTTATTGAGGTTGTTACTAAAAAGACCAAAGAGGGTTGGAGTAAAATACTACAAGAGAGTATTCCATTCAGAGACCAATTAAATAGTTTTGGCTCTGATGCTGCAAAAGAGACATACAAAACTTTTCCACCTGGTAATATTATTTCTTTCACTTTTATTTTTTATGTTAGTTATTAAATTGTTATTATATCATTTTGTTTCATTATTGTTAATTTAATTATTAATTTTATTTCTTTTTAATAGATGAGTGGTGGAAAATGTTTGGTTAGGGAGCACCAAATTTAAGGAAGTTGGCAATTCGTATTTTAGGGCAAACAAGTAGTTCATCTGGATGTGAAAGAAATTGGAGTGTGTTTGAAAGGATACACACTAAAAAGAGAAATAGATTGGAATATTAAAGACTTAGTGACCTTGTCTTTGTGCATTACAACTTGAAGTTGAAAAATAGGTAAATTTCTTGTTGAGTTATTCTTTTGAATGTTTGTTTTATACAAGTATAATATATAACTTATGATATGATAATAGGTTGTTGTCTAAAGAGAAGAGTTTTGATCCAATTGATTGTGAAAGTATAGATACTACCGACTATTGGATTCTTGAGGATGTGGAGGATGAGCCTTCAAGTAACATTGTTGAAGAAGTAGAGCAAATTTTGTATGAACAGCTTGAGGAACCAAGGTTATAAAGGCAACGTCGACGTGAAAGAGAAGGTTAGTCTTTTTTTTTTTCTAATATTGATCAAAATTACTTATAATATACTAGTATTATATTTTTTACTCTTATATATCTACTTATATTGTTTGTAGATGACAATGATGGTGATGATTTTGTGGTGGAAGATATTGGTGATGACATTGATCTCTCAAGAATGGATCAATTTGCATTAAAGTCACAACTATTTGATATTGATGTTGGAGTTGCAAGCACAAGTGGGGCAACCAACAACGAGGATTTTGATCATGAAAGTTTGCCAAGAGGAATTTGAAGATTTGTACCTTTTAAGTAATAACTTAATATGAATTTGAAATTGTATTTGTAATCAATTAAGAATGGCTACTACTTTTAATTTTAATGTATGTTAGATTGTTAGTTATAAATTAAGAATGACTATTTTTAATCATGTATTTGAATGTTTATGTCTTTATGCACTTAAATTACACTATATTATTGATTAATTTTATTTTAAAAATAAATATATTTTTAATTTTTAAATTATAATATTACCGGTTTAATTACGGTCTAATTACGATTGGACCATTAAACCGTAAACCAGTAAATTTTTCGGTTCGATGACAGATCCGGTTCTGAAAACATTGATTGAGACTCAAGGAGAGCCTGACACGTGCCATCCAATATGTTGCCATCTGTTACTCGGCTTCCCTTTTTCAGCCGCATGACTTGCATCCGGCTTTCCTTCAACTGTATTTACTGATTCACATCAAACGATGCTCAATTTCTTGGTCGGCTTTTCGTTTTCATGACCCTCACCACATGAGACTAGGGGTGTTCATTATTCGGTTTAAACTGAAAAATCAAACCGAACTGGTCTTAATTTCGATTTTCGATTCGGTTCGATTTTAGAGTTTATATAAAAATTAGGTTCGATTTTCAGTTTTCTAAAATAAAAAATCAAAAACCAAAAAAACGAATTATATTTTTAAAAATTAAAATATATAATTAGTATTAAAATATTGTTCATTAATTAATTATTTATTTTTATAAATTACGATTTTTTTAAAAAAAAAAATCTGTTCATTTTCGATTATTTCGGTTTAGTTTGGTTTGATTTTGTCCAAAATAAAGCCATTAGTAATTGAGTTTAAGATCTTCATCTTTACAATTTGCATCCGTGATCATAACTTTCTACTAAAATGTTTGGTCCAAATCTTTAAAATATTTGGACTTTAATTTATATTACATTTTATATTAGATTTAAATTGTAATTTATATTAAACTTTACTTGTTTGGGTTTAAATTTATATTAGGTTAATTGAACAACTAAATGAGGCATTCAAATTTGGTTTAAAATCAAATCGAATCGAAATTATTTCGGTTCGGTTCTACCGATTATTTTTTTTTAAATTTCGGTTTAGTTTTGAAAAAAAAGTAAAAACAAAAAAAAATTGAATTTCAAAATCGAAAACCTAACCAAAAACCGAATGAACACCCCTACATGCGGCCCCCTTCCTTTTCCACTTTCTCATGGCGTTTCTAAAATCCCTCCTAACCTATCATCTCTCTTGAACTTCCAAAAGACAACCCAACAGACTTTAAACAATCCCACTCCAAGAATTTTCAATCTTAATCTGAAGCACTTGAAAATCATCTCCCTCTATCATCATGGTGCAGTTGCATTTATCTCTTCACCGCAATAAACGAAAATCTGCCCAGTAATGATCCTTACATAAGATAGTTGAAACATAAACCTGGCATCTTTTCACCGCTGATAAGAATGAAAAATGTACGATGCTTCACCGCAATCTACATACATATCCAATCTTGCATTGTTTATCAACAAGATTACTGCGCGACCACAGCTAGACTCCTTTCACAAAGAACAATAGCAGTACCTGGGAATATGCAAGGATTGTAAGATTTATGAGTTCAATGCTCAAATCTGCAATCATTTCGAAGGTAAGCAGTGGCCCTTCTTTGCATTTGGGTTTCTGTTTTCGCCATTGGGGTATGTTTCTACTCTGTGGAATTGGATTGATTAACAAATCTCGGGTTGGTGTTAATAATGAGTTTGTATGAAGCGCAATAGTTCTATCTGACCATTTTTTTTTAAGGGGGACTGGGGGGTTTATGTAGTTCAGCATAATCTGGGTTTACAATGATGGTACATGAAAATGTATTATTTATTTGTCTGTGTTTGTTGTGATTATTAGAAAATTTTGAAGCTTAATTTGAGGAGGAAATTAATCAATAGAGCAAAATCCATGTTTGTTGTCAGTTATGTTTGTTGTGATTAATCATGTTGTGTTTGTTGTGATTATTTTGAAGTGGGATGGGTAAAGTTGGACCTTTCTAAATGTAAATTCAATAATTGATCCTAATGAGATTTTTGATCCCTCTTTCAGGTGGGAAGGATGGCAAGTCAGTTTGCCAAACCATGTTCAGATCCATTTAAAGAGAAGGATGGGGTAAAGCTTCCCAGCTATAGAGGGGACAACATAAATGGGGATGCTTTTGATGAAAAATCAAGAATTCCTGACCTTCATAGGATAATTAGGGCATATACTCAATCTCTTTCTGCACTGAACTTACTCAAGGCAGTTTGCAGGGGGATAGGGCTATTATCTGCTTAGCTATTTTATTCAAAACATTATTGTGATTACCTCCATAACAGTTTTGTTGGCAATATTTTTTTGTGTTGATGTTTGTGTTTGTTGGAATATATGCACTCTTAGACTAGTTTTCTGGTGTAAATATTGAATATTTTAATAAAAGAATTTATTTGTCGGAATTCGTTTGTGAATTTATTTTCTTTATTTGTGCACATTTACGTTTGGAACAGACCCATTGTGTTTAAATAAGTTGTGAAACCCCAGTCAAAACCAACCTTAGAGTAAGGGGGTTAGGATGCATAGCATATTTATTTGCATGTTTAAATATATTTTTGTATGATTTTATGTGATTCGGATTTGTGTTTTATAGTCTAGAGGGCTTGATTATGATTATTGAGTGAGAAGGGCAAAATTGTAATTTTGCTTGAGGTGGAAAAAGGGAGATAGCTTGAGGATTGAATAGAAAAATATTTTTAGGGGGAAAATAAGAGTAAGAGTTATTGTGGTTTAGTGATTGGAACTTTGGAATTAATTCTTGAGGTCTTGGGTTCAAATTCCATCATAGGAGCTTTAGCTTGGTTAAATTTTATCTTTGTTTGGGAAGTATCATTTTCGGCCTTAGTGGTGTTTGGAGTAGGGTAGAGATGTTGTCCTATGAGAGATATGATAGGAGTCTTCAAATCCTACTCTTTTGCTCTACACAAAATTCCTAAGGGGAATTCATTTCCTCTTGATCCTTAATTTTTCCTATTTCTCAATTCATTAGTTTGTTTATTTTGTTCAAGCCAATTTTATTCTAGAAAAATTCTAGCAATGTGCGGTGGCTTTGAAGGTTCGAAATGTCTTAGTAAAAGACATCATATGGACCGAAACAATGGAAGAAGGGGAAAGATTTCAAGTGAATTAAATTCCTTAGTGAACTTTCTAAAAATTCACTTTAGCTAGTTCATCTTCCTTCTTGGAATGAGCTGAAATTTTCCAGCTTATTGTACCTTCAAAGTGTCGAGTTTCTTAGCTAATATTCCCTCCCAAATGCTGCTAGAAAAATGGTCTTTAGGATCAGTTTGCAATATGAATTTCTTGGCCATTTTCGGACTGCTCAAAGCTGGAGCAAAAACAGGAAAAATTCCTGTACAAATCGCCACTTTGAGAGTCCAAAACCAAGCTGTTTTCTTCCAGATTTTGTTCAGCACCTTAGCCATGTTTTTCCTCCATGAAGAAGGCTGGAAACCAGCCTTGAAAGCCCCTAAAATTTCCCTTCAAACTCTTTGCAAGATGGCTGGAAATGGCAGCTGAAAATCTGTCTAGAAAATTCTGCCCAGCGAAAATTCTGTGCAGGAAAATTTTCCAGCTTTGTTCCCTATTTCTTTTCCAGCCAAAACACCAACCTTATTCTACATAAACCTTCCTTAAATCTTCAGTAACAGAGCTCCATTGTTCCCCTTAAGCTTCTGCACGAAACTCAGCCATGGCTGTCCGAAAATCTCTCCAACAAATCCCTACAATTATACTTGATTGATTATCAAAATTCCAGCCACCATAGTTTAGCAACTTTCCATAAAATATATCTCAAACAACCAGACATTCTCTTCACCATTATACTCCATGATTTCGGCCACCCTAAGCCTCCTTCAACCAGCTCTCATTCAGCCAAAACACTGCCAAAAATTCGTCCATGGCAGACTTCCAAAAGCTCTTCCATAATCAAAGAGATTCTTGTGATATCTAGTTTTCAAATTTGCTTCCCAAAAATATTCTTCAAGGATTGTAACAACTAACCTTTCCTTTTCCCTTCCAAATTAGAGAATCAACCTCCTAAACCCTACAGAAATTCGGCCAGCCCTAGTTCTCACAGAATTTCGGCAGCTGCAAATCAAATTCTCTCAAATTCCTTCAACCTTCAAGAACACACACACTACACCAAGAACACCTACTTCTTCTTTTCACCTAATACCTCTCTAAATCACTTCAAACTACCTCTAAAAATTCTAGATTTCATCTATTCATTGCTATGAGTCCATCCGTACCATTTTTAACATCAAACTCCAAAATCCAACTTGCACTTTTGGATAAAAAACCAGAAATTTTGTGAAGGTTCAAGAACACCTTCAAGGTAAAGTTTGTTCTAACGACTTCATCTTCTCCAATCTTGATTTCTAGTGAGAACATATGTGAATAAACATGCTAATGGTCTCTCTCTCTCTCTCTCTCTCTCTCTCTCTCTCTCTCTCTCTCTCTCTCTCTCTCATGGCCAAACCTCCCTTCTCTTGGCCGGATGGCTTCTTCTCTCATGATCATGTTTTTGCCATCTCCCTTGGACAAAGTTAGACATCTAGGAGTTGAGATCCATTCTAAACTCCTTCAAGGCATTCATCAACTAAGTAAGTGCCTTCTATCTTGCTTTTAAATTCTAAATTCATGTCTCTAGGATGATGTTGATAGAGGATGGATTGCGGATAAGGTTTGAGTATATATTGTTGAGGTTAAAGCATGAATGTATGTATGAATATGAAGGAGATGGGATTTATGCATGGATGGATTATCTTGGTTGATTGTATGATGATTTGAGGTTTAATGCATGTCTCCATGTCATAGGTAGTATTTGTGATGAAGTATGCTAGAGATTATGTCACCTTTGGTGAATAGGATTTATATTCATGTTGGATTGTTGAAGCCATGATCATATTTATGCTAGTAGGGGTTAGATCATGTCTTGATAAATTTAGATCTATGCTTATATGCATGATTTGGATGATTTGATGAATTGAGGGATTGTATATGTCCTTGATTGTGGTTAGCCATAGAAGTATGATCATGATCTAGTTGTCCCTAAACTAATTTTTATTTCATGAATAAAATATTTCATAATGGGATTTTGCTAGTAATTTCCAAAAAACCCTAGGAGGGGTAAATTTGGATTATTATATATAATAAGGATATTTTAGTCAAAAAAATAATAACTTTTGCTAGAAAAATAAAATATATAGATATTATATATAAAATGATAATATCAAATAAAGCCTTTTATGGAAATAATCATAATTAGTAAAATATTTATTACTAAAAATTTAATTATTATCTTTTAATCAAAACCCATTAAAAATTTATTTATTATCTTTCAAGCAAGATTCATTAAATTTATTTTCATCTAATTTTAGTTATCAATTATTTTCTAACAACTAAATTATTAATAAATCATTATTTTACCTAATTCCACCTAGGACTTTTCATCAAATAAACTCTAAATTATTTTAGCAAGATTTAAACCTTCAACTTCTTAGTACCTACTTCCCAAACTCTAATTATTTTAATATCAAACTAGATTTATTTTATAAACCCTTTTATTTATTATCGAGCCTTAAAGCTTGGGACACTAGGGACATGATTGTAGTAAGTTGAGTTAGTTTTATTTGTGAAAGTGAATCTTTGGCTTGAGTTTGATTGTAGTTTGTATTTACCCCATGCGGGGTTAGGTATGCTGTTGGAGACTTTTGTTGTGAGCAAGGATCAGGTAAGCTCCTGCATAAAACCTGTTTAATGCAAAAATGATTTTTTTATGGCAAGCCAAATGTAGAGTGCATGGTCACTCATTTCTATAAAGGCAATTGAGGATTATTTCCATTCTCATTTCAGACAAATAAATTATTTGTAAATCAAGGGGCGGTTTACTCAAAACCTAAAACTCTTTCTAAAACTAGTTTTGCCCCAAACTTTGGAAAACCTTAATTGCCATTTTCAAGTGAAACTATGTTTCATTCATTTTTTCCCAAGTGGGATACGTTACGTTGAGTACTCAATAAAGGTAGGCTAGTAGTACTAGTTTTGAAGAGCAAGAGTGAGTTTTTTGGCAGGAGGCCACCTCCAGAAGATAAGCTCAACTTAGAGAAACATCAGTACTACTTAGTCATGCCGGTCCGAGCTAGCAGTGTTATTTTCAGTCAAGTGATTATGTTTTGCCGGAATGAACACCCGGTTGTTGTTTGGGTATAGAGAAGGAGGAGTATCTTACCCAGTAGGCCGATCACCTACCTTTTATCAGTCTGCACAAAGTGTTGGCATTCTGACCTTCAGTATGCACAAAGTGTGGCATACTGACCATGTGGACATGGGGCCCAACGTGTGGTAACCCATGACCACCCTTTTTGAGTGGTTGATTTTATTGTGCACTTTTGATTATGTATGCTTGGAAAAGCCAAAACACCACTCTTGCTTTTGACCAATGTTTATTGCTTGCCAATATTTCTCTTATAAAGATTTTTACACTTTGCATCCACGGACTGTTTTCATTGAATACCCAAAGCACACATGGACTTATTGAGATTTCTGTCTCATCACCTTTTTAGTATGATTTCAGGTCGATCCTGCTGTGGGGATGAGTAGCTAGTGTTATCTGCCTTGGAAGAGAATGTTGTCTTTTATTTTTATGTATTACTTTGGGGAGTTGAGAGTGGATGATTTTATTTATGGATTTGTTTTTCTTTTGGGAATTCTTGGATTCATTCTGGTTTTTAATAAATTTTAAGTTAAAGTATTATTTTTATTTCGCTATTTTGTGTGACCTAGTTATAAAGACCCCTTATCCTTTGGACGGGGCGACATCCCCGGCCCTGGCGAGCCTAGGTAGCGGGGTGTTACATAAGTGATCTATGTGAATGGAGGTATTTCACAGTAAGGTATTGATCATGGGTTATTTAAACACATAAACCGTTGTTCTTAACTGATTGATGAGAATGGGAATCTCATCATGTTTAGGTTATTATGTTATGAATTCCAAATGGGGAATGACTTACCTTTAGCTAGTGAGTAGTCCACCCATTTCATAACATAAGCGTATTTCGAATACGTAGAACAGGACCTGTAGTAGTGGTTTCTTAAAAGTACTATATATGGTTGAAACCTAGATTACTACAGCTACAGTGTGGACTAGTACTCTATGACTTGAGTATGAGTTGGTGGTCTGGTGCAGCTGGAAGCATATGCTTTGATAGGTTATAGTTGAGGTTCTATCGGAGGGCTAATATACTTGTATGTTGGGTATGTGTGACTAGTTAGTTAAGATAGACTTGTACAAGATAGTTTCTACACCATATCGCCCTTTGTGGTTGTCTGAATGATCTAAATATCCAGGCCTATGAAACATGACTTGGATGTTTGCTTTAGGGTAGCTCCCTTGGAAAGCGGAAACACTCTAGGAAGTCGTGGATCATTGGACTAGAGGCCTAAGGATGGTAGATGTCATTTAGAGGGGTGTTAGTACACTTCTTCCTCTCTAAATGTACGGTGATGTATAGAGGGATATTTTAGTCACTTCACCTGTAAGTCGAAGACTTTGCTAATGCAGCATTGTTCTTGGGGTCAATATTTCCTTATGGTGATATTAGGAAATATTTAAAATTCAAAATACATCTATTTATATAGTAGGGGTATTTTGGTCATTTTAGTAGCTAAGGCGATATGTCTTTTTGGTCCTCGGAATAGCCCATAAATCCTAATTATTTTTGGAATGGGAAAGCGACCTCAGTTGAGAGAGTTTTATTTTATTCGGGAAGTCTAATTTATTATTCGACTGGAATAAAATAAATGGAGAGAAATTTATTATCTGGTTTAATTGGTTAATTAATTATTCAGGGCCTAGGTCCAGTTTGAATAATTAGAAAATTAACTGGGACTTAAACTAGAGGAAAAATAATTATTACTTAATTATTTATTAGGTTATTTATTTAATTAAATCCCAAGAAATAAATAATTAAAGTTTAAATTATTTTTTGGTTCATTTAGGTTAATTAATTATTTATTGGGTTATTTATTTAATCCCAAGGAAAATAATTAATGTTTATTATTTTGGATTTTTCAGGTCCAAGAAAAATTATAAATATTATTTTGGCCCAATAGCTTGGACCGTAGGGTTTTTTTTCCAGACACAGTTCGGAAGAGTTTAGAGTGAAACCAAAATTTATTTTGTAAATAATATTCGGGTATTAAATCCCAAGAATATTATTTTTATCAAAATAATTATTTTTAATTTCATGAGTTTTGGCTTTCTGTGTGGAAAAATAAAATAAAAGAAAAAAAAATATATAAATATTTTTCTTTTTTCGGTGACTCTTGTTTCTCCCTCTCTCGTGATTTTTCCTCTTCTGGCTTTTGGTTTTGAAACCAAATGAAGCCAATCGAGAAGACATTTGTGTCTCTTAGTTTTTTGGCTTCTAGGTTTGGTTCATGAAGACTGCCTATAAATGCCAACCGAGAAGGAGATGTGAGAGCAATCTAAGTGGCTTTTCTCTACCAATTTGTTTCTCACCAAATAGAGATTAGGTTGGGTATATTCTATGAACTAAAAAGCTTGACATTACACCGGAGGAGATATTTTTCTGTGCACTGGAAGCTTCACTGACGAGAGACAAGGAAGCTGTGATCTTAGCTTCAAGCCTTCTTCTTCATTCCTCTCGTTTTAAAGGCTCCAAGAGGTACGTTATTAAGCCTCCATGCTGCTGCCATGACATGTTTAATGTTATTTCCTCCATTTTTGTTCATATATGCATGCTCTCTGTTCACTGTCATGATCATCAGTGCTAAGAAGATATGGAGAACTAGCTCTTCGAGTGGATGAGGCGCTTACATTCATGGTTGTTGTTGGTCTAACATTTGGCCATCCTGTCATGTCTACAACTAACTTCTAGACATCCCATGGGTGTTTGTTTTTGCCTTATGAACAAGCCCTAACAAGGGAGGATTCAACTTCTGGCCTTTCTTATGACTGTTCTACTCACATGATTTGGGTTGGGGAGCATACAAGGCAACTGGATGACACTCATGTTAGTTTCTGAGAGGAGTTTCCAACCCCGTTGTCATCAAGGTATACGTAAAAATGTCTTTCACTTGAAATGAAGAAGTAAAACCATGTGGTTTTTGTGGATTTCTCACCCTACCAACAAACCCACCCCCACCCCCCTAAAAAAAAGAAAAAATCTTTTAAAAAATCACTTCTCTTGAAGCCACAATAGCCATTATTTTTTGTAGAGAAATCTGTTATCAATGACAGATGTAAGAGATGCTTTGGTTTAGTTTGAACAAGCAATTCTAGATCCTATAATCTATTTTATGCTATCATTGGCCTGAAAAAAGTTTCAAGAGAGTGGATGGTGATATTTCCTTTCATTGGCATTAAATGGCAAAACTATCTACTCCATGATCATGAAATTCTATCACAAAAATCTTACATGGTAATTTTTTGGTGACTTTTTATAAGTGAATGATAAAATGGATCCAACAGAGCTGGTTAAGCTCATTGAGATTCTCAATACTAAGAATAAACCTGGCAGAATAACAATGATAGCCAGAATGGGAGCAAAGAACATGAGGGTGAAAATCCCACATCTTATCAGAGCAATTCGCAGTGCAAGTCAGATTGTCACCTGGGTCAGTGACCTCTACACGGAAATACTATTAAGGCACATTGTGGTTTAAAAACCCGCTCTTTTGATGCAATCAGGGTAAGGACCAATGGTCATAAGATTTTATTGAATTACTTCTGCTGTATTATTTTTTAGATTGGAGTTTTATAATGCATTAGATTTGCTTCAACTACTAGTTTATATGATGCAATAGTAATGTTGTCCGGTCCCTTGGAAAGTTAATAATTTGAAAACATTTAGTTCAAATAAAACAATGAAAAACAGGACAGAGTGTGATAGAAACATATGCTTAAAAGAAGAATATGATTTCAAAGCACACCATATCTCCCATCATCTACAGTTGTTATTTTCTATTTTGCTAGCAATGTTCAGAGGATTATTTTCCCAATAATCATTAACTGTATGTTGTACTCTGGTAGGTTGAAGTGAGAGCATTCTTTGATGTCCATGATTTTAGAAATTAAAATATCTTCTAAAATATTGACGTCATTGACTTCTCACTCCTTAGAGTGGTTTAAATAAAAAAGAAAGGAATTCTTGAACTAAACACATTAAATGAAAAAAAAAAAAAAAAAAGGAAAGAGCTCAAGTAAGGAATAGCGGCAAGAGGAAGGCTGAAGATGATGGCTTGACTCTGGACAACATCGTGAAAGGTTCCTATTTTATTTTCTTGAAATTCCATCATTAGCGTCACAAGATGGTTTTTTTTTTTTTTTAATTAGGAGTTGATTCCTGTAGTCATTATCCTTATGCTATGGTCATGCTCTATTGTGTATGAAATTGAGATGTGTGTTTTTTTTTTCCTTCCCTCAATTCTAAAGTTATGATTTTTGGTAATTTTATTGATAAATTTAAGTGTGTTTATCATGATCTTTTGTTTTAGTACATGATACATTTTTTTTTTTAATACTTATACCTATGTGAGTGCCTTGCTGTCTCATCTGATTTACTTGGAATATGAATATGATGCGTGTGGATAGTTGCGTATTCTAGCCTATAAACATAGAGATTTTGAATAGCTAGCTTAGTTAGATTTGAATTTGGAAGCTATATACATTTAATAGTTTAATAGAATATGAATATGAAGAAGCTATATATGGTTGCATATCCTTGCATATTTTGCTGTCTCATCCAATAGAGGGTGAATTCATAGTTTGATGCGTAGTTTAATTTTTGTCTCATCTGATTTACTTTGGATATAAATATGATGATGCATGTTGATGGTTGCATATTCTGGCCTATAAACATAGAGATGTTGAATATCTAGCTTGGTTAGATTTGAATTTGGAAGCTATATACATTTGATAGTTTAATAGAATATGAATATGAAGAAGCTATATATAGTTGCATATCCTTGCATATTTTGCTATCTCATCTGATAGAAGGTGAATTCATAGTTTAATGTGTAGTTTAATTTTGATATTGGGATTATTGATAAAGTTTGTGTCCTTTTGTGATGGATGTCTATTTTATATTGGATTTCTTGGACTAGATCTAATGCCGAAAGCAGAAGGATCGAGATAGGGAAAGAGCTCAGGCAAGGAACAATGACAAGAGGAAGCCTAAAGATGATGGCTTGACTCCTAAACAGCGTCATGAAGAGGAGTGACCAGTTGGTTCACCAAACCCCGACCCAATGTCACATGTTCTCCAGGTCCGAAGGGATCCAGTGCCCAACTAGAGTTCTTTCTCATCTTGACTCTGTAATATTACTATTGTGGTGCAAGTGAAGGTGTCCAATTTTGGAGCAAGCGGCCAGAAGATAGACAGAGTGGATAGGAGTTAAGAGTCATAACAAGAACTCTAGAAAGTAAGGGTGGCATTTCAAACAAAAAAAAAAAAAAAAAAGAAAGCCCAGTGCCACTAACTGGACTTAAGTTGACATGCTTTTATACTCACAATTTTCATGAGCTCTGATTACATGTGATAAGAATGCATCAGGTATGTCTTATGTTAACATAAAAGTTGCTACCATTGGGTATTTTAGGTCTAACTGCGATTGATGGTTTTGCAGAGATGCCAAAGCACTCCAAGAAAATGCTACAAAGAATGCAGCACAGGCAACAGGGGCTAGTGATGCTCGAAGTAAAAGTAACAAGAAATGATCTTTTTTAGGTTTGGGTCTCTAGACTAAAGTTTATTACGAAGACAAATTTCCTATACTGTTTCCTTGACATTGTTGTTGCAATTCCAACTAAATATTTGCTTTTGTGATATAGATCTCAAGACAGTGGAGATAACAAGCATATCCTTGATTTGAATACAGAAGTAGCAAACAAAAAGAAGAAACTTTTTGCTGTAGGATATGAAAAAATGATAGTAGAAAAGGTTGATAAATAAGAGTCTTGAATTTGATGTTTAGTACAATGAATGTTACTCTAGACTTAGTACTGCTTCACATTGGATCTTAAGCAGAATTTTTGAGGGTCAAATTTGTGGTTTTGCGCCTGAATATTTTCTGCAAATTGTTTATGAATTCTATTTATATATTAAAAGGTCACTATCTTAGAAATATGCAAAAAAAAAAAAAAAAACATAAATATGCCGCATGATATTTGTTTTGATCTAATGCAGTGTTCTAAAATTTGCACAAGCACAACAAGATTTGCAGGATTGTTAATTTTCATGATTTAGCAGCATTTTTTGAGATTCAAAAAATGCCATTGCCATTGTTGGAGCTCATGTGATTAATTATCTCATTCAGAGGCTGCAGTCTGTTGGTTAAGTCCTCGTCTTTTATACTAATTTGGTTCGTCTTTATGCATATATATTAGGCAGAGAGCTTATAACAAATCTATTGGTTGAATCCATAGCTTGCCGAACTCTATTAGTTGAAGCATATTTCAAAGGTGCTAATACTATTTAAGAATTTTCTATGTTGGAAGTTTTTTCATGTTAGATACACCTGTGATCTTTTAGGAATTGATCTCATTCATTTAGGGTTTCGATAATCTTAGAAGTCAAGTAGTTAGTCCACCTTAATGAACTATGTGTAGTGTTGATAATAGGTATGTCATGAACTGTTGTATCCAAATGTCATAATTTCTCAGGTATTATGGAATTTGTCTTTGACATACTTATGTTTTTGTAGGATTCAGCTTCTGATATGCATCTTAAACATCTTCAAAATGTATTGGGCATCTTCCTAAAGCTCTTAACATGTTAAAGAGCAGAAGCAAAACAAACATCTTGACTATGAGCCAGATATGTCGCCTATTTGAAATGGTATAGAATTTGGTCATTATGAAGCTTTTGTGACTTGATAGATGTGATAATTTTAGTGTGACTTTATAGCTTGGTGATATTTCCTATTTGTAAAATTGCATTATACTCGATTTTAAGTTTTGTATTGGAGGAAGAGGGAGAAATGGATACAAATGGTTGTTTGTTGGAGCATACAACTGTGCCATATAGATGGTTGTACCTATTAAAATTTCTTAGTCAAATTTAGACTGGATGTCACCAAGACAACTTTTAGCTGGTAGGAACTTGATTTCTGAATCTGGGATTGTCTTGCTTTCATGAAAATGAAACATCTTTTCTGCCACTATTGCTTTTTCAGATTTACTTCTTATGATGCTAAAAAAAAAAGCAATTGGGGGTCCTAGAATTGTCTTCTACAGAAGTTACATACTGGATTTCTTTATTGTACTTTAGACCTTCCAAAATGCATAGTTACATATGATAGCACTTTTACTTAGTAGTTTCCTGGGTGTTTAGTTGAAATTATATCTTATCTTTGTGCAGAAAAAGCAACACAATGAATATATTATGGTTACGATATCTTAGTGGCATACCCGAGGTCTTCTTACAATAATAGAGGTTAATGGTATTACGACTAACCATTAATTGGGGTTAGCCATAATAATTAGAAGAAATAGTGTAGCAGCTTTTCAATTGGGTTTTATCTATTGAAATGATAAAAGAAGTCATATTTTTAATGATGCACAAGTGTTACATGTTACATGTTCTCATACCATTCTCCATTAGTCATTTGATTCATTTACTTTAATAGATTCTGAATTTGCAAACTTTTTGGCCTAACCTGGTTTTGCATTTCTTGGGTCAGAAAGAAGCAATCCAGATTTGAATTAAGAGCACATTAATGCAGAATTACCTTGCTCAGAGCAACTGTTAAATACAAAAAGTCTTCCACATGTAATTTCATTTAAAGAGCCAGAAGTAAGACTAGCTCTCGCACATGTAGCTTCATTTGATGAGCCAAATGCAAGACTAGCTAAACCATTTTCTTGCTCAAGTAAATGCCGAGATGAAGTAAGGAGACTTACAAAATTGGTCAATGACTACATCCATGAGTTGAAAAACAACACAGTTGCTTTTTTTCCAGAAAGCATAAGAATAATCTGATGTATTGTGTAACAAAATTAAGAGTTATTGCAATATATAGCTAGAGTAGAAAAAAAATGGACAATCTATAAGAACATTACTCTCATGTAATCTGTATTTTTTGTTGCAAATGCAAAAAATAGAATAGCTTTAGTGCTTTGATTCCTCAATAAATGTTGTAGACTTTGCTATAAGAAGAAACATTTTCATGTAGAAAGCTAGATACATTCAAGTTTGCAATCACTCCAAGCTATTGAACTTCTAAATGGTACATATGTGTATGGTCATGAAACGATGTTTTTAGTCCTTCCCATAGGTTTGGTGTCTTTTAGCTTTTGTTAAGAAATATGGGCCATGAAATTAGACAGATTAAAATTGCTTAAGAAAAGTACATTGTTCTTCTTAAGTACACCAATAATATTCAGTTCATTGAAGGATGACACAATGAAATTCTGTCAAGCCATCAAAATTGAAACACATTATCTAATTTCACATTGGATTTTTGAAAATGAAGAGGAATGTTAACATATTGATTAAATTAGATAAATCATATTTGTATATTTGGATCTCAGTATATTAGTCTGTTTACATGAACCATAAAAAATGAAAAATACTATATACAACTAAATAAACCATATATTTCCTCAAATTCAACAAAATACCTTTTAATTCATGTATGGTACAGTAAAAAAAAAAAAAAAAAAGGATTAGTATCATTACATTTGAAAAAAAAAAAAACCAACAATTTAACTTTCTGGGTCTAATAGAATTGCCAAAACGATATCATTTATCATTTCAACTGTGTTTATGAAGTAATCTACATAACAAAATCGAATATTTGCAAAATGCATTAATCTGTTTCAAATAGTTGGATAAATCCACTTCTACAACAGCAGACAAAATACTATCTTTTTGGGGCAATTCAATTATGTTCTTTCCAACTCCAAGCTTAATAGAGTAAAATCTATGTCTTCTTTTTCTTCCAAAAATGCTCATATAGCTAGTTTAATTAATCCTGTAGCATTTCTACAAAAGGTAACAAATGCATAAGGTAAAGAATCAAGAAATATTGGCAGTAACATATCAATGAATTATTGTTTTATACAATAGAAAGAGTGCAAGTGTTTATTTGCACAGCACGTGCATACACTCTCTAGAACTCTTCATGAATTAGAACCATAAATTAGCAATGTAAATTCTCCTCAAGTAGCCTATTTTTCTTAAAATGTTTTGAGTAGAAAAAAAAAACTCTTTAATAATATTGACTAAAAAAATATTGGTTAAACATGAAACAATGCATACAAAGTTTTGTCTCTATCAAAGATTTTTTTTAAAAAATAACAAATATTTGGTAAATATTTCAAGGTAATCTCTATATTATAAAAATATTAATGCAAAAAAAAAAAGGATAACATTAACAAAAATAATCAATTTAAAAAAAAAAAACCATCTCGAGCAACACTCAAACCTCTTACCTAGAATAGAAAAATAATTAAATTAGACATATGAATAAGAAATAAATAAATCTGAATAATTTTTAGATTCAATACTATAACATTTATAATAAACAAATTAATAAATAGGAAAGTCAAATTGAATATAAAATTTATACAATAAAAAATCAACAAATTATAACTAAAAAATTAGTGAGCCCGAGCAACGCTCGAGCCTCCTACCTAGTATTAACTGGAAAAAAGAAAGAAACGTCCTAATCGTATGCTAATTATTTGTTTTCCTTAATTACATTAGTTTCTTTTTTTTTTTTAAGTGAATGAAATCCATTTACAAATCTTACTTATGCAATTTTCTTAAATAAATTAACTATATTTGCTTTAATTTGAATTGATGCCATAGTTTATGATTGATTTTTAAATTTGTACAATTATTTTAAATAAATCTTAATTTTTTATAAAAATGTATATTAATTATTTGATTTAAATTAAATTTTATAAAAGTATACAGACCTAACATTTTATTACTTTTTATAAATATTTCAACTTATTCAGATTAAGTTTGTCCCAAAAAATATACTTAAAATTTAAGAATATGATAATAGAAAAATAACTAGAAAGACAATAGAAGACTAAACAAATACGAAAACCTTAACATGAAAAAAATTTAAAAGGCATGAAGGAAATAAAGCATAAAACCCTAAGCCACTATTAGCTCCATGAGAATCGGCGTTGTATAAGGGATGAAATAGTGTTGTATGCATACTGGCTAAATTGCATCCGTAAGCCAGAGGACAAATGACACCATTTGTGTTGTGACTAGGACTGTCAATAGGTCGGGTATATTTAGATTCGACCCTCAAAATTTGTTTTTATCCCAGATTTGGTATAGTTATTTTATTATCTGACTTGACTTGAACCGAACTCATTTACCTATCGAACCCATATAATTAGATCTAGGTATGGAACTTTAATACCGTACCCGATTACGCAATTAATTTAAATATTATATAAAATATATATTATATTATATGTTTTACTAAACCACAGCATACAACCCTACACATTGCACTCCACAGACACCACCCATACTGCCTTCACCCTTTGCCTACAGATTGACAGACACCGCCCAAGTCTCATCTCTCTCTCGACCCCATTAGACGTGCTTTGGCACAGATCCCATTGTTCTGATATAATGAACTCCTACCTTCCTAAAGAATTTCTTCATCATGATCGTGCTCTAGAATTTGATCTTAAAGGTTATATCGTTGTGCCTCTGTTTGAGTCTATTGGGCAACAACAGCGCATTGGCGTGTTGGAGATTATATGTCTTTTTATACCATATCCAACGAGTATTCGGGTCGGGTCCAGTACCTAATTTTGCTAATTGGGTCTAGGTTTAGGTCTAGGACAAGGCAATTTGGACCAAATCTGACTCGTTTTACAGCCCTAGCTATGACTTAAAACAATCGTGCTATTTCTTCCTTTTTAGTCCTTGCACAACAAAGCACCCGTAATCCTACTAATAACTTAGATTCTTGGGTGGTCCTATTCAAATCAATTTAAATGTCCTAAAACTATCCTACATTAGTCTTCCGAGGATAGAATAGGCTTGTCTTTAGGTCATAGACTTTATCAAATGAATCCTTTTTTAGATATCCAAATTAATCATTTGAATAAATCCATACTAGGCATGCATATCCACAAGTGCCAATCCAATCTTACTATATTTTACATAGGTAGTATTCCTATCCATTCAAGTTTTGATACCTAGACTTTTACTTGCATCTAACAACTTTCTTACAAAAGCTTATATAGGGCACGCAATTTTATCATGAAAATTTGTGGAGTGATTTCATGGCATAGATTAAAGCTACACAAACAATATGGAGATCCAATAGGAAACATGATGGGAATCTACTTCACCATATATAATGCTCATGCACAAGAAGGGGAAAGGAATCATTCAAGCAATCATTTAAGAGCCAATGACGAGAGCAAAAGTTAAGAAACTTTAAGAAAGTCTCCAAGTATTTATAAAGGCTTATTTTAGATTCAAAGATTCTTGGACAACATTTGAAGGCTTAAAAGAATAAAATTTGATGGTCATACAAGTTGAAGACAAAGGAAAACCAAAGAATAAACCAAAGGAGAAAAATCGGAAACAATAAAAGCTATTCTAGAAAGGAAGTAGCACTTCCCAAATTGAAGGGAATAATGCCACATAGTGCTACTTGTGAGCAAGCAACACCACCTGGAATGGATCAGGCAATGTTGTCTAGTACTATCTGAAGCTGACTAGAAATATGAAGCTGACTAGACATTCGAGAAACTAAGAGGGGCTACTTGGACTAGGGCAATCTGCGTGACATTCTCTTGTTTTTTCTTGTTTAGTTTAATTGTTTCCTCTTTTAATTTCCAAAAATTTTCCAATGTATTAAAGCTACAAAAGACATGTTTAAAGGCCATGAATGGCTAGGATTGCATCTTAATTTGCTAGGTTAAGTGCACCTATAAATTCTTCGTTATAACACATGTAAAAGAAGACTTTGGACATTTTTTGTGAGATCAATACTCCCTTTGTGAGGTGATTCTTGTAATACCCTATCTATTTTCATATTGAAGTGTAAAGGAACATTTGCATTCATGAGTATAGTATATGTTGAGAATTTATTTATATAAATCGAATGTTTAATTTTTGTGGACTTTGTTTATACTTGAGATAATTGTGTGAAAAGCTTGTGCATATTTATGTGATCATATGGTGATAATTAGTAGTGGATAATTTTTTATTATGAATAAGGAATTTTTTTATTAGAAATTAATAATTTCAATTATCTAGTGAACAATTACATTCTTTAGAGTAAATCTTTATTTTACAAAGTACTCAATGCCGATTTTCATAATATATAAGCTTTATTTTAAATATTTTGACTTTTGAATTAATTTAATTTTAACTCTTGAACTATTTTGACCTTCTAACCATTTCAATCTTTTGAACCATTTGAACCTACGACCATTTATTTTAACCAAGATAATTTTAATTAAACTAATTTTAATTAAATTAAATCCTAGTGTGACAAAAGTTTGCAAAAATCCCTATTTAACCTTATTGAGCCGCTACCTTAAGCCCCATCTTGGCTATTGGATTATTTAATCTCAACTGTCCACTTGGTTAAATCTTAGACATCCATTTGTACATTTTTTCCGGGTTAAATTAATCCTAACTCTACATGTTGAATTATCTCAATCATACACTTGATTTAATCTTGGCTTTCCACTTTGAATAATTTAAGCCATTCGCTTTACTACATCTTGACCTTACATTTTACACAATCAAGACCTGTGATTTTATATTTTATCCAAGAGAATTTAATCACCACCTTACATCTTATAAGATCTTAGCCCTTCATTAATTTAATCCTAACCATTCAAATATATTAGATCCTAACAATTGATTTATACTTCTTTCTTAAGCAATTTAATCAAGATCATTTATTTTAATTTTACAAAAAGAAAACCATAAGTTACCCTAATCCCCCTTGGCCAACTACCCCTTTCCATTTCCCTCAAAATTAATTTTTCTCTCCCTCATCTCTCCTGTTACCACCACATAACTTCTCTCTCCTTTCCTCTTAATTTTTCTCTTGCTCACAAAGAGAACCCTCGCTTAGAAGTTGAAGATCAAAGCCTGTATTTGCTGTGTTTTCAAGATTCTAAGTGATTTCTTCAAGAGGTATTAACCGAGAACTCGTTTTCTCTTTATTTTCTCAAGTTGAGCAAAATCGATTTTCTAGATAAATTTGCGTACTTCTTAGAAAATACTATCTTTGGTCACTTTTATGAAGGGGCTTTGATATGATCTTGTATTGGACATGTTTTACTAAGTTTATATGGTGATATATGTGAATTTTGGGAAGAATTTATGTTAGATTAATGATTATAATTGCTTGGTAAATAGAACACTGTTTCTAGAATTGTTGTTAACCTGAAGTTTATATTTTAATCTTGCATAAACTTTATTAGGGCTCTATTCAAACATATTTTTCTATGAAAATACTGTGTCTTAGGAGTAATTTATTATTTGCCATGCATGAAAAATTACGTTGGGAAGTTGGTCTCTTGATTTTTGAAAAATGCTCCATTTTCTGTAAGATAATCTGTTTTAGAGCCATGAATTTGATGAATTGTTACAATACCATCCTGATTGAATTTGGTTCTAAAATTTTACAAGAAGAAACTTCAATATCTTAAGAAAATTTTATAATAAGAATCACTTGCATGTGATGAATAGATTGTTCTCAGTAATTTTTTTGAAAATCATTACTAAAACCGCTTTGTTAGAGTTATTGTGGCAGTGCTCTGTTTTTTAGCATGCAAATGACTTACTTAGAGATATGATTTTTTAGTGAATTTTGTACAGTATCTTCTGCATATATCGAAGTTATGATCTAGAAAATTTGATTGGATTATGAGTTGTGCTTAGCTAATTAATTCCATCAAATTATGCTATGTTTTGCTTCCATATAGCGGATTTTTAGATTAGGTTGTGGTTTAAAATTCCTTATGATTTTGCTTTAAAACTTAAATGGTCTTGACTTGGATTGATTATATGATATTATTGGTATGTATAGAAATATTTATCAGAATGAATTGATACTTTGTTGATAATTGATACGTAGAATTTGGGTGTATAAAAATCATTCAAATTTAAATCCATCCATAGATAAATTTAATTAAAACATTAATCCCCAAATTACACATATAAACTAGTATACTCATTATAACCATAGTATATGGAACTAACGAGTATTGATCCTCAATGAACAACTACCATTAGTTACCTTTCATTCATTATTTAACTATCAACTAAATTGATAAAGAAATGAAAATAGAAATGAAAGTAAAAACAAGATATATACATAACCCTTGGAGAGAATAATATGTAATTAAATAGTTATTCTAAAAAAACATGACATGCATAATCTAATACTTATCACAACCAATCATTGTTGTAGCATCATGAAGGAATAAAAATAGAAATCAGTTCTTTTTCAATCTATGGAATCACTATTTTTTGATTAAATTAGTAGATTTTCTAATCAAACCAACATAATTAAAGAAATACATTAAACTTTTTCCTCATAAATATCCTTATACTCTAGGCAATATAAACATGAAATTAGTCAAAATCCCTATACTCTAGGCGAAATTAACAAATATTTGATTATTTAAGTTCAATTCTCAACCTTCTTTCCCAATCCAGTTAAAATAACAAATATATAGAATTTACTAAATTAAACTTAATATAACTTTGTTTCCCAAGTCTATTAGACATAAATTCAATTCCATCAATTTACTAAATAAAATCTTTCTTTAGATTTTTGCTCTTTGGTTGAACAGAATGGACCCACGCCTGGTCCGCTTGTCAGACTTGGCGCAGGTATGCTCTATTTTTTTTCCTTGAAAGTTAGCTCGGTTTCCTCTACTTGACCAGAATGGACCCAACACCTAGTCCCTTGGCTAGGCCTGGCATTAGGTGCATTATGGAATTATTCACTTTTTGCTTGAATTTAACTCAAATTTGCACAAATTTTTCAAAAACACTTTTTACAAGCAAAATGTTAAATATGAAGGAATATGCCTAGTTATTACAATAAATGTATATCAAAATAATCTCAAATAACTAGAAAAATAATGGTGATTTTAGCCCCTATCACATACCCCCATACTTGAACTTTTGCTTGTCTTTAAGTAAAACACTTTAATCAAGAAAAATCATTAAGAAAACACAAGTTCTTTCTTATTCAAAAATTTCTTTACCATAGCAAAGATTATGTCTTCCCTTCAAACTTTAGATACAGTTCTTGTCATTCATACCCTTTGAAAACAATGCAAACTTTGAAACTTTTGACAAGATATCACAAAACTTTTGAAGTCAAATTAATCAAGTGTATACCTTAATCTAAGAAAATTATTTATCCTTCAAATTAAAATATAGATAACATGAATCACACAAGTTAAGCTATCTACCAACTCATACATTATAAGTCCAAAAATTGTACAACTCAAGTCATGATGTAAGGAAAGCACTCTAATTTTTTCTCAAAATTTCTTTCAATGACTTAGGGAATTGATAGCCTCAAGTGTATGGATTTCTCTTCACACACCGTATTGGCCCCCTTTTGGTCATCACTTATTATTTTTTCAACAACTTTACTCTAAACAATTCTTTCTTTTTTTTGCTTTAGAGAATTCATAGCCTCAAGAAAGTGGATTTCTCTTTACTAACCGTGTTGGCCCCCATAACCAAGCAAAAACAAGATTTTCTCGTCTTCAAAGAGGAAGTAATCAACAAATTCTTTCAATTTTCAACTCCCAAGAATCCTCCACAAATTTTCCACAATCTTTCCTCTCAAAGATCTTTTATTAACTCACATTCTTCATCATAACTCAAAGCTAAGTAAAATTTAAACTCATAATACAAGAGTTAGCTAATAAACTTTACCCACATTCATCATATTTTCCATATTCAAACTAGATGACTCAAATAACATTCAAAGACCAATGCATAAACAAGATTAATAAAAAATTCTTAAGTCTTGACAAATATCTTATCCAATAAACTAATTTCATCAACATCCACCTAATGAATGACAAAGAATCATATCTCAGTAAGAAAAAGAATTACAACCTTGCTAATAAATGAAAACCACTAAAATTTTGGAAAAAAATTTCACAAAAATGATATGAAAAAATATCTTCAACCTCATTCTCCCCCCCACACTTAAACGGGACATTGTCCTCAATGGCAAAAAATATAACAATGAAAGCAAAGCCAAGAAGACCAAAATAAATAAAGAGGAAAGAGAAAGAGAAGAAAATACTTCCATTACGAATTAGCTCCAAAAGTTCCAAACTTTAAAATCTTCAACTATTCAAAACTTTCAAGGAAATTGCAACAAAGTTATTTTTCAATCAAAATCTTTTAAACCAAAATTTTCCAAAATAGCTCAATACCAAGAATACACCAAGATAATTGATAAAAACTTGGATAAAGAATATTACCAAACCACTCCCCCACACTTAAATTGGACAATGTCCTAAAAAAAAAAAAAAACAAACACAAGAAAGTATCTTCAAAAGGACTAAAAATAATAAAGGGGTAGAAAGTTTAAACAATACTTCCCAAGTGCAATAAAGTGCCAATAGATATCAAAACTGAAAATAGAGAGAAAGACTTGTTCAGGAGGACTTTATTCCTACCTATAAAACAAAACACAAATAAAAGTACAAGAAAATAATAGCAAAATAAAAATACACCTAAATAAAAAAAACTAAAGAAAAATACTAAAAAATCCTAAGAAAGTAAATAAAGGCACGACTTACTCCCCCACACTTAAGATGGAAAATATTTTCTTTATTTGTGGGAAATAACACCTAATAACAAAAAATGTAACTTAGATAAAATAAAAGAATAACCAAAAGACCTAAAGAAATCTAAATTCAAAACAAACCCAAAACACATAAAAAACACTTTTTCCACTCATTATGCTTCCTCATCAAACCTTTGTAAAAGAAATTAATTCTCAATGAAAAAGATAGGCATGATGAAAATAGAAATAAGAGAGGATTTTGAAAAATGGAGGGTTCATGAAAACTATTAGTTGCAATGAATGTAAATGCATGACCCCCTATCCGTAGCACTTTTTTAGACATACAAATCAAGTTCCCAACACAAAGATGTAAATTATGTCTAAAAAGTGTATAAATATTAGAATCACCACTTATCCCTTCGAAAGATTTGTCACAATTGAAATTCCCTTTAAAACTTAGCAATTGAGTTCTTAAAGATGTGATCAACAAATCAATACTTTTCAACACATCTATAAAAACTAAGTTACCTCCTTTTGAATGGGTGAAGAGTAGAAATTACCACCATCCTCCAAGGACTTCTTACGATGTAGCATTGAAAGATCCAACTCCTTGAGGTATGATAAATTTAACACATCATCATTTGGACACTTGTTCTCCAAGAATTGAGAAGAACCTATAAAATCATGTGATAAACTAGTTGTGTTCTTGGATGGCTCATACGTTGGGATGCTTCTTCATGCCACTTAATGGAGGAATTTGTATTGGCTACAAAAGAATGCATTGAGGCTTCAAGTGATGTCTCACAAAAAGCGTCAATCTAAGTTTGCAAATTTGCCAAATTCTCATCATTATAGCTCATTTGATCTTGTGCCCAAAAGTAGTTGTCCATGATGATGTCAATCTCACACTCAAAGAAAAGTAAAAATCAAATTGAAAATGAAAATAAACAAAAATAATAAAAAAATAAAGACAATAAAAAAAAAAGGGAAAAACAAATAATAGAAAATTAAAGAAAAAAAATACACGCGTTCACTAACTATCTAAATACAAAAGTTAGTGGTATTTATAGTACAACATGAAATAAGCTAGTCAATTAAGTCACACAATATTACAAACAACAAGATAGAATACCGATTTACACAAGGAACATAAATACATATTTACATATAGACATATGGACATATAAACATAATTAAATCAACAAAAATTCAAACTTTCATGATATTATTCCCCGGCAATGGCCCCCAAAACTTGATGGTAAATCTCGAGTGTATAAAAATTATCAAATTTAAATCTATCCCTTAGTCAAGTTTTACTTAAAATATTAATCCCAAAATATACATACGAGCAAGTATACTCATCACAAGCATAGCATAGGGAATTAATGAGTATCAATTCTTAAAGGAACAAGTATACACTAATCACTTTTCATTCGTTATTTAACTGACCCAAATAAAGTGAAAAAATAACAAAAAGAAAAATAAAAAAATATATACAACTTAAGGATGTAGGAATATGCAATTTAGACAATTATCCTAGAAAACATAATAATTAATTAATTAGTAATTCTTTCAAGTAATTATCATCTTGGTATCATGAAGGAATGTAAAGTAAAATTCAATCATTTATCAAGTCATGAATCTACTTAGATAAATTCTACTTTGTTTGTCAATCCATGGAATTACTATATTTTGATTCATGTTAACAGATTTGTCAATCAAGCTAACATAACCAAAACATGCATTAAGCTTATCATTATATTTTGATTCAATTTGCAGATTTGTCAATCAAGCTATCCTAACCAAAATATGCATGAATCTCAATTCCTTTAAAATATTAAATTAGCTAATGACCATTTGGTCGAGGTGAAATCAACTAATCTTTGAGCACTCAATCCTAAAATCCTAACTTTGTCATTCAAGTCCCTTAAGATTTGACAATTATGAAATCAATGCAATGAAACTCTTAACAACATTTTGTCGAGTCAATTAGAAGAACTTGTATCAATAACTAATGATAACAAGTAATCAAACACCAAAGATGATACATAATTGATCAAATAACTAAATTAACATAAAATCATGAATCTAAAAATAATATTAAATTACAATAAAAACATTGAATACATCATTGTTAAAGGAAAAGAAAATAAAGATAAAATAAAGAACTCATAGACAAGCCTCTTTCTTCACCCTTGAAGACTCTCTTGAATAATCCTCGATTGGGTGAATTCCTCTTTCAATGAGTTATTTGAATTTTTGCTCTTTGAATCCACCTCCCCCCTCTCTCTCCTCTTGTGTTTTCTCTTACTTTTATAGGCCTTTTTGATGTGAAATTCATTTCTTGAGGGATTTTTGCTGAGTAGGAATTAAAAAAATACTGAAATCTTTGGAAAATTTCCAAATTCGTGCATAGGAATTTTGCCTTCCAGAGCTAGCCTGGCACTGGGTACCTTTGACCTAACTGGCGCCAGGTACAATCTGTTATGCCTTTGGATTTTTGCTTTATTTTTGCTGGCCGAACAGAATGGACCTGACTCCTGGTCCACTTGCCAGACCAGGGGCCAGGTCTGTTCTATTTTTTTCCTAAAAGTTATCTTGGTTTCCTCTGTTTGACTAGAATTAACCCAGCACCTGGTCCCTTGACTGGGCCTGGCACCAGGTGCATTCTGGAATTGTCCACTTTTTGCTCAAATTTAAATCAAATCTACACAAATTTGCCAAAAATATTTTTTACAAGCAAAATATCAAATAGGAAGGATTATGCCTAGTTGTTACAACAAATGTATCTAAAAACAATCTCAAATAACTAGGAAAATAATAGTGATTTTAGACCCTATCATTCCACAAGTTCATTCTCCATTGAAACATCAAAAGCATCCAAAACCTGTGAAATCATCAAGGAATGAACAAATACTTTGGTAGCAAGGCCATAAGCCGCCACCTTTGGCATAGATGTTAGTAACAAAGGGGAAAGGGAAATGGGTTCTCCACAAAGAATCTTAGAGAGTATTTAAACATCAATAATTCTAACTTTATTAAAACTACTCAATCGAGGGAAAATATTGAAACACAAGAGATATAAAATAACCCTCAATTGAGGAGCAAGATCATTACTGGGATGAAAGGAAGAACCATGTGTAGATGCTCTTGGCTCCAAACCCAATTGTCGACAAGCAGTATTAAAATTCCAAGTGGGCTCAGAAGAGATTCTTTTATTGTGGTGGTCAGTTTCTATCTAAGGGCCATTATCATAAACATGCAAAATTCCAGCCAATTGATTCCTAGTCAAAATTATTGAGGGGCCCTTTATAGATGTTTCGATTTGTTTTAAATATCCTTTCATTTTATTCTTCATGTTGGCATAAAATAATTTCATAAGAGCAGGACAAAAATCACATCTCCATCCTAAAATTGGATGCCAACCAATCCTTCAAAACATCTCAGTTATATGCAAGATCTATTAAAGGAAGGCTTGATTGTTTTTTCAACAAGGAGTCTATTCAAGGCCCTAGCATATACCATTCCTCGCATTTTTTATTAGTGAATTTCTTTGGATGGAAAGAAGGTAACTCTGATGATGGGTCAAAAGATGAAGATGGTCTAGTGCATTTGTGAGGTTTGAAAAATTGTTTGGTTTTTGGCTTTTGGCTTAAACAAAAACAAACACACTTTGCAAAAAATGTTTTCTTCTCAGTTAAATTTTTTTCCACAATTCTTGATTTTCAAGAAAAACAATGCTCAAAATACTATTGACAATGTCCACTTCAAATAGTAAAAGTACAATATCAAACCACAATGTCAATCAAGTGTACTATCAAACTATAATCTCAACAAGGTCCCCAAGAAGAATATCACATTTATGCTCAAAATATCCCTACAACAATTGCAAAGTCAAGAATTCCAGTAAAATATAAAAGCAACATTAGTACCTCAAAAACCACAACTCAATTATCTCATGCATAATTTCAACTCCAAATAAGCTCAACAAGAATATTTGCAAGCAAAGTAAATATTTTTTCAAAATACAATACCAATGAATGTCAAGAAAATTCAAGAAGAAAGCATTTACGTTACTTGAAGGAGTTTGAGCACCACTCTGTTCTTCGTGTTAGGATTCGTGGACTCCTAGATGCGGAAAACATCCACGAATCCCTCCTGAGGACCCAAGTAAACGATTAAGAAGATCTAAGGTTTAAGAATTACCTCTGGTTGCTGTAATCGAAATCCTTCGATTCTGATTGCGCTGTTGTACGTTCAACCCAAACAATCACCAGACGCTGCAGTATGCGAACGTCCTCTATCGGATACACACCATGAACTCACTCGATACCCGGGGAATGCTTGCACCTAGGGTTTGAGAGGTTTTTTTTTTTCTCTTCTGGTAGAGAATGACACGAATGTTCTCAACCGAAAAATTGGACTATTGAAAAGACGGCTAGGGTTTTCTTAAAAACCTCCGAACCTCTTAGAGTCCAACCCTAATAATATCTTATCATATTCTAATTTAAATTCAAATTAAATTAAAATTGATATGATAAGATTCTGCCATCCATTATCTCGGTAATTTAACTGATTAATTTACCGAGTCAGATTCTTATAATCTGGACATCATCCAGATATATCGAATGTGGACATATTTCTAGATTCATTATATCTGGTAAATTTTCCAAATACGATTAACTTAGACATATTTCCAAATTCATCGAATCTGGTCACCAGAAAAATAACCTAACAAGTTCGCTTATTATGTGACCCTATAGGTTCATTTAACACTGGCAGTGTGCCTAAATCATATTTAAATGGCCCACAAGTTATAAGCGGTTTCTAGCAAAACATTATAACTATCCAAGTTAAATGAAGATCGGTGATCTCTTTGAACCAAACCATAATTTTATATTTAGTCCTTTTGCCACACAATATCCAGATTAAGCATAAGGCACGGAGCATGTCATCCTTATTAAGCTTAATCAATTATTTCTTGATTTCATAGTAGACTGTTCAAACAAAAGATATCAATATCTTAGATTGATATATTTGAGCACGGCCATGCATTTTTTTAACAGTCTAACTTATCAAGGGGCCCATGGGTATTTCTCCCATAATTGAGAGGGACAAATTCCTTCACAATCAATTATATTCCTCTCCTTGATTTATTCTATATCCAACAGTAGTCTAATTTATTATCTGGTTAAAGACAACTTTAGACAATGTCAAAATATAGAATTTATCAAGTAGGAAACTATGATGAATTTAGGTCGAAGGACTTTCAATATTATTATGGCTAGAAAGTACTTATGACATATTCCATGAAGTACTCTCACAGTGGGTCATGTCCAATACAATGTTCTCTAACATTTATTTATGTCTTGACTCGATATCACAAATATCCATGGCCAGTAAAACATAGCATCGAGTCACAAACATACTAATCTTAATTTATTATTATTCCAATAATAATAATAATCGATCAGGGACAGTTTTAGAATAGTCATTGTATTCATTGTAGGGTTTTACTATCAAGTCACGTACTTGATGACCACAAAACAAAACTCACTATTCATGGAAAGGAAAGCCTTATATTATTATATAAAATATAATGACAATAATATAAGTACAAATTGACTCTAGGGCATATCCCCAACAGTGTCCCACTTGCACTAAGACCAATTTGGCATAAGCCGTAATCCTATTGATCTGGTATGACTATCATGTTTAGACGATGGGAGAGGCTTTGTCAGTGGATCTGCAACATTGTCATCAGTTGGTACCTTGCATACTTTGACATCTCCTCTATCAACAATTTCTCGAATGAGATGAAAACGTCTAAGTATATGTTTGGATCGCTGATGTGATCTTGGTTCCTTAGCTTGTGCAATGGCTCCATTGTTGTTACAATAGAGATCCACTGGGTTCACAATACTAGGAACTACATCTAGTTCTGTAATGAACTTTTTAATCCAAACTGCTTCTTTAGCTGCAGCTGAGGCAGCTACATACTCAACTTCTGTAGTAGAATCGGCCACGGTGTCATACTTTGAACTTTTCTAGCTTACAGCACCTCCATTTAAACAAAATAGAAAACCTGATTGCGATCTATAATCATCTATGTCGGACTGAAAACTAGCATCAGTGTAACCATTTACAACTAGCTCGCCTTCTTGTCCTCCATAAACTAAGAACATATCTTTAGTTCTTCTTAAGTACTTCAGTATGTTCTTGACAGCAGTCCAGTGTGCCTCTCCAGGATTTGATTGGAACCTGCTCGTCATGCTCAATGCATATGATACATCGGGTCGAGTACATAACATGGCATACATGATAGACCCTATAGCGGAAGCGTATGGTATCTTGTTCATGCGCTCTTCTTCATTCTTCGTAGAAGGACTTTGAGTTTTGCTGAGCTTAATACCACGTGACATTGGCAAGAATCCTCTCTTAGAGTCTTGCATACTGAACCTTTTCAGTACCTTGTCAATGATGCACTTTGACTTAGTCCAATTAGCTTTCTAGATCTATCTCTATAGATCCTTATACCTAGAATATAGGCAGTTTCACCTAAGTCTTTCATTGAGAAACAATTTCCCAACCATGTCTTTACACTTTGTAGAGTTGGGATGTCGTTTCCAATGAGTAAGATATCATCAACATAAAGTACCAAAAAGACTACTGCATTCCCACTTGTTTTCTTATAGACACAAGGCTCATCTTCATTTTTGATAAAGTTAAATTCTTTAATTGCTTCATCAAAATGAAGATTCCAGCTTCGAGATGCTTGCTTCAATCCATAAATGGATCTTTGAAGCTTGCACACTTTATTAGAATTCAAAGGATCATCAAAACCCTCAGGTTGTGTCATGTACACATCTTCGAGTAAGTTTCCATTAAGAAACGCGGTTTTGACATCCATTTGCCAAATTTCATAGTCATAATATGCTGCTATGGCAAGAAGAATCCTGATAGATTTAAGCATTACAACTGGTGAAAAGGTTTCATCATAGTCTATACCATGAGTTTGTCTATAACCTTTTGCTACCAGTCGTGCTTTGTAAGTATGCACATTTCCCTCCATGTTTGTTTTCGTTTTGAAAACCCATTTACACCCAATGATTTTTGAACCTTTAGATGGGTTAACCAAAGTCCAAACTTGGTTATCATACATGGATTGCATTTCAGACTTCATAGCCTCTAACCATTTTCCAGAGTCAGAACTCTTAATGGCTTCTTGATAGGAAGTGGGCTCTTCATTAACTATAAGCTCCACATTGTGATCGTCAGTGATGAGAAATTCATATCTCTCAGGTTGTTGACGAACCCTATCAGATCTTCGAGGTCCTTGTTCTATAGATGTAGGCTCATCTTGGACTTGTGAGCCATCTAATCGAGATTCATTATTTGGTTCAGGCACTAATTGTGGCTCTTGAATCTCATCTTGATAAGGTTCAGGCACTAATTGTGGTCCTTGAATCTCATCAAGATGTATTTTACTTCTACTGATTCTTTTGGAAATAAATTCTTTTTCAAGAAAGAATCCATTTCGAGCAACAATTACTCTATTTTCTTTTGGGAGATAAAATTGATATCCTTTAGTTTCTTTAGGATACCCAACAAATATGCATTTATCCGATTTAGGTGCAAGTTTATCAGATAATAAACGCTTTACATAAACTTCACAACCCCAAATCTTCAGAAATAACAAACTAGGTTGTCTCCCAGTCCATATCTCATATGGCGTTTTCTGAACCGATTTAGATGGAACTCGATTTAGTATGAATGCAGCAGTCTCCAGGGCATAACCCCAAAAGGAGATTGGAAGATCAGTTTGACTCATCATTGATCGAACCATATCTAATAAAATCCGATTTCTCCGTTCAGATACACCATTCCATTGAGGTATTCCTGGTGGAGTTAATTGGGAAATAATTCCACAATTTTTAAGATACTCGTCAAACTCGTGACTTAAGTATTCACCACCTCGATCCGATCGAAGTGTTTTGATACTTTTGCCAAGTTGATTTTGTACTTCATTTTGAAATTCTTTGAATTTCTGGAACGATTCAGATTTGTGTTTCATCTGATACAGGTAGCCATATCTGCTGAAATCATCTGTAAATGTAATGAAGTACTGAAATCCTCCTTTAGCATGTGAATTCATTGGTCCACATACATCAGTATGTATTAGGCCCAATAAATCAGTTGCCTTTTCATTTTTTCTCTTGAAAGGTGCTTTAGTCATTTTGCCTAATAAACAAGAATCACATGTTTTGTAAGATTCTAAATCAAACGATTTTAGAAGCCCATCATTATGAAGCTTTGTTATGCGTTTCTCATTTATATGGCCCAAACGACAATGCCAGAAGTAAGTCTTATTTACATCATTGGATTTCAATCTCTTAGTATTTATATTATAGATAGACATGTTTGAAGATCCACGAAGATTTGGAATATAGAGTCCATTCGATAATGAAGCATCTCCAAAAAAAATGCCGTTTTTATTAATGGAGCAAATGTTATTCCTAATAACAAATTCAAAACCTTCTAAATCCAAATAAGAAACTGAAATAATATTCCTACTCATAGCAGGAACATAAAAACAATTGTTCAGTTCTAAAACAAGCCCACTGGGCAAAATTAATTTAAAAGTTCCTATAGCTACTGCAGCAACTTTTGCTCCATTCGCAACTCGTAGGTCCACCTCGCCTTTTGCCAAGGCTCTACTCCTTTTTAGACCCTGCACATTTACACAAATGTGAGATCCACAACCGGTATCCAATACCCATGAATCAGAAGTAGATAAATTAATTTCAATAACATAAATACCTGAAGTGGCAGTCTCACTGTCCTTTTTTTTCTTTGCTTCCAAATAGAGCTTGCAATTTCTTAACCAATGTCCTTGTTCTCCACAATGGTGGCAAGCTTCCTCCTTTGGTGTCTTGGCCTTAGGTTTGGGCTTGAACTTGGACTTTGCCTTGTCCTTACCCTTATTAGCCATGACCTTGCCCTTTTGGTTGTTCTTTTTGCCTTTCCCTTTTTGAACCATTAGAACACTAGGAGTATTCTTCTTAATGTTCAATTCAGCTTGTTTTAGCATCCCATGCAATTCAGTAATGGATTTTTCCATATTATGCATGTTAAAATTCATGACAAACTGGTCATACTCAGTAGGTAAAGAGCCCAAGATCAAATCCGTGGCCATGTCATGATTAACATAAGCACCAAGCTTATCAAGATGATCTAGATAGCCCTTCATTTTAAGGACATGAGCACTTACCGAGGTGCCAGAAACCATCTTACATGCATTTAACGCCTTGTGAGTTTCAAATCTCTCTTGTCGTGCTTGCTTTTGGAACATTTTCTTGAGATGCACAATCATGTCATATGCCTCTGCTTCTTCAAACTGTTTTTGAAGTTCAGAGTTCATGGTTGCTAGCATGAGGCAAGTAACATCGTTGGAGTCATCTTTGTGCTTACTATATGCATCTTTTTCAGCTTTTGAGGTGTTATTTGCTGGAGCAGGGGGAATAGGATTTTCAAGAATATAGAGCCTTTTTTCTTGCTTAAGAACAATTCTTAAGTTTCGTGCCTAATCAAGAAAGTTAGTCCTACTAATCTTGTCTTTCTCAAGCACAGATCGCAATGAATTATTCCAACTATTTGTTGCCATTATCTACATACAAAAATATGCAAAGTAATTAATTTTTGAGACTTTAACGAAAAACTACCACTAAAAGCATTTAAACTTTTTGAAACTTCAACATTTTGATGTTTCGTAATGGGGTATATTTATAAATATTTTATTTTAATCATAAGTAAGCTTTGGCTCTAATCTTATAATTAAATAAAACTCAAATTTTAAATGAGATAGACATCAAATGTCCCGGCTAAAAATATCTCATATAATGCCCTAGGCCCAAAACCATTTTGATAGCCCAGTTAAGTCAAACCATATCAAACATATAAAAACTATTTTCCATCTTATCTCACTCAGATAATCAAAAGCATCCTACTTTGGTAGGAATGACCATATGATGATCCAAGTAATAACAAGTATTTGATTTTGGAAGGCATTTAACACTTAATTTTTTTTGAAAAAAATAATTTTTTTTTCTTTTTTTTTTCAAAAAAAATTTGATTGTAGTAAGTAGGAAATAAACATATCAAATATGCATGTAAGACATAAATAAAAGTGACATAGCATGTCCCATAACCTATGTTGATCATCACGAGCAAAGTGAAGATCAAGGTGGTCAATCTAGGTATATGAACTCCTTAAGCATTCTCTAATGCCTTGAGCATACTCCTCCTTGGTTGTAAATGTTGGCTGTCGTCTTCTTTTACATTGGATAGTAAAATTAAAATAATTCTTATTCTAGGAAAGCAGCACAATTTTACAACAATGAAAAACGACACGCAGGCCGTATTTAAAAAATTACAACTTAAAACAACCATAATGTAATCAGCCAATCACATTGGGATAAAACGGGCCATGCTATGCACTATTCAAAATAATTCACAACTACAATAAAAAACACTAACGAATAACATACAACGAATAGTTAGTTGGGGTTCCAAGGGGCAGCGCCCCTGGCGGAGGTCCCGCTGGCCGGTCAGCGGGCGGGGGTTAAGGGGGCAGCGCCCCTTGCGGGGGTCTCCGGGTGCAGCGCCCCCAGAAGGAAAAACGATTTTCCTTATCTCATTGAATGAGATTTTGCCTTTCGATTTTCGAATATTAATCAAATTAACGTTCGGACCTCTTAGCAACCATCGCCGTGAAAATTCATATTACAGACAATATGCGTTCTTTTAATCATATTTATACAGATAACATATTATCATGGCCAATTAATACAAACAATTCGCAAATATAGAACGACGAATAGCATGCTTACGATACCATATCATATTAAAACAGACCAATTTACAGACAATCTGCAACTAATCTGGTCTGATCAGGCAACTAAGACGCACATATTAAACCTAATTTAGGCAGTCTGCATGCTAAGTATTCTAAAATAATAATCATGCGAACATGCTGATACATATCGTTTAAATTCACATATACATATCATACATGTATTCAACAATACAATTAACACAGATGAATCAACCTAATCGTTTAGCAAGTTGCTCTGATACCACTGTTAGGATTCGTGGACTCCTAAACGCGGAAAACATCCACGAATCCCTCCCGAGGACCCAAGTAAATGATTAAGAAGATCCAAGGTTTAAGAATTACCTCTGGTTGCTGTAATCGAAATCCTTCGATTCTGATTGCACTGTTGTACGTCAACCCGAACAATCACCAGACGCTGCAGTATGCGAACGTCCTCTATCGGATACATACTGCGAACTCACTCGATACCCGGGGAGTGCTTGCACCTAGGGTTTGAGAGGTTTTTTTTTTCCTCTTCTGGTAGAGAATGGTACGAATGTTCTCAACCGAAAAATTGGACTATTGAAAAGACTGCTAGGGTTTTCTTAAAAACCCCCGAACCTCTTAGAGTCCAACCCTAATAATATCTTATCATATTCTAATTTAAATTCAAATTAAATTAAAACCGATATGATAAGATTCTGCCATTATCTCGGTAATTTAACTAATTAATTTACCGAGTCAGATTCTTATAATCTGGACATCATCCAGATACATCGAATGTGGACATATTTCCAGATTTATTGTATCTGGTAAATTTTCCAAGTACGATTAACTTAGACATATTTCCAGATTCATTGAATCTGGTCACCAGAAAAATAACCTAACAAGTTCGCTTATTGTGTGGCCCTATAGGTTCATTTAACACTGGCAGTGTGCCTAAATCATATTTAAATGGCCCACAAGTTATAAGCGGTTTCTAGCAAAATATTATAACTATCCAGGTTAAATGAAGATCAGTGATCTCTTTGAACCAAACCATAATTTTATATTTAGTCCTTTTGCCACACAATATCCAGATTAAGCATAAGGCATGGAGCATGTCATCCTTATTAAGCTTAATCAATTATTTCTTGATTTCATAGTAGACTGTTCAAACAAATGATATCAATATCTTAGATTGATATATTTGAGCACGGCCATGCATTTTTTTAACAGTTTAACTTATCAAGGGGCCCATGGGTATTTCTCCCATAATTGAGAGGGACAAATTCCTTCACAATCAATCATATTCCTCTCCTTGATTTATTCTATATCCAACAGTAGTCTAATTTATTATCTGGTTAAAGACAACTTTAGACAATGTCAAAATATAGAATTTATCAAGTAGGAAACGATGATGAATTTAGGTCGAAGGACTTTCATTATTATTATAGCTAGAAAGTACTTATGACATATTCCATGAAGTACTCTCACAGTGGGTCATGTCCAATATAATGTTCTCTAACATTTATTTATGTCTTGACTCGATATCACAAATATCCATGGCCAGTAAAACATAGCCATCAAGTCACAAACATACTAATCTTAATTTATTATTATTCCAATAATAATAATAATCGATCAGGGACAGTTTTAGAATAGTCATTGTATTCATTGTAGGGTTTTACTATCAAGTCACGTACTTGATGACCACAAAACAAAACTCACTATTCATGAAAAGGAAAGCCTCATATTATTATATAAAACATAATGACAATAGTATAAGTACAAATTGACTCTACGGCATATCCCCAACACTTCGAGCTTTTGATATTCAACGACTTGCAAGAGAAAGGTAGATGGTGAGAAGAATGTTGAAGAAGAAGAGGCAACGGTCTCTAGAGAAATTGGGAGAAAAGTAATGGAAATATGGTGAAATGAAAAAGAGGTATGGCATTATGAAAAGGAAAAGGAAAAGAAAAAGGCCAAGAAAAAAGGAAAGTGACAACAGTTGACTCTAGTTGTCTGAGTGTGGAAAAACCAAATACTAAGGAGGAATCTACCGATTTTGTTTGGTTGTGAAATAGAAAAGTTGAAGGCAAGCAGGCCATGTTGGGGTCTCTATTGCTTCTTGTGGGAAAGAGGAACACCTACACGTGAAGTGGGCTGGATGGTATGGATGTTGACTGAGCCAGCTAAGTTGGTGCTGGCTCGGCTTGGGGATGTCCGAATTTGACATTTTTTTTTATAGAAACAAGAAAATGCAATGGTAATAAAAATAAATATATATTACAACAACTTGTGTTACAACAATATATTACAACTAGTTATTATTACAATTACTAATATTTTTATTCTTACATGTAATAATTAAATAATCACAATCATAAACAATAACACTAGGAAAATAAATACAACAATAGAGTCTAATTACAGAATAAAAAAACAAATATTATTAGTGTCAGTTTTAGTAATATAAAATATTTTATCTACTAAGAAAAATATGACAACAAGCAGCATAACAAGATATGGTTTGTTCACAATAAATATTATCATTATTTTTTTAATGCAAAATAAATATATACAATACAATAAGAAAATTATTTACACGGTGCCAAAGAAAAAATATTTACATATTTACAAGGCTAAATCAATGAACTCCAAGTTTTCATGATATTGCAAGCATAGTATAGAGAATTAATGAGTATCGATCCTCAAGGAACAAATACTATTAGTTACATTTCATTCATTGTTTAACCTATAAACTAAATTGATAAATAATTCAAAATAGAAATAAAAGTAAAAACAAAATATATACATCACCCTTCGAGAGAAAAACATATAATTAAACAGTTATTCTCAAAAACATGATATGCATCATCTCATACTTATCACAACCAATCATTGTCTTAGTATCATGAGGAATAAAAATAGAAATCATTTATTTCCTAATCCTGGAATCATCATTTCTTGATTAAATTAGTATATTTTTCAATCAAACCAACATAACTAAAGAAATGCATTAAACTCCTTCCTCATAAATATCCATATACTGTAGGTAATATAAACATAAAATTAGCTACTAACCCTATACGCTAGACGAAATTTACTAATATTTGATTACTTATGTTCAATTCTCTTCTTTCCCAATCCATTTAAGATAACAAATATATAGAGTAGACTACATTAAACTTAATCTAACTTCATTTCCCAAGTCCATTAGACATAAATTCAATTCCATCAATCTACCAAATAAAATCAAGTAACCAAATACCAAGAACAATAATCAATTAATCAAAGATTAAATAAATTACAATATCATGAATCCAAAAATAATACCAAATTACAATTAAAACATTAATTTCATCATTAATCAAAGAAAAAGAAAACAATGGAAAGAGATAGGTACTCATAGACAAGCCCTTCAACTTCCAATGAAAACTCTTCTAAAATCAATGCTCATTGAGTAATTTATCTGGAGAAAATATTACATTGCTGTATTCTAAAAATATTTCTAAGTCTCCATGTTGTGCACACCTATTATATACGAGAATGAGAAGTATTTATATCTAGAAGAACTTCCTAAAAATCTTACACAAAGAAGGAATAATTTCATAATATAAAATGGCTTCAGAATGCAATTAATAAAGGCCGCCGACTATAAATTTGGAATTGATATGAGATTCCTGTTTTCTTTTGTTTCTCTAAGACTTTTACTTTGAAGCCAAGTTGCTTGAAGCCCGAGCTGAAGTTACTTTTCTTTTTTGCAGAGCCGATGAAATTGACGAGCCACGGGAGTTCGAGTCGTGTCTGAGCCAAATTGATGAAGACCCCCGAGCCGAGCAAGCCGATCTATTCTTCTCCTTTTGTTGAGCCACAAAGCCTCCTGAGCCGATGCTTTCTTCTTCTTTGCTAAGCCATGGCTCGATAGCCATGGCTTCCTGAGTCGTGGCTTCCTTGTGTTGGAGTCAGCCACGGCACACATATATCATGCTGCGGCTTATGCTATTTTGTTTCGTTCACAATCAGGGCATGGATTAATGCAAGCTTCCCATGTTTTTGTTCACTATGTTTTTGGCAATTTCCTCTATTTTTTGTTGTCTTTCCAGACTTGGCCTGGCGCCGGATCAGTCTTCTTGGACCGGCGTCAGGTCTCCACTAGGATTTCTTCACTTTTTTTCTAATTCCACCTATTTTTGCATAAATTCATAGAAATACATTTCTATAAGTGAAATATCACATAAGAAAGAATATAACTAGCTATTATATCAAAAGTATTACAAAATATCCTCAAATAAATAGAAAAATATGTGTAAATTCAGGCCCTATCAATAATCCATAATTGTTAGAACTTGCACACACAAATAGCTTACCTATATGATTTAAATGCATGAAAAAACTTTTGATTCTTTGAATGATTATTTTTTAGCTTAATTTGCTGAACTTAATTATAAAATAACTTCATGTAATGTGTGATTATTATTTGATGATTATTGTTAGATGGGATGATGAGAGATAGGATTGTGATATTAAAGTGATTAATACTTTGAATAAGGTATATAAGAGTATATTAGGGGATGAATTATACATTTGATATTTATGATAGGAAATTGATATTAGATTTTGATCATGAAAACTAGTTTACATGCAGCAGAAAATTAAAACAAAATCTACTCAAAGGATCACTCGTATGTAATTAAATGGATTAGGAGAGGAAAGGAAAAATTAGTTATCTCGAAAATGTAGCTTTTAAAATTTTCCTTTGCACGTGGAACCTTTCCGAAAGATTATTCAAGCAAGAACTACCAAATTCTAAGAATAGGAATTTCTCTAATATTGATCCATATGAGGATGTATTCAAGATCCACCAAAATTTTCTACTAGAAAAATAACATGCTAGCTAGTTTTTTTTTTTTTTTTTTTGGAAGAAGAAATCAGAAAAAAAAGATATAGTTTTTTTTTTCTTAGTCTTCTATTTTTTGAGAGCCAAAAAAATCGCAGCTTTATGGCGTGCGTCTTTCTTATATGTGGCGAACAATTCTCTATTAGGATTGTGCTCTAGAGGCAATTGTTTGTACAATGTATTTAGCACATTAAATCAATAAAAGGCATTCTTTATCTTTCAGTTTCTTTGTTTCATATGTTTATGTGAATAAAAACTGTTGGATAAAGTTCCAAGTGAAATACTGTGTTAAGAAAATCATGATCGAGATCGTGATATGAGATTCCTACTATACTGGAATGTGTTTGTGCTTAAATTATCCCTAGTCATAGTATTAAAAAGATAGGACATTATTAATGCGATAAGATTAGCACGTGTTAAACTTCTTAATTTGATCAAGCGGTGGTTTTCACATCCGTGAGTATTGTGATACTCAAAGTTAACACGTGGATGCTTGTTACTTGAACAAGTTCATTAGATGACCTAACTATGAGATAATCACATGGATGACAATTTAGTGCCAGTGGTAGAATCTCATTGTGGCAAATGTGCAAGTATTCTTAGACTTGAGATCTCCAAGGTACTTTGTTTGCTAAGCGTTGTACTTTGATTCCAATCTTTTGAGTCTTTACAAGACTACATATGGGATAGACATTGGGTACAACGTGAAGTAAATGAAAGTAGTTGAGAGGGTCAATAAAAGATTCACCACTCTTAATAGTAGGAGCGAATATCTTGAGGCCACTTGTAGGATGTGTTGGAAATACTGCCAATTGATACACATGTTGAGTAATGGATTCCGAGAACAATTACTAAAATATTCAAGTCAGAATTAATTAATATTTAGAGAGAGTTGTCACTAAGTCTTTACTCTAAACCAAATGAGATATTGTATGGTGTAAAGAGTTTTATTGCACTGACATTTTGCTATTGAAAGTTTCACGTCAAGCCACTTGACTTTCTGGATTTTTGGATAGTCGTGATGTATTGTTAGATACTGCTCATGATCTGCTAAATATGGATTTATTAATTAGATAATTAATGAATTTAATCCTTATTGAAAGGATTATTAATTCTATTATGATAGAATTAATTCATATTAGCTACCAATTCACTAAAAAACCTAATGGGTCATACACAATAGAGGAATTGATGCTCAAGATATTACATGATAATATTTGGGGTTAATTTGGTAGAAGAAGTATTTATTATGGGCTTATTATAAAGTGTTATAATTACTTGGGGTTGAGTTGCAATTAATAAATCTTTATGGCTTAATTATAAACTTGTTATAATTTGAAAGGTCAAATTGCAATTCTTGAAAGTCTAGCCCATAGTTGAAAAGAAGAACAAAATATCTGTTACCTAAAAGAATTAGGAAACAAGCCTACACGTGCTTTTTTGGTCTTTTAGTGGTGGTTGATTTTTGGCAACAAAAAGGAGTTTCCTATTAACATAGAGAATTTGTTCTCTGTGATATGATATATATATATATATATATATATATGTATATAAAATTAGCCGTTGAAAAAGATAGACACACAACACAGAGATTTTATATATATATGTATGTATGTATATATATATATGTATGTATGTATATATATATATATATATATATATATATATATGTATGTATGTATATAAAATTAGCCGTTGAAAAAGATAGACACACAACACAGAGATTTTTCGTCTTTCTTTTCAAAGGAAAAAAAAACAATTTCTTCTCCAATTAAATTAATTCCAAGGCCACCATATATTACCTACTAGCATAGGGTTTTGGTTCTTAACTCGAGTACAATTGCTTGTGTGGATTATTGTTAGAGAATTCCTATTCTTAGAATTTGGTGGCTCGATTGGATAGACCTTTAAAGGGGATTCGCATGGAAGGAAAAATTTTTAAAGCTACATTTTTGAGGTAACTAACTTTTCTTCCTTCTCCTAATCCATTTAATTACATACGAGCGATCCTTTTTGTGTGGATTTCATTTTAATTTTCCGTTGTGTGTAAACTGGTTTGTATGATCAAAATCTAATAGTGGTATTAGAGCCATCTCGTATGTATGTTATAGGTTTATTATTAATTTTTAAAATTTTTTTAGAGAAAAAATTTCGGGTCTATGAAAATTGTTTCATGTAAAATTTTATTTTGGAAATTTATTTTAGTCGATTATGGACAAATTGTTTGTTCTGTGGAAAAATAAAAATAATACAGAAATTGTTTTTGTACAGTGAAAAAAAAATGGTGTGAAATTGTTTCCAAACAATTGTTTCTACTTTTGATTGGAATTCCAATTGTTTCTAGTGAAATTGTTTCTGAAATAGGAAAAGAAAACAACCGGAAAAAACAATAGGAAATTGTTTCTGATTGTTGTGCAAAATTAGTATATGTTGATTGAGATTGGAAATTGTTTCCAATTAATTAAGAAGCAAAAGGGGTTATATAGCAAAAATTTGCTTGAAATTATTCAAGCTGAAGGAATTAAAGGAGGAAGCCACGCATGGCTATGCACAAGCCGCGATTGGCTTGTACATAGCCAACCCCGGCTAAGGCATAGTCGTGTGTAGCTATGTTTTTTTAATAGAAAAAAATTTTCCTTTTTTAATTCAATGTTTTGACCGCTGGTTTTTTCTTATTATTTCCTATAGAACCCACTGAAATATTTTTCTTCTAAAAAGGCCCCCAGAATTTTCCCAAAATTTAATTTTGGGACTAATAAATTAAGTTTCTAAATTAATGATTTTAGAATTTAATATTTTATGTATATTTATTTTTTGCTTAATGTGTTTTAAGCATGATATTAGCATGTTGGTTTGGTTATGGACTTAGACCAAATTAATTTGATTAACTGAAATTGTGTCATACATTTTATTACTTTGTTTTGAATAAATAGCGCATGCGTGTCTTGCCTTTCTCTACAACTCTCTTATAATTTCTCTTCCTATCTAAATCCCCTCGAATTTAACTCAAGGTTTCTTCATTGTAAATTTATGTAATTAGATTGCATAGGTTAGATAGGGCTAGAAATTGTTATACACAATTATGGAGATGGCAATCAAGCATAAAGTAAGAAGATAATAAGACTTTCTACTCAAACATGCATATACACATAGGTTTAACCATAATTAATTTCCTACTTGGCTCAAACAAATTAATTTAGTGAAGTCCATATATAAGCCATGTAATTGAGTCTATTACAATTATGTCAAAGTGTTGATATTTTGCATGCCAAATGATGAGACTGCTAATTAAATAATTAAAATCTCTCAAATATCTAAAGCTTTCCATTAATATAGCAAGAACAAAAGTTCTTTTTCGAGATTAGGTTGTTGGGCATATCCAAGCTTACTCGACATCGAGCATGTTCAAGTTGTGGAATATGATTCCAAATTAATGGATAATATCTTTATCCTGGTTGGGCATACCCAAACATTAAGAATATTATAGGCTAAGTTAGGGAAGCACTATGTACTTTAAGATTAAAAGATGTTAATTATCTAACGATCCAGTAGTTACACTCGATGTAATTAGTATTGAATACCTACCGTTGAACTCATGAGTGGTTTATTGGATATACCCAAGGTCATTCTTAAAGAATTTAGATATCGGACCACTAGAAAAGCTTTCAATGGGCTTTCCTGAGTAAATAGTGAGGGCTATTAATTTGAAAAAAAATAGTAGGTTAAATACGCGTTTAATTAAAGACCTAATTAAATGCATTTCATGTGCATATACATAGTCTAATGTCTCTTATATTTCATCTGGATCATTTGTATCATGACAACAAATTTGAACTTATGTAGTATTTTGGAAACAAACATGCTCACCGAATCAAACTTCTTAGACTGGTATAGAAATTTGAGGATCTTTCTCATATCGAAAAGGTTGCTCTACATGTTAGATGTTCTAATTCCACCACCACCAGCTGATGATGCTTTTGCTGAAGAGCATGAAGTCCATAAAAAGCATAAAGCGGACAGTGAGACAATATCTTGTATCATGCTAGCGTCAATGACCACTGAGCTTTAAAAATAGCATGAGCATATGGATGCTCATATTATTGTCTTCCATCTATATGAGGTTTTTGATAAGCAAGTAAAGATGGAGATATATGAGATCTCTAAGCAACTATTCCATTCTAAAATGGTAGAAGGCACTTCAGTGGCCACTCATGGACTTAAGATGCTAGGGTTAATTGAGAAGCTTGGAACACTTGGGTTCACTATAGATCACGAGTTAAATATAGACTTAATTCTTCAATCTTTACCAGTTAGTTTTTCATAATTTGTGATGAACTCCAAATGAATAAGACTGAGAGCACTATACATGAGTTGATCAACCTTCTTAAGACTACAGAGTCTTCTATAAAGAAAGAAAATAATGCAGTTTTATTGGTTGATTCTTCTTCAAAAAGGAAAAATGTTTCTAAAAAGAAGAAGAAGAATATAACAAAATCTAAAGGTGGTGTAAAGAAGAAGGAGACAGCTGCTAAAGACCCATATCATCATTGTGGGAAAATGGGCTATTGGATGTGAAGATGATGACAGTGAACAGAGCATGCACGGTGGACAAAAATGGAAAAATAAAAACATGAACATAGAGCATCGAAGCATCATGATGGCATGAAAACATACCTTTTGGAGCCTTAAAAACTTGAAGATTGTTGAATGATTGCTTGAAGCACAGAAACAGCTTCTTCTTCATCTTCTCTAGTGAGCTTCCTGTGCAAAAATGTCTCATTCGGTGAATGTTAGCCTTTTGGCTCACAGAATATTCCCTACCTAATCTCTGTTTGGTGAGCAATGAATTGGAAGAGAAAAGCCACTCAGATGTCTCTTACTTTCCTTCACCTCTCGGTTGGTATTTATAGCGGTGGCTCCATGAACCAAACCCAGAAGCCAGAAAACCAAGAGACACAAATGTCCTCTCGGTGGGCTTCCTTTGGTTTCAAAACTAAAAACCAGAAGAAGAAAAGGCAGAGTATAAGAGAGAGAGAGCCAAGAGTCACCTGGGAAAAAGAAAATACTATTATTTTTTTTCTTTTTCCTTTTATTTTATTTTATTTTTCCACACAGAAAGCCAAGAGTCATGAAACCAAAAATAATTATTTTGACAAAAATAATATTCTCGGGATTTAATACCCGAATATTATATACAAAATAAATTTTGGCTTCACCCTAAACTCTTTTGTACTGTGTCCGGAAAAATCCTATGGTCCAGGCTATTGGACCAAAATAATATTTATTATTTTTTTTCTACCCAAAAAGCCCAAAATAATAAATATTAATTATTTTCCTTGGGATTAAATAAATAACCCAATAAATAATTAATAAACCCAAATAAACCAAAAAATAATTAAATATTAATTATTTATTTCTTGGGATTTAATTAAATAAATAACCCAATAAATAATTAAGTAATAATTATTTTTTCTCTAGTTTAAGTCCCGGTTAATTTTTTAATTATTCAAACTGGACCTAGGTCCTAAATAATTAATTAACCAATTAAATCAGATAATAAATTTCTCTCCATTTATTTTATTCCAGTCCAATAACAAATTAGACTTCCCGAATAAAATAAAACTCTCTCAATTGAGATCATTTTCTCAACCCAAAAATTAATTAGGACTTACGAGCTATTTCGAAGACCAAAAAGACACATCGCCTTGGCTACTAAAATGACTAAATACCCCTACTATATAAATAGATGTATTTTGCATTTTAAATATTTCCTAATATCACCATAACGAAATATTGACCCCAAGGACAATGCTGCATTAGCAAAGTCTTTGACCTACAAGTGAAATGACTAAAATACCTCTCTACACATCGCCGTACATTTAGAGAGGAAGAAGTGTACTAACACCTCTCTAAAAGACATCTACCATCCTTAGGCTTCTAGTCCAATGATCCATGACTTCTTGAAGTGTTTCCGCTTTCGAAGGCAGCTACCGTAAAGCAAACATCTAAGTCATGTTTCCCAAGGCTTTGGATATTTAGATCATTCAGATAACCACAAGGGGCGATATAGTGTAGAAACTATCTTGTACAAGTCTGTCTTAACTAACTAGTTACACATACCCAACATACAAGTATATTGGCCCTCCGATAGAACCTCAACTATAGTATATCAAAGCATATGCTTCTAGCTTCGCCAGACCACCAACCCATACTCAAGTCATAGAGTACTAGTCCACGCTATAGTAGTAGCAGTCTAGGTTTTTACCATATAGTACTTTTTAGAAACTCCTATTATAGGTCCTGTTCTACGTATTCGAAATACGCTTATGTCATGAAGTAAGTGGACTACTCACTGGCTAAAGGTAAGCCATTCCCCATTTGGAATTCATAACATAATAACCTAAACATGAAGAGATTCCTATTCTCATCAATCGGTTAAGAACAATTGTTTATATGTTTAAATAACCTATGATCCATACCTTACTGTGAAAGTCCTCCATTCACATGGATCACTTATTCAAATACAATGGGTCTATTCCAACGAAATTATACACAAATAAAGAAAATTATTTCACAAATGATTTCCGACAAATAAATTTTTTTATTAACATATTCGATATTTTCATCAGAAAACTAGTCTAAGAGGGCATATTCCCAACAGGAGGTGCAACTAAAAAAGCTACCTGGAGATTGTTAAGGAAAAGAAGGAGAAGGAGAAGCTTGGAAGCACTTCTATTTCTAATCCTGGTATGTTTATGATTGAGATCAATACTGCCTTTAATAATGAGATATAGGTATTAGATACTAGATGTGGATTTTATTTGTGCAATAATTTGTAGGGACAAAAGGCAGTAGGAAGTTGGAGAAATGTGATGCTGACATTCATACAACAAATGGAGCAAAGGTTGCTGTACTTACTATGGAGACTTATCATTTACACCTACCTTCCAGATTAATTCTAGAACTAGAAAGCTGTTATTATGTACCGGTTTTACTTCAAAATATTATCTCAATTGCTTATTTAGATTTGTTTGGATTTCATTTAAATTTTAAGAACAAAAGTTGTTCTTTTTCAATAAACGATATTTACTATGGTACTACAACTTTGATAAATGGTTTATATGTTCTAGAAATAGAAAATCAAGTCCTTAATATAAACAATAAAAGGCTAATAAAGATAACACAAACCCATCTTACTTATGGCATTGTCATTTAGGCCATGTAAATGAGAATCGCATTTTAAATTACACAAGTGTAGTGACTTAGGCTTATTTGATTTTGAATCATATGAAACTTGTGAATCTTGCTTACTAGGAAAAATGACTAAATTCTCTTTTTCTAAGAAAGGGAAAATGGCTAAGAAATTATTGGAACTAATACATACTGATGTATGTGGACCAATGACATTGCAAGAAAGAAGGGGCTATCCATACTTCATAACCTTCATGGATAATTGTTTTTGATTTGGGTATTTGTATTTAATGAAATACAAATCTAAGCATTTGAAAAGTTTAAAGAATTCAGAAATAAAGTAAAGAAATAATTTGGTAAGAGTATTAAAACTCTAAGATTCGATTGATGAGGTGAATACTTAAGTCAAGAGTTTCTACGTTATCTTAGAGATAATGGGATATTATCTCAATGGACTCCACTACATATACCTCATCATAATGGTGTATATGAAAGAAGGAATCGAACTTTATTAGATATGGTTTGATCTATGATGGCTTTTGCTGATTTACCAAAACCGTTTTGGGGATATGTATTGGAAACCGTTGTTCATATTCTAAATAGAATTCCATCAAAAGTAGTTAACACTACCCCATTTGAGCTATTTTATTTTAAATGACCAAAGCTAACTCACACGAGAATTTGGGGATGTCCTGCTTATGTGAAGAGGATAAAGTCAGACAAATTAGAGAATAAGTTTGATAAATATTTATTTGTTAGATATCCAAAAGAATCTCATGGATATTATTTTTGTCTCCCTATTGAAAACAAGGTGTTTATTTCAAGGCATCCTATTTTCCTAGAAAAGAAATTCATGCTTAAGGGAGATAGTGGGAGCAAAATTGAACTTAGTGATGTTCAAGAAGCTCAAACAGACAATGATCAACTAATTGATCCCGAATATATTAATGAAATAGATGAACTATCTAATACACAAGAACTTCATAGGTCAAGTATGATACGTGTGGCACCTGAGAGATATAGATTTCTTATCACTAACCACAATGATATATCATTCATAGAAGAAGATGAGCCTACCACTTACAAAGAAGTTCTAAATAGTTTAGAATCTGATAAGTGACTTGAAGCCATGAAGTCAGAAATAGATTTATGTATGACAACCAAGTTTGGACTTTGGTTGATCCACTTAAAGAGATAAAACCCATAGGGTGCAAATAAGTTTTCAAGAAGAAAACTGACATGGAAGGTAAATTGATTGCCTATAAGGTATGACTAGTTACAAAAGGTTACCGTTAGAAAAAATGTATTGACTATGACGAAACTTTTTCATCAGTAGCAATGCGAAATCCATTAGGATACTACTAGCACTTGCCACTTATTATGATTATGAGATTTGAAAAATAGATGTGAAAACAACATTTCTCAATGAAAATCTAACTGAGAAAGTATACATGACGTAACTTGAGGGTTTCACATACAAAGATCACACTAAAGTGTGCAAGTTGCAAAGGTCCATTTATGGACTAAAACAAGCTCTAGGAGTTGGAACTCCATTTTAATGAAACAATTAAAGAATTCAGTAATATGGATGAACCTTGTATTTATAAGAAGGTTAGGAGGTTTGCAATTATTTTTCTATTATTATATGTAGATGACATATTGCTAATAGGAAATGATATTTATTCTACAATCAGTCAAGATTTGGTCATCAAAGAAGATCTCCATGAAAGACTTTGGAGATGCAACCTATACTCTAGGAATAAGGATCTATAGAAATAAATAAAAAATGTTGCTTAGTCTTTCACAGTTTACATACATAGACAAAGTGCTAAAGAGATTTAGTATGGATTAATCAAAGAAGGGATTCTTACCTGTAGGGTAAGCATTTCAAAATCTATGTATCCTGAGACACGAGATAAAAAGGATCACATGAATAAGATACCATATACTTCGGCAATTGGTCCTATCATGTATGCTATGCTATGTATTAGGACCGATGTATCTTGTGTTCTTAGTTTGACGAGCAAATACCAATCAGACCCTGGAGAGAGTCATTGGCTGGCTGTCAAGAATATCCTAGAGTACTTGAGAAGAAGTAAGGATGTATTCTTAGTATATGAAGATGGTGATTTGTAGGTTAGAGGGTATATTGATACCAATTTCTAATCTAATAAGGATAATTATAAATCCCAATCAAGATACGTGTTTACTTTTGTAGGTGGGGTAGGTAGTTGGAAAAGTTTCAAACAAGATACAACTGCCGACTCAACCATTGAAGTTGAGTACATAGCAGCTTATGAAGTGGCTGAGGAGGTAGTCTGGATCAAGAAGTTCATTACAGAACTAGGTGTGGTACCTAGCATTGTTGATATAATACTAATGTATTGTGATAACAATGAAGCTATTGAACAAGGAAAGGAACCACAGTCTCATTAGCAATCTAAACATGTATTTAAGCACTATCACTTGATTAGAGAAATCAACGATAGAAAAAATGTAAAGATAGAAAGAGTTCCCACTGATAAGAACATAACTGATCCATTCACAAAGGTATTATCCTAAGAAAAAAAACATAATGGTCATGTTTAGTTATTTGGTATTAGATACATGAATGATTAAGTCTAGTACAAGTGGGAGTTGTTAGGATTGTGCTCTAAAAGTAATCATTTGTACAATGTATTTAGTACATTAAATCAATAAAAGACATTCTTTATCTGTTAGTTTCTTTGTTTCATATGTTTATATGTTTTAAAACTATTGGATAAAGTTCCAAGTATAATATTGTGTTAAGAAAATCATGAAAGATAGCATGATGTGAGATTCCTACTACACTGGAATGTGTTTCTGCTTAAATTATCTCTAATCATAGTATTAATGAGATAGGAAATCATTAATACGATAAGATTAGCATGCGTTAAACTTCTTGATTTGATCAAGTGGTGGTATTCACATCCGTGGGTATTGTGATACTAAAAATTAACACGTAGATACTTGTTACTTGAACAAATTCATTGGATACCCTAACTATAAGATAATCTCATGGATAACTAGTTAGTGCCAGTGATAGAATCTTATTATAGCAAATGTGTAAGTATCCTTAGACTTGAGATCTCCAAGGTATTTTATTTGCTAAGCGTTGTACTTGAAGGAATTTGACAAAAACTGAGCATGCACGGTGGACATAAAAATGGAGGAAATAAATAGAAATAGAGCATGGCAGCAGAATGGAGGCATGAAAAACATACCTCTTGGAGCCTTAAACCTTGAAGATTGTAGAAGAGTTGGTTGAAGCACAGAAACAACTCTATTCTTCCCCGTGGAGTGAAGCTTCCGATGCACTGTCTACCTTTCTTCTCCACTCCGGTGCAATGCTTGGCTTTTCAATTCTCAGAATATGACCCAGCCAAATCCAACGTTGGTGAACACATACTTGGGTTGAGAAGAAGATCTCTCAATTTTTTCACAGCACTGACCATACGTTTTCAAGGCATGGCTTCTTCTGTTATAGAAAACATAAGCCAGTGACGAAACACAACAAGCCAGAAAACCAATAGTCACACGAGAAGGAGAGACAGAGACCTTTGGATTTTTTTTCTTTTTTCTTTTATCTTATTTTTCCACACAGAAAGCCAAGAGTCATGAAACCAAAAATAATTATTTTGAGAAAAATAATATTCTCGGGATTTAATATTTCAAATACTTGAATATTATTACAAATAAATTTTATCTTCACCCAAACTCTTCTGAACTATGTTTGGAAAAATCCTATGGTCCAGACTATTGGGCTAAAATAATATTTATTATTTTTCTTGGACCCAAAAAATCTAAAATAATAAATATTAATTATTTTTCTTGGGATTAAATAAATAACCCAATAAATAATTAATGTGCCCAAATGAACAAAAAATAATTAAATTTTAATTATTTATTTCTTGGGATTAAATAAATAACCCAATAAACAATTAAGTATTAATTATTTTCCTCTCGTTTAAGTCTCGGTTAATTTTCTAATTATTCAAACTGGACCTAGGTCCTAAATAATTAATTAACCAATTAAATCAGATAATAAATTTCTCTCCATTTATTTTATTCTAGTCCAATAATAAATTATACTTCCCGAATAAAATAATATCCTCTCAACTGAGATCAATTTCTCAACCCAAAAATAATTAGGACTTACGGGCTATTTCGAAGACTAAAAAGACACATAGCCTTGGCTACTAAAATGACTAAAATACCCCTACTATACAAATAGATGTATTTTACATTTTAAATATTTCTTAATATCACCATAAGGAAATCTTGACCCCATGGACAATGCTGCATTAGCAAAGTCTTCGACCTACAGGTAAAATGACTAAAATACCCCTCTACACATCGCCGTACATTTAGAGAGGAAGAAGTGTACTAACACCTCTCTAAATGATATCTAACATCCTTAGGCTTTTAGTCCAATGATCCACAACTTCCTGGAATGTTTCCGCTTTCCAAGGGAGCTACCCTAAAACGAACATCCAAGTCATGTTTCCTAGGGCCCTAGATATTTAGATCATTCAGATAACCACAAGGGGCGATATAGTATAGAAATTATCTTGGACAAGTCTGTCTTAACTAATTAGTTATACATACCCAACATGCAAGTATATTGGCCCTACGATAGAACCTCAACTATAGCATATCAAAGTATATGCTTCCAGCTTCACCAGACCACCAACTTATACTCAAGTCATAGAGTAGTAGTCCACGCTATAGCGGTAGTAATTTAGGTTTCTACCATATAGTACTTTTAGAAACCACTACTACTGATACTTTTCTCCATATTCAAAATATGCTTATGTCATGAAGTGAGTGGACTACTCACTGGTTAAAGGTAAGCCATTCCCCACTTGGAATTCATAACATAATAACCTAAACATGATGAGATTCCCATTCTTATCAATCGGTTAAGAACAAATGTTTATGTGTTTAAATAATCCATGATCCATACCTTACTGTGAAAGACCTCCATTCACATGGATCACTTATTTAAACACAATAGGTCTTTTCCAAATGAAAATTATGCACAAATAAAACAAATAAATTCACAAACAATTTTTGAAAATAAATTCTTTTATTAACATATTCGATATTTACATCAAAAACCTAGTCTAAGAGGACATACATTCCAACAATCTTCTACTTGCACTCTAAGACTAGGTAAGCCCATAGATACCCACCCCTATGGCATCTAAGTGTCTCTTGAAGACACTCTTAGCCAGAGGCTTGGTGAATGGATCTGCTAGATTATTCTTAGAGGTAATCTGTACCACCATGACTTCTCATCTCTGGATAAAATCCCGGATCAGGTGGTACTACCTCTCAATATGCTTCCCCTTTTTGCGGTTTCGAGGTTCCTTGGATTGCGATACTGCACCAGTATTGTCGCAGTACATCACAATCGGTCTATCCATATGTGGCATGACTCCAAGTTCTGAAAGAAACTTTCGAAGCCAGATTGCTTCCTTGGTTGCCTCCGAAACTGCCATATACTCAGCTTCCATGGTTAAGTCAGCAATACAAGATTGCTTGATACTCCTCCATGAAATTGCTCTTCCAGACAACGTGAAGACATATCCACTAGTGGATTTTCTCTCATCCTTATCTGCCTGGAAGTTTGAGTCTGTGTATCCGGTAGAAACCAAATCATCAGCCTTGTAAAGCAGCATATAATCTCTCATTCCTTTGAGGTACTTGAGAATATACTTTACAGCTTGCCAATAAACCTCCCCAGGGTTTAACTAATATCTGCTAACTACGCCTACGACAAAGTAGATATCTGGCCTAGTACATCGCATGGCGTACATGAGACTTCCCACAGCCGAAACGTAGGGAATCCTACTCATTCTATCTTTTTCCTCTTGAGATTTAGGACAGTCATTTGAAGAAAGAGACAACCCATGTCTGCAAGGGATCAGAGTTCCCTTGCATGAGTCTATGCTATATCTGGCCAGCATCTTGTCAATGTATGCGACTTGGGATAATTCTAACATTCTCTGCTTCCTATTTCTAAGAAGTCTAATCCTGAGAATGTAGCTGGCTTCTTCCAAGTCCTTCATACTAAATTGACTAGATAGCCAAACCTTTGTAGATGACAATGACCATACATCATTTCCAATGAGTAGAATGTCATCCACATACAAGATAAGAAAAACTACATTAATCCCCTCAAGTTTCTTGTATAGCATGGGTCATCCTCGTTTTGAATAAAATCATAAGACTTTATAGTCTTATCAAAATGAATGTTCCACGCTCTCGATGCTTGCTTAAGTCCATAAATGGACTTCTTAAGCTTACAAACCATATGTTCTTGGCTTTCAGCAACAAAACCTTCCGGCTGGGACATATAGATGTCTTCACTAAGATGGCCATTTAAAAATGCCATCATGACATCCATTTGCCATATCTCGTAGTCATTGTGACATGCGATGGCAAGGAGGATACAGATGGATTTAAGCATGGTCACAGGGGAAAAGGTTTCCTCATAATCGATCCCTTCTTTCTGAGTATACCCTTTCGCCACAAGCCTAGCTTTGAAGGTTTCCACCTTCCCATCTGCTCCCCTCTTTCTCTTGTACACCCACTTACACCCAATGAGTTTTATCCCTTCAAGTGAAGCTACAAGATCCCAAACTTGATTGAAGTACATAGACTCAATCTCGGCTTTCATTGCTCCATGCCATAGATTTGCATCGGCATCAGCAATTACCTCATCGTATCTAGTGGGGTCTTGTTCCTAATGGTCAGAGACCAACTCAAAAACTTCTCCATACCATCTATCCAAAACCCTAGACACTCTCCCACTACGACAAGGCACCAATTGTACAGGCTCTTGAGGTTGTGCCTCTTCTTGTTCCACAATCGGGTCAGAAGAAGTTGTTTCCGAAGATAACTTCTCCTCGAGTTCCAACCTAGTTGAACCTTTCGTGGAAATACTTTGATCATCCTCTAAGTATCTAGCATTGGTACTCTCCAGTACTTTCTACTCCTTAGGATGATAAAAGTAACCACCATTTGTTCCTTTTGGATACCTAACAAAATAGCATAATTCTGATTTTAGTTCCAACTTGTCTCTCTTAATCAGTACATAAGATAGACAATCTCATATCCTGAGATGATTCAGACTTGGCTTACGCCCAGTTCACATCTCATAGGGTGTCTTAGGTACTGACTTGGAAGGCACCAAGTTCAGAATGTATATCGTTGTTTCCAAGGCATATCCCCAAAAAGATACTGGAAGAGTAGATGAGATGTCATGCTTCTAACCATTTCCATCAATGTCCTGTTCCTTCTCTTAGCTACTCCATTCTGCTGGGGTATCCCCGGTGCAGAGAGTTGGGATACTATCCCATGATATACATGTAGTCCTTGAATTCACCTAGGAGGTACTCTTCACCACGATATGATTATAAGGTCTTGATTAATTTACCTGTCGACGCTCCACTTCAGCCTTAAACTCCTTGAATTTATCAAAAGAGTTAGATTTGCATCTCATCAGGTAAATATAACCAAACCTTGTACAATCATCCGTGAAAGTGATGAAGTACTTAAAACCTACTCTAGCTGGTGTAGACAAGGGACCACACATATCAGTGTGAACAAGACTCAGTACCTCCTTGGCCCTATCCGCCTTTGGGATAAAAGACCTTTTGGTCATCTTTCCCATTAGGCAGGATTCACACTGAGGCCAATTTTCCAATCTTAATGAGCCCAAAGGCCCATCATGGATTAGTCTCTGAATCCTGGTTGAGTTAATATGACCCAACCTTAGATGCCAAAGATATGAATCATTGACATTGGTCTTTCTCTTCTTAGTTAAAGGTTCAGATTGAGCGTTATTTGATTGATGTTTAATAGGGTTTAAATAAAATAGATTTCCATACATGTGCCCAGTACATAATATTTCTCCATCTCTACTGATAGACATATCAGAATGGAAAGATACAGAATATCCTTAATTTATTAGTTTCGCAACTGAAATCAAATTCTCACGAAAACCAGGTACATATAAAATATCTATTAAAACCACTTTTTCATTACAATAAAAAACAAGATCCAGCTCTCTCATTGCAAGGGCCCAGACTTGTGCTCCATTTCCCACGTGTAATCCATGTTCGCTCTTCTTAAGTCTTCTTATCTTTCTAAACCCCTGCAAGGAGTTACAGATATGATCAGTGGCTCCTGAATCAACAATTCAAGTGGAAGTTGATCCAACCATTGATATAGACTCTAGATAGAAAATATTACTGGTGGGATTTTTCTTGGCTTGAAGATCTGGACACTCCTTTTTCCAGCATTCCTTCTTCCCTCATCTGAAGCACGTGCCTTTTAGTTTGTCTTTAGGGTGGGTCTTGGGCTGGGCTGCTACGTATCCCTTCTTCCTTTTGAACTTTCTGGGCTTGGACTCAGTTCTTGAGGAAGAAGCCTTAGCAATCATGACCTTTGAATGTGGCTTCATGACTTTCTCAGCCATTTGGAGTTCCTTCATCAACTCAGTCAAACTCATGTTTAACTTGTTAATATTGTAATTTAGTTTGAACTGAGTAAAGGAACCCAGTAAAGATTTGAGAACCATGTCCACTTAGCTCTCGAGGTCAATGATAGCCCTTAAAATTTCTGCCTCCTCGAAAGCAGCAATCATCTTGAGCATATGCTCCTTGACTGATGCTCCTTCTGCCATCTTAGTGTTTATTATAGTTCGAAGAGCCTCCTGCCTTGCGGGCTGGCTCTTATCCTCGAACATAGTGGCCAATGAATGACTAATGTCATACACAGAAGCCATGTGATCGTGTTTAGACTGGAGCACATTAGACACGGAGGCTAGCATATAGCAACGTGCCATTTCATTAGCCTTCTTCCATGCTTTCTCAGCCTCTCGCTCTTCGTCGGTGGAACCTTCCCTGATAACAGGGCAGGTTTTGTAAAGGACATACTTATACTCCTCGGCTATGAGTATTATGTCCAGGTTCCTCTTCCAGTCCACATAGTTTGGTCTCGTTAACTTATTCTCATGGAGAATAAAAGCCAAAGGACTAAAAGAACCTCCCACCATTTCTGAAAAAAAATAAAAAATAAAAGAAAGGATTTAGTTTGTGAAAATTAATTTATTCACTAAAATTAATTTAGCTCTTAGGAAAACTGACATAGCTTCTTTGGAAGATTAACAGTTCCCTAAGCTAAGTGTATTGACCACTACAAATTAATTTTCCTTCTAGGTAATGATCTAAGGATAACTCCATCGTGGGATGGCCGTTTCTTCTCATTTCCTATGGACATTCCTCGCATTATAACCTTCAACGTGGACTGGCTAATCATAGTATGTGTCCCAGGTTATTAATTACATCATTCCATTAGATCTAGATCCTTGTGGTATCTCCATCCTATACGGGTTCACTCCTAGAATGACGCGAGGGGACCCACGATCTCTAATGAGGATCATGATGGAAGCCGTGGGGCCGTTTGAACCCCTCTCTCACTTAGTCTTTTAAAATAAAGTTTTTCTGAAAAATATCCTTTTGAAATTTCCATTAAGTTTTTCCTTGACTTAAAAATAAAGTATCTAAATCTATTAAAATCTCTATGTTAAGGATTATATCATTTGAAAGATTTTTCCATGGACTAATTTTATTTAAATTAAAACTTAATGATTTCAAAAATTTTCCAATTAAAACATTCTATAGACTTTGGTCTCAAGTTTATTAAACAAAACAATTTTTCTTGTACAAAATAAAATAAAATGGCTTTCTATTTTAACTTACAAAAATATCTAAATCCAATATATTTTCTATGTCAAGAATTAAATCCTTTGAGAAAATATCTAAGGATTAATTTTTGTTTAAGTTAAAACAACCATTTAATTTTTTCCAAAAAAAAAAAAAAAACAGTTTTTCCTTGTATAAATATTCCCAAAAATTTTGGTCTTTGAGAAACCGCACACATAGGTACAAAAAATTAATAGCATGCCAGAAAACAGTAAACGTTTTCATATTTTTCTATTTTTAAACCTAATTACCCAAATAATAGAATTAAACACATTAATTAATTAATTAATGATCTTGTTTAATCCTAAAATTCCTTACTAATATTTTTCATGCAAATATATTCCTAGAATATAAACTATTGCAAAAATATTAACTTCACCTGGTATGGGACCTAAATTATAAAAAAAAATTACAAAATTTGGCTGGCAGTCCACGTGCACCCGCCGCACCGGATCCACACCCATTTGGCCTGTGGTCGCGGTGCACCACCCGCACCGGATCTCCATCAGCTGCGACCCGCGATGCTCCGCCCACCCGTGACCCATGCCCATTTTGCCTCTGCTGTTGACCCGTGAAGGATCCGCGTGTTTATCCGATTCCGCCGCCCCGACCCAGCTGCATGACCCGTGCGACTGAGTTGCATTTCAATTGCAATTGAATGCGGCTCAATTTCACAGCAAATTAGCTTGGCTCCAATGTGAAACACCAGCAGCTCCTCCCATAAAAATAGACGTGGCTCGGTGGCGGCTCAGCTACAGTGGTAGCGGCTTATGAATAGTATCGTCTTCTCCACAAATTTTCTGCATTTTGTCTCTGCGTTTTTTTTTTCCTTCGGTCGCTTCCTTTGGCTTATTTGGACATTTTTCATTACAAAAACTCATCCAAACCAAAACAACAACTGCCTATACCCATTTAAATTGGATTTACACAATCAAAATCACAAAACCAAATTTACAGAGAATTCCTATGCTTCCACTGTGAAGCTCACAATCAGTCTATCCTATACTAAAACAGCAAAGGATCATATGTTTAAGCACAAAATAATGTTCTTCTCTATTTTTATTAATTAACATGCTCCCTAAGTCAATCAAATTCAATGCTCTGATACCACTTGAAAGAATTTGATAGAGACAGAGCATGCACGGTAGACATAAAAATGGAGGAAATAAATTGAAACAGAGCATGGCAACAGCATGGAGGCATGAAAAATATACCTCTTGGAGCCTTAAACCTTGAAGATCGTGAAATAGTTGATTGAAGCACAGAAACAACTCTCTTCTTCCCCGTGGAGTGAAGCTTTTGGTGCACTGTCTACCTTTCTTCTCTATTCCGGTGTAATGCTTGGCTTTTCAATTCTCAGAATATGACCCAGCCAAATCAAACGTTGGTGAACACAGACTTGGGTTGAGAAGAAGATCTCTCAATTTTTTCACAACACTGACCATACGTTTTTTAAGGCATGGCTTCTTCTGTTATAGAAAACATAAGCCAGTGATGAAACACAACAAGCCAGAAAACCAATAGTCACACGAGAAGGAGAGACAGAGACCTTTGGATTTTTTTTCTTTTTTCTTTTATCTTATTTTTCCACACAGAAAGCCAAGAGTCATGAAACCAAAAATAATTATTTTGAGAAAAATAATATTCCCGGGATTTAATATTTCAAATACTCGAATATTATTACAAATAAATTTTATCTTCACCCAAACTCTTCTGAACTATGTTTGGAAAAATCCTATGGTCCAGACTATTGGACTAAAATAATATTTATTATTTTTCTTGGACCCGAAAGGTCCAAAATAATAAATATTAATTATTTTTCTTGGGATTAAATAAATAACCCAATAAATAATTAATGTGCCCAAATGAACAAAAAATAATTAAATTTTAATTATTTATTTCTTGGGATTAAATAAATAACCCAATAAATAATTAAGTATTAATTATTTTCCTCTTGTTTAAGTCTCGGTTAATTTTCTAATTATTCAAACTGGACCTAGGTCTTAAATAATTAATTAACCAATTAAATAAGATAATAAATTTCTCTCCATTTATTTTATTCTAGTCCAATAATAAATTATACTTCCTGAATAAAATAATACCCTCTCAACTGAGATCAATTTCTCAACCCAAAAATAATTAGGACTTACGGGCTATTCCGAAAACCAAAAAGACACATAGCCTTGGCTACTAAAATGACTAAAATACCCCTACTATATAAATAGATGTATTTTACATTTTAAATATTTCTTAATATCACCATAAGGAAATCTTGACCCCAAGGACAATGCTGCATTAGCAAAGTCTTCGACCTACAGGTAAAATGACTAAAATACCCCTCTACACATCGCCGTACATTTAGAGAGGAAGAAGTGTACTAACACCTCTCTAAATGACATCTAACATCCTTAGGCTTTTAGTCCAATGATCCACAACTTCCTGGAATGTTTCCGCTTTCCAAGGGAGCTACCCTAAAACGAACATCCAAGTCATGTTTCTTAGGGCCCTGGATATTTAGATCATTCAGATAACCACAAGGGGCGATATAGTATAGAAATTATCTTGTACGTCTTAACTAACTTGTCATACATACCCAACATGCAAGTATATTGGCCCTACGATAGAACCTCAACTATAGCATATCAAAGTTTATGCTTCCAGTTTCGCTAGACCACCAACTTATACTTAAGTCATAGAGTATTAGTCCACGCTGTAGCGGTAGTAGTCTAGGTTTCTACCATATAGTACTTTTAGAAACCACTACTACTGGTCCTGTTCTACTTATTTGAAATACACTTATGTCATGAAGTGAGTGGACTACTCACTGGCTAAAGGTAAGCCATTCCCCATTTGGAATTCATAACATAATAACCTAAACATGATGAGATTCCCATTCTCATCAATCGGTTAAGAACAAATGTTTATGTGTTTAAATAACCCATGATTCATATCTTACTGTGAAAGACTTCCATTCACATGGATCATTTATTTAAACATAATGGGTCTTTTTCAAATGAAAATTTTGCACAAATAAAGCAAATAAATTCACAAATTTTTTTTGAAAATAAATTCTTTTATTAACATATTCGATATTTACATCAGAAACCTAGTCTAAGAGGGCATACATTCTAACAGTACTTTGATTCTAATCTCTGAAATCCTTACAAGACCACCCATGGGTTGGATTTTAGGTACAACGTGAAGTAAATGAAAGTAGTTTAGAAGGTCAATAAAGGATTTATCACTTCTAATAGTAGGAGCAAATATCTTGAGGCCATTTGTAGGAATACTACTCAAGAAGTCTTTGGCCAGGGCGACTATGTGTTGGAAATAGTTCCAATTAATACACATGTTGAGTAATAGATTCCGAGAAAAATTCTAAAATTAATTAATATTCTAGAAAGAGTTGACATTAATTTCATGCTCTAAACTGAATAAGATATTGTATGGTAAGAGGAGTTTTATTGCACTGTCGTTTTGTTATTGAAATGTTTATATCAAGCCACTTGACTTTTTGGATTTTTTGGGTGGCAAATACCACTCATGATCTGCTAAATATGGATTTATTAATTAGAAATTAAGAAATTTAATCCCAATTAGAATTAATTATTAAAATAATTATTCATTCTATTATGATATAATTAATTCATATTAGTTATCAATTGACTTGAAAACTTAATGGGTCACATATAATAGAGGAATTGGTGCTCAAGAAATTATATGATAATATTTGGGGTAAATTTATGAGAAGATATTTATTATGGACTTATTATAAAGTGTTATAATTACTTAGGGTTGAGTTGCAATTAACAAATCATATTGGGTGAATTATAAACTTGTTATAATTTAAATGGCCAAATTGCAATTCTTGAAAGTCTAAGTCCATAGTTGAAAAGTGATGTGTAAATTTTGGGTGTATAAAAATGATCAAATTTAAATCCATCCCTTAGTCAAGTTTTAAGTAAAATATTTATCTCAAAATACACATGTGAGCAAGTATATTTATCGCAAGCATAGTATAGGGAATTAACGATTATCGATCCTCAAAGGAACAAGTATACACTAGTCACGTTTCATTCATTGTTTAACCAACCAAATAAAGTGAAAAAATAAGAAAAAAAAAATATAAAACTCAACGATGTGAAAATATGCAATTTAGACAAAAGCTTTTGAAAAAATGATAATAAATCACTTAGCTAATATCACAATCAATTATTTTTTTGGTCTCATAAAGGGTTTAATATAGACCTATTTCGTTTGTAATCCATGGAATCACTATCTTTTAGTTAAACTAGTGAACATATTCTGTCTCAACCAACTTATCCAAAAGATGCATTAAAATCAATCCTTATATAAACCCCTATATTCTAGGTGATTTACAACATGAAATTAGTCAATGAATCCATATTCTAGGAATCATCAACTGACCTTTGATTACTTAAGTTCTTAACAATTAACTTCTTTTTCAAGCAAGTTAAGGGATAACAAATATGAAATTAATTAATTGAAGTCATTACCAACCCTTTTTTCAAGTAAGTTAATAATAAAAATCTATCAACCAATTCCGTAAGCAAAATAAGTAATCAAATACCAAGAACAATAACTAATTGATCAAAAGACTAAATTACTTAATAAATCATGAATCCCAAAAAAAATGTCAAATTATAATGGAAGCATTAAGTACATAATTGTTTAAGAAAAAGAAAGCAAAGGTAAAAGAAAGCACTCATAGACAAGCCTCCTTCTTCTCATTTGAAGACTTTTTCGAACAGCCCTCCTTGAATAGTGAATCTCTCATTTTTTGAATGAGTAAAATTTTTTGATCTTAGATTCACTCTCAATCTCTTGTGTGTGTGTGTTTTTTTTTTTTTTGGTTTTACAGGCTTCTTTGATGTTAAATGTGTTGCTTGAAGAGTCTTGGCCGTGTAGAAATTGGAAAATACCGAAATCTTTGAAAAATTACTAAATTCGTGCACAGGATTTCCGTGCTCTAGAACGGACCTAGCACCGGGTCCCTTCAACCTACCTAATGCCAGGTGTGTTCTGTTCTTGCCCTGAGTTTTGCTCTATTTTCCACTGTAACCAAGAATATGATCCAGAAAACACTATAATTTACTCTTCCAAAAATTTTGAAACATAGCAAGGATTATCACTTCCCTTCAAACTTGCCATTCATCAAACCCTTTGAAAACAATTCAAAATTTCGAAACATTTGACAAGACATCACAAAACTCTTGATGTCAAATTAATCAAGTGTATACCTTAGTTTAGGAAAATTATTTCACACTTCAAGTAAAAATATAGATAACATGAATCACATTAGTCAAGCTATCTACCAATTCAAGCATTATAAATCCAAAAATTACAGAACTCAAGTGATGATGTAAGGAAAACATTCTAATTTTTTTTTCTCTCAATTTTCTCTATCAATAACTTAGGGAATTGATAGCCTCAAGTGCATAGATTTCTTTTCACACATCGTATTGGCCCCCTTTTAGTCGTCACTCATCATTTTTTCAACCTCTTTTCTCTCTTTTGCTTTCATGAATTCATAGCCTCAAGAAAGTGAATTTCTCTTCACTATCTGTATTGGCCCCCATAAACAAGCAAAAATAATACCTTCTTATATTCAAAGGGGAAACAACAACTTTTCAACTCACAAAAATTTTTCACAATTTTTCCACAATCTTTCCTCTCAAATATCTTTTATCTCCTCACATTCCTCATCATAACTCAAAGCTAAACAAAATTCAAACCTATAATACAAGAGTTAGCCAACAAACATTTCCCACATTTATCATATTCTTCATATTCTAGCTAGATGAGTCAAATAATATTCCAACACTAATGCATAAACAAGATTAATTCAAATTTTCAAATCTTGACAATATCCTATCCAATAAACTAATTTCATAAAAATTGACCAAATGAATGACAAAAATTCATATCCAAGTAAGAAAAAGAATTGCGTCATTTCTAAACAATGAAAACCACAAAAAATTTTTATAAATTCCACACAAAAATGATATGGAACATATTTTTAATACTTACATTCCCTCCTCCTTCCACACTTAAACTGGTCATTGTCCTCAATGGCCAAAGGTATAATAATAAAAGCAAATCCAAGAAGACCAAAAGAAATAAAGAGGAAGAACGAAGAGAAGAAAATACTTCCATTACAGATTAGGTCCAACGCGTGTGAATCCACCACAAGGAGTAGTCATTAGAAAAGTCACAAGAGTACCTAACTTAAAAGAAAAAAAAACATAAATCTAGAAAAAGAAAAAGAAAAAGAAAAAGAAAGCAACATAAAATAAAAGAGAACTAATAGCTAGGAAAGGTCATGAAAATTCAAAAGAAAAAAAATAATAGAAAAAGGATAGAAAATAAAATACAATACAAGTGCAAAAAGTAAGTCAAGAGTCCTCATCATCATCCTTATCATCGTCATCCTTATGAAGATCATTGGCTGCGCGACTCGAAGATGCTCCCGTAGATTGTTGGATTAAAGTCGCCAATTTTTGGTCTTGAACATCCTAGCATCGATAGAGGTCCACAGTGGAGTCTCAAAGCTAAAGAAGGATAGTAATTTGGCTCTCCAATTGAGCCTCCACTTGTGCCTTAAAATCAATACGAGAATAAGATTTCGTGGCACAGGTGGGAGGTCTAGTAGGCTGCTCCTCCTCTTCCTCATCAGGGGAAAGCTCCACTATCCCAGGGTGCTGTACCTCAAAAGGATTCTTCCAGTCCTTTTCCCTCTCCTCATAGCGATAACCATACTGAACTAAAGTATGCTCAGTCACGAGGTCGCGGTCAGTAGTGGACTCACTAAGTTTTCCATCTAATCTCACTCCAAAGTCTCTTAGGATGCACATGATAACCAAGGGGAATTTGAGGGCTTTAGTTGATATGCCAGAGTAAACAACCTCTCGCATGGATTGAATAATAATAGAGGTAAGGGGAATAGGCTCGCTCGTCCTCATCTTATCCAGAATGTAAAGATCAAGGACCCTAGACTCATTGAAGCCACTATTAGTGTTACACCCTAGAGGCAATCACTTGGATGTTGTATATGACACATTTTATTTTAATAAAATGTATTATTTATCTTACAGTTTCTCTTGTTTACTTTTGTGTAAAATAACTATTAGATAAAGTCTCAAGTACAACACTGTGTTAAGAAAATCATGATAGAGATCATGATATGAGATTCCTACTACACTGTATAGTATTAGTAATTAAATAGTCCCTAGTCGTAGTATTAATGAGATAGGACATCATTAATGCGTTAAGACTAGTATGTGTTAGACTTCCTAATTTGATCAGGCAGTGGTTCTCATATCCGTGAGTATTGAGATACTTAAGTTAACACATGGATGCTTGTTAATGGAACAAGTTCATTGGATGACATAGCTATAAAATAATCACATGGATAACTATTTAGTGCCAGTGATATAATCTCAATATAGCAAACGTGTAAGTATCCTTAGACTTGAGATCTCCAAGGTACTTTGTTTGCTGTGTTTTATGCTTTGATTCCAATCTCTAAAGCTAGATTGAGGGCTGCCTATGGGATGGATATTGGGTACATTGTGAGGTAAATGAAAGTAGTTGAGAGAGTCAATAAAGGATTCACCATTCCTAATAGTAGGGGCGAATATCTTACTACCACTTGTAGGAATTACTACTCGAGAAGTCCTCGGCCAAGGCGATTGTGTATTGAAAATAGTTCCAATTGATACACATCTAGATTAGTAGATTCTTGGTACAAGTACTATTGTATTTGGGCCAGAATTAATATATTTTCTAGAGGGAGTTAGCACTAATTTCGTACTCCAAACCGAATGAGATATTGTATGGTGAGAGGAGTTAATTGCACTGTAGTTTGTTATTGAAGGGTTCATGTCAAGCCACTTGACTTTTCTGGACTCTTGAGTGGTCATGATGTGTTGCTAGATACTGCTCATGATATGGGAATATGGGTTTATTAATTGATAAATTAATAAACCAATCTTGATTAGAATCAATATGATTAATTCTAATTAATTATGGATTATTAATCTAAAAAAAGTTTGGATTAATTTATATTCATTACCAATTGACTGGGAAACCTAATAGGTCACATACAATAGAGGATTATATACTCAAGATGTTATTTGATAATATAGTGGGGTTAATTGCGAGAGAGAGAAGTTGTTGTGGATAAATTATAATTAGTTATAATTTATGGTCCAAATTGTAATTGTGAAAACTTGGTGTTTCCAATTACAATTTGGAAATTCTAATTATTTTAGAATTCTCAGTTTTTCAGTGATTTTTGTGATATACACTTGATATGCACGATTCCTAATTTGTGAGGAAGATTCACACGAAATACCCTAGCAAAAACAACTTCTTCTTCTTCTCTCTCTCTCTCTCTCTCTCTCTCTCTCTCTCTCTCTCTCTCTCTCGTGATTCTTCAGAAAACAAGAAGAATAAACCCTAACCGCCATTTTGTTTATGCTAGCACATAAACATCTTGGTGCTTGAGTGTGATCCTCCATGTGGTTTTCTGTTAGAGATAATCACACACTGTGATTATAGTGGTGGACATTCGACTCTCGTGGTGTTAGATTAAGAGGATTGCTGGATCGCGCCTCAAACGAGAAAGGAAAAATTTTTAATGACAAAGAAGCTCAAAGAAAGGTAAAGCTTCAACCTTTGTTATCTTTTTGTCTTGTTTTCCACACATATGTAGATCCTGGGTTGGTATCTCATTTCATTTTTCCACTGTGCCATATATGATATGCGTGAGATACCCAACAGTGGTATTAGAGACATGTTATGTGTGGCTTACATATATTATTTTTGGCATGAAAAACTGTTTTCATGTATTCGTGTTTGTTTTTGTTCGCTGTGAAAGTTGTTTTCACTTGAATTAAAATCGTTTCGAGCATTATGGGCTGGGTCCGTAGCATAATATGCTTGTGTAATAGTTACAACATATTTCGAAAAATGTTTTCTTTATGTGCTGAAAAGGTTTCTTTTGCAGAAAAACATTTTCTTGCCTTCCATTTCATTTTGTGAATTTAATTTTCTATTTTGTTTTGTTTAAACTAACAAATTGGTTGTTGTTTTAAGCTTAAAAAAAAAAAAAATTCTACTGAGAATTGTTTTCACTATCTATTGCAAAAGATTAGGGCTCCAGAAATTGTTTCTGGAAATTTTTCTGAAAATCGTCGCCTCTTCCCAACTACAGCCGGTGCCGGCTCTGGTTTCCAAACCGGCGCTGATTTCGTGCTGCTTCACGAAGTCCAAAAATCGTTTATGGAAGAAATTTTACTTAAAACTAGACCAGAGTTGGCACTGGCTCTGACTTTCAAACCGGCACCGGTTCTGCTCTGTTTGTGATGTTCCAGCCATTTAAAAAAAAAAAATTTGAAATAGAGTTTTGAAGGGGAAAAATCACATTTGATGAGAGACGGGACCCAAAAGCATTTTCTCAAAATTAGTTTTGAGATAAACAATTTTATCTTTCAAAATAATGATTTTGAAAATTTAAAATTGGTGTATTTTTCTAAAATATTGATTTTAGAATTTGTTTTATTTTTCCAAAATAGTGATTTTTGGAATAATAAAAATTATATGTTTATTTTGTTTATGCATAGTCAATGGCATGGTGGATGGTTATGGATTAAAACCAATTATATTTGTTTATGCATTTTACAGTTTTGGTTTTTTATGAAATAGGGCCTGCGTGTCCTGCCTTCTCTAGAATTCTTGTGTAATTCTCTTATCATCTAACTCCCCTCGAATGTAACTCGAGGTTTTCTCTCTTTAGAAAATTATGTAATTAGTTTACATAGGTTAGATAGGAGTAGAATTATTTTATTCTGGAGATGGCTATCAAAATAAGGCGAGAAGGTAAGACCTTTTACTTAAATCATGCATGAACACATAGGGTTAACTATATTAATTTCTTTTATGGCTCAAAGAAATTAATTTAGGGTAAAGTCTATAACCATGCCACGTAATCGTTTTATTACCATGATTATCAATTATGTGATTTATTGATTTTTATACATGTTATTCAATGAAATCACTAAAAGAAACAAATCATTCAATTAATATTAAACCTAATGCTTTTCGTTAATATAGTAAGAACGAGAGTCCTTTTTCGAGACCAGGTTATTGGGCAAACCCAAGCCTACTCGACATCGGGCATGTTCAAGCTATGGAATTAAATTCCTAATTAATGGGTCTGGTTTAACTAAATTCTTTATCCTGGTTGGGCAAACTTAAGCATAAAGAAATTTAGAGGAAAAGTTGGGGTAGCCCAAAAGGCTTTAAGATTAAAAGCTGTTAATCACCCAATGATCCGGTAATTACGTATGATGTAATTGGTATTGGATACCTACCAATAAACTTGAGGGTGGCTTGTTGGGCAAACCCAAGGTTATTTTTGAGGAATTTGGATCCCAATCCACTAGGAAAGCTTCCAATGGGCTTTCTGAATCAGTAGTGGGGGCTATTGGTTTGAGTAAAATAGTAGAGTAAAAATGCGTTTAATTAAAGTCCTAATTATTTGCATTTCATGTGCATATACAAGTAGCTAATCAAATCTATCTTTACATCTTGGTCACTTGCATCATGTCTACAAACTTAAACCTACGTAGCATCTTGGAAACCAACAACTTAACTGAATCAAATTACCTCGACTAGATGCTCCTATTCCGCCAAATTTGAGAATCGTTCTCAAATCGAAAAAGTTGCTTGACGTGCTAGATGCTCCTATTTCGCCACCACTAGCTCAAGATGCTCATGCTGATGAGTATGCTGTCCACAAAAAGCATAAGGAGGATAGTGATACAGCGTCATGTATTATGCTGGCATCCATGACTCCCGAGTTGCAAAAATAGCAGAAGCATATGGATGCTCAATCGATTATACTACATCTTCGAGAGCTGTTTGACGCCCAAGGTAGAACTGAGAGATACAAGATCTCAAAGAAATTATTCCATTGCAAAATGGCAGAGGGTTCTTCTGTGGCCGCTCATGGGTTGAAGATGCTTGGGTTGATAATGAAGCTTAGAACTCTCGGGTTTGCAATGGATCATGACTTAAGTGTTGACTTAATTCTACAGTCTTTGCCTAATAGTTTCTCACAATTTATGATTAACTATCGGATGAACAAGATTGAGTCCACCATTCCTGAGTTGATCAATCTTCTCAAAACTGCGGAGTCCTCCATGAATGGTAGAATCTTCTAATAAGGAGAAAGTTCAAAAGAAGAAGAAGGCTCCCATAAAGCCCCAAAGTTAGTGTGAAGAAGAAGGACGCAACTACTAAGGGACTATGCCATCATTGTGGTAAGATGGGCTATTGGAGGTGCAACTGCAAGGCCTACTTGGAGACCGTAAAGGATAAGAAGCAGAAGGAGAAGCCTACAAGCACTTCTACTTCTTCTCTGGGTATGTTTACGATTGAGATAAATACTGCCTTTAGAAATGAGATATGGGTATTAGATACCGGATGTGGATCTCATTTGTGCAATAACTTGCAGGGACTAAAGGGCAGTAGAAGGCTAGAGAAAGGCGACGTGGACCTATGTACTATAAATGGGGCAAAGGTTGCTGCACTTGCTGTAGGGACATACGAGCTGAACCTGCCTTCGGGATTAATTCTAGAACTACAAAACTATTATTATGTACCAGTTTTAATGAAAAACATTATCTCAGTTGCGTGTTTAGATTTAAATAGATTTCATTTGATATTAAGAATAAATGTTGTTCTTTTTCATTGAATGATATTCATTATGGTTCAATAACTCTGGTTAATGGTTTATATGTTCTAGACTTAGATAATCTAATTCTCAATATAAATAATAAGAAACCTAAAATACATAACTCTAACACCTCTTACTTATAGCATTATTGTTTGGGCCATGTAAACGAAAATCGTATTTCTAAGTTACACAAGCTTGGTGAGTTAGAGTCATTTGATTATAAATCATATAGCACATGTGAGTCTTGTTTACTAGGTAAAATGCCTAAGACTCCTTTTTGAGGAAAAGGAGAATGGGCCAAGGAGTTATTAGAACTCATACATTTTGATGTATGTGACCCAATGTCAATACAAGCAAGAGGAGGTTATAACTATTTCATAACCTTTATTGATGATTTCTCACGATACGGGTATTTGTATTTAATGGAATACAAATCTGAGGCCTTTGATAAATTTAAAGACTTCAAGAATGAAATAGAGAAATAATTTGGCAAAAGTATTAAGACTCTAAGATCTGATCAAGGAGGAGAATACTTAAGCCAAGAGTTTCTGAGTTATCTTAGAGATAATAAGATATTATCTCAATGGACTCCACCATATACACCTCAACATAACGGTGTATATGAGAGAAGGAATCGAACCCTTCTAGACATGGTACGGATCATGATGGCTTCTATAGACCTACCAAAATCATTTTGGGAGAATGCACCAGAAACTTCTATTTATATACTAAACAGAGTTACGACAAAAACGGTTGATTCTACCCCATTTGAGATGTTCTTTAGTAAGAAACCAAAGTTATCTCACTTGTGAGTATGGGGTTGTCCTGCCTTTGTCAAAAGGCCACAGTCAGACAAACTTAATAGTAAGTCTGATAAGTGTTTGTCTGTGGGATATCCGAAAGAATCTTTTGGATATTACTTTTACTTCCCTTCCGAAAATAAATTGTTTGTTTCGAAGCATGCCGTCTTCTTAGAGAAGGAGCACATGCTCAAAGGGGACAGAGGAGTAAAATTGAACTTATTGAAGTTCATGAAGATCAAACAAACGAGGATCAACCGTCTAATCCCACATCTATTGAGAGAATAGATGAACCTTCTACTACCCAAGAACCTCGTAGGTCTAGTAGGATACTCGTGGCACCTGAGAGATATGGATTGCTCATTAGTAACCATAATGATGTATTGCTCATAGATGAAGATGAACCTACTACCTACAAGGATGTTTTGAACAGTTCAGAATCTAGCAAATGGCTTGAGGCTATGAAGTCAAAGATGGATTTTGTAACACCCCACTATCTAGGCCCGACAGGGCCTGGGATGTCGCCCCGTCCAAAGAACAAGGGGTCTTTATAACTAGGTCACACAATTAAAATAATAGAATAAAAATAATACTTTAAACTTAAAACTTATTACAATCCAAGAATTCAAAACAAATCCATAATAAAAATTATTCACTCTCAACTTCCCCAAAGCATTACATAAAAACAGATAACAAAATCTCTTCCAAGGCAGACAACACTAGCTACTCATCCCCACAGTAGGATCAACCTGAAATTATGGTAAAAAGGGTGATGAAATAAAATCTCAGTAAGTCTATGTGTGCTTTGAGTGTCCAGTGAAAACAGTTCGTGAATGTAAAGTGTAAAATCTTCATAAGAGAAATACTGGCAAGTAATAAACAATAGTCAAAATCAAGAGTGGCGTTTTGACTTTTCCAACGATACATGTTCAACAAAATCAACCACTCAAAAGGTGGTCATGGGTTACCACACGTTAGGCCCCACAACCATACAACGGTCAGAATGCCACACTTTGTGTAGACTGACAAAGGTAGGTGATCGGCCTACCGGATAAGATTCTCCTCCTTCTCTACACCTAAACAAAACCGGTTGTCTACTCTGGCAACACACAGTCCACATAACTGAAAACTGCTAGCTCGGACCGGCATGACAAAGTAGTACTGATGTTTCTCTAAGTTGAGTTTATCTTCTGGAGATGGCCTCCTGCCAGAAGACTCACTCTTGCTCTTCAAAACTAGTACTACTAGCCTACTCTTATTGAGCACTCAATGTAATATATATCCCACTTGGGAAAATGAGTAAAATATAGTACCACTTGTAAATGGCAATTAAGGATTTCCAAAGTCTTTGTCAAAATCAATTTAGTGTTTGAATTAAATTGCTTGTTGATTTTCAAATAATTGGTTTGACAGAAACAAGAAAGGAAATAGTCCTTAATTGCCTTTACCAAATCAGTGTTCACAAACTTCGGGTTTAGCTTGCCATAATAACTTTTTGCAACAATAAGTTTTATACAGGAGCTTACCTGATCCTTAGCTCGAGATAAAACAAAGGTCTCCAACAGCTGACCTAACCCTGCCTGGGGTAAATATAAGCCATAATTAAACTCAAGCTGAAATTCACTTTTACAAATAAACTACAACCATGACCCTAGTGTCCCAAACTTTAAGGCTAGATAATTAAATAAAAAGGTTTATAAAATAAATCTAGCTCGATATTAAAATAACTAGAGTTTGTGAAATAGCTACTAATAAGTTGAAGGTTTAAATCTTTCTTTAAATAAATTGGGGTTTATTTGATTAAGGGTCCTAGATGGTATTATTTAAAATAATGATTTATAATAACTAGTGGTTAGAAAATAGTTGGTAAATAAGATTAGCAATGAGTAGATTTTATTATGTTTTGATTAAAAGATAATAAATAAATTTTATTAGTATTTATGAATATATGACTTAGAAAATTAACATTTTACCTATTATGATTATTTATATAAAAGGCTTGATTAAATGATATTATTATATATAATAATTTTATTTCTTTAACAAAAGCTATTATTTATTTGACTAAAATATTATTATTTTATATAATCATTCAAAACCATATTTTCCTAGGGTTTTCGAAATCACTAGGAGAAATTATAGCATAAATCATTTTTATTGATGAAATAAAATTGGCTAACTTAATTAGCTTAGGGACAACAAGGTCATGATCATAATTTCTATTGCTAACCAGAATCATGAACATACACTCTACACCAATCATCAAATCATCCAAATCATGAATAAATGCATAGATCTAAATTTACCAATATATGATCTCAACTCCACTAAACACAATCATATGCATGGCCTCAACAAGAATACAAGAACATAAACCCTATTCACCAAAGGTGACATAATCTCTAACATGCTTGATTAATCATACTACTCACGACATAAGGCATGCAACAAACCCTAAAACGCCATACAATCATCTAAGCCAATCAACTCATGCATCAATTCCCATCTCCATCACATACACACATTTATTCATGCTTCAATCTCAACTCAACACAACAACACATGCTCAAACCCCTAATCATAATCCATCTCCTTCCAATATAATCCTAGAGACATGATTCTAGAATTTAAAGAAGAGTTTGAAGATGCTTACATGATTGATGACTACTTTTGAGTAGTTTCGAAGGGATCCTAACTCTTAGGAGACTTGATCCGCCCAAGAGAGAAGAAAATATGGCCATGGTTGAAGTCACCATTCGGCTAAAAGAGAGAGAGAGAGAGAGAGAGAGAGAGAGAGAGAGAGAGAGAGAGAGAGAAAGAAAAAGAGAGTTCATTAGTATGTATATATATACATATATTCATTAGGAGTTGAAGATGAGTGAAGATGGAATCGATTGATTATGCTTACCTTGAAGGTGTTCTTGAGCCTTCACAAAAATACTGGTTTTTTTATCCAAAGAAAATGGCTTGATTTTTGAGTTTGATGTTAAAAGCGGTAGGAATGGATTCACAGGAGTGAGTAGGTGCAATATGGAGTTTTTTTTATGAAGAAGATTGAAGTGGTTTTGGTGGCCTTAGGCGAGAGAAGGTTAGTAGGTGTTCTTGGTGTTCTTGAAGGTTGAAGAGAACGGAGAGGATTGAGGGAGAGCTAGCCGAAATTCTGTGGGATTAGGGTGGCCAAATTGTTTGAGGGGTTTTGGCAACTGAATTTTCTGGCTTGAAAGGAAAAGGAAAGCTGGTTGTTTGAAATCCAAAAAGAATATTTTAGGGAATCAATTTTGGAAACAAAATATGGTAAGAAGATCTTGGACAATGGAGAGCTTTTGGAAGCTCCAATGGCCGGTTGTTTGTCTGTGATTTTTATTGGAATAAAAGTTGTTTGAAGGAGATTAATGGTGGCAAAAAATATGGTGCACAATGGTGAAGGGATTTCTGGTTATTTGAGGAATGATTTATGGTAGTTTACTAAATATGTTTGCTGGAATTTTGGTTTTCAATCAATGGCTTGATTGGAGTAATTGATGGAGATATTTTAGGAGTAGCCATGGATTGGTTTTCAAGCAGAATGCTGGGGAAGATGATGAAGCTCAGTTCATGGCTGTTTAAGGGGAGTTTGTACAGAAAAATGGTGGAGGTTTCGGGCATGGCTGAAGAAGGAACAAAGCTAGAAAATTCTATTCAGTTTTTTCGCAAGTTTGCTGGAATTCCTGGGCAGATTTTTTTTTGCCATTTTCCAGTCAGTTTGCAGAAGATTTGAAGGGGTATTTAGAGGTTTTCCAAGGCTGATTTCCAGCCTTCTTTAGGGAGGAAAAATGTGGCTAAGATACTGGGTGAAAAACTGGAAGAAACAGCTTGGTTTAGGATCACCAAAGCTGCGAAAGTTGTCCAGAAAATGTTCTGGTTTGCACAGCATTTGTGCAGTCCAGTTTTGGCCTTATAATTTCAGACTTCAAGCTGGTCAAGAGGGCTATTTTTCTGGCAGCATTTGGGAGGGAATGATGGCTGAAAATTTCGACACTTGGACTGAACAAGAAACTGGAAAAATTCCAGATTCCTACATGAACAAGATGAATATACTTAGGTTGGAGTTTGAAGGTTCAACCATGGATATTAATTCTCTTGGGAACCTTCCACTACTCCTCCCCATTTTCGGCCAACAAGATGACTTATTCACAGCCATTTTCAAAACCTAAATCTCACAGAACTTTGCTGGAATTTTCTGGAATGAAATTAGCTTGAACAAATTAATCAACATATTTGATTAAGAATTAAGGAAAGCTAGGGAATTAAGAAGGGTATGAAACCCTTAGAATTTTTTTGTAGGGCACAAGAGTAGGATTAGGACATTCCTATCATGTCTCCCCTAGGACAACACTCCTACCTTTCCCTAAATCATGCAAGGGCCGAAGTATAGCCTTCCTACACAAAAATAAAATTTAATCATGCTAAAACTCCAATGATAGAATTTGAACTCAAGACCTTAAGAATTAATTCCAAAGCTCTAATCACTAAACCACAACAACTCTTGCTCTTATTTTCTCTCCCAAATATTTTTCCTATTTAATTCTCAAGCTATCTCCCTATTTTCACCTCAAGCAAAAATTACTATTTTGTCCTTCTTACTCAACAAGCACAAATAAGCCATCTTGGGTACAAATCACAAGACCAAAGCACATAAAATTATATAAAAATATATTCATGTATGCAATAAAATATGATATGCATCCCAATCCCCTTACTCTAAGGTTGGTTTCAACTAGGGTTTCACAGATTCTATGTACGATAACCAAGTATGGACTTTGGTTGATCCACTCAAAGGAATTAAACCTATTTGGTGCAAATGGGTTTTCAAGAAGAAAACGAATATGGATGGTAACATAGTTACCTATAAAGCACGACTAGTGGCGAAAGGTTATCGTCAACAACATGGTATTAACTATGATGAAACCTTCTTGCCAGTAGCCATGTTAAAATCTATCAGGATACTTTTAGCCATTGTTGCTCATTATGATTATGAGATTTGGCAAATGGATGTGAAAACAGCTTTCCTAAACGGAAATCTGACTGAGGACGTGTATATGACACAATCTGAGGGTTTCACATCCAATGATAGTACAAAGGTGTGCAAGCTACAAAGGTCTATTTATGGACTTAAGCAAGCTTCTAGGAGTTGGAATATCCATTTTGATGAAATAATCAAAGAGTTTGGTTTCATTCAAAACATAAATGACCCTTGTGTATACAAGAAGGTTAGTAGGAGTGCAATCATTTTCTTATTGATTTATATAGATGATATATTGCTAATAGGAAACGATATACCTGTCTTGCAAATGGTTAAAGTTTAGTTGTCCAAACAATTCTCCAAGAAAGACCTTGGAGAAGCAACCTATGTTCTTAGAATAAGGATCTATAGAGATAGATAAAAAAGGTTGCTAGGTCTTTTGCAGTCTACATATATAGATAAAGTGCTAAAAAGGTTTAGCATGGATCAATTCAAAAAAGGATTCTTACCCATGTCACATGGTGTAAGCCTTTCAAAGTCGATGTCTCCCAAGACACAAGTTGAAAGGGATTACATGAATAAGATTTCATATGCTTCGACAGTTGGATCTATCATGTACGCTATGATATGTACAAGGCCCAATGTATCTTGTGCTCTCAGTTTGATGAGCAAATACTAATCTGACCCTGGTGAGGGTCATTGGGCAGCTGTAAAGAACATCCTTAAGTACTTACGAAGAACTAATGATGTGTTCTTAATATATGGAGAAGATGATTTGAAAATAAACGGGTATACTGATGCCAGTTTTCAATCTGCTAAAGATGATTTCAAATCACAATCTGGCTATGTGTTTACGTTGTGCGGAGGGGCAATAAATTGGAAAAGTTCTAAACAAGAGACTATTGCCGACTCTACGACAAAAGCTGAGTACATAGCTGCTTTTAAAGTAGCTAAGGAGGCTATTTAGATCAAGAAGTTCGTGACGGAACTGGGTGTGATTCCTAGTGTTGTTGGTCCAATAACTTTGTATTGTGACAACAACGGAGCCATTGCACAAGCAAAAGAACCACGGTCTCACCAATGATCCAAACACATACTGCGACTCTATCATCTGATCCGAGAGATCGTAGATAGGAATGATGTAAAGATAGAGAGAGTTCCCATGAATGAGAACATAGCTAACCCGCTTACAAAAGCACTATCGCAAAAGAAACATGATTGTTATGTTGAGTCATTCGGTATTAGATACATGAATGATTGGCTCTAGTGCAAGTGGGAGTTTGTTAGTGTTATGCCTTAGAGGCAATTACTTGTACATTGTATATGACACATTTTATTTTAATAAAAGGCATTATTTATCTCACAGTTTCTTTTGTTTATTTTAAGTCATATAACTATTCGATAAAGTCCTTAGTACAACACTGTGTTAAGGAAGTCATGATAGAGATCATGATATGAGATTCCTACTACACTGGATGGTGTTAGTACTTAAATAGTCCCTAGTCAAAGTATTAATGAGACAAGACATCATTAATGTGTTAAGACTAGCATGTGTTAGACTTCCTAATTTGATCAGGCGGTGGTTCTCATAATCGTTAGTATTGAGATATTCAAAGTTAACACATGGATGCTTGTTAATGGAACAAGTTCATTGGATGACCTAGCTTTGAGATAATCACATGGATAACTATTTAGTGCCAGTGATAAAATCTCAATATAGCAAACGTGCAAGTATCCTTAGACTTGAAATCTCCCAGGTACTTTGTTTGTTGAGCTTTGTACTTTGATTCTAATCTCCGGAGCTCAATCGAGGGCCACCTATAGGATGGATATTGGGTATATTGTGAGGTAAACAATAGTTGAGAGGGTTAATAAAGGATTCACCACTCCTAATAGTAGGGGTGAATATCTCACGGCCACTTGTAAGAATTACTACTCGAAAAGTTCTTGGCCAAGGCGATTGTGTATTGGAAACAGTTCCAATTGATATATATATCTAGAGTAGTGGGTTCCTGGTATAAGTACTATTGTATTCGGGTCAGAATTAATTCTGGAAGGAGTTGGCACTAATTCCGTACTCCAAATCGAATAAGATATTGTATGGTGAAAGAAGTTAATTGCACTGAAGTTTGTTATTGAAGAGTTCATGTCAAGCCACTTGACTTGCTAGACTCTTGGTTGGTCATGATGTGTTGCTAGATATCGCTCATGATATGGGAATATGGATTTATTAATTGATTAATTAATAAACCAATCCTAATTAGAATTAATATGATTAATTCTAATTAATTATGGATTATTAATCTCAAAGGCATTTGGATTAATTCATGTTCACTACCAATTGACTGAGAAACCTAATAGGTCACACACTATAGAAGATTATTTACTCAAGATGTTATTTGATAATATAGTGGGGTTAATTGAGAGAAAGAGAAGTTGTTATGGACAAATTATAATTAGTTATAATTTGTGATCCAAGTTGTAATTATAAGAACGTGATGTTTTCAATTACAATTAGGGAATTCTAATAGGATTAGAATTCTCAATTTTGGGAAGGGATTTTTGTGTAACATTGAGGAGAAACACATAAAACCCTTGCTGAAGGCGTGACACCATGAACCAACCTTCTTCTTCTCTCTCTCTCGATTGTTCTTGAAAATCAACCCTAGCCGCCTTCTTTTTCTGCTAGCATAGGAAGTTTTGGTGCTTGAGTATTCTTCTGTGTGGATTACTGTTAGAGATAATCACACACTGTGATTATAGTGGTTAGAAGTTCCACTCTCGTGAAGTTGAATCTTAAGGATTGCTGGATCTCGCCTCAACTTGAAGAAGAAATTTTGTTCTTCGGACGATCAAACAAAGGTAAAAAATGGTTACCTTTATTATCTTTATGTCTTATTTTTCACACATGGGTAGGTCCTGGCATGGTATCTCTTTTATTTTTCGCTGCGCCATATAGGATACGAGCCTGAGATAACCAACAGTTCCTACTATATTGTATAGTGTTAGTACTTAAATAATCCCTATTCGTAGTATTAATGAGATAGGACATCATTAATGCGTTAAGACTAGCATGTGTTAGATTTCCTGATTTGATCAAGCGGTGGTAACGATTACACTAGCATGTGTTAGACTAGCAATTGAGCCTCAAGGTTATTATTAGAGTAGTATCGATTTTAAACTATTTGCCCTTTTCTCCACATGTTCAAACTTGCCCTCACAGTACTTACATTCTAGGTAGGCTCAGAAAGGACCTTTTGGTTATTTTAGTCTACAACTATCCATTGCCCCTCATTAGGTACTCCCAAAATCTAGGCTAATCTAGCTTTCTCAAACTCAATAAGAATCCCTTTTACTATAGTGGAAATAACCTGGAGGTTATTTTTTTTCTTATCTCTCATATTGGCATAGAACTCTCGTACTCGCACAACACAATAGGCACCATCCATTCTAATGATATGCTTTTACTCCAGTTGCCTAAACATAGTAGAAAGATCTAAGGAATTATCTAAGAAAAGCTGATACTACTTTTCTACTATGATCTTGTTATGTTGGTGATTTTGACACCAAATTTAACAAGTGGGGTTATAGAATTGGGTAGGATGGGTAGGTAGAGGCTCAAAAGAAGGTGTAGACGAAGATGCCTCTCGAGCTCTCTTAGCCCCAGGTGCCAACCCCCTAGGTCTTTGAGACATGATGTGATGATGAATAAAGGTAGGATAAAAGAAAACAGGACACCCTAAGAAATTAGTCTTTACACCACAAGGCAACACAACCCTCAATAGTCTCACTATCACCACAACTTTCAACACAACCGACACCTCAACACAAAACCCCACAAGATAGCCAACAAAATACAACACAATCCCCTCAAATAAACCTGCAAGAAATATAGCCATGGTCCAATTCCAAACATAATATTAATGGTCATTATCAAATTTTAATACTCAATAGCCACTAATTAACAATGTAGTGCTCATTACTCCCATGCTAAGTTAGACATGATCAATTATCATATATCTAAATAAGCTTAAAATTACGCCTAAAGAAGGCATGCTCAATAGCTTCCAAAAATATGTAAATCACAAATGGCATCAGTCAAATATAATTGTCATCAATTATATTCCCATGCTAACTAAGCCTCAAAGAAAGCAACATTGGCATTCAATCCATTCAACCAAAAATATACAAGAATTTTCGGCCAAAAATCCATAAAAAAAATCCAAAAATTAATAGAAAAAATTGAACCGTAGAAAGTGTAGAAAAATCATACCACTATGATCTTCAATGTATGGGCAATGATCCTATGCAAAAAGATTGAAGAAAACATAAACTAAATAGAAGGATTAAAAAATGGGTTTTGGAAGATAAGATTGGATTTTTCCTAGTTTTGATCCAAAACTTCAAGAACAAAGTGTAGATTTTGTGTTTGGAAGGTGTTTTGGAGGGTTAGAAAGTGACTCGACGGTGTTTCAGAGTTGAGCCCTGCGATGGGTTGAGAAAAAATGAGGGAGATGAGAGTATTTTTGAAAGAATGGCCAAGAATGTGAAACTCCAGCTAAAACCAACCATAGAGTAAGGGGGTCGTGTAACACCCCACGACTACGTACCCTAAAAGGGCGGGGGTGTCGCCCCGTCCTGTAGGACAAGGGGTCTTTAGAATGAGGTATAAAATATAAAGGCAATCTCCACAGGAATCAACTTAGATAAATAAAGAAATACTCTTATTACATCAGGCTTAACTTGGAGCAAAACGAGATAAAACAAATATCGTTCAGAAGTATAAATGATAAAAGTCCTCTAGAACAGCATAGGAAAAATAGCCAAAGCCTCTACTATCAAAGCCTCGCTGACTCAACATTATCTATATCCTAAAAACATGATGTAAAACAGTGTGAGAATAAATCTCAGTAAGTCCTGTGTGTGCACATGGTGTTTTGAATAGTACGTGTATGCAAAGTGTAAAACATTTGTAGAAATAATTTGGCAAGTCATAAACAATCTCTTTTCGCAAGGAGTGGGTTTTTCTCATTGTCACACTTTGTACAAAGTAAATCCTCCACTCGAACAAACAGTCATGTCACCACACGTTGGGCTCCATGAGAACAAAATGGCCAAGGCACCACACTTTATGCACCTTGTCCGGACCAGATTACCACACGTTGGGCGTTCTGATCAAGGTAAGTGTACAACTCACCGGGTGAGATACTCCTCCATCTCTACACCCAACAAAACCATCCGGGTGTCCATGCCGGGAATATAAATAATACCATACCAGGTACATATGCTAGCTCGGACTGGCCTGACCAACCAACACTGTTGTCTTTTCAAGCAGAGTTCATCTTCTGGAGGTGGCCTCCTGCCAGAAGACTTACGCTAGCCCTCCAAGACTAGTATTGTTAGCCTACCCTTATTGAGTACTCAACGAACATATCCGTCAATTCCTGATTCAAAATATTTCCAAACCTTGGCTTTGTACAATGTGGTTTTCTTTAAAAGGGTTTTCTAAAAATTTAAGGAAAAGAATAGTTTTCTTGCTAAAATCGTTAGTTTGACAAAACCGTTTAAAGAATAAATATCCACGTTTACAACCCAAGCAAACATAGTTTAACAATAGCTTTACAAAGCTTCACAACATGGACTTGCCATCACAACATTTAACAAAACAGTTTATAAAAGGACTTACCATCATAACATTTAATAAAAGAGTTTATGCAAGGACTTACTTAATATGCCTCAGATAAACGTGATAAATTCACAATTGGCTTTCCTCAATTATCCTCCTGATCTAAACCACATAATATCATGATCAGGGTCTCAATTAATTCAAACATGCTCTAATCCCATTTATTTTCGCAACAATTCACAATCCCCTATTTAATTCCAAGTAAACTATTCAATCCCCAAAGATCATATACTACGACCACATGTTCATCTCGCTAATAAACACCATTAAACTCTACTTTCGGCATTAAGGGAGGGTATTCCCTTACCTTGCAACTACCGGGTAATGATGTCTCGATGGTCCTATGGTGATCGTCCCGAGTTCGCTTGAGAAGAAGAGAGAAGCTACCTCCTTTGCTCCTCTTGACTGAAAATTAAGGAAGAAGATGAAATCAGTCTCTATGGGGCGTGATTTAAGGGTAGAAGAAAGAGAAATGAATCATTAGAGAAAACGACATCAATAGGTTGAAAGGATTTGTGCTTACCTTAAGGTGTGTTCGATTTTTACTTAGAATAGCTCTTGAGTTTTCGAAAATTTGCAGAGAGAATTAGCTAAAATTTTTGTGTAGAATGGAGAGGGTAGACGGTTGCTATGATTTAGAGTTGGAGAAGATTGGTTTAGGGTTAGATGGTGATGTTTAGAAAGACTCCTAATGGCTTTAGGTTTCTTGGACAGCAAGGGCGAAATTTCGGCTTGTTGTGCCCCCTCTTGCTGCCGAATTTGGGAGGGTGTAGTGGAGGAAAATATTCTGCAATTTGCTCCTTTGTACTGGCCAAAATACTGCTCAAAAGAAGGCTGAATGTGTTTAGAATTTTGGGCCAAACAAGGAAGAGTTTGTGTGGGTGTTGATGACTGAAAAATCCTGTGCAAGCTGTGCGAAATTGCTGAACAAAAGGAGAAGAAATTCTGGATTGTTCAAGCTGTAATTTTGCCGAAATTTCCAGAGAAAAGATTAGGGTTTTGGATGCTGAAATTGGCTTGATCAGCTGGGGTTTTTTGGTATGTTTTGTGTGCAAAATTTCGGTTGGAGTAGGAGTTCAAGGCTGGCCGAAATTCCTGTGCAAGCTGACCTAATTTTTTGGTTTTCTAGCTGCCGAAAATCAGTAGTTTTTTGGTGATAGAAATTCTGGTTTTGTGCAGCTAAGGTAGTTGAGTTGTTAAGGAGTGTTCTAGGTGTTTTGTGCTAGGATTTACAGAGTTGGATTGTAGCTAAAGAGGGCTGGAATTTGGGACAGCTTGCGTTGATACAAAGCTGCCGAAATTCAGCTAGGAAAAGGAAGAAAATCCTAGTTGAATTTGGATTGAAATAAAATCTGGTTTTATCAAGGATTTGGATAGGATTTCCTCTAGTCCTAGAAGAGTTTGCATTGAGTTAAAAGTGCTCCAAGGTGGCGGACAAAATCTGGAAAAATTTCCAGAATTTTTCCAGCTTAAGGTTTTCGAAAATTCAAGAGAACAAAAGCTGAAAATAAAGCAAACTTTATCCTTATCTAAAATCCTTGAACCTAGGAGTTAAATATAGAGTCTTATTCCTATAAAAGTGGCGTTTAAACCCGAAAAAGATATCTATGACTTTAGTTAAAATATTTCTCTAAAACAATTAAATAAATAAAAGGATTATGGCTAAAATTCTTGAAGAGGTAAAATAAGATTTTTCCCTAATATATTCCCTAACTCTAATATTAATCAAGAAGAGTTTTATACCACTTGAAATTTTTCAAAGTGGCACCTCACTTGGGGTTTTCGGCCAAGGCATAAAGAATACTAGAAAAGGAATTTAAAAGAAAGCTTAAAATTTTCAAGAGATAGGATTCGAACTCGTGTCACCAAAGGAAATCACCAACCTCCCAAAACAACTCCAATACTAATTCCCCCCCCCCCCCCCACAATCAATTCTCACCACCCTAATACTCATCCTTCAAAATCTTCGACCAAACCTCCCTTATCCAAATCTTTAACAACACAACTATTTCACATCAATTAATTCAAATGTATGAGTAACGGAAAAATTCACATGCATCCATGCAAGTAAAATAATTCTAAGCTACCACATAAAATGCAAGATGCTATGCAATGCATGACTTTTCCCCATAGTCAAAGGTGGTTTTGGACGGGGTATTACAGGTTGGGATGCATATCATATTTTCTTGCATGCATAAATATATTTTTGTATGATTTTATATGCTTTAGATTTGTGATTTGTACACTAGAAGGCTTAATTATGCTTATTGAGTAGGAAGGGCAAAATGGTAATTTTGCTTGAGGAGAAAATAGGAAGATAGCTTGAGGGTTAAATAGAAAAAATATTTGGGAGAGAAAATAAGAATAAGAGTTGTTGTTGTCTAGTGGTTAGAGCTTTAGAATAAATCCTTGAGGTCTTGAGTTCAAATTCCATCATTTAAGTTTTAGCATGATTAAATTTTATTCTTGATAGATAGGCTATTTTTGGCCTTGCATGCCTTAGGGAGGAGTAGGAATGTTGTCCTAGGGGAGACATGAAAGGAATGTCCTAATTCTACTCTTGTGCCCTACAAAAATCCCTAAGGGATTCATCCCCTTTTTGTTCTCTAACTTACCATAATTCTTGACCAATTAAGTTGCTCAATTTATTTAAGCCATTTTATTTCCAGAAAATTGCAGCAAGCTTCCTTGATCTTGGAGTTTCGAAATTACCTATGGGAGGGTAGCATATTGGCCGAAAATGGGGAAGAGTTATGAAAGGTTCCGAAGAGAATTAATCTTCATGGTTGAACCTTCAAACTCTACCCTATGAGTGATCATCTTCTTCTCATAGCAAACTGGAAATTTTTCCAGCTTCTTGATCAATTCAATCGTCGAAACCTTCAGCCATCTCTCCCTCTCAAATACTGCCAGAAAAATAACTAATTCACTCCTCTTGAAGACTGAAAACTTCAGCCAAAATCGGACTGTACAAAAGCTGTGCAAACCAGAAAAATCCCTGGACAGTTTTCGCAGCTTGGTGAGCCAAGAACTAAGCTGTTTCTTCCACCTTTCCAACCAGAAATTCAACCCTATCTTTCCTCCATAAAGAAGGCTGGAAACCAGCCTTAAAAGACCCTCTAATACCCCTTCAAACCTTCTGCAAGTTGGTTGAAGCATTGCAGAAAAATCTGCACAGAAATTCCAGCAAGCCATGCGAAAAAAAACCAACCAGAAATTCCAACTTTGTTTCTTCTTCACCCTTGTTCGAAACTTACTCCATTTTCTCTGTAAAACCAACCTTAGTCAGCCATGAACTGAGCTTCATCATCTTTTCCATTGGTCTACTCGAATGAAGCTCCATGGCTGCTCCTAAAATCCCTCCATCAATCACTACAATCAAGCCATCAATTGGAGTCCAAAATTTCAGCAAATTATTCCAGCAAACTTCCATGGATTAAGCCTCAACTATCTAGAAAATTCCTTCACAATTGCACTCCATAATTCGGCCACCCTATAGCTCTTTTAAGCATCATTCATCTCAGCAAAATCCCAGCCAAACAGTCGGCCATTGAAGCTCACAAAAGACCTCTTTCAACCAAGAAATTCTTAACATACTTGCTACCATAATTTACTCCCTAAATCATTCTTTTTGAATTTCAAACAACCAGCTTTCCTTTTCTCCCAAATCTGAGAATTCAATCACCGGAATTCTCCAACCCATTCGGCCACTCTTTCCAAGTAGAATTTCGGCCAGCCTTCCTCCATTCTCTCCAAACCTCCAAGAACACCAAGAACACCCACCACCCTTCTCCACGCATAAGGCCACTCAAAACCTCTTCAATCTTCTCCAAAGACTTCAGATCACGCCTACTCATCCTCTTGAATCTATTTCTGCAATTGATAACATCAAACGCTAAAATCAAGATTTTACTTTCGGATCAAAAACCAAAATTTTCATTAAAGGCTCAAGAACACTCTCAAGGTAAGCATGAACGATTATGTTCATCTTCCTTCCTCTTCAACCATTAATGAATATACTAATAATCTTTCTCTCTCTCTCTCTCTCTCTCTCTCTCTCTTTCAGCCGAATGGTTACTCCAACCATGGCCATTTTTCTTCTTTCTCATTGGACAAATCAAGCTTTCCAAGCGTGAGGATTCTTTTAAAACTTCTTCAAGGTAGTCATCATTTAAGTAAGTCTCTTCAATCTTCTCTTTAAATTCGAGATTCATGTTTCTTGGATGTAGTTGGATGAGGATGGAGTATATTTGGAGATTGTGAATGTGTTTATATGATGGAGTTGGGATTGAAGCATGAGAATGAATGTGTTTATATGATGGAGTTGGAATTGATGCATGAGGATGATTGGTCTTGGTTGGATTTTATGACGTTTTAGGGTTTGTTGCATGCCTTCATGTCGTGAGTAGTATGAATGATTAAGCATGTTAGAGATTATGTCACCTTTAGTGAATAGGGTTTTATGTTCTTGTATTCTTGTTGAGGCCATGAATATGAATATGCTTACTGGGGTTTGGATCATGTGTTGGTAGATTTGGATCTATGCTTTATTTCATGATTTGGATGGTTTGTTGATTGGTGTAGAATGTATGTTCATGATGATGGTTAGCAATAGGAATTATGATCATGACCTTGTTGTTCCTAAGCTAATTAAGTTAGTCAATTTTATTTCATCAATAAAATGATTAATACTATAATTTCTTCTAATGATTTCGAAAACCCTAGGAAAATGTGGATTTGGACTATTATATAAAATAATGATATTTTAGTCAAATAAATGATAGCTTTTATTAAAGAAATAAAATATACAAATATTATATATGATAATAATATCAAATAAAGCCTTTTATATAAATAATCATAATAGTTATAATATTAATCTTGTAAGTCATAAATTCATAAGTACTAATAAAATTTATTTATTATCTTTTAATCAAAACATATTAAGATTTATTTATTATTAATTTTATTTACCAATTATTTTCTAGCCATTAGTTATTATAAATCATTATTTTAAATAATATCATCTGGGACCTAGGACCCTTCATCAAATGAACCCTAGTTTATTTATAACAAGATTTAAACCTACAACTTATTAGTAACTATTTCACAAACCCTAGTTATTTTATCATCAAGCTAGATTTATTTTATAAAATTCTTTTTATTAGCTAGCCTTAAAGTTTGGGACACTAGGGTCATGATTGTAGTAAGTTGAGTTAGAATTATTTATGAAAGCAAATTTTGGCTTGAGTTTGATTATGGCTTATGTTTACCCCAGGCGGGATTAGGTCAGCTTTTAGAGATCTCTAATTTATCTCGAGCAAAGGATCAGGTAAGCTCCTGCATAAAACTTGTTTGTTGTAAAAAGTTATTATGGCAAGCTAAACACGAAGTTTGTGAACATTGATTTGGTAAAGGCAATTAGGGACTATTTCCTTTCTTGTTTCAGTTAAACCAATTATTTGAAAAAGAATAAGTAGTTTTACTCAAATACCAAATGGTTTCTAAAACTAATTTTGACAAGGACTTTAGAAACCTTTGATTGTCATTTTCAAGTAAAGCTATGTTTTACCAGTTTTCCCCCAAGTGGGACAATCATCGTTGAGTACTTAATAAGGGTAGGCTAGTAGTACTAGTTTTGAAGAGTAAGAGTGAGTCTTCTGGCAGGAGGCCACCTCCAGAAGATGAACTCAACTTAGAGAAACGTCAGTACTACTTAGTTATGTCGGTCCGAGCTAGCAGGTTTCAGTCATGTGGACTGTGTGTTGTCGGAGTGGACAACCGGTTTTGTTTGGGTGTAGAGAAGGAGAAGTATCTTACCCGGTAGGCTGATCACCTACCCTTTTGTCAGTCTGCACAAAGTGTAGCATTATGACTGTTGTATGGTTATAGGGCCTAACGTGTGGTAACCCATGGCCGCCCTTTTGAGTGGTTGATTTGATTATACATGTATGGTTGGAAAAGCCAAAAATGCCACTCTTGATTTTGAACATTGTTTTTTGCTTGCCAGTATTTTTCTTATGAAGTTCTTACACCTTGCATTCATGAACTATTTTCACTGGACACTCAAAGCACACACGGACTTACTAAGATTTTTATCTTATCACCCTTTTGCCATGTTTTCAGGTCGGTCCTGCTGTGGAGATGAGTAGATAGTTTGTGCTTGCTTTGAAGGCCTTGTGTTATTTTCTTTATGTATTGCTTTGAGAGATGAGAGTACTCAATGTATTTATAGATTTGTTTTGAATTTTTCGGTTGTAATAAGTTTTAATTTTAAAGTATTATTTATTTTTGTTTGTGTGACCTAGTTATAAAGACCCCTTGTCCTTTGGACGGGGTGATATCCCCAGCCCTGTTGGGCCTAGGTAGTAGGGTGTTACAAAGAATAGCCGTGGTTATTAATGTGTATGGAGGTATGGTTTAGAATGGCATCCAAGGGCCATGCAACTTCAACAAGCAGAATGGTTCCGGGAGCCGATCAAGTGGTACTGGAAGTCGAGACAGCCCAGATGCAACCACCCAACTGAGGTGAAGGGAGTGGTCCGAATATGGGATCGGGGTCCAAAGTTCCAATTGATGTGTCATTGGGCCAGGCATGCTGTAAGAAGGCTGGAATTCTGCAGACTCTGATCGAGCAAAGGTATCCTAAGCGAGAAGACGAGTTCCAGAGCTTAAAGCAGGGGAATATGACAGTAACTCAACATGCTGCTCGACTCAATCGCTTATCCAAGTACTGTCAACGGCTAATAGAATCAGAGCAAAACATTACCCGACAGTTCATGAAGGGATTGAGATAGGAACTTCGAATGGTATTGGCACCATTTCCATCAACGACTTATGCTGCAGCAGTGGAAGCCACAACTCGTATCGAGAATGAGGACAAAGGTAGAGCAGATAGCAAAGTATTGAACTTATCTGAGCGTGTTACTCCTAAGAGGCCTGCAGGGCAGCAACACGAAAATAAAGGAAAACAAGCACAGACCGCGCTAGCTGTGGCCGCTGCAAATGCAGTAACCTGCCATCACTGTGGCAGGAGGGGGCACAAAATGAAGGATTGCTGGTCCAAGAAGGAGAATCGAAAATGCTTTATTTGCAGAGACACTTCGCATATGAGGAATAACTGTCGAAAATTGGAAGTACCAACCAAGGAAACCCAACAATGCTTGCTCGCGTGGCCAGTCGAGCCGACATTGATGGAGCTGCAGGAAGTGAGGATAGAAATCTCAGGTGAATGCCGGAGACCGAATGCGGAGGTACTAGAAGCAGATGCAGCAATAAGAGAAAGTAAGCCTACTATTATGCAGACATTTTAATTTCTTCTAATCCTGCGCCTCATTATGTCAAATTGGATTGGCCATGTTAATGGGAATGTGATGGATCGAAATTGCCATACCCGATGGTCAAGGTTCAGTGGGAGCATCATGGCACGCAGGATGCTGCATGGGAATCAGAAGAGTGGGTTAAGCGGATGTATTCCGATCCGAAATAGAAGTATGCATGAATTTCGGGACGAAATTCTTCTAATGAGGGGAGGATGTGAAACCCCAGCCAAAACCAACCTTAGAGTAAGGGGGTTGGGATGCATATCATATTTTATTGCACGTTTAAATATATTTTTATATGATTTTATGTGCATTGAATTTGTGTTTTATAGTCTAGAGGGCTTGATTATGATTATTGAGTGAGAAAAGCAAAATGGTAATTTTTGCCCGAGGTGAAAATAAGGAGATAGCTTGTGAATTGAATAGGAAATAATTTTTCTAGTAGAAATAGCAACAAGAGTTGTTGTGGTGTAGTGGTTAGAGCTTTGGAATTAATTCTTGAGGTCTTGGGTTCAAAGTCCATCATAGAAGCTTTAGCTTGAGTAAATTTTATTTTGCTTGGGAAAGGATGGTTTCGGCCTTAAGGGCCTAGATTAATGTGGTGATGATGTTCTAGGAGAGACATGATGGAAGTAACCTCATTCCACTCCTTTTACTCTTCTCGAAATTCTTATAGGGAAAATCATTCTTCCTTGATCTTTAGTTTTCCTTAGTTTCAACTCATTGGTTTGATCAAGATGTTCTAGCCTTTTTCTTTCCAGAAAATTCAGTAAAGTACTGAGGTCTTTTAGGATCGAAATGTCTTGGTAAAAGACTCCTTATGGTCTGAAAAATATGGAAGAGTTGTGAGGAATTTCAAGAGGAAAAATCCCCCTAGTAAGCTTGCTGAAATTTTTCTCTAGCTTAGTTAATCTTTCTTCATAGAATGGGCTGGAATTTTTCAGCTTGTTGTACCTTCAAAAGGTCGAAATTTTTAGCTAAAATTCCCTCCCAAATGCTACCAGAAAAATTGTCTTTAGGATCAGTTTGAAACCTGAAAGTTTTTGTCCAATTTCGGACTGCACAAGTTGGAGCAAAACAGGAAAAATTCCTGTACGAAAATCAGCTTTGAGAGCTCCAAACCAAGCTGTTTTCTCCCAGATTTTGTGCAGCACCTTAGCCATGTTTTTCCTCCATAAAGAATGCTGGAAACCAGCCTTGAATACCCCTGAAATCCTCTTCAAAACTCGCTGCAAAATGGCTTTGAACAGCAGACGAAAATCTGCCAGAAAAATCACTGTGCAGCGAAAATTCTGGGCAGAAATTTGTCCAGCTTGTTTCCTCTTTCTCTTCCAGCCAAAACACCAACCTTAATCTGTCAAAAACTTCCTTAAACCTCCATAAACAGAGATCCATTGATCCCCTTGAACTTCTGCACGAAATTCCATTAATGGCTGTCCAAAAATCTCTCAAACAAATCCCTGCAATTTAGCTTGATTGGTTTCCAAAATTTCATCCATCTTATTTAGTAACCTTCCATAATATTTTGCTCAATGGACCATACTTCCTCTTCATCATTGTACACCCTAATTTCAGCCACCATAAGCCTCCATAAGTCAGCTTTAATTCCACAAAAATTCTGCTCAAATAGTCGACCATGGTAGATTTCCAAAAGCTGTCCAACAATCAAGATATTCTTGGAATATTTAGTTTCCAAATTCACTTCCTAAAAATATTCTTCAAAGATTGTAACAACTAACCTTTCCTTTTCCCTTCCAAATCAGAGAATCAACCTCCTAAACCCTACAGAAATTCGTCCACCCCTATCTCTCACAAAAATTCAGCAGCTGCACATTACCATCTCTCGATTTTCTTCAACCTTCAAGAACACACACTACACCAAGAACACCTACTACTTCCTTTCACCTAATACCTCTCCAAATCACTTCAAACTACCTCTAAAAATTCTAGATTTCATCTATTCATTGCTGTGAGTCCATCCGTACCATTTTTAACATCAAACTCCAAAATCCAACTTGCACTTTTGGATCAAAAACCAAAAATTTCTGTTAAGGTCAAGAACACTTTCAAGGTAAATTTATTCTAACAACTTCATTTTCTCCAATCTTGATCTCTAGTGAGAGCCTATGTGAATAAGCATGCTAATGGTCTCTCTCTCTCTCTCTCTCTCTCTCTCTCATGGCCGAAAATTCCCCTCTCTTGGCCGGATGACTTTTTCTCCCATGAACATGCTTCCGCCACATTTCTTGAACAAGATTAGCCATCTAGGAGTTGAGATATTCTCTAAACTCCTTCAAGTCATTCATCAACCAAGTAAGTCCCTTCAACCTTTCTTTTAAACTCTAGATTCATGTCTCTAGGATGATGATGATAGTAGGTGGATGGCGATAGGATTTAAGTATATATATATATTGTTGAGATTGAAGCATGAATGTATGTATGAATATGAAGGAGATGGGATTTATGCATGGATGGATTATCTTGGTCGATTGTTTGATGATTTGAGATTTAATGCATGTCTCCATGTCATAGGTAGTATTTGTGATGAAGTATGCTAGAGATTATGTCACCTTTGGTGAATAGGATTTATATTCATGTTGGATTATTGAAGCCATGATCTTATTTATGCTAGTAGGGGTTAGATCATGTTTTGATAAATTGAGATCTATGCTTGTATGCATGATTTGGATGATTTGATGAATTGAAGGGTTGTATATGTTCATGATTGTGGTTGGCTATAGGAATATGATCATGATCTAGTTGTCCCTAAGCTAAATTTTATTTCATTAATAAAATATTTAATAATATGATTTTTCTAGTAAAATTTTGAAAACCATGGGAAAATGTGGATTTGGTCTTTTATATAAAATAGTGATATTCTAGTCAAATAAATAATAGTTTTTGCTAGAAATATATATATATATATATATTATTTAAAATGATAAAATCAATTAAAACCTTTTATGGAAATAATTATAATTAATAAAATATTTATTACTAAAAATTTAATTATTATCTTTTAATCAAAACCGATTAAGGATTTGCTTATTATTTTTCAAGCAAGACTCATTAAATTTATTTTCAACAAATTTTAGCTATCAATTATTTTCTAACAACTAAATTATTAATAAATCATTATTTTACCTAATACTACCTTGGACCCTTTTTTAAATAAACCATAATTTATTTTTAGCAAGATTTAAACCTTCAACTTTTTGTACCTATTTCCCAAACTCTAGTTATTTTAATATCAAACTAGAATTATTTTATAAACCTTTTTATTTATTATTGAGCCTTAAAGCTTGGGACACTAGGGATATGATTGTAGTAAGTTGAGTTGGTTTTATTTGAGAAAGTGAGCTTTGGCTTGAGTTTGATTGTGGTTTGTATTTACCCTATGCGGGGTTAGGTCAGCTGTTGGAGACCTTTGTTGTGGGCAAGGATCAGGTAAGCTCCTGCATAAAACCTAGTTGATGAATAAATGATTTTTATGGCAAGCCAAATGTAGAGTGCATGGTCACCCATTTCTGTAAAGGCAATTGAGGATTATTTCCATTCTCATTTCAGACAAAAAAATTATTTGCAAATCAAGGGGCGGTTTTACTCAAAACCTAAAACTCTTTCTAAAACCAGTTTTGCCCCAAACTTTGGAAAACCTTAGTTGCCATTTTCAAGTGGAACTGTGTTTTGTTCATTTTCTCCCCAAGTGGGATATGTTACGTTGAGTACTCAATGGGGGTAGACTGGTAGTACTAGTTTTGAAGAGCAAGAGTGAGTCTTCTGGCAGGAAGCCACCTCCAGAAGATAAGCTCAACTTAGAGAAACGTCAGTACTACTTAGTCAGGCTGGTCCGAGCTAGCAGTTATTTTATTTCAGTCAAGTGACTGTGTTTTGCCGGAATGGACACCCGGTTGTTGTTTGGGTATAGAGAAGGAGGAGTATCTTGCCCGGTAGGCCGATCACTTACCTTTTGTCAGTCTGCACAAAGTGTTAGGCATTCTGACCGGTTATGGGGCCCAACGTGTGGTAACTCATAATCTTTTCTTTCGAGTGGTTGATCTTATAAATTATGTACGGCTAGATAAGCCAAAACGCCACTCTTATTTTTGAACATCATTCATTGTTTGCCAGTATTTCTTTTGTCAGTCTGCACAAAGTGTGTCATTCTGACCATTGTATGGTTATAGGGCCCAACGTGTGGTAACCCATGACCACCTTTATGAGTGGTTGATTTTATTGTGCACTTGTATGGTTTCAAAAAGAGGAAAACACCACTCTTGCTTTTGACTAATATTTATTGCTTGCCAATATTTCTCTTATAAAGATTTCACACTTTGCATCCACGAACTGTTTTCACTGAACACTCAAAGCACACACGGACTTACTGAGATTTCTGTCTCATCACCTTTTTACCATGATTTCAGGCCGATCCTGCTGTGGGGATGAGTAGCTAGTGTTATCTGCCTTGGAAGAGAATGTTGTCTTTTATTTTTATGTATTGTTTTGGGGAGACGAGAGTGGATAATTTTATTTATGGATTTGTTTCCTTTTGGGAATTCGTGGATTTATTCTTGGGTTGTAATAAATCTTAAGTTGAAGTATTATTTTTATTATTTTTATTCTACTATTTTATTTGTGTGGCCTCGTTATAAAGACCCCTTGTCCTTTGGACGGGGCGACATCCCCGGCCCCGGTGGGCCTAGGTAGCGGCGTGTTACATTAGAAGTGCCTAAATTCGTCCCTCTAGGGTTTCTGGCCAAATAGAAGTAGAAAAATACTAAAACTCTGAAAATGACCAAAAACACACATGAAAATCAAGGCACCTCCTCTTGTGCCAGTGCACAGTCGGCGCCACCTGTCCTACCTAGTGTCGGCGCCGGTTGTATTTTGCCTTTTTGTCCATTTGTTAATTTTTCTCAATTTTCATGCTAAGTATTCCAGGTTGTAGCTGGCGTCGCCTCTGAGTTCTCAACCGGCGCTGGTTGTGTTCTGTTTAGCTTTATTTCACCGATTTTTCATTGCCTTGAAATGCATACCAACAGCACATGGCCGGTGCTGCCTCTAGTCTGTTTAGCAACGATTTTGCCTTATTTTACCCCTAAAATTTAAAATAATGGACAAAATACCTTTTCAAGGGTAAAATCTCAAATATGAAGGAATATGACCAGTTATTGCATAAAATGTATCACAAAATGGCCTCAAATAACTAGGAAATATATGACTAAATTAGGCCCTATTAGTTATCTTATGGCCGATCGGGCCTGGCACCAGGCCCAAGGACTAGGCTTGGCGCCGGACCTGTTTGACCTCCATTTTGCTGTCGGGCCATGCTGGCCTAGTGCCCGAGCGAAAGTTCGGGCCCGACGCTAGGTCTGCTCTGGCCAACTAAAATATAATTTTTTTAAATTAATTAAATGAACACACACAAATTAAAACACGAAACCATGAAGAGAATTCATTCTAAAAAATTTAAAAGAAAATAAAAAGAAGGAAAACGCACAAAAAGTAAAGAGATGTTCCCAAGCTTAAAGTAGTAAAAATCATCTTTTTCCACGATCTTGGTCACGTGGATTAGTCTTAGTATTTCCTAGAAGTGATCCCCGTTTGATGATCTCCAAAGACTTTGGCCAGTTGTCCAATTTGATTATTAAGGTTTCGCATAGAAGCCTCAAAATTTTTCGTTGTAGCGTTTACTCCTTGGAACTATGTCTCTGTACCACTTACCAACTGGTTAACCAACTCCTCCAATGATGGCTTAGCTGGTGGGGCATTATAAGGCAAGGGCGGTTATGTTCTTTGAGTCCCAAAATTAGAAGAAGCTTACCTAGGTTGGTTTTGGTTATTCTACGAAAAGTTAGGATGATTCCTCCAATCTGGGTTGTAAGTGGTGCTATAGAGATTATTACCTATCATCCACTGCCCATAAACGCAACTTGTTTTAACAATTCTTGTGATGATCCCATGTTTTAGCACTCATGATTTGGATGTGCCTTCCCACAAAAGTCACAACTTACACTCATTACCTATTTGTGGGAAGGAGACATCACCATTTGCTCCATCTTTTGTGTTAGTGCCTCCACTTTGGCCTCCAAAGCCAACATTGCATCCACTTTATGTATACCATGAACACAAGCTCTTAACATGAACTCCCCCAAGCATAGTTATTTGTTGCCAAATTCTCAATCAAATCAAATACTTTCTCTAGGGTTTTAGAATTAATAGAGCCTCCTACAGATGCATCAACCAATTGCCTAGTAGCAAAACTTCAACCACTATAAAAGATTTGCATTGCATGCCTAGCTCGAACCCATGTGGAGGACACTTTCTAAGAATTTCCTTAAACCTCTCCCAATACTCATAAAGAATTTTCAATTCTAATTGTTGGAAGGTAAAAATGTCGGTCCTAAGCTTGGATGTTCTAGTTGGGGGAAAGTATTTTGCCAAGAATTTTTCAGCTAAAACGTTCTAAGTGGTAATGGATCCGGCTGGCAAAGATTTTAACCAAGATTTCTCTCTATCTCTCAAAGAAAAGGGAAAAAGCTGTAGTTTGATGGCATCCTCAGAAACACCATTCATTTTAAAAGTGTCACAGATTTCTACAAAGTTCGCAAGGTGGGCATTGGGATCTTCTTCAGGTAGCCCTTCAAATTGTACTATGTTTTGGATCATGTTGATTATGTTGGGCTTTATTTCAAAGTTGTTAGCCTCTATCCTAGGTCTTGTAATACTCGAACCCGTACCCAAGATTGTGGGTTTCACAAAGTCATCCATAGTCTGCCTATTAATTGTACCACTGCCACCATTGTTAGATTGATTCACCTTCATGTCTTTTCTTACACTTTCGTTTACAATCTTTCAGACCTTTGTGAGGGTTCTCTCGATCTCAAGATCAAGATCTACTATGTCGGCTTTGGATCATCAGGTCCTACATTAAGGGCAAGGTCCTACATTAAGGGCAAGGTCTACTGAAAACAAAAGATAGTAAGATTATAAAATTTACAAGTTAGATAGTTTGTACATATTCACAAATTAAATTAGAAAAACTACAACATGTAGGGACATTCAAGTACAAGTATACAAGAAACAAAATATAGCACCAATTCATACAAGGAACATATATACATATTTACATATTCACATATAGATATATAAACATATAAATATAGTTAAATAAAAAAAAATCCAAACTTTCATGATATTGTTCCCCAGCAACAGTGCCAAAAACTTGATGTGTAAATATTGGGTATATAAAAATCATTAAATTTAAATCCATTCCTTATTTAAGTTTTAATTAAAACATTAATCCCAAAATACACATACGAGCAAGTATACTCATCGCAAGCATAATATAGGGAATTGACGAGTATCGATTCTCAAAGGAACAAGTATATCCTAGTCATTTTTCATTCATTATTTAACCAACCAAATAAAGTGAGAAAATAAAAAAAAGAAAAATGAAGAAATATATACAACTTAAGGATGTGAAAATATGCAATTTAGACAAAAGCTTTTGAAAACATGATAATAAATCGCTTAGCCAATATCATAATCAATTATTATCTTGGTTTTATGAAGGATTGATATAGACCCACTTTATTTGCAATCCATGGAGTTACTATCTTTTGGTTAAATTAGTGAATATATTCTGTCTCAACCAACTTATCCAAAAGATGCATTAAAATCAATCCTCATATAAACTCTTATATTCTAAGTGATTTAAAACATAAAATTAGTCAATGAATCTATATTCTAGAAATCATCAACTAACCTCTGATCACTCAAGTTCTTAAAAATTTACCCCTTTTTCAAGCAAGTTAAGAGATAACAAATATGAAATTAATTAATTAAAATTATCACCAATCTCTTGAACAATACTCCTTGAATGATGAATCTCTCCTTTTTTGAATGAGTGGAATTTTTTTATCTTGGATTCACTCTCAATCTCTTGTGTTTTATTTTAGTTTTATAGGCTTCTTTGATGTCAAATTCGTTGCTTGAAGAGTCTTGGTCGAGTAGGAATTGGAAAATACCGAAATCTTTGAAAAATTACTAAGTTCTTGCACAGGATTTTCGTGCTCCAGAATGGACTTGGCGCCAGGTCCTTTTGACCCTCCTGGCACCAGGTGTGTTCTATTCTTACCCTGAGTTTTGCTCTATTTTCCACTATTCAGCACAATGGACCTAGCGCCTAGTCCACTTGCCAGACTTGGCGCTAGCTGTGTGCTGGAAAATTCTCCTTTTTTCTTGAAATCAACTTAATTTTGCATAAATTTGTCAAAAACTCTTTCTACAAACAAAATATCAAATAGGAAGGAATATACTTGGTTATTATAACAAAAGTATCTCAATTTAACTATAAATAACTAGAAAAATAAGATGATTTTAGCTCATATGAAAAAGTGGAACAAAGTATTTGTTACTTAAAAGAATTAGGAAACAAGCATGTACGTGCTTTTTTGGTCATTTGTTGGTGGTTGATTTTTGGCAACAAAAAGGCATTTCCTATTGACATAGAGAATTTGTTCTCTGTGATATATATATATATATATATATATATATATATATATATATATGATAAAATTAGCTGCTGAAAAAGATGGACACACAACATAGAGATTTTTCCTCTTTCTTTTTGAAGAAAAAAACAATTTCTCCTCTAATTAAATTAATTCCAAAGCCACCGTACATTACCTACTAGCATGAGGTTTTGGTGCTAGTACAATTTCTTATGTCAATTACTGTTAGAGAATTCTTATTCTTCAAATCTGATGGCTCGATTGGATTGACTTTTGAAGGGGATTCATGAGGAATGAAAACATTTTAAAACTATATTTTTTAGGCAAATAATTTTTCTTCATTCTCCTAATCTATTTAATTACATACGAGTGATTCTTTGAGTAGATTTTATTTTAATTTTTCGCTGCATGTAAACTGATTTGCATGATCGAAATCCAACATTCTCTGTATCAAAAAAAAAATTCCACCGCCACAAAAGAAAGCCTATTGTTTCCTTATTCCTTTTAGGAAACAATCATATACATACTTTATCTTTATGGACTCTTAGATTTCAAGAATTGCAATTGATCCCATTGAGTTATAACAAGTTTATAACTCAACCATAAGGATTTAATAATTGCAGTTTAATCCCAAATAATTATAGCATTTTATAATTAACCTATAATAATTATTTCTTCTCTTAACTCCATGATATTATCAAATAATATATTGAGTACCAATTCCTCTATTGTGTGACCTTTTAGGTTTTTCGGTCTATTGGTAGTAAAATATGACGTAATTCTAATCACTATAGAATTAATAATCCTTAATAATTAATATCAATTTATTAATTCTAATTAGGATTAATTTATTAATTCTCTAATTAATTAATTCATATTTAGCAGATAATGAGCAGTATCTAGCAATACATCACGGCCACCCAAAAGTCTAGAAACTCAAGTAGCTTGACATGAACCTTTCAATAGTAAAACTTTAGTGGAATAAACTTCTTCATTGTACTGTATCTCATTCAGTTTTAGAGTATGGAGTTAGTGCCAACTCCTACTAAAATATAATTAATTCTAACCCGAATTTATTAAGTCTTGTTCCAGAATCTATAACTCAACATGTATATCAATTAGAATTTTTTCTAATACATAGTCGCCTTGGCCAAGGACTTTTCAAGTAATGTTTCTATACAAGTGGCCACGAGATACACGCCTTTACTATTAGGAGTGATGAATCATTTATTAACCATCTCAACTACTTTCGTTTATTTTATATTGTACGCAATATTCATTCTATAGACGGTCTTGTAGGGACTCTAGAGATTGAAATAAAAGTACAATACTTAGTAAACAAAGTACTTTGGAGATCTCAAGTCTAAACATACTTGCACATTTGCTATAATAAGATTATATCTCTGACACTAAATAGTTATCTATATTATTATCTCATAGTTAGGTTATCCAATGAACTTATTCACTTAACAAGCCTTCATGTATTAACTTTGAATATCACAATATTCATAGATGTGAAAATCACTGCTTGATCAAATCAAGAAGTATAACAAGCTAATTTTTGTGCATTAATGATGTCGTATCTTACTAATACTATGACTAGAGATAATTTTAGTACAAATACTACATAGTATAATAGGAATCTCACATTATGATCTCTATCATAATTTCTTTAACACTATACTATGTGCTTGGGACTTAATCTAATAGTTATATATATATATATATATATATATGCAAAATAATTAATTAAACTGAAGATAAAGAATAATTTTTATTAATAAATATGCCATATACAATTTATAAGTGATTGCCTCTATGGCAGCACACTAACAAATTCCCACTTGCACTAGAGCCAGTCATTTATGTATCGAATACTGAATGACTCAACATGCATATAATGTTTTTTTTAGGGTAGCACCTTAGTGAGTGAGTCTGGTATGTTCTTATTTGTGGGAACTCTCTCTATCCTTTATATCTTTTCTAACACTCAAATGATTTCATAAATCAAGTAATAACACTTAAATTATATATGTAGCCCGATTATGACTACATCATTATCAGATTGGAAACTGGCATTAGTATACCCTTATGACTTATGCTAAACCTCTTTAGCACTTTATAGACTGCAAAAAACCAAACAACCTCTTTAATCTATCTCTATAGATTCTTATTCCTAGAATATATGTTGCTTCTCCAAGGTCTTTCATTAAGAACTTCTTGGATAACCAAGCTTTTATAGATTGAAGGACAGGTACATCATTTCCTATTAGTAATATGTCATCTACAAAAAGTAATAGGAAAATAATTGCACTCTTACTAACCTTCTTGTATACACAAGGTTCATCCATATTTTGAATGAAGCCAAATTCTTTAACTATTACACTAAAATGGATGTTTCAACTCCTAGAAACTTGCTTAAATTCATAAATGGACTTTTGCAACTTCAAACGTTTGTGTTGTCTTTTGAATATGAAACCCTCGGGTTACATCATGTACACATCCTTAGTTAGGTCTCTATTTAGGAGAGTCATTTTCATATCTATTTGCTAGACCTCATAATCATAATGGGTGGCAAGTGCTAGGAGAATTCTTATAGATTTCAGTATGGCAACTAGCGAGAAATTTTCGTCATAGCCAATACCATGTTGTTAACAATAACTTTTAGCAACCAATTGTACTTTATAGGTAACTACGTTACCATCCATGTCGGTTTTCCTTTTGAAAACCCATTTACACCCAATAGGTTTGATTCATTCAGGTGGATCAACCAATGTCCATACATGGTTGTCGTACATAGAATCTATTTCTAACTTCATGGCCTTAAGCCATTTGTTAGATAATGAACTATTCAGAGCATCCTTATAAGTAGTAGACTCATTTTCATCTATGAGTAATATATCATTATGACCACTTATGAGAAATTCATATCTCTTAGGTACCACATGTATCCTACTCGACCTATAGGTTCTTGTGTAGATAAACGTTCATCTATTTTCTTAATAAATATGGGTTCAGACGGTTGATCCATGTTTGTTTATTCTTCTTGAACTTCACTAAGTTTAATTTTACTCTTACTGTCTCCTTTAAGCATGTACTCTTGCTTTAAGAAAACAACATGCTTCAAAACAAACACTATGTTTTCAGTAGGGAGATATAAGTAATATCACAATGAATCTTTTGGATTTCCAACAAAAAAATATTTGTCAGACTTATTTTCAAATTTGTCTAACTGTGCCCTTTTAACAAAGGCAAGGCAGCCTCATATTTTCATGTGAGATAACTTTGGTTTCCTACTAAAGAATAACTCAAGTGGGGTAGTATCAACCGTTTTTTGAAACACTATTTAGTCTACAAACAACAGTCGCTAGTGCATAACCCCAAAATGATTTTGGAAAATCTGCAAAAGCCATCATGGTCCTTACCATATCTAGAAGGGTCTGATTCCTTCTCTCCGATATACCATTATATTGAGGTGTATATAGTGGAGTCCATTGAGATAATATCCCATTATCTCTTAGATAACTTTGAAACTTTTGGCTTAAGTATTCCCGCACTCAATTAGATCTTAAAGTTTTAATACTTTTGTCAAGTTGTTTTTCAATTTCATTCTTGAAGTCTTTGAACTTGTCAAAGACTTCTGATTTGTACTTCATTAAATACAAATACTCATATCATGAATAATTATCAATAAAAGTAATGAAATATTGATAACCTTCTTTTGTTTGTATTGATATTGGGCCATGTACATCATATGTATGAGTTCTAATAACTCTTTAGCCCTTTCTCCTTTTTCAGAAAAAGGTGGTTTAGCCATTTTTCTAAGTAAACAAGACTCACATATACCATATGATTCGTAATCAAATGAACCCAAGTCACCAAGCTTGTGTAACTTAAAACGTGATTCTCATTTATATGGTCTAAATGATAATGCCAAAAGTAAGATGACATTGAGTTATCTTTTTTTTTTTTCTTATTTTTTATATTGAGAATTAGATCATTCATATTTAGAACATACAAATTATTTATCAAAGTTGCAATACCATATTGGATATCATTTAATGAAAAAGAACAACCTTTATTTTTGAAAATTAAATGAAAACCATTCATATCTAAACAAGCAATTGAGATAATATTCTTAAGTGAAATAGGTACATAATAATAGTTTGTAAGTTCTAGAATTAATCCAAAAGACAAGTGTAAATGATAAGTCCTTACAACAAGTGCAACAACCTTTGCTCCAATTGTAGCATATTGGTCCATATCACCCTTTTCAAGCCTTCTATTGTCCTTTAGTCCATGCAAATTATTGCATAAATGAGATTCATATCCGACCCATATCTCATTCTTAAAGATAGTATTAATCTCAATCACAAGTATACCAGGAGTGGAAGTAGAAGTGCCCGCAAGCTTCTCCTTCTCATTCCTCTTTTTAATGGTCTCTAGGTAGGCCATGCAGTTGCGCCTCCAATGGCCCATCCTACCACAATAATGACATAGACATTTGGTAGATGCCTCATTTTTCTTCACACCACCTTTGGGCATATTGGGTACCTTCTTCTTCTTCTTCTTAGGAACTTTTTTCTTAGAAAAGGAAGAATCTACCAGTATAACTGCATTGGCTTCCTTCTTTAAGGAAGTTTCTACAATTTTAAGAAAGTTGATCAACTTGAGTAATATGGCCTTATTCTTTGTTATTGTAGAATTAAGGAATCATTATCCATTTGTAATGGATTCAAATTGAAAAAATTGGATCTCTTATTAGTACTTTATTCATGATCCATTACAAACCCAAGTGAATTAAGTTTAGGGAATCACAAATAGTGAAAAGTTACTTGGAAAAGATTGTAGAATTAAGTCAACACTTAATTCATAATCCATCACAAAACTAAGAGATCCAAGCTTCTCAATCAAACCTAGCATTTTCAGCCTATGAGTGGCCAAAGAAGCATCCTGATAGGGGTTAAAATCATCGTTATTTTCCTAGTTATTTGAGACACTTTTAATACAAAAACTAGTCATATTCCTTCCTATTTGATATTTCCCTTATAAAAATATTTTTGTATAATTTAATGCAAAATAGGTAAATTTGGAGCTAATTGTGTATTTTTCTAGTACAGACCCAGCACTAAGCCAAGACAATGGATCTAGCGCCGGTCCTGTACTGGGAGAACAAAGGATTGCAGAGAAGAAATTAAACGAAATAGAGGAACAAAAGTGAAATTGGCTGATAGAAAGAAAAAAAAAAGGGAAAAATGGCTCAAAGGGTCTTCAGCAATTTGGCGGCTCAATAAAAAACAAAAAGACTAAAAGGAAAAAGAAGCAACAAATTTTGGTGGGCCAAGGCAAAGGGCAAAACAAAAGTCAACAAAAAACGGAAAGGAAGAACAAAAAAAGCTCCATGCGGTTGAGCAAGGAGAAAGCATAAGGAAGAAAAGGGAAATTTGTGGCTTCGGTGTGGCTTGGATGAGTCGATTGCGGCGGCAGCTTGGATGAACTGATGCATGACCAATTGAAGGATTTCGGTAGTTCAATGGCTCAATTGAAGCCAATCTCAATTCAAACTTCAACAATAATGTCTTCAGTGCAAAACGACAAAGTCAAGTCCAAATTGATTTCCAATTCTCAATTTTGCAATTGAAGGCGGTTGAATTCCTTTTGTTTTTATTTAGATTTTATTAGGCAAAATTACTATTCCTTTTTGGCTTTGGATTTTTGGGAAATTACTCCTTCTTCACTTAGGATTCTTTTAGGAACTTTGTAACCCTATAAATAAAGGCCAATTACCTTAGAAAAGGGGAGGGGGTGCACAATGTAAAGATTTAGACTTATTTTGTAGAGTGCATCACCAATATTATCTCTAGAGAAATTACTCAAGCAGCATTGATTCTTGGAGGAGTTTTTATTGGAAATTGAAAGGCTTGTCTATGAGTATTTATCTCTTTCCTTTGTTTTCTTTTTCTTGAACAATTATGCTTTTAATTCTTTAATTGTATGTGGATATTATTTTTGGGATTTATGATTTTGTGTTAGTTTAGTTCCTTGATTAATTAATTATTATCCTTGGTGTTTGATTACTTGATTTCATTGGTTATTGATGTGAGTTTTTCTAATTGACTTGAGATGACGATGTTAGGAGTTTCATTATATTGATTTTGTATTTGTCTAGTCTTAATGCACTTGAGTGACGAAGTTAAGATTATAGGACTAAGTGATCAAAAATTAGTTGATTTCACCTCGACCAAAGGGCTATTAGCTAGTTTCATGTTTATAAGGAATTGAGCCTAATGCATGTTTTGGTTATGATTAGCTTGATTGGCAAATCTGTTAATTTAATCAAAATATAGGATTCCATGGATTGGGAAACGAAGTGGGATTTATCTAAGTAGAATCATGATTTGTGTTACGATTGAATTTTACTTTATATTCCTTCATGATGCCAAGATGATTATTAGTTGAGAGAATTACTAGTTGATTCATTATCGTGTTTTCTAGGATAATGGTTTAAATTACATAAACCTACATCCTTGAGTTATATATGTTTTTTTATTTTTATTTTTATTATTTTCTCACTTTATTTGGGTCGGTTAAACAATGACAGAAAAGTGATTAGTGTGTACTGGTTCCTTTGAGGAAGGATACTCGTTAATTCCCTATACTATACTTGCGATGAGTATACTTGTTTACATGTGTATTTTGGAATTAATATTTTAATTAAAACTTGATTAAGAGATGGATTTAAATTTGATAATTTTTTACGCCCATAATTAACGCATCACATCCTCAGCCATCTTAGATCAAAACAGCTATTTAGAGATTAGTATCTCTCTGTTTTAGCTTTCTAATCAAATGATTTCCTAAGATAGAAGATAATGGAGTAAGCGTCCATATACTCATGTTGCTTTTGTAGCTCAGAGTTCATTGACGCTAGCATGATATAAGATGTTGGTCACTATCCTCTTGGTGCTTCTTATGGATAGCATGCTCATGAGCAAGAACATCTTAGGCTGGTGGGGGCGAAATAGGTGCATCTAGCACGTTGAGTAACTTTTCCTACTTGAGAACGATTTTCAAGTTTCTATACCAGTCTAGAAAATTTGACTTGGTAAGATTATTGGTTTCAAGATACTACATAAATTCAAGTTGGTTGACATGATGCAAATAACCTAGATGTAAAGATAAAAAAAATAAAAAATTGTATATGCATATGATATGCAAATAATTAGGTATTTAATTAAGCGCATAATATTTTCACTATTTTATTCAAATCAATAGCCCCCACTATTAATTCGAGAAAGCCCGTTGGAAGCTTTCCTAGTGGTCCGGTATCCAAATTCCTTAAGAATGATCTTGGGTTAGCCCAACAAGCCATTCTTAAGTTCAATGGTAGGTATTCAATACAAATTACATCGAATGTAATTAACAGATCACTAGGCAATTAATATCATTTAATCTTAAAGCCTTTGACCTAGCCTAAGCTTGCCTCTAAATTTCTTTTTGCTTGAGTTAGCTCAATCGAGATAAAGAATTTAGTTAAATCCAACCCATTAATTAAGAATTTAAATTTCATAGTTCAAACATACTCAATGTCAAGTAGGTTTGGATCTGCCCACAATCTAGTCTCGAAAAAGAGCTCTCGTTCTTACTATATTAATGGAAGATGTTAGGTTTAATATTAATTGAGGGATTTATTATATTTGTGGTCTCAAACACTTGGTTTGCATAAATATCAACACATTGAAAATATTGTAATAGACTCAATTACATGGCTTGGTTATTGACTTTTCTAGATTAATTTTCTTGAGCCAAGCAGGAAATTAATTTTGGTCAAACCTATGTGTTCGTGCATGTTTTTTAGAAGAAAGTCTTACCATTTTGTTACTTCATCTTGATCACCATCTCCATAAGCTTGAAAATAATTTCTAATCCTACGTAATCTAATTACATAAAATTTTAATAAAGAAATCTCAAGTTACATTCGAGGGGAGTTAAATGAGAAGATAAATTACACAAGAATAATAGAGAAGGCAGGATACTCAAGCCTTATTTAGTTAGACCTATGAAAAGGTTACATAATGATTTGTTAGAAAACCTACTTAAACAACAACAAATATATATTACAGGAGGTCAAATTATTGGTAATTTTCAATATGATCATAGAAAAAATAGAAGTGAATTTGCTAAAATGATTGTTCAAACTGAATTACCATTTAATTTTGCGGAAAATCCACATTACGAATAATATATGCAAAATAATTGTCAACCAGCATGGAAAAGGATTCCTAGAACAACGTTAAAAAATGATATAATAAAGATATACAAAGAAATGAAAGAGTGTCTAATTACTATGTTTTATTCTTGTAATTGGAAATTTGCTCTTACTTTGTGATGGTTGGATTGCAATTACTAATGAGTCTTATTTGTGCATTACATGTCATTGGATAGATCATGATTGGTTAGTACAAAAAAGAACTATTTATTTTAAATTATTTGAATATCCTCATGTATGTAATAGTATAGCTAGAATGACTCAAACATGTCGTGAATATAGGATTTTAAATAAAATTATTTCTATTTCTATAGATAATTCTTCAAATAATGATTCTGCCATAGTAATTTTGAAAAATATTATGAATCCTATGTTAGATGATATTTTATTTCATACTAGGTGTGTTTGTCATATACTTAATTTGTGTGTTAAGGAAGGATATAAATATGTTGATGATATTGTTAATATAATTAGAAATGTTGTTTTATTTATTAAAATCTCCCCAACTAGGCAACAAAATTTTAAGGCATTATGCCGAGAACAGGGTGTATGTTTTAAAAAATTTAGATTAGATTGTAAAATTAAATGGAGCTCAACTTTAGATATATTTGAAAGTATTATGCCTTTTCAAAACCAACTTATTGAATTTTGTAATAATAATAATTTTTAGCCTCCACTAACTGAAACTCATTTTAAAAATTGTATTGCACTTTCTACATTTTTATTTACTTTCAAAGAAGCCATTGAACTTTTATCAAGGTCTTATTATCCCACTACTTATCATATTCTTCCAACACTTGCTAAGGTAGCACATATTTTTGGTGAGTATATAGATCATCTCCAGTATGGTTATTTTATGAGAAATCTGTTTGAAAAATATAAAAAATATTATGAAGATATTCCTATTTTATATTGTATGGTATTGTGTATGGATTCTCGAGTAAAAACACCTGGAATTTATAGTATTATTGAATATTTATATGAAACATTAGATTTTGATGAATCTCAAATACTTAGGTAATGTATGATAAAAGATATAAAAGATAAAACGGTTAAAACTCTATCTGACATGTATAATTTGTATGAATTTGAGTCTTTTTGTTCTGGTTCTCCTAGTTTAAGTAGGTAAGCTTCATCATCATCTAGTAGTCACTTTCAACCACCACGAAAATTTACCTCTTCAATTTCATCAGTATTTAATCCATGGGGTATTATGAAATATAAAAAAAGATCGTCTACCACCTACAACGAGATGACAATTTATGATATGCAACCCTTGGTAGAAAATGAGAATCAACATTTTGATATTTATGATTGGTGGAAGGCTCTTGTAAGCCAATACCCCATTTTATTTAAGATGACACGTGATCTTTTGACACTACCAATCTCCATAGTACCATCGAAAAGCGTCTTCAGTGAGAGCCTCCGAACAATCGATGAAAGAAGATCTTGATTGGCTTCTCAAACTTTAGAGATATTAATGTGTTGTAGTAGTTGGTTTGTAGTCGAAGATAGGACGGCTAATTCATGGATTATTGATGATGACTCAGATAATGAATTGGGTGAGACAATTAGTTAATTTATTATTCTTGTAATTAGAAATTTAGGATAAGTAATATTATGTATTTAATTTTATTTTTAGGATATTTATTCTATTTTTAAATTTTAATCATTGTAATATTTTTAAGAGGTTTAGGCATCATGTCCCCCCTCTTATATAATCTTTATTTTATTAATTAATAAAACAAGTAAAGGTCCAAGTCAGACCCCCCACCACTTCAAGGTGGCTTTTTTATAATTTTAAAAAATTGTGTTATTTCAATAATAATAAAAAATTACAAAATAGTTAAATATCAAAATTTTTAATCGAATTAAGTAGGGAAAAAAAAAAGAATAAGCCGACGGAGAGGCCCACCTGGCCAACGGGCCTCACGGGCCAAGGGCCTGAGCTGTGCCGGGCCCAGGACTTCTGGCCTAAGAATCGGCCCACACACCAAACGGGTTGATCCTCGGGCCTAGCCTGGCACAGTTCGAAACTGTGCGAGTTGGCCTAGGTGTCAATGTTAACAAACACAAATCCCGCACAGGATTGCACAAGCCCGGCGTGAAGAGAAAAGCAATTGCATTTGCAAATTGTTGCAATTGCTAAAACAAACGAAAAAGCATTTTTTTTTTTTCCTCTGCCACAAATAATTTTTTTGGCAGTTTCTATATATATATATTTTGAAACAATTGGAATTCCAATCACATTGGAAACAATTCCAGTAAGGCTTTTATATTTTTTATTTTGCTGGAAACAATTGCCTGAGAGAAAAAAAATAGCAATTTCCTTTTTTGTTGGCTAAATTTTTTCCTTTTCCGCTGAACGTTTCAGCATACAAAGAAAACCGAATAGCCTTCTTCAACTTTTTCCACGGAATGCCACCGAATTGCCACCGAATTGCCTTCTTATTCAACAATGTCCCAAGCTGTGATATAATATAATATCATGATATTATATATGTTATTATGAAATCATGCGAGAACAAATATGAAGAATTGGAAACAATTTCTGTTGACAATCTCGGTTTTTACTATTTTTTTCTTCATTCGGCTGAACCCCAAAAAAAAAAAAAAAAAAAAAAATTCTTAATTGGAAACAATTTCCTCAGGATTTTATAAATCTATGTTATTGAAATAATTTCAATAATTAACGTGCTAAGAAAAATATTACCCACTAAAATAAATTTTCAAAAACAAAATTGTACATGAAACAATTTTCATTGATCAGAAACTATTTCTTTGAAATAATTTTAAAATTAATAATAGATCCGTAAAATACATACGAGATGGCTCTAATATCGTTATTGGATTTTGATCATGAAAACTAGTTTACACGCAGCGAAAAATAAAACGAAATCTGCTCAAAGGAATCACTCATATATAATTAAATATGTTAGAAGAGAAAAAAATTTGTTATATCGAATACGAAGCTTTTAAAATTTTTCTTTGCCCACGAAATTCTTACGTAATATTTGTCCAAATATGAACCACTAAATTTTAAAAGCATTAATTTCTCTAATATTGGTCCACATGAGAATATACTCAAGAATTGTCAAAATTTTCTGCTAAAATAATTTTATTGACTACTCTATGGAAATTATTTTGCGAAAAGAAATCAAAAGAAAAAAAATACTTTCGTGTCTATTGCTTCCTTAGAAAGAAAATTCACCGAAAATAATATATATTTATATATATATATATATATATATCTCCTAATAATCATTAGGAAACATGTATAATAAAAAAAAATAATAATAATTCCTTTTTTCTTGAAATTATGGGCTTTGAAATTTGGTTAATTGTAATTTGGTCCCATGGGTTATAACTCGTCTACAAAAATTTAATAATTGCAATCTAACCCAACAATTATAATTATTTTATAATTAGTCCATAAAATTATTTCTTCTCACAAATTAATCCCATAATATTATTAAATAATATCTTAAATACTAATTCCTCTATTGTGTGTGACCTATTATATTTTCTAATCTATTGGTAGCTAATATGAAATAATTCTATCACGATAGAATTAATAATCTTTTTATAATTAAAACTAAAATATTAATTCTAATTAATAAATTTATATTTAGCAGATCATGAGCAGTATTTAGCAATATATTATGACCACCCAAAAGTCTAGAAAGTCAAGTGGCTTGACATGAATCTTTGAATAGTAAAACATCAGTACAATAAACTCCTTTCATCATACTATATTTCATTCGGTTTTAGAGTATGGAATTAGTGCAAACTCTTACTAAAATATAATTAATTTTAGTTCGAATTTATTAGTACTGCTCTAGAATCCATTACTCAACATTTGCATCAATTGGAACTATTTTCATTATATAGTCACCTTGGCTAAGGACTTCTCGAGTAATGATTTTAGACAAGTGGCTGTGAGATAGACGCCCATACTATTAGGAGTGATGAATCCTTAATTGACTATTTCAACTACTCTCGTTTATATTACGCTATCCCTGAAGGTTTCACACAAACAAACAAAAATGCATAAGCAATAAAACACAACATCGAAAGAATTATACCTTTACATTTTCTCAAAAACATTTGCTTAGGTTATGTAGGATTTGATTGAACTATCATTAGATCACTTGTCGATGCATCTGGATGAACCACTGAAGGCTAAATAGCTATAATCTCCGGTGAATGGCTTGCCAATCTCCGACTTCAACTAGGCAACAATGATACGCTCTCAATCTTTTGGAATATTACCGACACCTGAAGGCTTGGTGAAAGCTAACTAAAAAAGAAATTAGCCTATGGAAATCTCTTGATAATCTGCTAGAGATCAGTCCCAAGAGATATATTTCTCTATTTCTGTATCTTCTAAAAAAAACCAACACCCAGAGGAAAAATGCTTAGCCAGAGAAATAGATGCGTGAAGAGACTTTCTAGTTGTATATCTTTCAGTCTATTCAACCATCTCAGAACCCCGATAGCCTTAAAGTATTTAAGATAGTATCTAACTTTATCCTCTGATATCCTAGGTAGCTATCACCTAGAAGTTCAAACAACTGAATGTGACTCATATATGTCAACCAACTAGCAAACCAGTTAGCCCTAAGCTAAACAGATTCGAGCCATAACCTATTGGATCCTAGTCTAAGCTATTGGGCTAAATTAATTATTTAAACTAGGACCAATTAAATAGTCTAATAAATAATTAATTGTACAACCTAAATAAACCAATCCAATACTGCATTTTATTATAGTATAGGCCCATGTTAATTTCAGTTATTCAATCCAGGCTCAAGTCCAGAACAATTAATTAACCCACTAAACTAATTAATTAATTCTCTCTTTGAGCTTATTATTTTATTCTAGTTTAATAATTAATCCAAACTACTTAAATAAAATAAAACCCACTTTATCAAGACCAATTTCTCCATCCAAATACAACTGGAATTATGGGCTATTCTAAGGACCAAAAGACAAATCGCCTTGGCTACTAAAATGACTAAAATACCCCTACTATAGAAATAGCTGTATTTTGCATTCTAAATATTTTCTATTATCACTATAAGAAAATATTGACCCTAAAGATAATGCTGTGTTAGCAAAGTCTCCGACCTGTAGGTGTTATGACAAATATACCCCTCTACATAACGTCATTTATTTAGAGAGGAAGAGTGTACTAACACCTTCTAAATGACATTTACTATCCTTAGACTTCTAGTACAATAATTTATGACTTCTTAGAATATTTTTGCTTTCTATAGGAGCTACCCTAAAGCAACCATCCAAATCATGTTTCTCGGGGCCCTAGATTATTAGATAATTCGAATAGTCTCAAGGGACGCTATAGTGGAGAAACTATCTTGTACGAATCTTTCTTGACTAACTAGTTATGTATATCCAATATATAAGTATATTGATCCTACGATAGAACCTCAACTATAGTAAAACAAAGTATTTGCTTCCAACTTCGCTAGACGACCAACCCGTACTTAAGCTATGGCATATAAGTCTACACTATTGCGGTAGTAGCCTATGTTTCTACCATATAGTACTTTTAGAAACTACTACTACAAGTCTAATTCTACGTATTTGAAATACACTTATGTTATGAAGTGAGAGAACTATTCATTAGCTAAGGGTAAGTCATTTCCTACTTGGAATTCACAACATGATAATCTTATCATGACGAGTTTCCTATTCTCATCATCTGAATAAGAATAATAGTTTGTGTGTTAAGTAATATGCAATGCATACCTTATAGTGAAAGACCTCATTTCTCATGGATCACTTACTTAAACACAGTAGGTGTTTTCCAATGAAATTGAGCATATATCAGAAATACGGTCTTAGTGGGAATATACTCCAACAATCTCCCACTTGCACTCTAAGACTATATAAGTCTTTCAGTGCCTACCCCTGTAGTGTTTAAGTATCTTTTGAAGACTCTTTCAGCCAAAGGCTTGGTGAATAGATCAGCTAAATTATTTTCTGAGACTATCTGTTCCACCACGACTTCCCATCTTTGAATAAATTTCCAAATCAAGTGGTTCTTCTTCTCTATTTGCTTCTCTCTCTTGTGGTTCCTCAATTCTTTGGATTGCGAGACTGTGTTTGTGTTGTCGCGATACAACGCAATTGGCTTGTCTATCTGTGGCACGCTTCAAGTTCTGTGAGGTACTTTCAGAGTCAGACTACTTCCTTAGATGCCTCTGAAGCTGCCACATACTCAACTTCTATGGTTAAGTCATCAATACAAGATTGTTTAATACTCCTTCATGAAATAGCTCTTTCAAACAAGGTGAAAACATATCTACTAGTAGATTTTCTCTCATCCTTATCCGCCTAGAAGTCTAAGTCTGTGTATCCTGTAAGAACCAAGTTATCAACCCTGTAAATTAGCAAATAATCTCTCGCTTCCTTTAGATACGTAAGAATACGCTTTACAACTTGCCAATAAATCTCCCCGAGGTTTGACTGATATCTGCTGACTAGGCTTACAACAAAGCAGATATCTGGCCTAGTATACAGCGTGGCGTATATGACACTTCCCATAGTCGAAGCGTAGAGAATCTTACTCATCCTATCATTTTCTTATTGAGACTTAGGATAGTCCTTTAAAGAAAGAGATAAACTAAGTCTGTAAGAGATTAGTGCTCCATTGCATAAGTCCATGTTGAATTTTGCAAACATCTGGTCAATGTATATAGCTTGGGATAAATCTAACATTTTCTACTTCCTATTTCTAGAAAGTTTAATCCTGAGAATGTAACTGGCTTTTCCCAAGTCCTTCATACTAATTAACTAGACAACCAAACCTTAGTAGAAGATAATGTCTTTATAGCATTCCCAATTAGTAGAATGTCATCGACATATAGCATAAGAAAAATCACATTAATACCTTCTAATTTCCTATACACACATGGTTAATCCTCATTTTGAGTGAAAGTATAAGATTTTACAATCTTATCAAAATGAATGTTCCATACTCTCGATACCTGCTAAAGTCCATAAATGGACTTCTTAAGTGTACAAACCATATGTTCTAAGCTTTAGCAATAAAGCCCTTCAGTTCGGACATATAGATGTCTTCGCTAAGATGACCATTAAGAAAGGTAGTCTTGACATCTATTTACCTTATCTCATAGTCATAATAACATACGATGGCAACAAGGATACAAATAGACTTAAACATGGCTATTAGGAGAAAGGTTTCCTCATAGTTGATTCCCTCTTTTTGAATATACCTTTTCACCACAACCCTAGCTTTGAAGGTTTCTACCTTCCTATCTGCACCTCTTTTTCTTTTGTATACTAAATTACAACCAATAAGTTTTATCCCTTCAAGTAAAGCTACAAGATCCCAAACCTGATTGATGTACATAGATTCAATATCGACTTTTATTGTTTCATATTATAGGTCTGCATTGGCATTAGTAATAGTTTCATCATATCTAATGGGATCCTATTTCTAATGGTTAGAGACTAGGTAAAAAACCTCTCCAGTCTATCTTTCTAGAACTCTAGATATTTTTCCACTACGACAAGGCTCCATTTGTATAGATTCCTAAGGCTGTGTCTCTTCTTGTTACATAATCGGGTCAGAAAAAGTTGATTCAGAAGATAACTTCTCTTTAAATTCTAACCTAGTTAAACCTTTCATGGTTGTACTTTGATCATCTTCTAAGTATCTAGCATTAGTACTTATCAGTACTTTCTACTTTTTGGAATGATAAAAATAACCACTCTTTATTCCTTTTGGATATAAAACAAAATAGCATAATTCTGACATTGGTTCTAACTTGTCTCATCTGATTAGTACATAAGCTGGACAACCTTATGTCCTAAGATAGTTCAGATTTAGCTTATGTCTAGTCCACATCTCATAGGGCATCTTAGGTGCTGATTTGGAAGGCCCCATGTTCAGAATGTATGCTGATGTTTCTAAGGTATATCTTTAAAAGGAAATTGGAAGAGTAGCATGAGACATCATACTTCAGACCATTTCTATTAATGTCCTATTCCTTTTCTCAACTAATCCATTTTGCTAGGGTGTCACTATCATAGAGAGTTGGGATACTATCCCATGATATACTATATAATCCTTGAATTCATGGAGGAAATACTCTCCACCACAATCCGATTGTAAGGTCTTGAAAAATATACCTGTTCGATGCTACATTTTAGCCTTAAACCCTTTGTAATCGTACCTTGTACAATCATTCATGAAAATAATGAAGTACTCAAACCCTCCCCTCGCTAGTGTAGACAGTGGACCACACACATTAGTATGAACAAGAATCAATATCTCTTTGGGTCTATCTTTCTTTTGGGTGAAAGACTTTTTGGTCATTTTTCCTATAAGGCAAGATTCATAATGAGGCTAACTTTCTAATCTCAATGAACCCAAAGGCTCATTATAGATTTACCTCTGAATCCTAGTTGAGTTAATGTGACCTAACCTTAGATGCTATATATAAGAGTCATTGACATTGGTCTTTCTTTTTTTACTTAAATGTTCACTTTGAGCGTTGTTTAATTGATTGTTAATAGGATTTATGAAACATGAACTTTCATACATGTACCCAGTATATAAAGCTTCTACATTTCTACTAATAGTAATACTAGAATGGAAAGAAACAAAATTATCATGATTTATTAGTTTTGCAACTAAAATCGAATTCTATCTAAAACCTAGTATATATAAATTATCATTCAAAATAACTATTCTATCACAATCAAAATGAAGCTCTAGCTCTCCCTCTGTTTGGGCCCATACTTGTGCTCCATTTTACATGCATAGTCCATATTTATCCTTCTAAAGTCTTCTTATCTTTCTAAACCCCTACAAGGAGTTACAAATATGATCAGTGGCTCTAGAATCAACAATCCAAGTAGAAGTTGATCCAACCATTGATATAGACTCTAAATAGTAAATAATACCTGTAGGGTTTTTCTTGGTTTGAAAATCTGGACACTCATTTTTCCAGTATCTCTTCTTTCCATATTTGTAGCACTTACCTTTGGGCTTATTGGGCTAGGACTTGGATTGGGCAATTGTGTTTCCCTTCTTCTTTTTGAATTTTTTGGGCTTGGGCCCAGTTCTTGAAGAAGAAACCTTAGTAATTATAGCCTTAGACTGTGGCTTTATGACCTTCTTTTCCACCTAGAACTCTTTTATTAACTCTATTAAACTCATGTTTAACTTGTTCATATTATAATTTAACTTAAACTGAGTAAAAGAGTCCGACAGAGATTCAAGAACCATATTCACTTAGTTCTCGGGGTTAATCATAGCCCCTAAGACTTCGGCTTCCTCAAAAGTAGAAATCTTGAGCATATACTCCCTGACTGAAACTCCATTAGCTATCTTGGTATTAATAATCATTCTAAGAGCTTCCTGCCTTGCGGGCAGGCTCTTATCGGGGAACATTGTGGCTAATGACTTGCTAATATCCTAAGCAGCAGCCAAGTGCTTGTGCTGTAACTGGAGCACATTAGACATGGAGGACAATATGTTGCAACGAGCTATCTTATCGGCTTTCTTATATGTTTTCTCATCCTTACGCTCCTCCTCGGTGGAACCTTCCCCAATAACAGGAAAAATTTCATAAAGGACATACTTATACTCCTCAATAGTGAGTATTATGTCCAGGTTCCTCTTCCAGTCTATGTAGTTTGGGCCTGTTAGCTTATTTTCATGGAGAACAACGACCAAATGACTAAAAGGACCTCCACCAACCATTTCTGAAAATTAAAAATAGAAGAAAATTCTCAATTTGTGAAAAATGAACAATTTTTGCATTATATCCTCTTATTAAAACTGATAATAGTTAACCCCATTACTATTATCTTTAATATGATCAATTTGGGTATTAGAAAAATTGACATAGCATTTTGGGAAGATTAACAATTTTCTAAGCTTAGTGTATTAACCACCACAAATTAACTACTCTTCTAGGTAATAGCCCAGAAGATAACTCCATCAAAGGGATGGCCCTTTCTTTTTATTTCTTATGGACAATCCTCGGACTATGACCTCCAATATGGGTTGATCGATCATAATACGTTTTCCAGGCATCAATTATATGTATCCATTAAGTCTAGATCCTTGTGAAATTCCCATCCTATATAGGTTCACTCCCAGGGTGACATGAGAAGATCTATGATCTCTAATGAGAACCGTGATGGAAGCCGTGGGACTATTGGAACCCCTCTCTCACTTAGTTTTTTAAAATAAGGGTTTTCAAAAAAATGTTCTTTTGAAAATATCTCATGAAATATCCTTTAACTCTTGTAAAATATCTAAATCCATAAATCTCTATGTTAAGGAAAAGTCCCTTAAGAGATTTTCTATGGATTAAATTTACCCCGTTAAGAACTTAATGATTTCAAAAATTTCCTTTTAAAATTTCTTAGAGACTTTGGTCTCAAGTTTTATTTGACGAAAATAATTTTCTTGTAAAATAAATTAAAATGGTTTATCTTTTTAGCTTTACAAAAATATCTAAATAAAAAACAATTTCTATGTTAAGGATAAAATCTTTTAAGAGAATAACCAAGGATTATTTTTTGTTTTGAGATAAAATTAATCATTTAATTAAAGAAAAAAAATTTCTTTGTTAAAAATTCCCAAGACATTGATCTTGAGAACATGTGCACATTGGTATACATGGTAGGATCCAATATGCTTGAAAACTACAAACTATTTTCATGCTTTTCTATTTATTAACATAAACGTCTGCATCAGAGTATTAAACACATTAATTAATTAATGATCTTATTTAATCCAATATCCCTTACTTTTATTTTTCATGCAAAATATTCCAAGAATATTAACTATGCAAAAAATAATAACTTCGCCTGGTATGGGATCCTAAAACGAAAAAGAAAAAAAATGCAAGAAAATTACAAAAATTTTCCTATGGTCTTCATGCACCCCCACACTAGATCAATCCCCATGAAGTAGATGACCCATGGACCTCCATTTGAACATGCGCACAGCCCGTGAACCAAGACCAATGATCCGGTCATTAAGACCTAGCTATGGGAGGCTACCTGCATGACATGGCTGGCCTACGCATTTTATGCCTGGAGCTATGCGCGGTTGAGCACTCCTCTTATGCCTTCAACCACAGATCGGGAACAATTTTGTGACTTGAGCTGCGGCCGGTTTGCACCTTGTCTTGGCTGGCTGATTGCTAGCCACGGCTAGCTCCTTGCAAACTGCGGCCCGGCTCCCTCTGAAGAACATCATTTTCTTCATTTCTTTTCTATTTTCCTCCATTCTGCTTCTGCAGTCTTTGTCTTTCTAGCAACTTTACACATGATTTTGTTTACAGATTCAAAATAGAAATTAACCAAAACAAAACCACAACAAGCACCTATGCCTTTTAATCACTAGGCTTAGATTGTTTCATCAATTATTATCATTACAGAAGCCTATGTCTCAACTGCAAGACTTATAATCTATCTAACTGTAGCAGTAAACATGAAGGATCTTAATCAAATAATCGATAGAAAATTTGCTAATTTTATTTTGACTGAGTATGCTTTCTACGTTTTCCATAAAACCAACATGCTCTGATACCAATTAATAGTTTCACACAGACAAACAGACATGTAAAAGCAATAAAACATAGCAGCGGAAGAATTGTACCTATACATTTTCTCAAAAACATTTGCTTAGGTTGTGTAGGATTTGATTAACTTGTCACTGGATCATTCGTGGATGGCTCTGGATGAACCACTAAAGGTTGAATAGCTGTGATCTCTGGTAAATGGCCTGCCAATCTCCGACTTCTCCTAGGTATCAACGCTACACACTTAATCTTTTGGAATATGATCGATGCCTAAAAGTTTGTGAAAGCTAACTGTGAAAGAAATTAGCCTATAGAAATCTCTTGATAATTTGCAAGAGAGTAGTCCCAAGAGTTATATTTCCCTATTTTTGTATCTTCTGAAATAAAAAAACTAATACCTAGAGGAAAAATGCTTAGCCAGAGAGATAGACGTGTGAAGAGGCTTTCTAGTTGTATATCTTTTAGTTTGTTCAACTATCTCAGAACCCCAATACCTTTAAGTGTTTAAGATAGTATCAAATTCTATAACCTGATTCTAAGTGTTATGCCCTAGAAGCAATCACTTGTACATTATTTATAACATATTTTATTTTAATAAAAGACATTATTTATCTTACAGTTTCTTTTGTTTACTTTTTTAAGTAATATAACTGTTCGATAAAGTCCCTAGTACAACACTGTGTTAAGAAAATCATGATACATATCATGATATGAGATTCCTACTACACTGTATAGTGTTAGTACTTAAATAGTCCCTAGTCATAGTATTAATAAGACAGGACATCATTAATGCATGAAGACTAGCATGTGTTAGACTTCCTAATTTGATCAGGCAGTAGTTCTTATATCCGTGAGTATTGAGATACTCAAAGTTAATACATGGATACTTGTTAATGGAACAAGTTCATTGGATGACCTAGCTATGAGATAATCACATGGATAACTATTTAGGGCTAGTGATATAATCTCAATATAGCAAATGTGTAAGTATCCTTACACTTGAGATCTCCAAGGTACTTTGATTGCTGGGCATTGTACTTTGATTCCAATCTCTGGAGCTCGATCGAGGGCCACCTAGGGGATGGAAATTGGGTACATGGTGAGGTAAACGAAAGTAGTTGAGAGGGTTAATAAAGGATTCACCACTCCTAATAGTAGGGGCGAATATCTCACGGCTACTTGTAGGAATTACTACTCGAGAAGTCCTTAGCCAAGGCGATTGTGTATTGAAAATAGTTCCAATTGATACACATCTAGAATAGTAGATTTTTGGTACAAGTACTATTGTATTCGGGCCAAAATTAATTCTGGAGGGAGTCGGCACTAATTCCGTACTCCAAACCGAATGATATATTGTATGGTGAAAGGAGTTAATTGCACTAGAGTTTCTTATTGAAGGGTTCATGTCAAGCCACTTGACTTCTTGGACTCTTGGGTGGTCATGACGTATTGCTAGATACCGCTCTTGATCTAGGAATATGGATTTATTAATTAATGAATTAATAAACTAATCATGATTAGAATTAATAGGATTAATGCTAATTAATTATGGATTATTAATCTCAAAGACATTTGGATTAATTCATGTTCTCTACCAATTAACTAGGAAACCTAATAGGTCACACACAATAAAAGATGATATACTTAAGATGTTATTTGATAACATAGTGGGGTTAATTGCGAGAAAGAGAAGTTATTGTGGCCAAATTATAATTAGTTATAATTAATGGTCCAAATCATAATTGTGTGAACTTGATGTTTCTAGTTACAAATAGGGAATTCTAACTGTTTTAGAATTCTGAGATTGGAGTCTATTTTGAGTAGGATCTTTCGTGTGATGTAGGGATAACATATGAAACCCTAGCTGAGTGTAAGACACGAAAATAATTCCAAACCCTAAGGCACACGATTTCTCTCTTCTATCTCTCTCACGATTGTTCTTGAGAAACCCTAGCCGCCATCTTTTTCTGCTAGCAGAGAAAATTTTGGTGCTTGAGTATTCATCTGTGTGGATTATTGTTAGAGATAATCACACACTGTGATTATAGTGGTTAGACGTTCAACTCTCGTGGAGTTTGATCAAGAGGATTGCTGGATCGCGCCTCGACTTGAAGAAGAAAATTTTGTTCTTCGAATGGTCAAAGAAAGGTAAAAGTTGTTACCTTAGTTATCTTTATGTCTTGTTTTCCATATATATATGGGTCCTGGGATGGTATCTCATTTTATTCTTCCGCGCGTCGTATATGATACGAGCCTGAGATACCCAACAGTGGTATCAGAGACATGCTATGTGTGGTTTACGGACATTGTTTTTTGCATGAAAACTGCTTTCATGTATTCGTGTTTATCTTTGTTTGTTGTGAAAATTATTTTCACTCTAGTTGAAATCGTTTCGAGAAATATAGGTTGGGTCCATAGCACAATATGATTGTGTAAAAGTTACAGCATATTTCAAAAGATGCTTTCTTTATGTGCTAAAAATTTTCTGCAGAAAAATGTTTTCTTGAAAACATGTTGATAGCCTTCCTTTCATCTTGTGAATTTGATTTTTTGTGTTGTTTTGTTTAAACTAACAAATTGGTTATTGTTTTGAGCTTCAAAATAGAAAATACTGTTGAGAATTGTTCTCATTGCAAATTTGCAGAAGAAGAAGGCACCAAAATTTGTTTCTGGAAAATTTTCAAAATCGCCACCATTGTTCCTGACTACAGGCGGCGCTGGCTCTGGCCTCCCAACTGGCGCCGATTTCGTGCTGTTTCATGAACATCCAGAAATCATATCTGGAAGAAAATTTTTTAAAACCCGAATGCAGCTGGCTCTGGCTATGGCTTCCAAACCGACGCCGGTTCTGCTCTGTTCGCGACGTTCCAACTATTAAAAAAAAAAAAAAATTCTAGAATACAATTTTGAAAGGAAAAAATCTCATTTGATGAGAGGCGGTAAAATAAAAATTTTTCCACAGGGGCGCTACCCCTTGACCCCTACCTATTGACCGGCCAGTAGGACCACCGTTTTCGTTGCCAGAGACGGGACCCAAAAGCACTTTCTCAAAATTAGTTTTGAGTCAAACAATTTTATCTTTCAAAATAATGATTTTGAAAAATATAAAATTGGTGTATTTTTCTAAAATGTTGATTTTAGAATTTGTTTTATTTTTCCAAAGTAGTGATTTTGGAATAATAAATGTTATATGTTTATTTTGTTTAAACATAACTAATGGCATGGTGGATGGTTATGGACTAAAACCAATTATATTTGTTCATGCATTTTGCAATTTTGGTTTTTTATGAAATAGGGCTTGCTTGTCCCGCCTTCTCTAAAATTCTTGTGTAATTCTCTTATCATCTAACTCCCTTGAATGTAACTCGAGGTTTTCTTTCTTTAGGAAATTATGTAATTAGTTTACATAGGTTAGATAAGAATAGAATTATTCTATTTTGGAGATGGCAACCAAAACAAGGCGAGAAGGTAAGACCTTCTACTTAAATCATGCATGAACACATATGGTTAACTATATTTGTGAAACCCCATTTAAAGCCAACCCTAGAGTAAGGGGGGTCAGGATGCATATCATATTTTCTTGCATGAATGTATATATATTTGAATGATTTTATGTTCTTTAGAATTACGATTTATAGTCTAGAAGGCTTAGTTATGCTTAATGAGTAGGAAGGGTAAAATGGTAATTTTTTCTTGAGGTCAAAGTAGGAAGATAGCTTGGGGATTAAATAGGGAGAATATTTGGAAGAGAAAATAAGAACAAGACTTGTTGTGGTTTAGTGGTTAGAGCCTTGGAATTAATCTTTAAGGTCTTAAGTTCAAATCCTATCATTTAAGTTTTTGTCATGATTATTTTAATTTAAGGTGGAATTTTCGTCCCTTGCATTCCATAAGTAAAAATAGGAGAGTTGTCCTAGGGGAGTCATGAAGGGAATGTCCTAATCCTATTCTTATGTCCTAAAAAGTATTCTTAAGGGATTCATGTCCTTTTATTTCCTAGCTTACCCTAAATTCCTTACCAATTAAATTTGTTCAATTTATCCAAATCTATGTTTTGATTCCAGAAAATTCAGCAAGGTTTATTGGCCTTTAGATTTTGAAAGTAATTCTTAGGGGTTGGAGATTGGATTGAAAATAGGGAAGGAGTTAAGGAAGGTTCCCAAAAGAAATTAATCTTCATGGTTGGACCTTCGAACTCCACTCCATAGTGTTCATCTTTCCCATGGAAGGAATATGGATTTTTTCCAGATTCTTGGGCAGCCTATCTTTAAAAAATCTTAGCCATCTTCCTTACTCAATTGCTACCAGAAAAATGGCCAATTTATTCCGCTTAAAGACTAAAATTCTTGTGCAAAAATCAGACCGCACAAAACTGCACAAACCAGGAAAAAAATTCTGGGCAGTTTCGTAGCATAGCAGGCAAAAATCAAAGCTGTTTCTTCTGCCTTCAAACCAGTAAATTACCTATTCTTTTCCTCCATAAATAAGGCTAGAATCTAGCCTTAAAGAACCCTCAAATACCTCTCCAAACCCTCTACAAATAGGCTGGAACCTTGCAGAAAAATTGCATAGCAAATTCCAGCAAACAATTCGAATCTCAACCAGAAAATTCCAGCCTTGCTCCCTCTTCAAGCCGTGTCTGAAAATCACCTCAAACTTCTATGAGTTAACCTTGGTTCAGCCTTGAACTGAACTCTATTGCCCCCTCCACTGACCTTACACGATTAGACTCCATAGCCACTCCTCAAATTTCTCCTACAATCACTCCAATCAAACTTCCATTTGAAGTTCAAAAATTCTAGCAATTGCTCCATGAAAACACCCTTGGATTAAGCTTCAAAACTAGAAATTCATCCCCCATTGAACTCAGAAAATTTGGCCAGCCTTATAGCTCCTTCAACCCTCATTCATTTCAGCAAACCACAACAAACCAGCCGGCTCCATTGTAGCTCCAAGGAACCTCCATCAATCAAACATCATTATCATATCTTCTACCTTAAAACACTCTATAAATTTCTCCATTTGAATTTCAAACCACCAGATTTCTCTCCTCTCTCTAATCTGAAAATCAAAATCTCAGAAATCCCTCCATCATTCAGCCAACCCCTTCAGCAATTTCGTCCAGCACTTCTCTCCAATTCTCTCCATTTTCACTAAGAACACTAAGAACACACACTACCTTTCTTGAAGCCTAAGACCACTCTAAACACCTCCAATCCCTCCCAAAAACTCCAGAACATGCCTACATACTCCCTAGAGTCCATTTCTGGATTTTATAACATCAAATCTCGAAAATAAAAATTTTCAATCGGATAAAAAACTAGAATTTTCCTTGAAGTCTCAAGAACATCATCAAGGTAACCAAGAACAACTTTTGTTCATCTTCTTCCCTTCAATATTTAACATGCCATACTAATATTCTCTCCCCCCCCCCTCTCTCTCTCTCTCTCTCTCTCTCGGCCGAAATGGTTGCTACAACCATGGCCGTTTTCCTTCTCCTCTCTTGGATGGTTCAAGCCTTTCAAGCGTGTGGATCTCCTTAAATCTTCATCGAGATAGTCATCAACCAAGTATTTCTCTTTAATATTCTCTTTAATTCTAAAGTTATGTCTTTTAGATGTTGATAGAAAGGGATAGAATATGATTGGGGATTGAGTATATGCTTATGTATGAAGGAGTTGAGATTGGAGCATGAGAATGTTTGGCCATGGTTAAGCTTTATGAAATTCCTTCTGGATTGATGCATGTTCTTCATGTCTTAAGTGAATATGAATGTTTAAGAATGCTAGATATTATGTCACCTTTGGTGAATAGGGCATTATGTTCTTATTTTTATTGAAGCCATGAGTATGGTTATGCTTAGTAGAGATTTGGCCATGTGATACTAGGTATGGATTTAAGCCTTTATTCATGAATATGATAGTTTGTTGATTGATGTTGGGATATATGTTCATGATTCTTGTTAGCAATAAGAAAATTATGATCATGACCTTGTTGATCCTAAGTTATTTTAATTAGCCAATTTTATTATGATAATTAAAATTAATACTATATTTTCCTCCAAAGATTTCAAAAACCCTAGGAAATTTTGGAATTGGAATATTAAATGAAATAGTGATATTTTAGCCAAATAAATGATATCTTTTGTAATATATAAATATTTATATATGATATTAACAATAAATAAAACCTTTTATATAAATAATAATAGGTAAAATATTAATCTTGTAGGCCATATATTCATAAATATCATATTTATTTGCTAATCAAGATTTAATAAAATTTATTTATTATTAATTTTACTTATTTTCTATCTATTAATTATTAATTAAGAGATTAGTAATAATTTAATATTTACTTTAAAATTATTATTTAAGAATGACCATTTATTAATATCACCAAGAACTTAGGATTCTTCACCAATGTAACCCAGTTTATTTATTAACAACAACACTCAAGATTTATTATTTGAGCTTATAACTTCTTAGTAATCATTTTACAACCCGTAGTTATTTTAAAGCTAGTCTTATTTTATAAAAGCCTTTATCATCTAGCCTTAAAGATTAGGACATTAGGGTCATGATTGTAATAAGTTGAATTAGGATTATTTGTAGAATCGAATATAACTTGAGTATAACCATATGCCTTGTGTTTACTCCAGGTGGGGTTAGGTCACCTTTGGAAGATTCTTAATTTTGATCAAGCAAAGGATCAGTTAAGCTCCTGCATAAACTCATTTGATGACAAAAGGTTACTGTAGCAAGCCAAACATGAAGTGTATGGATACTCATTTTTTAAAGGGGGCAATTAAGGAATGTTTCCTTTCTTGTTCAGTTAAACAAATCATTTGAAAATCAAACAAGCAATTTTGCACAAACACTAAACTCTTTCTAAAAATCAACTTTGACACAAATTTTAGAAATCCTTAATTGCCATTTCCAAATAAACCAATGTTTTATCAGTTTTCTCCCAAGTAGGACAATCAACATTGAGTACTCAATAAGGGTAGACTACTAGGACTAGTCTTTGAAGGGTTAGGGTAAGTCTCTCAGTAGATGGCCACCTTTGAGGGGCGAGTCCTTCTTGGATAGGATGCTAGTCCAGTAGGTCATGCCGGGTCGAGCTAGCAAGTTTCAATCATGTGGATTGTGTGTTTTCGGAGTGGAGAACCAATAAGTTTGGGTGTTGAGAAGCAGGAGTATCTCACTTGGTAGGCCGGTCACCTACCCTTTTGTCAGTCTGCACAAAGTGTGGCATTTTGACCATTATATAGTTATGGGGCCCAACGTGTGGTAACCTATGGCCACCCATTTGAGTGGTTGTATTTATTGTACACATATATGGTTTGGAAAGCAAAACGCCACTCTTTATTTTTAACCTTATTTAATGCTTGCCAGTACTGTCTCTTATACAATTTTTATAATTTGCATACATGAACTGTTTTACCTGAAACACTTAAAGCACACACGGGTTTACTGAGAGTTTTATCTCATCATCTTTTATGCCATGTTTTTAGGTCGATTCTACTGTGGAGATGAGTAGCTAGATTGTTGCCTACTTTGAAGACTTTATGTTATTTATTTTATGTGTTGCTTTGAGAGATGAGAGCAATCAATTTATTTTGGAATTATCCCAGAATTTTTGGGTTGTAATAAGTTTAATTTTAAAGTATTGTTTTATTTTTGGTTGTGTGACCTAGTTATAAAGACCCCTTGTCCTTTGGACGGGGTAACATCCTCGGCCCTGTTGGGCCTAGGTAGTGGGGTGTTACAATATTAATTTCTTTTATGGCTCAAAGAAATTAATTTAGGAAAAGTCCATAACCATACCACTTAATCGCTTTGTTACCATGATTATCAATTATGTGATTTATTGATTTTTATGCTTGTCATTCAATGAAATCACTAAAAGGAACAAATTCCTTAATTAATATTAAACCTAATTCCTTCTGTTAATATAGTAAGAACGAGAGTCCTTTTTCGAGATCAAGTTGTTGGGTAAACCCAAGCCTACTTGACATTGGGGATGTTCAAGCTATGGAGTTAAATTCCTTTGGAATGAAATTCCTAATTAATGGGTTGAGTTTAACTAAATTCTTTATCCTGGTTGGGCAAACTCAAGCATAAAGACATTTAGAAGAAAAGTTGGGGTAGCACATGTTAGTGTTGTGCCCTAGAGGCAATCACTTGTACATTGTATATGACATATTTTATTTTAATAAAATGCATTATTTATCTTACAGTTTATTTTGTTGACTTTAAGTAATATAACTGTTCGATAAAATCCCTAGTACAACACTGTGTTAAGGAAATCGTGATAGAGATCATGATATGAGATTCCTACTACACTGAATGGTGTTAGTACTTAAATAGTCCCTAGTCATAGTATTAATGATATAGGACATCATTAATGCGTTAACATTAGCATGTGTTAGACTTCCTGATTTGATCAGGCAGTGGTTCTTATAACCGTGAGTATTGAGATACTCAAAGTTAACACAGGGATGCTTGTTAATGGAACAAGTTCATTGGATGACCTAGCTTTGAGATAATCACATAGATAACTATTTAGTGCCAGTGATATAATCTCAATATAGCAAATGTGCAAGTATCCTTAGACTTGAGATCTCCAAGGTACTTTGTTTGCTGAGCCTTGTACTTTGATTCTAATCTCTGGAGCTCGATCAAGGGCCGCCTATGGGATGGATATTGGGTACATGGTGAGGTAAACGAAAGTAGTTGAGAGGGTCAATAAAGGATTCACCACTCCTAATAGTAGGGGTGAATATCTTACGGCCACTTGTAGGAATTACTACTCGAATGTCCTTGGCCAAGGCAATTGTGTATTGGAAACAGTTCTAATTGATACACATCTAGAGTAATGGGTTCCTAGTACAAGTACTATTGTATTCGGGTTAGAATTAATTCTGGAGGGAGTTGGTACTAATTCCGTACTCCAAACCGAATGAGATATTGTATGGTGAAAGGAGTTGATTGCATTGAAGTTTGTTATTGAAGGGTTCATGTCAAGCCACTTGACTTCTTGGACTCTTGGGTGGTCATGATGTGTTGTTAGATACCGCTCATGATCTGAGAATATGGATTTATTAATTGATGAATTAATAAACCAATCCTGATTAGAATTAATAGGATTAATTCTAATTAATTATGGATTATTAATCTCAATGACGTTTGGATTAATTCATGTTCACTACCAATTGATTGGGAAACCTAATAGGTTACACACAATAGAGGATTATATACTCGAGATGTTATTTGATAACATAGTGGGGTTAATTGCGAGAAAGAGAATTTGTTGTGGACAAATTATAATTAGTTATAATTTATGGTCCAAATTGTAATTATGAGAACTTGATGTTCCCAATTACAATTAGGGAATTCTAATGGGATTAGAATCCCCTATTTTTGGTAAGGGAATTTTGTGTATATTAGAGAATATACACACGAAAAACCTAAGCTGAAATGGGACACAACAACCCTAGAGTAAGATACACGAAATCAACCTCTTGTTCTTTCTCTCTCTCTCGTTTTCTTCTTGAAAAAAAAATCTAGCCGCCATCTTTTTCTGCTAGCACAGAAATTTTGGTGCTTGAGTATTCCTCTGTGTAGATTACTATTAGAGATAATCACACACTGTGATTATAGTGGGTAGACGTTCAACTCACGTGGAGGTTGTTCACGAGAATTGCTGGATTGCACCTCAACTTGAAGAAGAAAATTTTGTTATTCGTACGATCACCTAAAGGTAAAAGCTGTTGCCTTTATTGTTGTTATGTCTTATTTTCCATACATAGAAGAGTCCTGGGAGGGTATCTTGATTTGTTTTCCGCTACGTCGTATGGGATACGAGCCTGAGATACCTAACAGTGGTATCAGAGACATGCTATGTATGATCTACGGACATTGTTTTAGCATGAAAACTGTTTTTGTGTTTGTCTTTGTTTGCTGTGAAAATCTCTTTCACTCGAAATCATTTCGATCTTTATGAGTTGGGTCTGTAGCTCAATATGATTGTGTTTAGTCACAGAGTATTTTGAAAAGATGCTTTCTTTGGTGCTGAAAAATTTCTGCAGAAAAACGTTTTCTTGCAACATGGATGTTGCCCTCCGTTTCATCTTAATTTTCCATTTTGATTTTGTTTAAACTAACAAATTGGTTGTTGTTTATCGCTTCAAAATAGAAAATACAGCTAAGAATTGTTCTCGCTGAAAATTTGCAGAAGAAGAAAGCACCAGAAATTGTTTCTGGATTTTTTTTGAAAATCGCCACCATTATTGTAGAACACAGGCGGTGCCGGCTCCAGCCTCCAAGACGGCGCAAGTTCCATTCTGTTCGTGATGTTCAAAAATTATTTTTTGAAGAGAAAATTTTTTGGAAACCAGAACAGAGCTGGCACCGGCTCCAATTTCCAAACCGACGCCGTTTTTGCTCTGTTTGCAACCTCTAGTATTTAAAAAAAAAAAAAAAATTCCGGAACAGAATTTTGGAAGGGAAAATCTCATTTGATGAGAGACGGAACCCAAAAGCATTTTCTCAAAATTAGTTTTGAGACAATTAATTTTTTTTTTCAAAACAATGATTTTGAAAATCTAAAATTAGTGTATCTTTCTAAAATGGTGATTTTAGAATCTGTTTTGTCTTTCCAAAATAGTGATTTTGGAATGATTAAAGTATATGTTTATTTTGTTTAAGCATAGTCAATGGCATGGTGGGTGGTTATGGACTAAAACCAATTATATCTGTTCATGCATTTTACAGTTTTGATTTTTATAAAATAGGGCCTGCGTGTCCTGCCTTCTCTAGAATTTTTGTGTAATTCTCTTCTCATCCAACTCCCCTCGAATGTAACTCGAGGTTTTCTCTCTTTAGAAAATTATGTAATTAGTTTGCATAGGTTAGATAGGAGTAGAATTATTTTATTCTAGAGATGGCAACCAAAACAAGGTGAGGCGGTAAGATCTTCTACTTAAATCATGCATGAACACATAGGGTTAACTATATTAATTTCTTTTATAGCTCAAAGAAATTAATTTAGGGTAAAGTCCATAACCATACCACGTAATCGCTTTATTACCATAATTATCAATTATGTGATTATTATGCATGTCATTCAACGAAATCACTAAAAGGAACAAATTCCTCAATTAATATTAAACCTAATTCCTTTCGTTAATATAGTAAGAACGAGAGTCCTTTTTCAAGACCAGGTTGTTGGGCAAACCTAAGCCTACTTGACATTGGGCATATTCAAGCTATAGAATTAAATTCCTTTGGAATTAAATTCTTGATTAATGGGTCGGGTTTAACAAAATTCTTTATCCTGGTTGGGCAAACTAAGCATAAAGAAATTTAGAGGAAAAGTTGGGGTAGCCCAAAAGGCTTTAAGATTAAAAGCTGTTAATCACCCAATGATCCGGTAGTTACATACGATGTAATTGGTATTGGATACCTACCAATGAACTTAAGGGTGGCTTGTTGGGCAAATCTAAGGTTATTCTTAAGGAATTTAGATACCGGTCCACTAGGAAAGCTTCCAACGGGCTTTCTCGAATCAGTAGTGGGGGCTATTGGTTTGAGTAAAATAGTGGAGTAAAAATGCGTTTAATTAAAGTCTTAATTATTTGCATATCATGTACATATACAAGTAGCTAATGCTCTCTATCTTTACATCTAGGTCACTTGCATCATATCAATGAACTTGAACTTACGTTGCATTTTGGAAACCAACAAGTTAACCGAATCAAACTATCTGGACTGGTATAGAAATTTGAGAATTGTTCTGAAATCGAAAAAGTTTCTCTACGTACTAGATGCTCCTATTCCACCACCACCAGCCTAAGATGCTCATGCTATCCATAAGAGGTACAAGGAGGATAGCGATACAGCATCATGTATTATGCTGGCATCCATGACTCCTGAGTTGCAAAAACAACACGAGCATATGGATGCTCAGTCGATCATTTTACATCTTCAAGAGCTGTTTGATGCCCAAGCCAAAACTGAGAGATATGAGATCTCGAAGCAACTATTTCGTTGTAAAATGGTAGAGGGTTCTTCTGTGGCCACTCATAGGCTGAAGATGCTATGCTTGATAGAGAAGCTTGGATCTCTCGGGTTTACAATGGACCATGACTTAAGTGTTGACTTAAATATTCAGTCTTTGCCTAATAGTTTCTCACAATTTATGATTAACTATTAGATGAATACGATTGAGCCCACTATCCTTGAGTTGATCAATTTTCTCAAAACTGCAGAGTCCTTCATGAAGAGGGATTCGAATGCGGTTTTAATGGTAGAATCTTTCTCTTCTAAGAAGCAAGTTCAAAAAAAGAAGAAGAAGGCTCCTATGAAGCCTAAAGGTGGTGTGAACAAGAAGGACGCAGCTACCAAGGGCCCATGCCATCATTGTGGGAAAATGGGCCACTAGAGGTACAACTGCAAAGCCGACTTGGAGACCATCAAGGACAAGAAGCTAAAGGAGAAGCATACAAGCACTTCTACTTCTTCTCCTGGTATGTTTATAATTGAGATAAATACTGCCTTTAGAAATGAGATATGGGTATTAGATACCGGATGTGGATCTCATTTGTGCAATAACTTGTAAGGACTAAAGAGCAATAGAAGGCTAGAGAAAGGCGACGTGGACCTACGTACTGCAAATGGGGCAAAGGTTGCTACATTTGCTGTGGGGACATACGAGCTGAACCTGCCTTCGGGATTGATTCTAGAACTAGAAAACCGTTATTATGTACCAGTTTTAATGAAAAACATTATCTCAGTTGTGTATTTAGACTTATGTGGATTTCATTTAATATTTAAGAATAAATGTTGTTCTTTTTCATTGAATGATATTCATTATGGTTCAACAACTTTGGTTAATGGTTTATATGTTCTAGAGTTAGACAATCCAATTCTCAATATAAACAATAAGAATCCTAAAATAGATAACTCTAACACCTCTTATTTATAGCATTGTCGTTTGGGTCATGTAAACAAAAATTGTGTTTCTATGTTACAAAAGCTTGGTGACTTAGGGTCATTTGATTATGAATCATATGGCACATGCAAGTCTTGTTTACTAGGCAAAATGACTAAAACTCATTTTCCAGGAAAAGGAGAACGGGCCAAGGAGTTATTAGAACTTATACATTCTAATGTATATGACCCAATGTCAATACAAGCAAGAGGAGGTTATAACTATTTCATAACATTTATCGATGATTTCTCACGATACAGGTATTTGTATTTAATGAAATACAAATCTGAGGCATTTAAAAGGTTCAAAGACTTCAAGAATGAAATAGAGAAACAACTTGGCAAAAGTATTAAGACTCTAAAATCTGATCGAGGAGGAGAATATTTGAGCAAAGAGTTTCTGAGTTATCTTAGAGATAATGGGATATTATCTCATTGGACTCTACCACATACACCTCAACATAACGGTGTATCTCAGAGAAGGAATCGAACCCTTCTAGACATGGTACGGACCATGATGGCTTCTGCAGACCTACAAAAATCGTTTTGGGGCATACACTAGAAACTTCTGTTTATATACTGAACAGAGTTCTGACAAAATTGGTTGATACTACCTCATTTGAGATGTTCTTTGGTAAAAGACCAAAGTTATCTCATTTGTGAGTATGGGGTTTTCCTGCCTTTGTTAAAAGGCCACAGTCAGACAAACTTGATAGTAAGTCTGACAAGTGTTTGTTTATGGGATATCTAAAAGAATCTTTTGGATATTACTTCTATCAACCCTCCAAAAATAAATTGTTTATTTCAAAGTATGCCGTCTTCTTAGAGAAGGAGCACATGCTCAAGGGGGACAGTGGGAGTAAGATTGAACTTTGTGAAGTTCATGAAGATCAAACAAACGAGGATCAACCGTTTAACCCTACATCTATTGAGAGAATAGATGAACCTTCTAATACACAAGAACCTCATAGATCTAAGAGGATACGTATGGCACCTGAGAGATATGGATTTCTCATTAGTTACCATAATGACGTATTGCTCATAAATGATGTGAAACCCCACCTACTGCCAACCCTAGAGTAAGGGGGTCGAGATGCATATCATATTATCTTGCATGAATATATATATTTTTGGATGATTTTATGTGCTTTAGAAATGTGGTTTATAGGGTAAAAGGCTTAGATATGCTTATTGAGTAGGAAGGGTAAAATGGTAATTTTGCTTGAGGTCAAAATATGAAGTTAGCTTGAGTATTAAATAAGAGGAATATGTGTGTGAGAAAATAAGAACAACAGTTGTTGTGGTTTAGTGGTTAGAGCTTTGGAATTAATCTCTAAGGTCATGAGTTCAAATCCCATCATCTAAGTTTTTATCATGATTATCTTAATTAAGTTTGAATTTTTGTTTTCTTGCATTCCATAAAAATATGAATGTTGTCTTAGGGGAGACTTGAAGAGAATGTCCAAATCTTATCATTGTGTCCTAAAAAGAATTCTAGAGGAATTCTTGTCCTTTTTATTACCTCTAGCTTTATCCTAACATCTTCATAATTTAAATAAACCAAAATCTATTAAATCTCTTCTTTTAAATTCCAAAAAAATTCTGTGATAATTCTTCAACCTTGAATTTCAAAAATTAGTCTTGAAGGATAGAGGATTGGCTGAAAATAGGATTCCAAAAGAAATAAATCACCATGATTATACCTTCAATCCTACCTTCATGTTGTTCATATTTTTAGTGAAGAAAATCTGGAAATTTTCCAGAATTTTTGCAGAACCCTTTTTGAAAAATTTATCCAGTAAACCTACTTATTTGCTGCCAGAAAAATGGTCATTTCATGTGGCTTGAAGGCTGAAAATTCAGTGCAATTTTTAAACTGCACAAACTGCACAAAACCAGGAAAAAATTCTAGGCAGTTTCACCACTTTCAACCAAGAAAATAAAGCTGTTTTAATCCACCTTCAAGCCAGCAAAACTCCTCTGTTTTTCTTCAGAAAGAAGGCTGGAAAATCACCTTTGAAGGACCTTCAAATCCCCTAAAAAACCATCTGCAAATCGGGCTGAAGAAATGTAGAAAATTTTGCACGAAAAGCCACCAACCTTCGAAACTTTGAACAAGTTGAAACCAGAAAATTCTCCAGCTTTGTCTCTCAAAGCCAAGGCCAAAGAACACCCTTCAAATATCTGGAAATTGAACCTTGTTCAGCCATGGACTGAACACCATTGACCTCCACACTTACCTTGAGTACATGGACTCCATAACCACGCCTCAAAACCCTCCTAAGATTACTCTATCCAAAACTCTTTTTGAACTTCAAAATAATTCCAGAATTTTACTCCATTAAACCACTCTTGTATCAAGCTAATAAACCAGAATTTTCTCTGCCATTAAAGACTGCATTTCGGCCAGCCCTATAACCTGAACAATCTTCATTCATTTCAGCAAAGTTAGCTAGTCCAGCCGGCACCATTGAAGAAAAACTCCTCTGTTTTTCTTCAGAAAGAAGGCTGGAAAATCACCTTTGAAGGACCTTCAAATCCCCTAAAAAACCATCTGCAAATCGGGCTGAAGAAATGTAGAAAATTTTGCACGAAAAGCCACCAACCTTCGAAACTTTGAACAAGTTGAAACCAGAAAATTTCCAGCTTTGTCTCTCAAAGCCAAGGCCAAAGAACACCCTTCAAATATCTGGAAATTGAACCTTGTTCAGCCATGGACTGAACACCATTGACCTCCACACTTACCTTGAGTACATGGACTCCATAACCACGCCTCAAAACCCTCCTAAGATTACTCTATCCAAAACTCTTTTTGAACTTCAAAATAATTCCAGAATTTTACTCCATTAAACCACTCTTGTATCAAGCTAATAAACCAGAATTTTCTCTGCCATTAAAGACTGCATTTCGGCCAGCCCTATAACCTGAACAATCTTCATTCATTTCAGCAAAGTTAGCTAGTCCAGCCGGCACCATTGAAGAAAAACTCCTCTGTTTTTCTTCAGAAAGAAGGCTGGAAAATCACCTTTGAAGGACCTTCAAATCCCCTAAAAAACCATCTGCAAATCGGGCTGAAGAAATGTAGAAAATTTTGCACGAAAAGCCACCAACCTTCGAAACTTTGAACAAGTTGAAACCAGAAAATTTTCCAGCTTTGTCTCTCAAAGCCAAGGCCAAAGAACACCCTTCAAATATCTGGAAATTGAACCTTGTTCAGCCATGGACTGAACACCATTGACCTCCACACTTACCTTGAGTACATGGACTCCATAACCACGCCTCAAAACCCTCCTAAGATTACTCTATCCAAAACTCTTTTTGAACTTCAAAATAATTCCAGAATTTTACTCCATTAAACCACTCTTGTATCAAGCTAATAAACCAGAATTTTCTCTGCCATTAAAGACTGCATTTCGGCCAGCCCTATAACCTGAACAATCTTCATTCATTTCAGCAAAGTTAGCTAGTCCAGCCGGCACCATTGAAGAGCAAAGAAAGCTCCCTTAATCAAACACCATTAGCTAATCTCCTACCTCAAACAACTCCACAATTTCCTCCATTTGAAATTCAAAAAAAATATGATCATTCCCTCTCTTTCTAGCTAAGAGCGAAACTCCCATCTATCCTAGACCATTCGGCCAACATCATTCCAGATTTCGTGAAGCCTTTTCTCTCAATTCTCTTCAAAACACCAAGAACACCAAAAACACATACTTCTTTTCTTCAAGCCTAAACCTACTCTAAACACCTCCAATCACTCTCAAATACTCCAGATCACTTCTACTTAATCCCTATACTTCATTTCTGATATTTATAACACAAAAATACGCAAACAAGAATTTTCAATCGGATCAAAATTAGCTTTTTCTTGAAGGTCTCAAGAACATCAACAAGGTAAATCAAGAACAACCTTTTTGTTCATCTTCTTCCATTCAATTCTCGATATACCTTTCTAATGCTCTCTCTCTCTCTGGGCCGAAATGGTTGATCAACAACCATGGCTGTTTTCTTACTCTTGGACAATTCAAGACCCCCACTCGCGTGGACCTTCTTAAATCTTCATTGAAGTAATCATCAACCAGGTATTTCTCCTTAACCTTTCATTTTAATTCTGAATTCATGTCTCTTAGATATTGATAGGGAGAATAGTATATGAATGGGGGATTGAGTATAAGCATATGTTTGAAGGGGTTGAGAGTAGGACATGAGAGTGATTGATCATGTTTAAGCTATAAGGATTTTCTTGTCAATCAACATATGATCATTATGTCTTAAGAAAATTATGGATGGTTAAAGCATGTTAGATGAAATGACACATTTGGTGAATAGGATTTTCATGTTCTTATCTTCATTGAAGCCATGGTTATGATTATGCTTAGTAGAGATTTGCCATGTGATAGCATGTGTAGATTTAAGCCTATGTTCATGAATGGATTAGTTTGTTGTTTAATGTTAGAGAATATGTTCATGATTCTTGTTAGCAGTAGGAAAATTATGATCATGATCTTGTTGATCCTAAGTTATTTTAATTAGCAAATTTTAGTATCTTAATTAAAATTATTACTATATTTTTCCTCTAGGATTTTGAAATCTCTAGGAAGCTTTGGAAATGGTGTATTAAATGAAATATTGATATTTTACTAGTCAAATAAATAATATTTTTCATTAAAAATAATATATGCATTCGTATAAAATTAAATAAGATCTTTTTATATAAATGCTATTGATAAATAAAATATTAATGACCTTGTTGGCCTATAGTCATGAATATTATTCATATTTAAATTTGTTTGTTATTTATTAGACAAAATTTAACATAATTTATTTATTATTAATTTTATTTATTACTAATTATTTATTATCTAAAAAATTAATTAAAAATTAATTGTAAATTTATTATTTATTTAAGTAACATCATTTTTAAATTACCATTTATTAATATTATTTAGGACTTAATATTATTCAAAATTCAAACCTTAGTTAAGTTATTAATAATAACACTCAAGATTTATTATTTGAGCCTATAACTTATTAGCAATTATTTTTACAATCCCCAATTATTTTAACTTATCAAGCTAGACTTATTTTGTAAAATCCTTTATCATCTAGCCTTAAAGGTTAGGACATTAGGGTCATAATTGTAATAAGATGAACTAGGATTAATTGTGTAAGTAAATATAGCTTGAGTATAACCTTGTGTCTTGTGTTTACCCCAGGCGGGGTTAGGTCAGCCTTGGAAGACTTTTGAATTCGAGCAAGCAAAGGTAAGTTCCTGCATGGAATTATTTGCAGACCAAAACTTACTGTGGCAAGCCAAATGTGATGTGTATGGACATTCCTTATGTAAAGGCAATTAATGACTGTTTTTCCTTTTTATTCTAGTTAACCAAATCATTTGAAAATCAAACAAGCAATTTTACACAAAATGCTAAATTCTTTCTAAAACTCAACTTTGACAAGAATTTTGGAAACCCTTAATTTCTATTTCCAAATAAAACAATGTGTGATCAATTTTCTCCCATGTGGGACAATCAACGTTGAGTACTCAATAAGGGTAGACCACCAGGACTAGTCTTTGAAGGGTTAGGGTAAGTCTCTCAGTAGGTGGCCACCTCTGAGGGGTGAGTCCTTCCTGGATAGGATGCCAGTCCGGTAGGTCATGCTGGTCCGAGCTAGCAAGTTCAGTCATGTGGACTGTGTGTTTCTGGAGTGGACAACTGGTAAGCTTGGGTGTAAAGATGGAGGAGTATCTCACCCGGTGAGCCGTACACCTACCTTTTGTCAGCTTGCACAACGTGTGGCATTCTGACCGTTATTTAGTCATGGGGCCCAACGTGTGGTAACCCATGGCTACCCATTTGAGTGGTTGTATTGATTATGCACCTGTATGGTTTGAGAAGCAAAACACCACTCTTTATTTTCAACACTTATTTAATGCTTGCCAACATTTGCTCTTGTGAAACTTTTACAACTTGCATACATGAATGATTTTACCTGAAACACTCAAAGCACACACGGGCTTACTGAGATTCTTATCTCATCACTTTTTATGCCATATTTTTAGGTTGATCCAGCTGTGGAGGTCATTAGCTAGACTTGTTGCCTATGCTTTGAAGACTTCATGTTATTTTCTTTATGTGATGTTTTGAGAGAATGTAGCAAACAATTTATTTTGAATTTGTTCCTGTACTTATCTTTTGAGTTGTAATAAGTTTAATTTTAAAGTATTTTATTTTATTTTATTATATGTGACCTAGTTATAAAGACCCCTTGTCCTTTGGACGGGGCAACATCCCCGGCCCTGTTGGGCCCAGGCAGTGGAGTGTTACAAATGAAGATGAGCCTACTACCTACAAGGATGTTTTGAATAGTTCAGAATTTGACAAATGACTTGAGGCTATGAAGTCAGAGATGGATTCCATATACGACAACCAAGTATGGACATTGGTTGATCCACCTAAAGAAATTTAACCTATTGGGTGCAAGTGGGTTTTCAAGAAGAAAACGGACATGGATGGTAACTTAGTTACCTATAAAGCATGACTAGTGGTGAAGGGTTATCGTCAACAACATGGTATTGAGTCTATTGACTATAATGAAACCTTCTTGTTAGTAGCCATATTGAAATCCATCAGGATACTCCTAGCCATTACTACTCATTATGATTATGAGATTTGGCAAATGGATGTGAAAACAACTTTCCTAAATGGAAATCTTACTGAGGAAGTGTATATGACACAACCTGAGGGTTTTACATCCAGTGATGGCACAAAGGTGTGTAAGTTGCAAAGGTCCATTTATGGACTTAAGCAAGCTTCTAGGAGTTGGAATATTCGTTTTGATGAAACAATAAAAGAGTTTAGTTTCATTCAAAATATGGATGAGCCTTGTGTATACAAGAAGGTTAGTGGGAGTGCAATCACTTTCTTACTACTTTATGTCGATGACATATTTCAAATAGGAAACGATATACCTATCTTGCAAACGGTTAAAATTTGATTGTCCAAATAATTCTCCATGAAAGACCTTGGTGAAGCAACCTATATTCTTGGAATAAGGATCTATAGAGATAGATCCAAAAGGTTGCTTGGTCTTTTAGAATCTATATACGTAGATAAATTGCTAAAGAGGTTTAGCATGGATCAATCCAAAAAGGGATTTTTGCCCATGTCATATGGTGTAAGTCTTTCAAAGTCGATGTCTCCCAAGACACAAGTTGAAAGGGATGACATGAGTAAGATTCCATATGCCTCGGCAGTTGGATCTATCATGTATGCTATGATATGTACTAGGCCCGATGTATCTTGTGGTCTCAGTTTGACAAGCAGATACCAATCCGACCCTGGTGAGGGTCATTGGGCAGTTGTAAAGAACACCCTTAAGTACTTATAAAGGACTAAGGATATGTTCTTAGTATATGGAGAAGGTGATTTGAAAATAAACAAGTATACTGATGCTAGTTTTCAATCTGATAAAGATGATTTCAAATCACAATCCGACTACGTGTTTACATTGTACGGAGGGGCAATATGTTGAAAAAGTTCCAAATAAGAGACTATTGCCGACTCTACGACAGAAGCTGAGTACAAAGCTGCTTCTGAAGTAGCTAAGGAAGCTGTTTAGATCAAGAAGTTCGTGACGAAACTGGATGTGGTTCCTAGTGTTGTTGGTCCAATAACTTTGTATTGTGACAACAATGGAGCCATTGCACAAGCAAAGGAGCCGCGGTCTCACCAACGATCCAAACACGTATTGCGACGCTATCATCTGATCCTGGAGATCATAGATAGGAATGATGTAAAGACAGAGAGAGTTCCCACGGATGAGAACATAGCTAACCCGCTTACGAAAGCACTATCCCAGATGAAACATGATTGTCATGTTGAGTCATTTAGTATTAGATAAATGAATGATTGCCTCTAGTGTAACTGGGAGTTTGTTGGTGTTGTGCCCTAGAGGCAATCACTTGTACATTGTATATGACACATTTTATTTTAATAAAAGGCATTATTTATCTTACAATTTCTTTTGTTTACTTTAAGTAATATAACTATTCGATAAAGTCCCTAGTACAACACTGTGCTAAGGAAATCATGATAGAGATCATGATATGAGATTCCTACTACACTAGAAGGTGTTAGTACTTAAATAGTCCCTAGTTATAGTATTAATGAGATATGACATCATTAATTAGTTAAGACTAGCATGTGTTAGACTTCCTGATTTGATCAGGCGGTGGTTCTCATAACCGTGAGTATTGAGATACTCAAAGTTAATACATGAATGCTTGTTAATAGAACAAGTTCATTGGATGACCTAGCTTTGAGATAATCACATGGATAACTATTTAGTACTAGTGATATAATCCCAATATAGCAAACGTGCAAGTATCCTTAAACTTAAGATCTCCAAGGTACTTTGTCTGCTGAGCCTTGTACTTTGATTCCAATTTTCGGAGCTCGATCGAGGGCCGCCTATGGGATGGATATTGGGTACATGGTGAGGTAAACGAAAGTAGTTGAGAGGGTCAATAAAGGATTCACCACTCCTAATAGTAGGGGCGAATATCTCACGGCCACTTGTAGGAATTACTACTCGAAAGTCCTTGGCCAAGGCAATTGTGTATTGGAAACAGTTCTAAATGATACACATCTAGAGTAGTGGGTTCTTAGTACAAGTACTATTGAATTCTGGCTAGAATTAATTCTGGAGGGAGTTGGCACTAATTCCGTACTTCAAACCGAATGAGATATTATTTGGTGAAAGGAGTTGATTGCACTGAAGTTTGCTATTGAAGAGTTCATGTCAAACCACTTGACTTCCTGGACTCTTGGGTGGTTATGATGTGTCGCTAGATACCACTCATGATCTGGGAATATGGGTCTATTAATTGATAAATTAATAAACCAATCCTTATTTGAATTAATATGATTAATTCTAATTAATTATGGATTATTAATCTTAATGACGTTTGGATTAATTCATGTTCATTACTAATTGACTGGGAAACTTAATAGGTCACACACAATAGAGGATTATATACTCCAGATGTTATTTGATAACATAGTAGGGTTAATTGCGAGAAAGAGAAGTTGTTGTGGACAAATTATAATTAGTTATAATTTATGGTCCAAATTGTAATTATGAGTACTTGATGTTCCCAATTACAATTAGGGAATTCTAATGGGATTAGAATCCGCTGTTTTTGGTAAGGGAATTTTGTGTATATTGGAGAATATACACACAAAAAACTTAAGCTGAAATTGGACACAAAAACCCTAGAGTAAGATACACGAAATCAACCTATTGTTCTCTCTCTCTCTCGTTTTCTTCTTAAAAGAAAAACCTAGCTGCCATCTTTTTCTGCTAGCACAGAAATTTTAGTTCTTGAGTATTCCTCTGTGTGGATTACTATTAGAGATAATCACACACTGTGATTATAGTGAGTAGACGTTCAACTCACATGGAGGTTGATCACGAGGATTGCTGAATCGCGTCTCAACTTGAAGAAGAAAATTTTGTTCTTCGTACGATCACCAAAAGGTAAAAGCTGTTGCCTTTATTATCATTATATCTTGTTTTTCACACATAGAAGAGTCCTGAGAGGGTATCTTGATTTGTTTTCCGCTGCGCCGTATAGGATACGAGCCAGAGATACCCAACAGCACAAAAGGTTTTAAGATTAAAAGCTGTTAATCACCTAATAATCCGGTAGTTATATATAATGTAATTGGCTTTTGATACCTACCAATGAACTTAAGGGTGGCTTATTGGGCAAACCCAATGTTATTCTTGAGGAATTTGGATACCAAAAGGTTTGATTTGTCCAAGAAAGATGATGAAGTACCTTTAGGACAAATCTTTCTTGGACAAATCAAGCCTCCTACGCATGTGGATCACCTTGGATCTTCATCAAGATTGTCTTAAACCAAGTATTTCTCCTTAACCTTCTCTATAATTCTAAAATCATGCCTCTTAAATATGGACGAAAATGGATAGATTATGATGGGGGATTGAGTATATGCTTGTGTACGAAGGAGTTGAGATTGGAGCATGAGGATGTTTTGCCACGGTTAAGTTCTATAGTATTTCTTGTGGATTGATGAATGTTTTACATGTCTTGAGTAAGTTGGATGGTTAAGCATGCTAGATATTATGTCACCTTTGGTGCATAGGGTTTTATGTTCTTGTATTCTTGTTGAAGCCATGAATATGATTATGCTTAGTGAAGTTTGGATCATGTGATAGTAGATATGGATTTAAGCCTTTATTCATGAATTGAATGGTTTGTTGATTGATGTTGGAGTTTATGTTCATGATTCTTGTTATCCATAGGAAAATTATGATCTACTTAAGTTAGCTAATTGTATTACGTTAATCAAAATTAAGACTATATTTTCCCTCAATAATTTCGAAAACCCTAGGAAGCCTTGGAGTTAGACTATTAAATGAAATAGTGAAATTTTAGCCAAATAAATGATATCTTTTATAAAAAATAATATATATAAATATTTATATATAATAATAATATTAAATAAAGCCTTTTATATAAATAATAATAATAATAGGTAAAATATTAATCTTGTAGGCCATATATTCATAAATACTATTGAAATTTATTTATTATCTTTTGATCAAAATTTATTAAAATTTACTTATTATTAATTATTTTCTAACTATTAATTATAAATTAAGAGATTAGTAATAATTTATTATTTACTTTAATCTAGGACTTAGGATCCTTCATCAAATAAACCCTAGTTTATTTATTTGAATCTATAACTTATTAGTAGTTATTTTACAACCCCTAGTTATTTTCGCTTATCAAGCTAGACTTATTTTATAGAACCGTTTATCATCTAGCCTTATAGCTTAGGACATTAGGGGTCATGATTGTAATAAGTTCAACTAGGATTATTTATGGAAGTGAATATAGCTTGACTATAACTATATGGCTTGTGTTTAACCCAAGCAGGGTTAGGTAAGCTTTGGAAGATTTGTGAATTTGTAAGCAAATGATCAGGTAAGCTCTTGCATATACTTATTTGATGTCAAAAGGTTACTATGACAAGCTAAACCTAGAGTGTAAGGACACTCCCTTTTGTAAAGGCAATTAAGGACTGTTTCCTTTCTTGATCAGACAAGCAAATCTTTTGAAAACCAAACAAGTAATTTTGCTCAAACACCAAACTTTTTCTAAAAATCAACTTTGTCACAAATTTTAGAAACCCTTAATTGCTGTTTCCGAATAAAGTAATGTTTTACCAGTTTTCTCCCAAGTGGGACAATCAACGTTGAGTACTCAATAAGGGTAGGCTAGTAGTACTAGCTTTGAAGAGCAAGAGCGAGACTTCTGGTAGGAGGCCACCTCCAGAAGATGAACTCAACTTAGAGAAGTGACAGTACTACTTAGTCATGCCGGTCCGATCTAGCAAGTTTTAGTCAATTGGATTGTGTGTTTCTGAAGTGGACAACCAAAATTTTTAGGTGTAGAGAAGGAGGAGTATCTTACCCAGTAAGCCGATCACCTACCTTTTTTGTCTGTCTGCACAAAGTGTGGCATTCTGACCATTATATGGTCATAGGGCCTAACGTGTGGTAACTCATGGCTACCCATTTGAGTGGTTGTATTTATTGTGCACATGTATAGTTGGAAAAGCAAAACGCCACTCTTTATTTGAATCCTTATTTATTTCTTGCCAGCATTTTATTTCACACAATATTTACAACTTGCATACATGAACTGTTTACCTGAAATACTCAAAGCACACACACAGAGACTTACTGAGATTTTTATCTCATCACCTTTCATGCTATGTTTTCAGGTCGATCCTGCTGGGGAGATGAGTAGCTAGTTTGTTGTCTGCTTAAAGACATCGTGTTATTTATTTTGAATGTTGCTTTGAGAGATGATAGTGAACAATTCATTTTGGATTTGTTCTTGATGAATTTTTTTTTTTTTTGGGTTGTAATAAGTTTTAATTTTAAAGTATTGTTTTATTTTCGTTTGTGTGACCTAGTTATAAAAACCCCTTATCATTTAGATGGGGCGACATCCCCGGCCCTATTGGGCCTAGGTGGTGGGGTGTTACAAGTGGTATTAGAGCCTAGGTTATATGAAAATATTGATAGTATATGTTCTGTCTTATTAAGTTCAAATCTTTTATGTAACCTATCTTGTTTATGCTGTAGGATGATTAGAATGCTTAGAATCGCAAGGAAATGGCAGCAATGGCATTCTCCTATCCCTATCTACCTAGAAGACCTACCAATGCCTCAGCCTGTTATTCCCTTGGATGATAGCAATGACGATGAGGTCCCGATCAATGAGCCACCCCCAATACCTGTGATAGACTTGGTTTTTGACAGTGAAGATGAGGGGATTGATATGGAATATGTTCCCCACCCTCCTAGTCCCGTAGTTGACTTGTCAGCTAATAGTGATGATCTGGGGGAGATAGATTATGAATCTCTACCTAGACCTTCCTTCACACCTCTACCCAACCAGGTTGAGACCGAGGAGAGTTCTAGGCTACCCGGGAAAGAGCCAATGGAGGGGTTTGCAAGTGGGGCTGGTGTAGACTTCACTAAGAATTCCTGGGGATGGTTATATGATCAGGATATTGATTTATTGCTTTTCGTAAACTTCTAAGTTATGGAGTTTCATTTCTATTTACTATTTTAAATTCAAATTTATGCAGATAAGAGTACCTAAGTACTCTAAGATTTGAGCAAAATTTATATGCAATTCTTGAGACGAAATTTGCATCTGATTTTCTTTTACTTAAACTTGCATGTGAATGCATGCTCAACTAAAATGATTTAAACATTAAATGAAAAAAACTCATCATTTGGGTATGGTTTAGAATGGCACCCAAGCGCCATGTAGCCACATTAGGCAGGAGAGTTTCAGAGGCAGAACCTGTGGCACTAGAGGTTGAAACGACCCAAATGCCGTCATTCAACCAGGGAAATAAAAGTGAGCCAGATTTGGGAATGGGGTCTGAAGCACCTGCTGAAGTGACAATGGGGCACGCATTTAGCAAGATGGCAGAGATTCTATAGACTTTGACTGAGCGGAGGAATCCCAAGGGAGAGGACGAAGCCTTGGAATGGTTTTTGAAATTTCAACCGATCATCTTCTTGGGAGAAACTAAGCAGGATCAGAAAGCTGAGCAATGGATAGAGTAGATAGAAGACATATTCACTATGCTTCAGTATACTGAGAAGCGAATTGTGAAGTTTGCTGCATTTCGTTTGAGGGGCCCAGCTCGGGCATGGTGGCAGCGGGTTCAGGACGATTGGGGGATAATTGATCGGGAACAGACGTAGGCTAATTTTGTGGAAGCATTCAGAGCTGAGTATATCCTTCAGTGGATAGTAGAGGAGTGGAAAGATGAGTTTTAGAATCTAAAGTAGGTAGGTATGACAGTAGTTCAGTACGCGGCACGGTTCACCTAACTATTAAAGTACTGCAAGAGGCTGGTGGACACTGAATAGAATAGGACCAGACAGTTTGTCAAGGGTTTAAGGCAGGAGTTGAGAAGGGTGTTGGCACCTTCTCCACCAATGACCTACTCAGGGGCCGTAGACACAGCTACCCGGACAGAAAATGAGGATCACAGTAGAATGGCATTGAGTTCTTTCCAGCCGCTAAGATAACCGCAAGGACCTTTCCAGAGGCAGTAATCCAACAAGCGCCCCGCCAACCGGCAGTGGCAGAATCGGGGAAAGCAAGTTCGAACGACACCAGTTGGCCCTATATAGAGCCTTTTATTATGTCGGCAATATGGGAAAAGGGGCCACACGGAGAAGAATTGTTGGTCCAAAAGAGGTGAGCGAAAATGTTACCATTGCAGAGATCCAAACCACTTGTGGAACGCCTGCCCTAAACTTCACCGAGTCGAGCAAGGAAATCCGGCTCAGAATTCGGGGGCCAATCGAGCCAATGCCACGGGAGCATCTGGGAGTGGAGCATCGAAGCCTCAAGTGAAAGCAAAGGTATTTGCTCTTAATTGAGAGGAGGTTGGAGCTGATGTGATAGTGGTACAAGGTACGTTTACTATCCAAGGACACTCCGTTAATGCATTGATAGACCCTGGATCTACCCATTCCTATTTAAACAAGAACTGTGCATATCATTTGGGTTGGGATAGAGTAGAACTACCTTTTACTTTGTTCGTGAGTACACCTTTGGGGAAGATGGTGCAAGCAGATCGGTATGTGCAAAATTGTAAAATTGAAGTGGGGAGAGAAAGCTTGGAGGGAGATTTGATAGTGCTGGATATTAATGATTATGATTTGATATTGGGAATAGATTGGCTAGCGAAGATGGAGCTAGGGTAGACTGTAGGAATAAATCGGTTCACTTCATTAGACCAGGGTGTGATGTGTTGGAATTTAATGGCAAGATAGTAAAAGAATTGAAGTATTTGATAGCTGGGGCTAAAGCCCGTAAATTGTTGAAGCAAGGATGTCAAGGATATTTAGTTTATGTGATAAACAAGCCGAAGGACCAGTGCATTCTGAAGGATAACAAGGGAGTAAAGGATTTTCCCGATGTGTTCCCTACGGAACTCACTTCTCTACCTCCCAGCCGAGAAATTGAATTCACCATTGATCTAGTACCAGGAGTGGAACCGGTATCCTGGACTCCATATCCGATGGCACCGGCAGAGCTGAAAGAACTGAAGGAGCAGCTAGAAGAGTTAGTGAAGCAAGGTTACATTAGACCTAGCACGTCATCCTAGGGAGCACCTGTGCTGTTTATGAAGAAGAATGATGGGACTCTGAGGCTGTGCATCGACTATTGAGGCTTGAACAACCTGATGATCAAGAATAAGTATCCACTACCACTGATTGATAAGCTATTCGACTAGTTGCAAGGATCCAGTTGTTACTCCAAACTGGACCTGAGGTAAGGGTACTATCAAGTGAGGATAAAAGAGGCAGATATCCCTAAGACGGCCTTCAACACAAGATATGGTCACTATGAGTTCGTGGTAATGCCATTCGGGGTAACCAATGCACCAGTAGTATTCATGGATTTGATGCATCGAATGTTCTGACCCTACTTGGACAAGTTCATGGTGGTCTTTATTGATGACATACTCATTTATTCCAAGAGTCCGGAGGAGCATGCGAAACATCTGAAGCTAGTATTGGAGAAGCTAAGAGAGCATAAGCTTTTTGCCAAGTTTAGCAAGTGCGAGTTTTAGCTGGATAGTGTGGCATTTTTTAGCCACGTGGTGACCAAGGATGGAATCCAGGTCGACCCAGCAAAGGTTGTAGTAGTGTCAGACTGGAAACAACCGGAGAACATCACCGAAATTTGAAGCTTCTTGGGATTGGTTGGCTATTATAGGAGGTTCATCAAAGGGTTTTCATCGCTCGCATCGCCTCTGACCTGACTATTGAGGAAAGATGTACCATTTGTTTGGAGTGAAAAATGTGAGAAGAGTTTCCAAGAGCTGAAGTGAAGATTGATGACAACACCAGTGTTGAGTCTGCTAGAGGGAGATAAACCTTATGCGTTGTATATCGATGCTTCAAAAGAAGGTTTGGGAGCAGTTTGGATGCAAGATTGAAAGGTGATCACCTATGCTTCTCGAAAGTTGAGGCCTCATGAAGTCAATTATCCCACGCATGATCTAGAGTTGGCTGCCATTGTGTTCGCTTTAAAGAAATAGTGACACTACCTATATGGAGCGGAATATGAAGTGTTCACTGATTACAAGACCCTGAAGTACACCTTCACCCAGAAGGACCTGAATCTGAGGCAACGAAGATGGATAGAATTTTTGGAAGAGTACCGTTGTCCAATCAACTATCATCCCGGGAAGGCCAACGTTGTTGTTGATGCCTTGAGTAGAAAAGTCAGTATGGCTAGGCTAAGGGTACAAGAGATTCAAGTGGTTCAGGATGTGTTGGATAGAAGAGCAGAAGTGCAAGGGGAGAAAATTGTTGTTAGCAACCTGAAATTGATACCAGATCTAAGGTGAGAAATTATTGAAGCTCAGCAAGATAATGCAGAATTTCAACTTTCCAAGGACAAGGAGCTTAAACGGCAAGGCAGTGAATTCCAGCAGGACGAAGTAAGAGTTTTGTATTTCAGAGATCGGTTGTGTGTACCCGAAGAGCACTAATTGAAGGACAGAATTTTGGAAGAGGCGCATAAGAGCAAGTACGCCATTCATCCGCGGGAAGTCAAAATGTACTAGGATCTAAAGAGGGCCTATTGGTGGCTCGGAATGAAGCGATATGTGGTTAAATATGTCTCGACATGTCTCGCCTGTCAGAAGGTCAAAGCGGAGCACGATAAGTCAGCAGGAGTATTACAACCGTTACCAGTACTTGAATGGAAGTGGGAGGAAGTGACCGTGGACTTTGTTACCAGACTTCCTATGTCAAGGACTCAGAAGGACGCCATATGGGTAGTAGTGGATTGACTGACCAAGTCGGCGCATTTCATTCCAGTGAACGTAAGAGATTCCATGGAGAAATTAGCTCAAACTTACATGCGAGAAATAGTCCGACTGCATGGAGTGCCTTCAAGTATTATGTCTGACTGAGATCCAAGGTTTACATCTCGATTTTTGGGCAAGTTTCACGAATCAATGCGGTTGAGTGTGAAGTTCAGTATGACGGCGCATCCGGAAACCCATAGGTAGTCAGAAATGGTTATACAGATATTAGAAGATATGCTGAGAGCGTGTGTACTAGATTTTGGGGATAAATGGATCGAATGTGTACCGTATGTGGAGTTGTCATACAATAACAGTTATCAAGCTTCGATTGAAATGGCTCCGTATGAGGCACTGTATGGACGCAAGTGTCAGGTACCGCTATACTGGAGTTGGTCAGAAGATGGACATATAAGCAAAACTGGAGAAGTCTGTATTCAGAAAATGTTGGACAAGGTTGAGTTAATTAGGGAGAGGTTGAAAGCAGCTCAGAGCCGACAAAAGAGCTATGCAGACAATAGGCGGAGAGAGTTAGAATTCCAGGTGGGGGATAGTGTATTCCTGAGATTGACACTGAATAGAGGAATCTTGAAGTATCCAAAATGTGGGAAGCTGAATCCGAGGTATTTGGGACCGTTCCCGATAAAGGAGAGAATTGGATCAGTGGCGTATCAATTGGATTTGTCGGATGGATTGACAGGAATTCACGACGTGTTTTATGTATCGCAGTTGAAAAAGTACAATGCCAATCCCGGTCATGTTTTGAATGATGAGTCGTAGGTGTTGCAACCCGACTTGAGCTATGTGGCAAAACCTATGCGAATATTGGACCGAAGTATCAAGACTCTCTGGAACAAGCAGATACCGATGGTAAAGGTGTAGTAGGAGCATCATAGCATGTGAGATGCCATATGGGAAACAAAAGAGTGGGTAAAGCGGAAGTATCCCGATCTGAGATAGAGGTATGCCTGAATTTCGGAACGAAATTCTCCTAAGGGGGGGGGGGGTGGAAGATGTGAAACCCCAACTAAAACCAACCCTAGAGTAAGGAGGGGTCAGGATGCATATAATCTTTTCTTACATGAATATATATTTGAATGATTTATATGTGCTTTGGAATTGTGATTTATAGTCTAGAAGGTTTAGTTGTGTTTATTGAGTAGGAAGGGTAGAGTGGTGATTTTACTTGAAGTGAAAATAGGGAGATAGCTTAAGGATTAAATAGGAAGAATATTTGAACAAGAGTTGTTGTGGTTTAGTGGTTAGAGCTTTGTGAATTAATCTCTAAGATCTTGAGTTTAAATCCCACCAATTATGTTTTATCATGACTAAATTTTATTTTATATGAGGTAGAATATTTTCATCCTTTGCATGCCATAAGTAGAAGTAGGAGTGTTATCCTAGTGAAGACATGAAGGGAATGTCTTAATCCTACTCTTATGCCCCTACAAGAATTCTTAAGGGATTCATGCCCCTTTTGTTCCTTAGCTTACCTTAAATTCTTCATCAATTCAACTTATTCAATTTATCCAAATCCACATTTTAATTCCAGAAAAATTCAGCAAGGTTTATTAACCTTGGAATTTTGAAAATGGCTCCTTGAGGATAGAGTTTTGATTAAAAATGGGGAAGGAATTAAGGAAAGTTCCTAAGAGGATTAATCTCCATGGTTGAACCTTCAAACTTCATTCTATAAGTGTTCATCCTCTTCATGGTAGCAATCTGGAAATTTTCCACCTTCTTGTTTAGTCCAGCTTTCAAAAACATCAGCCATTTTTCTCACTCAAATTCTGCCAAAAAATAGCCAATTTGTTCAGTTTGAAGACTAAAATCCTTGGCCAAAAATCGGATTGCACAAAGCTGTGCAAACAAGGAAAAATTTCTGAACAATTTCGCAGCATGGCAGACCAAAAACCAAAGCTGTTTCTTCAGCCCTCAAACCAATAATTCACCTGTGCCTTTACTCCATAAAGAAGGCTGGAAACTAACCTTGAAGGACCCTCCTATACCCCTTCAAACTCACTGCAAGTCGACTAGAATATTGCAGAAAAAATTGCACAAAAATTCCAGCAAACCATTCGAATAACCAACTAGAAAAATTCCAGCCTAGCTCCCTCTTCAAACCTTGTCCGAAAATCACTTCAACTTTCTGTGAAATTAACCTTAGCCAGCTATGAATAGAACTTCATCACCTCCTCCATTGAATTGCACAAATGAACACCATAGCTACTCCTTAAATTCCTCCTTCAATTACTCCAATCATGCTTCCAGTTAGAATTCAAAATTTCAGCAAATTACTCCATGAAAACTTCCGTGGATTAAGCTTCAAAAAACCAGAAGTTTCCCCACCATTGCACACAACATTTCGGCCACCCTATAACCACTTCAAACCTCGTTCATCTCAGCATAACCTTAGCAAGCCAGCCAGCCATTGAAGCTCCCAAAGAACCTCCATCAATCAAACCACTCTACCATATCTTCTACCTTAATTCACTCCATGAATTACTCCCTTTGAAATTCAAATTATCAGATTTCCCTCTTTCCCTTAATCTGAAAATCCAATCACAAGAATTATTCTAACCATTTGGCCAACACCTTTTAACAATTTCGTCCAGCATCCTCTCCATTCTCTCCATTTCTCCAAGAACACCAAGAACACCAAGAACACACACCATCATTCTCCAAGCCTAAGACCACTCCAAACACCTCCAATCGTTTCCAAAAACTCCATATCACGTCTATTCACCCTCTAGAGACCATTTCTATGTTTTATAACATCAAACATTGAAAATAAAATTCTGCTATCGGATAAAAAACCAGAATTTTTCTTGAAGATTCAAGAACTCTCTCAAGGTAACCAAGAATGATTTTGATCATCTTCTTTCCTTCAATCTTTAAACATGATATACTAATGCTCTTTCTCCCTCACTCTCTATCTCTCTCTATCTCTGTCTCTCTCTTTCTCTCTCTCTGTCTGTCTGTCTGTCTCTCTCTCTCTCTCTCTCTCGACCGAAATGGTTGTTTCAACCATGGCCGTTCTTCTTCTTCTTTCTTAGACAAATCAAGCCTCCTACGCGTGTGGATCACCTTGGATCTTCATCAAGATTGTCATCAACCAAGTATTTCTCCTTAACCTTCTCTATAATTCTAAAATCATGCCTCTTAAATATGGATGAAAAAGGATAGATTATGATGGGGGATTGAGTATATGCTTATGTATGAAGGAGTTGAGATTGGAGCATGAGGATGTTTTGCCACGGTTAAGTTCTATAGTATTTCTTATGGATCGATGCATGTTTTTCATGTCTTGAGTAAGTTGGATGGTTAAGCATGCTACATATTACGTCACCTTTGGTGAATAGGGTTTTATGTTTTTGTATTCTTGTTGAAGCCATGAATATGATTATGCTTAGTGAAGTTTGGATCATGGGATAGTAGATATGGATTTAAGCCTTTATTCATGAATTGAATAGTTTGTTGATTGATGTTGGTGTTTATGCTCATGGTTCTTGTTAGCCATAGGAAAATTATGATCATGACCTTGTTGATCCTAAACTACTTAAGTTAGCCAATTTTACTACGTTAATCAAAATTAAGACTATATTTTCCCTCAATAATTTCGAAAACCCTAGGAAGCCTTAGAGTTAGAATATTAAATGAAATAGTGAAAGTTTAGCCAAATAAATGATATCTTTTATTAAAAATAATATATATAAATATTTATATATAATAATAATATTAAATAAAGCCTTTTATATAAATAATAATAATAAGAGGTAAAATATTAATCTTGTAGGCCATATATTCATAAATACTATTGAAATTTATTTATTATCTTTTGATCAAAATTTTTTAAAATTTACTTATTATTAATTATTTTCTAACTATTAATTATTAATTAAGATATTAGCAATAATTTATTATTTACTTTAATCTAGGACTTAGGATCCTTTATCAAATAAACCCTAGTTTATTTATTTGAACCTATAACTTATTAATAGTTATTTTACAACCCCTAGTTATTTTTGCTTATCAAGCTAGACTTATTTTATAAAACCCTTAATCATCTAGCCTTGTAGCTTAGGACATTAGTGTTGTTGGATTGTATGCCCTCTTAGACTAGGTTTCTGATGTAAAATCGAATTATTTAATAAAAGAATTTGTTTTCGGAAATTGTTTGTGAATTTACTTTTTGTTTGTGCACGATTTTCGTTTGGAACAGACCCATTGTATTTAAATAAGTGATCCATGTGAATGGTGGTCTTTCACAGTAAGGTATGGATCACGGGCTATTTAACACATAAACATTTGTTCTTAACCTATTGATGAGACTGGGAACCTCATCATGTTTAGGTTATTATGTTATGAATTCCAAATGGGGAATGGCTTACCTTTAGCCAGTGGGTAGTCCACTCACTTCATGACATAAGCGTATTTCGAATACGTAGAACATGACATGTAGTAGTGGTTTCTCAAAGTACTATATGGTATAAACCTAGACTACTACCGCTACAGCGTGGACCGGTACTCTACGACTTGAGTATGAGTTGGTGGTCTAGCGAAGTTGGAAGCATATACTTTGATTTGCTGTAGTTGAGGTTCTATCATAGGGCCAATATACTTGCATGTTGGGTATGTATGACTAGTTAGTTAAGACAGACTTATACAAGATAGTTTCAGCACTATATCGCCCTTTGTGGTTGTCCGAATGGTCTAAATTAGCCAGGGCCCTGGGAAACATGACTTGGATGTTTGCTTTAGGGTAGCTCCCTTGGAAAGCGGAAACACTCCAGGAAGTCGTGGATCATTGGACTAGAAGCCTAAGGATGGTAGATGTCATTTAGAGGGGTGTTAGTACACTTCTTCCTCTCTAAATGTACGGCGATGTGTGGAGGGGTATTTTAGTCATTTCACCTGTAGGTCGGAGACTTTGCGAATGCAGCATTGTCCTTGGGGTCAATATTTCCTTATGGTGATATTAGGAAATATTTAAAATGCAAAATACAGCTATTTATATAGCAGGGGTATTTTGGTCATTTTAGCAGCCAAGGCGATGTGTCTTTTTGGTCCTCGGGATAGCCCGTAAGTCCTAACTATTTTTGGGTTGAGGATTTGGTCTCAGTTGAAGAGGATTTTATTTTATTTTGTTTTATTTTATTTTATTCAGGAAGTCTAATTTATTATTGGACTGGAATAAAATAAATAAATAAATAAATAAAATAGGAGTTGAGAGAAATTAATTATCTAGTTTATTTGGTTAATTAATTATTCAGGGCCTAGGTCCAGTATGAATAATTAAGAAATTAACCTGAGCTTAAACTAGGGGAAATAATTAATGTTTAATTATTTATTGGGTTATTTATGTAGGCCCAAGAAATAAATAATTAGAGATTAATTATTATGGTTCATTTGGGCTCATTAATTATTTATTGGGTTACTTATGTAAGCCCAGAAAATAAATAATTAATATTTATTATTTTGGGCCTTTTGGGTCCAAGAAAAATAATAAATATTTATCTGGCCCAATAGCTTGGACCTTAGGGTTTTTTCCAGATACGGTTAAGAAGAGTTTAAGGTTAGGCCAAAGCTGTTTCTCGGGATAACATCCGGATATTTTGAAATCCGGGGATATGTTTATCGAGAGATTGAGAGACCTAATTTTGGCTAAATATAAACAACTCTTTGAAAGAAAAAAAACTCTAATTATTTTCCTTCTCAAGAAAAGACTCTCACGTGAGTCTCTCTCTCTCTCTCACAAAAGCTCTCTCATTCTTCTTCTTGTTTTTCTCTTGTTCTTTGCTAATCAATAGCGAACGAACCAAGGAGAATTGAGACCCTTCCTCTTCACCATAGTGTTCACCGACTAGAGGTTAGGCTGAGGAATACCCCGAGAGCTGGAGAGCTAAGCGTTAATGCAAACAAGACGAAGTCGAAGGCTAGCGGGTGTTCAACCGGAAGCTCCTTCAACTGTGCAAAGCGAGGCGATTCCAGTCGTTCAATCCGCTCTTACTCAACCTAGAAGGGTTAAGGAGTGCAAAGGTATGATCTTCACGCTTCCGCATGGCCTTTATGGCTCGCGTTTAATATTTTTTTTTTTTGGTCTCTGTTTTTTATCGTCCATGGCTCCCTATTTTACTGCATTCACCATTAAAGTGGTATCAGAGCCATTGGTTTTGATCAATATAGGGAGCATGGTAGTTAATAAAATGGAGAAGATGATTATACCTGTGATCCTTCGCTGTTTTGGTATGGGATAGGCTTGATGTAAGCTTCACAGTGGAAGCATAGGACCCTCTGTAAATTTTTTTTGGCTTTGGTGTTTTAATCGTGTAAACCCAATTTTAATGGGTATAGGCGGTTGTGGTTATGTTTTGGATGAGTTTTTATAAGCAAAAATGTCCAAAGAAGCCAAAGAAGACAGAAAAAATCGAAGGAAAAAAAAATTTTCTGTGAAAAATTCGCGCGGGTGGAAAAACGGAGAAGAAGAAAACTGTTCATAAGCTGCCGACTGGAGCCGAGCCGCCGAGCCGAGCCGCTTCTGTTCTGTGAGTGGAGCCGTGCTGTTGGAGCCGCTAAGCCGAGCCAATTGCGTTTGATTTTAGCCGATTAAATTGCAGAATTGAAATTCAATTGGCGCGCGGGTATTCGGGCTGAAGCGCGGGTCGGCAGCAGAGGAGAACCGGGCGCGGGTCGCGGGCGCGGGCGAAGTCCACGGGTCGTGGCTGGCGTGCGATCTGGTGCGGCGCGGTGCATTGCGGCTGCGGTGGACCGCAGGCCATTACGGCGCGGATCTGTGCGGCCGGTGCAGTGGACCGCCAGCCATTTTTTGGCAATTTTTTTTAATTTTTTTCCTTTTTCGTTTTGGGGTCCCATACCAGGCGAAGTTAATATTTTTGCAATATTTATATTCTTGGAATATATTTGCATGAAAAATATTAGTAAGGGATTTTAGGATTAAACAAGATCATTAATTAATTAATTAATGTGTTTAATTCTATTATTTGGGCACTTAGGTTTAAAAAATAGAAAAGCATGAAAACGTTTATTGTTTTCTAGCATGCTATTTTTTATGTACCTATGTGTGCTTTTCCTCAAAGACCAAAGTCTTTGGGAACCTTTTGTTTTGGCAAGGAAAAATATTTTTCTTTAAAAACTAAATGGTTATTTTAATTGGTACAAAAATTAATCCTTGAATATTTTCTCAAAGGATTTAATCCTTGACATAGAAAATATATTGGATTTAGATATTTTTGTAAATTAAAATGGAGAGCCATTTTGTTTTGTTTTGGACTAGAAAAATGATTTTGTCAAATAAACTTGAGACCAAAGTCTCTAGAAAGTTTTAGTTGGAAATTTTTGAAATCATTAAGTTTTAACTTATATAAAATTAGTCCATGGAGGAAATCTCTCAAAGGATATAAGCCTTGACATAGAGATTTTATTGGACTTAGATATTTTATTTAAGAAAAACTTAATGGAAATTTCAAAAGGATATTTTCCGAGAAAACCTTAATTTTAAAAGACTAAGTGGGAGAGGGGTTCCAACGGCCCCACGGCTTCCATCACGGTCCTCATTAGAGATCGTGGATCCCCTCGCGTCACCCTGGGAGTGAACCCGTATAGGATGGGGATACCACAAGGATCTAGATCTAATGGAAGGATGTAATTAATAACCGGGGCACGTACTATGATCGGCCGGCCCACGTTGGAGGTTATAGTGCGAGGTATGTCCATAGGAAATGAGAGGAAACGGCCATCCCACGATGGAGTTATTCTCTAGACCATTACCTAGAAGGAAAATTAATTTGTGGTGGTTAATACACTTAGCTTAGGAAGCTGTTAATCTTCCCAAGAAGCTATGTCGGTTTTCCTAAGAGCCAAATTATTTTCGGTGCACAAATTTCATTTTGTTTTCACAAACTAATTTCTTTCTTTTATTTTCGATTTTCAGAAATGGTGGGAGGTTCTTTTAGTCCATTGGCCGTTATTCTCGGGGAGAATAAGTTAACGGAGTCCAAACTATGTGGATTGGAAAAGGAACCTGGACATAATACTCACAGTAGGAGTATAAGTATGTCCTTTACGAAACACTGCCCTATTATCGGGGAAGGTTCCACCGCTGAAGAGCGAGAGGCTGAAAAGGCATGGAAGAAAGGCGACGAAATGGCACGTTGCTATATGTTAGCTTCCATGTCTAATGTGCTCCGAGTCAAAACACGAGCACATGGCTTACGCATATGACATTAGTCAATCGTTGGCAACTATGTTCGCGGACAAGAGCCGGCCCGCAAGGCGGGAGGCTCTTCGAACAATTGTAAACACTAAGATGGGTGAGGGAGCATCGGTCCGAGAGCATATGCTCAAGATGATTGCTTGCTTTCGAGGAGGCGAGAAATCTTAGGGAGCTGTCATTGACCCAGAGAGCCAAGTGGACATGGTTCTCGAATCTCTCCAGGGCTCTTTCACTCGGTTCAAGTTAAACTATAACATGAACAAGTTGAACATGAGTTTGGTGAGCCGATGAAGGAGCTCCGGATGGCGAGAGAAGGTCATGAAGCCGCGGTCTAAGGCCATGATTGCTAAGGCCTCTTCTTCAAGAAGCTGGGCCTAAGCCCGGAAAGTTCAAGAGGAAGAAGGGGAATGCGACGGCCCGGCCAAGAACCAGCCCAAGGACAAACCAAATGGCAAGTGCTTCAAGTGTGGAAAGAAGGGACACTGGAAAAAGGAGTGTCCGGATCTTCGATGCCAAGAAAAACCCCACGGGTAATGTTTACTATCTAGAGTCCATATCAATGGTAGGATCAACTTCCACTTGGATTGTTGATTCGGGAGCCAACGATCATATACGTAACTCCTTGCGGGGGTTTAGGAAGATAAGAAGACTTAAGAAGGGCGAACATGGGCTTCAAGTGGGTAATTGAGCACAAGTCTGGGCCCTTGCAGTGGGAGAGCTAGATCTTATTTTTGATTGTAATAAGATAGTGGTTTTAAAAGACATTTTATATGTACCTGGTTTTCGTCAGAATTTGATTTCAGTTGCAAAACTTATTAATCAAGGATATTTTGTATCTTTCCATTACGGTATTTCTATCGGTAGAGATGGAGAAATTTTATGTCTTGGGCACATGTATGGAAATTTGTTCTTTTTAAACCCTATTAACAACCAATCAAATAACGCTCTGTCCGAACCTTTAACTAAGAAGAGAAAGACCAATATCAATGATTCATACCTTTGGCACTCGAGGTTGGGTCATATTAACTCGACCGAGATTCGAGAGGCTAATCCATGATGGGCCTTTGGGCTCATTGAGATTGGAAAGTTGGCCTCAGTGTGAATCCTGCCTGATGGAAAAAATGACCAAAAGGTCTTTTACACCAAAGGCGGATAGAGCCAAGGAAGTGTTGAGTCTTGTTCACACTGATGTGTGTGGTCCATTGTCTACACCAGCTAGGGGAGGTTTTGAGTACTTCATCACGTTCACGGATGATTGTACGAGGTATGGTTACATTTACTTGATGAGACGTAAGTCTGACTTTTTTGACAAGTTCAAAGAGTTTAAGGCTGAAGTGGAGCGTCGGACAGGTAAATTAATCAAAACCTTACGATCGGATCGTGGTGGAGAGTACCTCCTAGGTGAATTCAAGGACTACATGGTACATCATGGGATAGTATCCCAGCTCTGCTGGCGGGAACCCCCGGCAGAACGGAGTAGCTGAGAGAAGGAACAGGATGTTGATGGAAATGGTCCGAAGCATGATGTCTCATGCTACTCTTCCAGTGTCCTTTTGGGGATATGTCCTGGAAACAGCGGCATATATTCTGAACTTGGTGCCTTCCAAGTCAGTACCTAGGACTCCCTATGAGATGTGGACTGGGCATAAGCCAAGTCTGAATCATCTCAGGATTTGGGGGTGTCCAGCTTATGTACTGATTAAGGGAGACAAGTTGGAACCAAGATCAGAATTATGCTATTTTGTTGGGTATCCAAAAGGGACAAAATGAGGCTATTTTTATCATCCTAAGGAGCAGAAGGTACTAGTCAGTACCAATGCTAGATACTTGGAAGATGATCGAAGTACTTCCACTAAAGGTTCAACGAGGTTGGAACTGTATGAGAAGTTATCTATGGAATCAACTTCTACTGACCCGATTTTGGAACAAGAAGCAGCACAGCCTCAAGAGCCTGTACAAATGGAGCCTCGTCGTAGTGGGAGAGTGTCTAGGGTTCCAGATAGATGGACTGGAGAAGCCTTTGAGCTGGTTTCCGACCATCAGGAACAAGACCCCGCTAGATACGAGGAGGCTATTGCTGATGCCGATGCAAATCTGTGGCATGAAGCAATGAAAGCCGAGATTGAGTCTATGTACCTCAATCAGGTTTGGGATCTTGTAGCTTCACCTGAAAGGATAAAACCCATTGGGTGCAAGTGGGTATACAAGAGGAAGAGAGGAGTGGATGGGAAGGTGGAAACCTTCAAAGCTAGGCTTGTGGCGAAAGGGTATACTTAGAAAGAGGGTATCGACTATGAGGAAACCTTTTCCCCGGTAGCCATGCTTAAATCCATTCGCATCCTCCTTGCCATCGCCTATCACTATGACTACGAGATATGGCAAACGGATGTCAAGACGGCATTTTTAAATGGCCATCTTAGCGGAGACATCTATATGTCCCAACCGGAAGGCTTCATTGCTGAAGGCCAGGAACACATGGTTTGCAAGCTTAAGAAGTCCATTTATGGACTTAAGGAGGCATCAAGAGCATGGAACATTCGTTTTGATGAGACTGTAAAGTCTTATGGTTTTATTCAAAACGAAGATGAACCATGCGTGTACAGGAAACTTGAAGGCATCAATGTGGTTTTTCTTGTCCTGTATGTGGATGACATTCTACTCATTGGAAATGATGTAGGGACATTGTCATCTACAAAGGTTTGGCTGTCTAGTCAATTCAGTATGAAGGACTTGGGAGAAGCCGACTACATTCTCGGGATTAGGCTTCTTAGAAATAGGAAGCGAGAGAATGTTAGGATTATCCCAAGCGACATACATTGACAAGATGTCGGCCAAGTACGAGCATGGACTCATGCAAGGGAGCTCTAATCCCTTGCGGACATGGGTTGTCATTTTCTTCGAAGGACTTGTCCTAAGTCTCAAGAAGAAAAGGACAGAATGAGTAGGATTCCCTACGCTCGGCGGTGGGAAGTCTCATGTACGCCATGTTGTGTACTAGGCCGGATATCCGCTTTGCCGTGGGCTTAGTTAGCGGATATCGATCAAACCCGGGGGAGGTTCATTGGCAAGTCGTAAAGCATATTCTCAAGTACCTCAAGGGAACGAGAGATTATATGTCTGGTTTACGTGGTCGATGATTTGGTTCCTGCGGGATACACGGACTCGGACTTCCGGGCGGATAAGGATGAGAGAAAATCCACTAGTGGATATGTCTTCACCTTGTCCGGAGGAGCAATTTCATGGAGGAGTATCAAGCAATCTTGTATTGCCGACTCAAACATGGAAGGCGAGTATGTGGCGGCTTCGGAAGCGTCCAAGGAAGCGATCTGCTCCGGAAGTTTCTTTCAGAACTTGGAGTCGTACCACATATGGATAGGCCGGTTGTGATGTATTGCGACAACACTGGAGCAGTGTCGCAATCTAAGGAGCCTAGGAACCACAAGAAGGGGAAACACATCGAGAGGAAGTACCACCTGATCCGGGATTTCATCCAGAGACGGGAAGTCGTGGTGGAGCATATTACCTCAGAAAATAATCTAGCAGACCCATTCACCAAGCCATTGGTTGAGAGAGTCTTCAAGAGACACTTAGACGCCATAGGGGTGGGCACCTATGGATTTACCTAGTCTTAGAGTGCTAGTGGGAGATTGTTGGACTGTATGCCCTATTATACTAGGTTTCTGATGTAAAATCGAATTATTTAATAAAAGAATTTGTTTTCAGAAATTGTTTGTGAATTTACTTTTTGTTTGTGCACGATTTTCGTTTGGAACAGACCCATTGTGTTTAAATAAGTGATCCATGTGAATGGTGGTCTTTCACAGTAAGGTATGGATCACGGGCTATTTAACACATAAACATTTGTTCTTAACCTATTGATGAGACTGGGAACCTCATCATGTTTAGGTTATTATGTTATGAATTCCAAATGGGGAATGGCTTACCTTTAGCCAGTGGGTAGTCCACTCACTTCATGACATAAGCGTATTTCGAATACGTAGAACAGGGACTCGTAGTAGTGGTTTCTCAAAGTACTATATGGTAGAAACCTAGACTACTACCGCTACGAGCGTGGACCAGTACTCTACGACTTGAGTATGAGTTGGTGGTCTTGCGAAGGCTGGAAGCATATACTTTGATTTGTCTGTAGTTGAGGTTCTATCATAGGGCCAATATACTTGCATGTTGGGTATGTGTGACTAGTTAGTTAAGACAGACTTATACAAGATAGTTTCTGCACTATATCGCCCCTTGTGGTTGTCCGAATGGTCTAAATTAGCCAGGGCCCTGGGAAACATGGATGTTTGCTTTAGGGTAGCTCCCTTGGAAAGCGGAAACACTCCAGGAAGTCGTGGATCATTGGACTAGAAGCCTAAGGATGGTAGATGTCATTTAGAGGGGTGTTAGTACACTTCTTCCTCTCTAAATGTACGGCGATGTGTGGAGGGGTATTTTAGTCATTTCACCTGTAGGTCGGAGACTTTGCGAATGCAGCATTGTCCTTGGGGTCAATATTTCCTTATGGTGGTATTAGGAAATATTTAAAATGCAAAATACAGCTATTTATATAGCAGGGGTATTTTGGTCATTTTAGCAGCCAAGGCGATGTGTCTTTTTGGTCCTCGGGATAGCCCGTAAGTCCTAACTATTTTTGGGTTGAGGATTTGGTCTCATTTGAAGAGGATTTTATTTTATTTTGTTTTATTTTATTTTATTCAGGAAGTCTAATTTATTATTGGATTGGAATAAAATAAATAAATAAATAAATAAAATAGGAGTTGAGAGAAATTAATTATCTAGTTTATTTGGTTAATTAATTATTCAGGGCCTAGGTCCAGTATGAATAATTAAGAAATTAACCTGAGCTTAAACTAGGGGAAATAATTAATGTTTAATTATTTATTGGGTTATTTATGTAGGCCCAAGAAATAAATAATTAGAGATTAATTATTATGGTTCATTTGGGCTCATTAATTATTTATTGGGTTACTTATGTAAGCCCAGAAAATAAATAATTAATATTTATTATTTTGGGCCTTTTGGGTCCAAGAAAAATAATAAATATTTATCTGGCCCAATAGCTTGGACCTTAGGGTTTTTTCCAGATACGGTTAAGAAGAGTTTAAGGTTAGGCTAAACTGTTTCTCAGGATAACATCCGGATATTTTGAAATCCCGGGGATATGTTTATCAGAGATTGAGAGACCTAATTTTGGCTAAACATAAACAACTCTTTGAAAGAAAAAAACCCTAACTATTTTCCTTCTCAAGAAAAGACTCTCACGTGAGTCTCTCTCTCTCTCTCACAAAAGCTCTCTCCTTCTTCTTCTTGTTTTTCTCTTGTTCTTTGCTAATCAATAGCGAACGAACCAAGGAGAATTGAGACCCTTCCTCTTCACCATAGTGTTCACCGACTAGAGGTTAGGCTGAGGAATACCCCGAGAGCTGGAGAGCTAAGCGTTAATGCAAACAAGACGAAGTCGAAGGCTAGCGGGTGTTCAACCGGAAGCTCCTTCAACTGTGCAAAGCGAGGCGATTCCAGTCGTTCAATCCGCTCTTACTCAACCTAGAAGGGTTAAGGAGCGCAAATGTATGATCTTCACGCTTCCGCATGGCCTTTATGGCTCGCGTTTAATTTTTTTTTTTTTTTTGTCTCTGTTTTTTATCGTCCATGGCTCCCTGTTTTACTGCATTCACCATCAAGTGTCATGATTGTAAAAAGTTGAACTAGGATTATTTATAGAAGTGAATATAGCTTGAGTATAACCATATGGCTTGTGTTTACCCCAGGCGGGGTTAGGTCAGCTTTGAAAGATTTGTGAATTTACAAGCAAAGGATCAGGTAAGCTCCTACATAAACTTATTTGATGTCAAAAGATTACTATGGCAAGCTAAACATAGAGTGTAAGGACACTCCCTTTTGTAAAGGCAATTAAAGACTGTTTCATTTCTTGATCAGACAAGCAAATCTTTTGAAAACCAAACAAGCAATTTTGTTCAAACACTAAACTCTTTCTAAAAATCAACTTTGTCACGAATTTTTGAAATCCTTAATTGCTGTTTCCAAATAAAGCAATGTTTTACCAGTTTTCTCTCAAGTGGGACAATCAACATTGAGTACTCAATAAGGGTAGGCTAATAGTACTAGCTTTGAAGAGCAAGAGCGAGTCTTCTAGCAGGAGACCACCTCTAGGAGATAAAATCAACTTAGAGAAGTGACAGTCCTACTTAGTCATGCCAGTTCGAGCTAGCAAGTTTCAGTCAAGTGGACTGTGTGTTTTTGGAGTGGGCAACCAGAATGTTTGGGTGTAGAGAAGGAGGAGTATCTTACTCAATAGGCCGATCACCTACTTTTTTTTGTCTGTATACACAAAGTGTGGCATTCTGACCGTTATATTGTCATGGGGCCCAACGTGTGGTAACCCATGGCTACCTATTTGAGTGATTGTATTTATTGTGCACATGTATAGCTTGAAAAGCAAAACGCCACTCTTTATTTGAATCGTTATTTATTGCTTGCCAGCATTTTCTTTCACACAATATTTACAACTTGCATACATGAACTGTTTTACCTGAAACACTTAAAGCACACACACGGACTTACTATGATTTTTATCTCATCACATTTCATGCCATGTTTTCAGGTCGATCCTGTTGTGGAGATGAGTAGTTAGTTTGTCGCTTGCTTGAAGACATTGTGGTATTTATTTTGAATGTTACTTTGAGAGATGATTGTGAACAATTCATTTTGGATTTGTTCTTGAAGATTTTTTTTTTTTTGGGTTGTAATAAGTTTTAATTTTGAAGTATTATTTTATTTTCGTTTGTGTGACTTCTTAGTTATAAAGACTCCTTGTTATTTGGACGGGGCGACATCCTCGGCCTTGTTGGGCCTAGGTGGTGGGGTGTTGTATGCTCAATCGATTGTATTACATCTTCGAGAGCTGTTTGATGCCCAAGCCGGAACAGAGAGATATGAGATTTCAAAGCAACTATTCCATTGCAAATTGGTAGAGGGTTCTTTTGTGGCTACTCATGGGCTAAAGATGCTAGGCTTGATAGAGAAGCTTGGATCTCTCGGGTTTGCAATGGATCATGACTTAAGTGTTGACTTAATTCTACAATCTTTGCCTAATAGTTTCTCACAATTTGTGATTAACTATCAGATGAACAAGATTGAGTCCACCATTCCTGAGTTCATCAATCTTTCCAAAACTGTGGAGTCCTCCATGAAGAAGGATTCCAATGCAGTTTTAATGGTAGAATCTTCCTCTTCTAAGAAGAAAGTTCTAAAGAAGAAGAAGAAGAAGGCTCCCATAAAGCCCAAATGTGGTGTGAACAAGAAGGACGTAGCTTCCAAGGGCTTATGCCAACATTGTGGGAAGATAGGTCACTGGAGGCGCAACTGCAAAGTCTACTTGGAAACCATTAAGGACAAGAAGCAGAAGGAGAAGCTTACAAGCACTTCTACTTCTACTCTGGGTATGTTTATGATTGAAATAAATACTGCATTTAGAAATGAGAGATATGGGTATTAGATACTGGATGTAGATCTCATTTGTGTAATAATTTGCAGGGACTAAAGAGCAGTAGAAGGCTAGAGAATGGCGATGTGGACCTACGTACTGCAAATGGGGCAAAGGTTGCTGCACTTGTTGTGGGGATATACGTGTTGAACCTACTTTCGGGATTAATTCTAGAACCGCAAAATTGTTATTTTGTACTAGTTTTAATGAAAAATATTATCTCAATTACGTGTTTAGACTTATATATATTTCATTTTATATTTAAAAATAAATGTTGTTCTTTTTCATTGAATGATATTCGTTATGGTTTAGCAACTCTAGTTAATGGTTTATATGTTCTAGACTTGGATAATCCAATTCTCAATATAAACAATAAGAAACCTAAAATAGATAACTCTAACACCTCTTAATTGTGGATTGTCGTTTGGGCCATGTAAACGAAAATTGTGTTTCTAAGTTACATAAGCTTGGTGACCTTGTGTAATTTGATTATGAATCATATGGCACATGCGAATCTTGTTTACTAGGCAAAATGACTAAAATTCCTTTTCTAGGAAAAGGAGAACGGGCCAAAGAGTTATTAGAACTCATAAATTCTGATGTATATGGCCCAATGTCAATACAAGCAAGAGGATGTTATAACTATTTCATAACCTTTATCGATGATTTCTCATGATACGGGTATTTATATTTAATGAAATACAAATCTGAGGCTTTTGAAAGGTTCAAAGACTTCAAGAATGAAATAGAAAAATAACTTGGAAAAAGTTTTAAGACTCTAAGATCTAATCGAGGAGGAGAATACTTGAGCCAAGAGTTCCTAAGTTCTCTTAGAGACAATGGTAGATTATCTCAATGGACTCCACCACATACACCTCAACATAACGGTGTATCTGAGAAAAGGAATCGAAGCCTTTTAGGCATGGTATGGACCATGATGTCCTCTGCAGACCTACCTAAATTGTTTTGGGGGTATGCACTAGAAACTTTTGTTTATATACTAAACAGAGTTCCAACAAACATTGTTGATTCTACTCTTTTTGAGATGTTCTATGGTAAGAAACCAAGGTTATCTCACTTGCGAGTATGGGGTTGTCCTGCCTTTGTTAAAAGGCCACAGTCAGACAAACTTGATAGTAAGTCTAACAAGTGTTTGTTTATGGGATATCCGAAAGAATCTTTTGGATATTACTTCTACCTCCTTTCCGAAAATAAATTGTTTATTTTGAAGCATGCCGTCTTCTTAGAGAAGGAGCACATGCTCAATGGGAATAGTGGGAGTAAGATTAAATTTAGTGAAGTTTATGAAGATCAAACAAACGAGGATCAACCGTCTAACCCCACATCTATTGAGAGAATAGATGAACCTTCTAATACACAAGAACCTCATAGATCTAGTAGGATACGTGTGGCTCCTGAGAGATATGTATTTCTCATTAGTGACCATAATGACATATTGCTCATAGATGAAGATGAGCCTACTACCTATAAGGATGTTTTGAACAGTTCAGAATCTGGCAAATGGCTTGAAGCCATGAAGTCAAAGATGGATTTCATGTACGAAAACTAAGTATGGACTTTGGTTGATCCCCCTAAAGGAATTAAACCTATTGGGTGCAAGTGGGTTTTCAAGAAGAAAATGGACATGGATGGTAACTTAGTTACCTATAAAACACGTCTAGTGGCGAAGGGTTATCGTCAATAACATGGTATTGACTATGACGAAACTTTCTCACCAGTAGCCATGTTGAAATCCATTAGGATACTCCTAATCATTGCTGCTCATTATAATTATGAGATTTGGCAAATGGATGTGAAAACAGCTTTTCTAAATGGAAATCTGACCGAGGAAGTGTATATGACACACAACCTGAGGGTTTCACATCCAGTGATGGCACAAAGGTGTGTAAGCTGCAAAGGTCCATTTATGGACTTAAGCAAGCTTCTTGGAGTTGAAACATCCATTTTGATGAAAAAAATGAAAGAGTTTGGTTTCATTCAGAACATGGATGAGCCTTGTGTATACAAGAAGGTTAGTGGGAATGCAATCGTTTTCTTATTGCATTATGTAGATGACATATTGCTAATAGGAAACAATATACCAGTCCTGTAAATGGTTAAAGTTTGGCTGTCCAAACAATTCTCTGTGAAAGACCTTGGAGAAGCAACCTATATTCTTAAAATAAGGATCTATAGAGATAGATCCAAAAGGTTGCTAGGTCTTTCACAGTCTACATACATAGATAAAATGCTAAAGAGGTTTATTATGGATCAATCCAAAAAAGGGATTGTTATCCATGTCCCATGGTGTAAGCCTTTCAATGTCGATGTCTCCTAAGACAGAAATTGAAAGGGATCACATGCGTAAGATTCCATATGCCTTGACAGTTGGATCTATCATAGATACTATAATATGTACTAGGCCCGATGTATCTTGTGTTCTCAATTTGACGAGTAGATACCAATCTGATTCTGGTGAGGGTCATTGGGCGGCTGTAAAGAACATCCTTAAGTACTTACAAAGGACTAAGGATATGTTCTTAGTATATGCAGAAGGTGATTTGAATATAAATGGGTATACTGATGCCAGTTTTCAATCGGACAAAGATGATTTCAAATCATAATCTAGCTACATGTTTACGTTGTGCGGAGGGGCAATAAGTTGGAAAAGTTCCAAACAAGAGACTGTTGCCAACTCTACGATAGAAGTTGAGTACATAGCCGCTTCTGAAGCAGCTCAGGAGGCTATTTGGATTAAGAAGTTCGTGAAGGAACTGGGTGTAGTTCCTAGTGTTGTTTGTCTTATAACTTTGTATTGTGATAACTATGGAGCCATTGCACAAGCAAATGAGCCACGGTCTCACCAACGATCCAAACACGTACTGCGACGCTATCATCTGATCTGGGAGATCATAGATAGGAATGATGTAAAGATAGAGAGAGTTCCCACGGATGAGAATATAGCTGACCCATTTACAAAAGCACTATACCAAAAGAAAATAATTGTTATGTTGAGTCATTCGATATTAGATACATGAATGATTGGCTCTAGTGTAAGTAAGAGTTCGTTAGTGTTGTGCCATAGAGGCAATCACTTGTACATTGTATATGACACATTTTATTTTAATAAAATATATTATTTATCTTACAATTTCTTTTGTTTACTTTTTAAGTAATATAACTGTTCGATAAAGTCCCTAGTACAACACTGTGTTAAGGAAATCGTGATACAGATCATGATATGAGATTCCTACTACACTGTATAGTGTTAGTACTTAAATAATCCTTAGTCATAGTATTAATGCGATATGACATCATTAATGCATGAAGACTAGCATGTATTAGATTTCTTGATTTCATCAGGCGGTGGTTCTCATATTCGTGAGTATTGAGATACTCAAAGGTAACACTTGGATGCTTGTTAATAGAACAAGTTCATTGGATGACCAAGCTATGAGCTAATCACATGAATAACTATTTAGTGCCAGTGATATAATCTCAATATAGAAAATATGCTAGAATCCTTAGACTTGAGATCTCCAAGGTACTTTGTTTGCTGAGTATTGTACTTTGATTCCGATCTCTGGAGCTCAATTGAGGGCCGCATATGGAATAGATATTGGGTATATTGTAAGGTAAACAAAAGTAGTTGAGAGGGTCAATAAATGATTCACCACTCCTAATAGTAGGGGCGAATATCTCACGGCCACTTGTAGGAATTACTACTCAAGAAGTCTTTGTCCAAGGCGATTGTATATTGGAAATAGTTCTAGTTTATACACATTTATAGTAGTGGGTTCCTAGTACAAGTACTATTGTATTCGGGCCAAAATTAATTTTGGAAGGAGTTGGCACTAATTCCGTACTCCAAACCGAATGAGATATTTTATGGTGAAAGGAGTTAATTGCAATGTAATTTGTTATTAAAGGGTTTATGTCAAGCCACTTGACTTCCTGGACTCTTGGGTGGTCATGATGTGTTGCTAGATACTGCTCATGATCTGGGAATATGGGTTTATTAATTGATGAATTAATAAACTAATCCTGATTAGAATTAATAGGATTAATACTAATTAATTATGGATTATTAATCTCAAAGACATTTGGATTAATTCATGTTCTCTACCAATTAATTGGGAAACCTAACAGGTCACACACAATAGAGGATTATATACTCAAGATGTTATTTGATAACATAGTGGGGTTAATTGTGAGAAAGAGAAGTTGTGGCCAAATTATAATTAGTTATAATGTCCAAATTGTAATTGTAAGAAATTGATGTTTCCAATTAGAATTAGGGAATTCTAAATGTTTTAGAATTCTGAGATTGGAGTCTATTTTGAGCAGGATCTTTTGTGTGATATAGGGATAGCACACGAAACCCTAGCTAAGTGTAAGATAGAAAAATAATTCCAAACCCTAAGGCACACGATTTCTGTCTTCTTTCTCTCTCATCATTGTTCTTGAGAAATCCTAGCCACCATCTTTTTTGCTAGCACAAGAAATTTTGGTGCTTGAGTATTCCTTTGTGTGAATTACTGTTAGAGATAATCACATACTGTGATTATAGTGGTTAGACGTCCAACTCTCGTGGAGTTTGATCAAGAGGATTGCTGGATCGCGCCTCGACTTGAAGAAGAAATTTTTGTTCTTCGGACTATCAAAGAAAGGTAAAAGCTGTTACATTTGTTATCTTTATGTCTTGTTTTTCACACATATGCGAGTCCTAGGATGGTATCTCGTTTTATTCTTCCGCTGCGCCGTATATGATATGAGCCTGAGATACCTAACACTGATATCCTATAGTATCAAAAACTATAATCTGATATCCTATCTAGCTGTCATCCTGGAGTTCAAACAATTGAACCAGACTCATATATCTCAACCAAGTGCCAAACCAATTAGCCCTAAGCTAAACAGATTCGAGCCTTAGCCTATTAGATCCTAGCCTAAGCTATTGGGCTAAATTAATTATTTCAACTAGGACCAATTAAATAGCCCAATAAATAATTAATTGTACAACCCAAAAAAACCAGTCAAATACTATAGTCTATTATACTTTAGGCCCAGGTTAATTTTTATTATTCAATCTGAGCTCAAGCCCAGAATAATTAATTAATCCGCTAAACTAGTGAATTAGTTCTCTCTTAGCACCTATTATTTTATTTTAGCTTAATAATTAAACTAAGCTACTTGAATAAAATAAAACCCACTTTATCAAGATCAATTTCTCCACCCAAATATAACAGGACTTATGGGCTATTCCTAGGACCAAAAGACAAATCGCCTTGGCTACTAAAATAACCAAAATACCCCTACTATAGAAATAGTTGTATTTTACATTTTAAATGTTGTCGATTATCACTAGAAATATTAACCCCAAGGACAATGCTGCGTTAGTAAAGTTTTCGACCTACAGGTGTTATGACAAATATACTTCTCTACATAACATCGTTTATTTAGAGAGGAATAGTGTACTAACACGTCTCTAAATGATATCTATCATCCTTATACTCTAGTCTAATAATCCATGACTTCTTAGAATATTTTCTCTTTCCAAAGAAGTTACCCTAAAGCAAACATCCAAGTTATGTTCCCTAGGGTCCTAAATTATTAAATCATTCGAACAGTCACAAGGGGCGATATGGCATAGAAACTATCTTGTATGAATTTGTCTTGACTAACTAGTCACATATATCTAATATATAAGTATATTGGTCCTACGATAGAACCTCAACTATAGTATATACTAAAGTATACGCTTCCAGTTTCGTCGGACCACTAACTTGTATTGAAATGGTAGGTTATAAGTCCATGCTATAGCAGCAGTAGTATGAGTTTCTACCATATAGTACTTTTAAAAACTACTACTAAAGTCCACTTCTATGTATTCAAAATACGCTTATGTTATGAAGTGAAATGACTATTCACTGGCTAAAGCTAAGCCATTCCCTACCTAGAATTCACAACATAATAAATTTATCGTAATGAGATTCTCATTCTTATCATCTAGTTAAGAACAACAGTTTATGTGTAAAGTAACCTGTAATCCATACCTTACAGTGAAAGACTTTTATTTACATGGATTACTTACTTAAACACAATGGGCCATTTCTAATGAAATTGTGCATAAATTAAATTGCAAAAATACAAATAATTTATGAGAATAAATATTTTATTAATTTAAATAAAATTACATCAGAAATGTAATTTTAGTAGGTATACACTCCAACAATACCCAATATCCATCCCATAGGCGATCTTGTAGGAATTCCAGAGATTGGAATCAAAGTACAATGCTCAATAAATAGAGTACTTTGTAGATCTCAAGTCTAAGGATACTTGCACATTTCCTATAATGAGATTCTATCATTAGTACTAAATAGTTATCCATGTAATTATCTCATAGTTAGGTCATTCAATGAACTTGTTCACATAACAAGTATCCACTTGTTTACTTTAGGTATCACAATATTGTCGGATGTGGAACCACCGCTTGACCAAATCAAGAAATATATTATGTGCTAGTCTTAGCGCATCAATGATATCCTATCTCATCAATACTATGACTAGAGATGGTTTAAGCAAAAGCATTACATAGTGTAGTAGGAATCTCATATCATGATTTCCTTAACAATATACATTGTGCTAAGGGTTTTATCTATCAATTTTATACACATATTCGCGTAATGACTAATTAAACTGAAAAATAAAGAATGCTTTTTATTAATAAATGTGCAAAATACATTATACAAATGATTGTCTTTAGAGCATAACTCTAACAGGCATCAATTGAAATCAAGGAGTTCTAAGTAAGATGATGCTACCACAATCTTAAGATATTAAAATTTGACCAGTATTAATTTATTTATGGATATGATTTCTCAAGGATAACAAATTCAAGAAACTAGTAGTGAGAGTTTTGAATGCACAATGCTTTCCAAGCTTGAGATAAATTCAAAGAGAAATAAACTTTCTAGTAGCTAGAAGAAAAATTTACCTCACTATAAATAATCTTCTATACTAGGAGATAATGTATTTCATGAATAGAAGCTCTGGATAGTCATGTATGAGCAATTACAAGTCATTGATGCAACATATCTAATATCTTGTATGCAACTCATAACTCAACTTTGTTTGGCAAATTTTAGCTTTTTTTTAAATCTTAAATCAATAGGTTTTCACACCAATTGATACCCCAAACATTAATATATCATATAGGATCAATTTTACAACAATCCTAAATTAAAACTTAAACCTTTTAAATCATAAATTTTGCAAGAAAATTAGTTATATGATTTGGAATTTACAGTAGTATTTTGATAAGTGTTTGCACTTGTTTTAGCGTTAATTCAACAAAATTTCAGGCCAGAAGATTCCTTAAATATCATACCAACATATAAGATGAATTTAACGTCAAGATCATAGCATAATTTTAAGTTCTAAATATTCAAAAATGGCACAAAATAAAGTGACAAAAATCTAAAAATTCTCACAAGTTCTTGAAGAAAATTGTACATTTTCCCCAAAGAAGTTGTATTTATTAAAATCAACACAATCTTACTCTGATACCAATTTTGATGTAAGTACAGAATCACCTCTTGAAATACAAGTACATAGATTCAAGAGTTGGTCACCCAACTTCCTACTAAATTCACGCACATAAGAAACCAGATGCAAATGCAACTAACCTACTTGAGATTTGGTGAATTTACTGTACTTAAAAATACCTAAATACCCTACTCTATCAAGAGATTAGAACAAAAAATATAGGATTTGAAGGCACCCAAAACTCAACCAGTCAAGAATAGTAGGAAATTTCTAGCACCCAAGAACAGAGAAAGAGATTTAGATTATCTCTTTGTAATTTAAAGATATCAATCAAATGGTAAGACTAAACCCTTTATTTGATCTTGATATTGGGAATCACCCTTACACAACTCTCTTTTAGAGAGGATTTGGTTTCTTACCAGAAACACTAAAAAAATATTCTAAGCTTTTTATCATAAGAGTTAAATGGTATATATAAATAGATGCCAAACCTTAAACTATTAGAGAAACTAATCCTAATAAAAAAAAAATCTTTAAAATAAGTCAAATCGTCATTTAAAAATATCAAAAATCGAAGTTAAGCGTAAAAAATTCGAAACAAAGTCAAAATAAACATTATACATCTGTTAGTGATATTACATGGCCATGCATTTAACATGTACGATTGTGCCTGTGTCGAGCTTGGCTTCCAGTGCATGTGCAAGTGCAAATGTCTGTGCGTACATTTGGCTATGCATCATGGCCTTGCATCTAACCGTGCGCCTAACTACTGGGAGTTGAAAATTTTACGATTTGCATAGTCTAGGGCATGCCTATACCTCTGGGTGCATCCCTTGTTCCCTGTACTCCAACCTTGATCTCCTTGCTCTCTTTTGCTTTGCATTAGATGTCTGAGACCCTCCATATAAATTGTAGCTTCCTTTGTGGTCTTCCTTTTGGCATCCATTTTTTTACCACCTTTTTTATCCTTAGTTTGTTGAATTTATTGGCTTGATGTACTCCTTAAAGCTTTTTGAAAATGAGCCTCACTCAAGAAGTTCTGAATTATAGCTTGAATCTCTCTCCTCTTTTGGTGTAGCTTTCATACCTTGGGTAATTCCTATCACTTGGACTTATTAAAAAGTGGACAAAATCCTTAGCCTACTAGAATACAATTAATATAGCAATTAGGGTTTGGAAACTCCAAAGTAGTGTTGTTATAAAAGGAAAGGAAAGGAGAGGCAGTGGTAGTGCTTTTATGTGTGTTGTGTGCTTGTGTGCATGATACTCTTCTGAGAAAAGAGTAATAGCTTTTTGAGAACTGCCTCTATTTCTTTCCTCTCTGCACCTCTTCCCTAGTTCTTCTTTTTTTTTCATCCTTAATTCTATTTTCATCAATAGTTAGCCTGCAGAGGTTAGAGAAAACTTTGAAAGATCAAAAGTTAGTAATGTTGACGTATGTTTGATGTGAGGGAGCCAATACTTGGCTAGTATTCTCATGGAATAAGTATCCATTACAATCTCGGAGGCACCAAATTCAAGTATTCTACCATTAAACTCAAATCCACCACTAGTTGTACGCCCTATGCATTGTAGAAGTAAGTTTTCCTACACTATTGAATGGGAAATTATTTTTTAAAAAGCCTAGTCCTACTATATTTTAAATTTCCTGCAGTCCTTCAAGTTGTATCAAAGCCATAAGTTATTATCTAGGAGCATGCTTAGGGTTAATAATTGAAAAAATGTGGTTCCTGAACTAATTAAAAATTTAATCTTTCTGATTGTCTATGATTCCTCATAGTTTTTTATATGGGTAGATATTGTGTAGGCCTTGTGTGTAGAGGCATAAGCATTTCTATTATATTATTCTTAATTTTTTTTAATAGAATTTATGTAAGCCTTATTTTGAAAGGCATAGGTAATTGTGTATTGTTTTTAAATTCAATCTGTTGGATTCTTGTAAGAATCACATTGCTGAAGAACATCCTATAAATAGGAATGAAGAAAATTAACAGAGAAAGAAATGAGGAAAAAACACAAGGGAGCTGGCTTAGCCGGTTTGTTGAAGCAATAGCTAGGCCAGTTTTGGTTGCAAGCAAGCTATGAGTGGGATGTCCCTGGAGCTTAAGCTAGTTTGGGTCTAGAAGCCGCGATTTTGAGTTTTCATGAAGAGCTACTATTTTTCCTTTTTCTTGTAATTTCCTTTTTCTTTTGGGTCCTATATCACATGAGGTTAATTTATTTTGCAATGGTTTATTTATCTATGATGAATATTTTGCGTGAAAATGGTTAGTAAAGGAAGAAAGACATTAAGATTAAATAAGATCATTTTATTTTGTGATATTTAATCCATTATCTGATCATTAAAGGATAAAAATAGCATATAAAAAGTTTACATTTGAGAAGCATGCCTACGTCATTAATTTTGTGATCAAATGCACTAGTCCTTGAGATTTTTTTTCTAGATAGAACAACAACTAAAAACGTTTTTCTCTAAAACAAAAAGAACTTAAGAGTTTAAAATAAAATTCATTATTTATTCTCAGAAAGATTTTAGCCTTGACATAGGGAATAATTTGAATTTAAATATTTTAAATTTAGTTCCTAGAAGGTTTTTAACTTAAGTAGTGAAAATAAAATTCATGGTTTATTCGTTTAAAGGCTTTCATCCTTGACATGGAGAATAATATTGAATTTTGGAGTTTTACTAAAGTTAATGGAAATAATAATTTATTAAAAGAAAACATTTTTTCAAAGCCCATTTTTTTTTTAACAAAAGATTAAGTGTGATATGGGTTAACAACCCCATTGCTTCCATCACGAGTTCTTGTTAGAGATTGTGGTTATTCTCATGTCATTCTAAGCTTAACCCCCTATAGGACTGATTTCTATGAGAATCTAGATCTAACAGAGGAATTATAATTATATGTTGTATTAGCCAGCCTACGTTGGAAGGATTAATATTAGATTATTCGTAGGTAATGTGAGTTGTGGCCATCCTATCGATGGATTTATTTCTTGGTCATTGCCTATTAAGGAAGTTTAATTAGTAATAGCTATACACTTAATTTAGAAAATTGTTAACCTTCCTATGAAGCTCTATTAGTTCTACTAAGAGCTAAACTTTTCTTATTAATGATAATAGTTTTAACAGGTTAACCATATTATAGATATAATATGATATGTATATGTGCATTTTATATGTTTTCATGTTTTCAAACAAATTAATTGAATGAGTTTTTTCTTTGCAATTAATAGAAATGTATTATTTCAATTTATGACCATTATTCACAAAGAGAATAAGTTAACTTGACCTAATTATGTAGACTGGAAGAAGAATCTAAACATAGTACTCACAACCGAGGAGTATAACTATGTTTTGGTAAAACCCTATCCAGAAATTGGAAAAAGTTCAACAGACTAAGACCGTGAGGCTAAAAGGGCATGGAATAAAGTTGATGAGATGACCAGAAGCTATATGTCAGCTTTCATGTCTAATATTCTTAACGAAGCACGAGAACATGACCATTGCAAATGACATTGATATATCACTGCACACCATGTTTTCGAATAAGAGTGGCTTGCAAGGCAGGAAGCTCTAAAGGCAATAATGAATGCTAGGATAGCTGAAGAAGCATTAGTTCGAGAGTATATGCTTAAGATGATTGCTCACTTCAAAGAAGCCGAGGTTCAAAGGGCAACAATATGTAACACCCCACTACATAGGCACAAACAGGGCCGGGGATGTTGCCCAATTCAAAGGACAATGGGTCTTTATAACTAGGTCACACAAATAAAAATAAAACAATACTTCAAAATTAAAAATTATTACAATCCAAAAATTCAAGACAAATCCGAAATAAAAATAGTTCATTCTCAACTCCCAAAGCATTACATAAAATAGATAACATAATATCTTCAAAGCAGGCAACAACTAGCTACTCATCCCCACAGTAGGATCGACCAGAAATCAAGGTAAAAAGGGTGATGAGATAAAAATCTCAGTAAGTCCGTGTGTACTTTGAGTATTCAGTGAAAGCAGTTCGTGAATGCAAAGTGTAAGAACTTCATAAGAAAAATACTGGCAAGCAATAAATAATGTTCAAAATCAAGAGTGGCATTTTAGCTTTTCCAACCATACATGTACAATACAATCAACCACTCAAAAGGGTGGTCATGGGTTACCACACATTGGGCCCCATAACCATACAACGGTCAGAATGCCACACTTTATGCAGACTGACAAAAAGGTAGGTGATCGGCCTACTGGGTAAGATACTCCTCCTTCTCTACACCCAAACAAAACTGGTTGTCCATTCCGACAACACACAGTCCACATGACTGAAAGCTGCTAGCTCGGACCGGCATGACTAAGTAGTACTGACGTTTCTCTAAGTTGAGTTCATCTTCTGGAGGTGGCCTTCTGCTAGAAGCCTCGCTCTTGCTCTTCAAAACTAGTACTACTAGCATACTCTTATTGAGTACTCAACGTAGTTCATTCCATTTGGGAGAAAACTGATAAAACATAGCTTTACTTGAAAATGGCAATCAAGGGTTTCCAAAGTCTTTGTCAAAATTAGTTTTAGAAACAGTTTAGTGTGTGAATAAAAATGCTTGTTGTTTTTCAAATAATTGGTTCGACTGAAACAAGAAAGGTAGCAGTCCCTAATTGCCATTATCAAATCAGTGTTCACAAACTTCGTGTTTAGCTTGCCATTACAACTTTCGCAACAAATAGGTTTTATGCAGGAGCTTACCTGATCTTTTGCTCGAGATGAAATAAAGATCTCCAAATGCTTACCTAACCTCGCTTGGGGTAAACACAAGCTATAATTAAACTCAAGCCAAAATTCACTTTTATAAGTAAACCTAGCTCGACTCACTACAATCATGACCTTAGTGTCCCAAGATTTAAGGCTAAACAATAAATAAAAGGGGTTTATAAATTAAACCTAGCTTGATAATAAAATAACTAGGGTTTGTGAATTAGATACTAATAAGTTGTGGGTTTAAATCTTGCTATAAATAAATTAGGGTTTATTTGATGAAGGGTCCTAGGCCATAGATGATATTATTTAAAATAATGATTTATAATAACTAATGGTTAGAAAATAATTGGTAGATAAAATTAATATTAAGTAGATTTTAATATGTCTTGATTAAAAGATAATAAATAAAGTTTAATAGTATTTATGAATATAAGACTTATAAAATTAATATTTTACCTATTATAATTATTTATATAAAAGGCTTTAGTTGATATTATTATTTTATAAAATATATATATATTTTATTTTTTTAATAAAAGTTATCATTTATTTGACTAAAATATCATTATTTTATATAATAGTCCAAATCCACATTTTCCTAGGGTTTTTGAAATCACTAGAAGAAATTATAGTATTAATCATTTCATTGATGAAATAAAATTGGCTAACTCAATTAGCTTAGGGACAAGAAGGTCATTATCGTAATTCCTATTGCTGACCATAATCATGAACATACACTCTACACTAATCAATGAAACATCCAAAACATGAAAAAAAAAAAAACATAGATCCGAATCTACCAACACATGATCCAAACTCTACTAACATAATCATATTCATGGCCTTAATAAGAATACATGAACATAAATCCCTATTCACCAAAGGTGACTTAATCTCTAACATGCTTGATCATCCATGCTACTCACGACATGAAGGCTTGCAACAAACCCTAAAAAAACGCCGTACATTCAACTAAGACAAGTCATCTCATGCATCAATCCCATCTCCAGCTTACAAACACATTCATTCTCATGCTTCAATCCCAACTCCATCACAAAACACATGATCAATCTCCAAATATATTCCAACTACATCCAAGAGACAAGAATCTAGAATTCAAAAAGGAGATTGATGAGGCTTACTTGAATGATGACTACCTTGAAGACGTTTCAAGAGAATCCTCTCACTAGGAAGGCTTGATCCGTCCAAGAAGAAGAATAAAAATGGCCATGGTTGGAGTAACCATTTGGTCAGAGAGAGAGAGAGAGAGAGAGAGAGAGAGAGAGAGAGAGAGAGAGAGAGAGAGAGAGAGAAATAGAAAGAGAAAAATAAAGTTTATTAGTATATATTCATTAAGGTCGAAGATGGAAGAAGATGGAGTTATTTGATCAGGCTTACCTTGAAGGTGTTCTTGAGTCGTCAAGAAAATTCTGGTTTTTTATTCGAAAGTGAAACTTTGATTTTAGCGTTTGATGTTAAAAATTGCAGAAATAGATTCAAGCGGATGAGTAGGTGTGATCTGGAGTTTTTGGAGAAGTTTGGAGAGGTTTTGAGTGGTCTTAGGCATGAGAATGGTGGTAGGTGTTCTTAGTGTTCTTAGAGGTTTGGAGAGAATAGAGAGAATGGGAGAAAGGCTAGCCGAAATTCTGCTTGGAAAGAGTGGACGAATGGTTTGACGGATTTTGGTAATTGGATTTTTAGGTTTGGGAGAAAAAGGAAAGCTAGTTGTTTGAAATTCAAAAGGAATGATTTAGGGAATAAATTATGGTAGTAAATATGGTAAGAAGATCTTGCTTGGTGGAGGTCTTTTAGGAGCTTCAATGGCCGACTGAATTGCTGGAATTTTTGTTAAGTTGAATGCTGTTCGAATGAGCTTTAGGGTGGCTGAAACATGGTGTGCAATGGTGAGGGAATTTTCTGGATGTTTGAGGCTTAATCCATGGAAGGTTAATGAAATAAATTGCTGGAATTTTGGACTCCAATTGTGGTCTTGATTGCAGTGATTGATGGAAGGATTTTAGGAGTTGCCATGGAGCTTTTTCGTGTAGGACAATGGTGAGGAAGATGAAGTTCAGTTCATGGCTGACCAAGGTGGGTTTTACAAAAAATGTGACAAGTTTCGGACAAGGGTGAAGAAGAAGCAAAATTGGAATTTTCTGGTTGGTTTTTTTTTTTTTTCTCAAGGCTTATTGGAAATTCTGTGCAGATTTTTCTGCCAATTTACAGAAGGTTTGAAGTGGTTTTGGAGGATCCTTTAAGGCTGGTTTCCATCCTTCTTTATGGAGGAAGAACAAGGTTGAATTGCTAGTTGTAAAGCTGGAAGAAATAGCTTGGTTTTTGGCTTACCAAGCTGCGAAAACTGTCCAGGAATTTTCCTGGTTTGCACTGCTTTTGTGCAATCCGATTTTGGCTGAAGTTTTCAGTTTTCAAGCTGAGTGAATTGGTTTTCTTTCTGGCAGTATTTGAGAGGGAAAGGAAAGATGGCTAAAGATTTTGACATTTGGACTGATCAAGATGCTGGAGAAATCTTGCAGATTTCTATATGAAGAAGATGAATACACATAGGTTGGAGTATGAAGGTTCAACCTTGGAGATTAATTCTCTTGGGAACCTTCCATAATTCCTCCCCATTTTCAGTCAACAAGATATCCTCACATAGACATTTTTGAAACCTCAATATCACAGAACTTTGCTGGAATTTTCTGAAAATAAAATTGGCTTAGATAAATTGAACAACCTAATTGATGAAGAATTAAGGAAAGCTAGAGATCAAGAAGGGCATGTATCTCTTAGAAATTTTTGTAGGGCACAAGAGTGGAATTAGGACATTCATTTCATATCTGCCCTAGGACAACACTCCTACTCTTCCCTAAAGCATGCACGGGCCGAAATATAGCCTACCTAACAAAAAATAAAATTTAATCATGCTAAAACTCAAACAATGGAATTTGAACTCAAGACCTCAAGGATTTATTCCAAAGCTTTAACCACTAAACCACAACAACTCTTGTTCTTATTTTCTCTCCCAAATATTTTTCCTATTTAATCCTCATGCTATTTCCCTATTTCCACCTCAAGCAAAATTACCATTTTGCCCTTCTTACTCAATAAACACAATTTAGCCAACTAAACCACAAATCACATATTCAAAGCACATAAAATCATATAAAAATATATTTATGTATACAAGAAAATATGATATGCATCCCGACCCCCTTACTCTAGGGTTGGTTTTAGTTGGGGTTTCATATCCTCTCCTCCTTAGGAGAATTTCATCCCGAAATTCAAGCATACCTCTATTTCAGATCGGGATACTTCCGCTTTACCCACTCTTCTGATTCTCATATGGCATCTCACGTGAGATGATGCTCCCACTGAACCTTTACCATCAGTATCTGCTTGTTTCGGAGATTCTTGATACTACGGTCCAATATTCACACGGGTTTCTCCACATAGCTCAGATTGGGTTGCAACACCAACAGCTTATTATTCAGAACATGACCGGGATCGGCATTTTACTTCTTTAGCTGTGACACATGAAATACATCATTAATTCCCGTCAACCCATCTGGCAAGTCCAATCGATATGCTACCGGTCCAATCCTTTCCTTTATCGGGAACGATCTCAAATACCACGGATTCATCTTTCCACCCTTTGGATGCTTCAAGATTCCTCTATTCGGCCTAGTCTCAGAAATACACTGTCTCCTACTTGAAACTCCAATTCTATTCGCCTATTGTTTGCATAGCTCTTTTATCGGCTCTGAGCTGCCTTCAACCTTTCCCTGATTAAGTTAACTTTGTCTAACATCTCCTGAACACAGACTTCTCCGGTTTTGCTTATGAGACCATCTTCTGACCAATTCCAATATAGCGGTACCTGACACTTATGTCCATACAGGGCCTCATACGGAGCCATCCCAATTGAAGCTTGATAACTATTATTATATGACAGTTCTACATACGGCACATATTCAATCCATTTATCCCCGAAATCCAGAACACAGGCTCTCAGCATATCTTCCAATATCTGTATAACTCTTTCTGATTGTCCATCGGTCTGTGGATCCGCCATCGTACTGAACTTTAGACTCGACCCCATTGATTCTTAAAACTTGCCCAAAAAATGAGACGTAAACCTTAGGTCTTGGTCAAACACAATACTTGAAGGTACTCCATGCAGACGGACTATTTCGCGCACATAAGTCTGAGCTAACTTCTCCATGGAATCTCGTACATTCACTGGTATGAAATGTGCTGATTTGGTCAGTCGATCCACTACTACTCATATGGCGTCCTTTTGGGTCCTTGACATAGGAAGTCCGGTGATAAAATCCATGGTTACCTCCTCCCACTTCTATTCACATACTGGGAATGGTTGTAACAGTCCCGCAAACTTCTTGTGCTCCACTTTGACCTTCTGATAGATGAGACATGTCAAGACATATTTAACCACATCCTACTTCATTCCGGGCCACCAATAGGCCCTTTTCAGATCTTGGTACATTTTAACTTCCCTCGGATGAATAGCGTACTTGCTCTTGTGCGCCTTTTCCAAAATTCTATTCTTTAATTGATGCTCTTTAGGTACACACAACCGATCCCTGAAATACAAAACTCCCGCTTCATCTTGCCAGAATTCACTGCCTTGCCGTTTAAGCTCCTTGTCCTTGAAAAGCTGAAATTCTGCGTTACTTCGCTGAGCTTCCACGATTTCCCGCCTTAGATCCGATACCAATTTTAGGTTGCTAACAACAATTCTCTTCTCTTGCACTTCTACTCTTCTATCTAACACATCTTGAACTACTTGAATCTCCTGCACTCTTAATCTGGCCTTACCGACTTTTTTGCTCAGTGCATCAGTAACAACGTTGGCCTTCCCAGGATGATAGTTGATTGGACAACAGTACTCTTCTAGGAATTCCATCCACCACCATTGTCTCAAATTCAAATCCTTCTAGGTGAAGATGTACTTTAGGCTCTTGTGGTCAGTGAACACTTCATACTCAGCTCTGTACAGGTAGTGTTGCCATTTCTTTAGAGCGAACACAATGGCTGCCAACTCCAGATCATATGTAGGGTAGTTGACTTCATGAGGTCTCAACTTCTGAGAAGCATAAGCGATCACTTTTCGGTCTTGCATCAATACTGCTCCTAATCCTTTTTTCGAGGCATCGGTATATAGCGCGTAAGGCTTATCTCTCTTTGGTAGACTCAACACTGGTGCTGTCATCAATCTTCACTTTAACTCTTGGAAACTCTTCTCACATTTTTCACCCCAAACAAATGGGACATCTTTCTTCAACAGTCGAGTCATAGGTGATGTGAGCGTTGAAAATCCTTTGATGAACCTCTTATACTAACCAGCCAATCCTAAGAAGCTTCAAATCTTGGTGATGTTCTCCGGTTACTTCCAGTCTGACACTGCTTCAACCTTTGCTGGGTCTACCTTGATTCTCTCCTTGGTCATCACATGGCCAAGAAATGCTACACTGTCCAGCCAGAACTCACACTTGCTAAACTTGGCGAAAAGCTTGTGCTCCCGCAGCTTCTCCAATACGAGCTTTGGATGCTCCGTATGCTCTTGTGGACTCTTGGAATAGATTAGAATGTCATCGATAAAGACCACCACGAACTTGTCCAAGTAGGGTCGGAACACTCGGTGCATCAAGTCCATGAATACTGCTAGAGCATTGGTCACCCCGAACGGCATTACCATGAACTCATAATGTCCATATCTGGTGTTGAAGGCCATCTTGGGGATATTCTCCTCTTTTATCCGCAGTTGATAGTACCCTTGCCTCAGGTCCAATTTGGAGTAGCAACTGGATCCTTATAACTGATCGAACAGCTCGTCAATTAGCGGTAGAGGATACTTGTTCTTGACCGTCAGGTTGTTCAAGCCCCGATAGTTAATACACAGTCTCAGAGTCCCATCCTTCTTCTTCACAAACAGCATAGGTGCTCCCCAGGGCGACGTGCTAGGTCTGATGTAGCCTTGCTTCACTAACTCTTCTAATTGTTCCTTCAGCTCTACCGGTGCCATCCGATACGGGGTCCATGATACTAGTTCTGCTCCTGAAACTAGGTCAATGGTGAATTCAACTTCTTGGCTAGGAGGTAAAGAAGTAATCTCCGCTGGGAACACATTAGGAAAATCTTCACTACCTCGGTGTCCTCCAGAGTGCACTGGTCCTTCGGCTTATTTATCACATAAGCTAGATATCCTTGACATCCTTGCTTTAGCAATTTCCGAGCCTTAGCCCCCACTATTAAATACTTCCAATTCCTTTACCCTTTTGCCATCGAATTCCAACACATCACAACCCGGTCTAATGAACTGGACTGATTTATTCTTACAGTCTACCCTAGCTCCATGCTTTGCTAACCAGTCCATTCCCAATATCAAATCATAATCCTGAATATCCAATAGTATCAAATCTCTCTCCAGACTTTCTCTCCCCACATGAATTTTACAGTTTCGTACATACCGATCTGCTTGCACCATCTTCCCCGAAGGTGTACTTACCAATAGGGTAAAAGGTAATTCTACTCCATCCCAACCCAAATGACATGCACAGATCTTGTTTAAATAGGACTAAGTAGAGCCAAGATCTATCAATGCATTAACAAAACGTTCTTGGATAGTAAACATACCTTCCACTATTGCTGCATCGGTCCCAACCTCTTCTCTGTTAAGAGCGAATACCTTATCTTTCACTTGAGGCTTCGGTACTCCACTCCCGGATGCTCCCATGGCATTACCTTTGTTGGGTCCCAGATTCTGAGCCGAATTTCCTTGCCCAACTCGGTGCAGTTTAGGGCAGGCATTCCGCAAGTGGTTCGGGTTGCCGCAGTGATAACATTTTTGCTCTCCTTCTTTGGACCAATAGTTCTTCTCTGTGTGGCCTCTTTTCCCACATTGTTGGAATAACGGAAGGTTCTGAGCAAGTCCGACTGGTGTGATCCGGGCTTGTTTTCCCTGGTTTTGCCACTGCTGGTTGGTGGGTCGTTTGTTGGTTTACTGCTTCGGGAAGTGTCCTTGCGGTTGCCTTGGTAGCTGAAAAGGCCTTGCCGCCATCCTGCTACGGTCCTCATTCTCAGTCCTAGTAGCTGCGTCTACGGCCCCCGAATAGGTCATTGGTGGAGAAGGTGCCAACGCCCTCCTCAATTCCTGCCTCAATCATTTGACAAATTGTCTTGTCCTATTTTGCTTGGTGTCCACTAGTCTCTTGCAGTACTTCAACAGCTGGGTGGACCGTGCTACGTACTGCGCCACTGTCATGCCTCCTTACTTTAAATTCTGAAACTCGTCCTCCCACTTTTCCACTATCCACTGAACATATACTATCAATATTTGCCTAAACCTAGGCTCTGATACCACTTGTAACACCCCACTACTTAGGCCCAAACAGGGTCGGGGATGTCGCCCCATCCAAAGGACAAAAGGTCTTTATAACTAGGTCACACAAACAAAAATAAAATAATACTTCAAAATTAAAAATTATTACAATCTAAAAATTCAAGACAAATCCGAAATAAAAATTGTTCACTCTCAGCTCCCAAAGCATTACATAAAATAGATAACAGAATATCTTCAAATCAGGCCACAACTAGCTACTCATCCCCACAGCAGGATCGACCTAAAATCATGGAAAAAAGGGTGATGAGATAAAAATCTTAGTAAGTCCGTGTGTGCTTTGAGTGTTCAGTGAAAGCAGTTCGTGAATTCAAAGTGTAAGAACTTCATAAGAAAAATACTGGCAAGCAATAAATAATGTTCAAAATTAAGAGTGGCGTTTTAGCTTTTCCAACCGTACATGTACAATAAAATCAACCACTCAAAAGGGTGGTCATGGGTTACCACACGTTAGGCCCCATAACCATACAACGGTCAGAATGCCACACTTTGTGCAGACTGACAAAAAGGTAGGTGATCGGCCTACTGGGTAAGATACTCCTCCTTCTCTACACCCAAACAAAACTAGTTGTCCATTCCGGCAACACACAGTCCACATGACTGAAAGCTGCTAGCTTGGACCGGCATGACTAAGTAGTACTGACGTTTTTCTAAGTTGAGTTCATCTTCTGGAGGTGGCCTCCTGCTAGAAGCCTCGCTCTTGCTCTTCAAAACTAGTACTACTAGCATACCCTTATTGAGTACTCAACGTAGTTCATCCCACTAGGGAGAAAACTGATAAAACATAGCTTTACTTGAAAATGGCAATCAAGGGTTTCCAAAGTCTTTGTCAAAATTAGTTTTAGAAACAGTTTAGTGTGTGAATAAAACTACTTGTTATTTTTCAAATAATTGATTGGACTGAAATAAGAAAGGAAGCAGACCCTAATTGCCATTACCAAATCAGTGTTCACAAACTTCGTGTTTAGCTTGCCATAACAACTTTTGCAACAAACAGGTTTTATGCAGGAGCTTACCTGATCCTTTGCTCGAGATAAAATAAAGATCTCCAAAAGCTTACCTAACCCCGCATGGGGTAAACACAAGCTATAAATAAACTCAAGCCAAAATTCACTTTTATAAATAAACCTAGCTCGACTCACTACAATCATGACCCTAGTGTCCCAAGCTTTAAGGCTAAACAATAAATAAAAGGGGTTTATAAATTAAATCTAGCTTGATAATAAAATAAGTAGGGTTTGTGAATTAGATACTAATAAGTTGTAGGTTTAAATCTTGTTATAAATAAATTAGGATTTATTTGATGAAGGGTCCTAGGCCATAGATGATATTATTTAAAATAATGATTTATAATAACTAATGGTTAGAAAATAATTGGTAAATAAAATTAATAATAAGTAGATTTTAATATGTCTTGACTAAAAGATAATAAATAAATCTTAATAGTATTTATGAATATAAGACTTATAAAATTAATATTTTACCTATTATAATTATTTATATAAAAGGCTTTAGTTGATATTATTATTTTATATAATATCTATATATATTATTTCTTTAATAAAAGTTATCATTTATTTGACTAAAATATCATTATTTTATATAATAATCCAAATCCACATTTTCCTAGGGTTTTCGAAATCACTAGAAGAAATTATAGTATTAATCATTTTATGGATGAAATAAAATTGGCTAACTCAATTAGCTTAGGGACAACAAGGTCATTATCGTAATTCCTATTGCTAACCATAATCATGAACATACACTCTACACCAATCAACGAAACATCCAAATCATGAAAAAAAAACATAGATCCGAATCTACCAACACATTATCCAAACTCCACTAACATAATCATATTCATGGCCTTTACAAGAATACATGAACATAAATCCCTATTCACCAAAGGTGACATAATCTCTAACATGCTTGATCATCCATGCTACTCACGACATGAAGGCATGCAACAAACCCTAAAAAAACGCCATACATTCAACCAAGACAAGTCATCTCATGCATCAATCCAATCTCCATCATACAAACACATTCATTCTCATGCTTCAATCCCAACTCCATCACAAAACACATGATCAATCTCCAAATATATTCCAACTACATCCAAGAGACAAGAATCTAGAATTTAAAGATGAAATTGAAGAGGCTTACTTGAATGATGACTACCTTGAAGACGTTTCAAGAGAATCCTCTCGCTAGGAAGGTTTGATGCGTCCAAGAGGAAGAAGAAAAATGGCCATGGTTGGAGTAACCATTTAGCTGTGTGTGTGTGTGTGTGAGAGAGAGAGAGAGAGATAGAGAGAGAGAGAGAGAGAGAAATAAAGTTTATTAGTATATATTCATTAAGGTCGAAGATGGAAGAAGATGGAGTTATTTGATCATGCTTACCTTGAAGGTGTTCTTGAGCCTTCAAGAAAATTCTTGTTTTTGATCAAAAAGTGAAACTTTGATTTCAGCGTTTGATGTTAAAAATTGTAGAAATAGATCCAAGAGGTTGAGTAGGTGCGATCTAGAGTTTTTGGAGAAGTTTGGTGAGGTTTTGAGTGGTCTTTGGCTTGAGAATGGTGGTAGGTGTTCTTGGTGTTTTTGGAGGTTTGGAGAGAATAGAGAGAATGGGAGAAAGGCTGGCTGAAATTATGCTTGGAAAGAATGGCCGAATGGTTTGGAGGATTTTGGTAATTGGATTTTCAGATTTGGGAGAAAAAAGAAAGCTGGTTGTTTGAAATTCAAAAGGAATGATTTAGGGAATAAATTATGATAGTAAATATGGTAAGAATATCTTGTTTTGTGGAGGTCTTTCGGGAGCTTCAATAGCTGACTGAATTGCTGGAATTTTTGCAGAGTTGAATGCTATTCGAATGAGCTTTAGGGTGGCTAAAACATGGTGTACAATGAGGGAATTTTTTGGATGTTTGAGGCTTAATTCATGGAAGGTTGATGAAATAAATTACTGGAATTTTGGACTCCAATTGAGGGCTTGATTGCAGTGATTGATGGAGGGATTTTAGGAGCAGCCTTGGAGCTTTTTCGTGTAGGACAATAGTGAGGAAGATGAAGTTCTGTTTATGGCTGACCAAAGTGGGTTTTATAGAAAATGTGATGAGTTTTGGACAGGGGTGAAGAAGAAACAAAATTGTAATTTTCTGGTTGGTTTTTCTTTCGCAAGGCTTGTTAGAAATTCTGTGCAGATTTTTCTGCCATGCTTCTGCCAATTTACAGAAGGTTTGAAGTGGTTTTGGAGGATCCTTTAAGGCTGGTTTCCAGCCTTCTTTATGGAGGAAGAACATGGTTGAATTTCTAGTTGAAAAGCTAGAAGAAACAGCTTAGTTTTTGGCTTACCAAGCTGCGAAAACTGTCCAGGAATTTTCCTGGTTTGCACAGCTTTTGTGCAATCCGGTTTTGGCTGATGTTTTCAGTTTTCAAGCTGAGTGAATTGGTTGTGTTTCTAGTAGTATTTGAGAGGGAAATATGGATGAAGATTTCGATAATTGGACTGATCAAGATGCTGGAAATATTTCTAGATCACTACATGAAAAAGATGCACACACATAGGTTGGAGTTTGAAGGTTCAACCATGGAGATTAATTCTCTAGGAAATCTTCCATAACTCCTCCCCATTTTCGGTCAACAAGATATCCTCACTTAGAAATTTTTGAAACCTTAATATCACAGAACTTTGCTGGAATTTTCTGGAAATAAAATTGGCTTGGATAAATTGAACAATCTAATTGATTGAGAATTAAGGAAAGCTTGAGATCAAGAAGGGCATGAATCCCTTAGAAATTTTTGTAGGATATAAGAGTGGAATTAGGACATTCCTTTCATGTCTTCCTTAGGACAACACTCCTACTCTTCCCTAAAGCATGCAAGGGCCGAAATATAGCCTACCTAACAAAAAATAAAATTTAATCATGCTAAAACTCAAACAATGGAATTTGAACTCAAGACCTTAAGGATTTATTCCAAAGCTCTAACCCCAAAACCACAATAACTCTTGTTCTTATTTTCTCTCCCAAATATTTTTCCTATTTAATCTTCAAGCTATCTCCCTATTTCCACCTCAAGTAAAATTACCATGTTTCCCTTCTTACTCAATAAGCACAATTTAGCCATCTAAACCACAAATCACATATCCAAAGCACATAAAATCATATAAAAATTTATTTATGCAAGCAAGAAAATATGATATGCGTCCCGACCCCCTTACTCTAGAGTTGGTTTTAGTTGGGGTTTCACACAATAGATATTGAGAACCAAATTGCTATGGTTCTTAAGACTTCACTAGATTCGTACTCTTAATTCAAGTTGAGTTATAACATGAATAAGTTAAGTATGAATTTGACAGAATTAATGAAGGAACTAAAGCTAATAGAAAAGATTATGAAGTCCATGTCAAATGTTTTGATTACTTATTCTGCTTTATCTCCTCGAACTAGGGTCCAGTCTAAGAAGTTTAAGAAGAAGAAGGGACAAAATAATGTAGGGGCCCAATCTAAAGAGTTTAAGCCAGGTCAATCTAAGCCCAATGCCAAGACTAAGAGAAAATACTTCAAATGTGGCAAGAAGGGATACTGGAAGAAATATTATCTAGAATTCTTGGTCAAGTCCTCCTCAAGTATTACTCTTTATTTATAGTTTATTTTAATGGTCAGATCATCATCTACTTGGATTGTTGATTATAGAGCCATAAACTATATTTATAACTCTTTGTAGGGAGTTCAATAAGATAAAGAGACTCAATAGATGAGAGCATGGACTTTGAGTGGGTAATGGAGCAAGAGTATGGACAAAAGTAGTGGAAGACTTGGAGCTTTTTTTTTTTTTTTGTAATAGAATTATAGTTTTAAAAGATATTTTATATATTTCTAGTTTTAAATAGAATTTGATTTTAGATTCATGATTGATTAATCAAGGTTATTTTATTTCTTTCCATTCTGGTATTTGAATTATTAGAGATGAAAATATTATTTATTTTTGAAAATGTATGGAATATCTTTTATGTTAATCCTATAGGTTTTCCAATAAACAATACACAAAACCAAAATTAATAATAATAAGAGAAAGTCTATATCAATAGACTCATATTTATGGCATTTAAAATTGTTACTTATAAATCCTAATAAGAGGTTAATCCAAGATAAGCCTTTAGAGACTCATTGAAATTGGAAGAAAGGACTCAGTGGGAATCTTGTCTGATAGGTAAAATGACTAAAAGGTCCATTACACAAAAGCCAGAAAGAGCCAAGGAAATACTTGAGTTAGTTCACACTGATATTTGTGGTTCTATGTCTTCACCAAGTAGAGGAAGGTATGAATACTTCATCAATTTCATAGATAATCACAAATATTTTTGTTATATTTACTGATAAGGTGTAATTTTGATTCCTTTGATAATTTTAAGGAGTTTAAGACTAAAGTGGAGCTTCAAATAGTAAACTAACTATGAAGTTAAGAGCAGATCGTGGAAGAGAGTAACTCCTTGGTCAATTCAAGGGTTATTTGGCACATCTGGGTATAGAATCTCAGTTAACTACACTTGTTGCTTGTAACACCTCTAATTTCTTTAAGTAAATTGCGAAACCCCAGTCAAAACCAACCTTAGAGTAAGGGGGTTGGGGTGCATATCATATTTCATTGCATGTTTAAATATATTTTTATATGATTTTATGTGCATTGAATTTGTGTTTTATAGTCTAGAGGGATTGATTATGACTATTGAGTGAGAAAGGCAAAATGGTAATTTTTGCTTGAGGTCGAAAAAGGGAGATAGCTTGAGTATTGAATAGGAAAATATTTTTAGAGGGAAAATAAGAGCAAGAGTTGTTGTGGTTTAGTGGTTAGAGCCTTAGAATTAATTCTTGAGGTCTTGGATTTAAATTCCATCATAAGAGTTTTAGCTTGGTTAAATTTTATTTTTGCTTGGGAAGTAATATTTTTGGCCTTATGAGCTTGGAGTAGGGTAGAAATGTTGTCCTAAGAGAGACATGATAGGAGTATCCTCAACCAACTCTTTTGCCTACGCAAAATTCATAAGGGGAATCCATTTCCTCTTGATTCTTAATTTTTTCCCATTTCTCAATTCATTAGCTTGTTCAAATTGTTCAAGCCAATTTTATTCTAGAAAAATTCCAGCAATGTTCTGTGGCATTGTAGGTTGAAAATGTCTTAGTAAGAGACATCTTATGGACCGAAACCATGGAAGAGGGGGAAAGGATTTCAAGTGAATTAAATTCCTTAGTGAACTTTCTAAAAGCTTTACTCTAGCTAAGTTCATCTTCCTTCATGCATGGAACTGAAATTTTTCCCAGCTTTGTGTGCCTTCAAGATGTCAAAATTCTTAGCCATTATTCCCTCCCAAATGCTGCCAGAAAATGGCCTTTTTGATCAGCTTAGAACTTGGATTTTTCTGGCCATTTTCGGACTGTACAAAAGCTGTGCAAAACCAGAAAAATTCCTGGGCAAATTCACAGTTTAGGAGGTCCAAAACCAAGCTGTTTTCTTCCAATTTTTATTTAGCATCTTAGCCACGTTTTTCCTCCATGAAGAAGGCTAGAAACCAGCCTTGAAAATCCCTAAAATTCCCCTTCAAACTCCCTACAAATCGACTGAAAAAGGGCAGCCAAAAACTGCCCAGAAATTTTCCAACCTTGGTTCCTAATTCATCCCTAGTCGAAACTCCATCCTTCTTCTGCACAAATCACCCTTAAACCTTCAATAACTGAACTCCATTATCCTCCTTAAGCTTCTGCACAAAAATCCAGTCATGGCTGCCTAAAATATTTCCAAAAAAAAAATTCTGCAAGCATGATCTGATTTGGATACCAAAATTCCAGCCACCATGATTTAACAACTTTCCATAAAATATACCTCAAACAACCAGACCTTCCCTTCACCATTACACTCAGTATTTTTGGCCACCTTTAGCCCCCATCAACCAGCATTCATCTAGCTAAAACACTGCCAGCAATTCGGCCATGGCAGACTTCCAAAAGCTCTCCCACGATCAAAGGTATTCCTGAATATTTAGTTTCCAAATTTGCTTCCCAAAAATATTCTTCAAGGATTTCAACAACTAGCCTTTCCTTTTCCCTTCCAAACCAGAAAATCAGCTACTAAAACCCTTCAAGCAGTCGGCCAACCCTAATCTTTACAGAATTTCGGTAGCTCCAATCCCAAAAGCTCTCTACTCTTCAACATCAAGAACACACAACACACCAAGAACACCTACTCCTTCCTTTCACCCAATACTCTCCCAAATCACTTCAAAATCCTTCTAAAATTTCCAAATTGAACCTACTCACTGCCATGAGTCCATCAATACCATTCTTAACATCAAACTCCAAAATCCAACTTGCTATTTTGGGTAAAAAAACTAGAAATTTTATGAAGGCTCAATAACACCTTCAAGGTAGGTTTGTTCTAACAACTTCATCTTCTCCAATCTTGATCTCTAATGAATATAAATGCGAATCAACATGCTAATGGTCTCTCTCTCTCTCTCTCATGGCTGAATCTCTCTCCTCTTGGCTGGATGGCTTCTTCTCCAATGGCCATGCTTTCTCCACCTTCCTTGGACGGATTTAGGCATCTAGGGGTTGTCAACCATTCGAACCTCCTTCAAGATATTCAGCAAGCAAGTAAGCCTTTTTAACCCTTCTTTTAAATTCTAGATTCATGTCTCTAGGATGATGTTGATAGATAATGGATTGTGGATAAGGTTTGAGTATATATTGTTGAGGTTGAAGCATGAATGTATGTATGAATATGAAGGAGATGAGATTTATGCATGGATGGATTATCTTGGTTGATTGTATGATGATTTGAGGTTTAATGCATGTCTCCATGTCATAGGTAGTATTTGTGATGAAATATGCTAGAGATTATGTCACTTTTGGTGAATATGATTTATATTCATGTTGGATTATTGAAGCCATGATCATATTTATGCTAGTAGGGGTTAGATCATGTCTTGATAAATTTAGATCTATACTTATATGCATGATTTGGATGATTTGATGAATTGAAGGATTGTATATGTTCATGATTGTGGTTAGCCATAAAAGTATGATCATGATCTAGTTGTGCCTAAATTAATTTTTAATTCATGAATAAAATATTTCATAATATGATTTTGCTGGTAATTTCGAAAAACCCTAGGAGGGGTAAATTTGGATTATTATATATAATAAGGATATTTTAGTCAAATAAATAATAGCTTTTGCTAGAAAAATAGAATATATATATATATATTATATAAAATAATGAAATCAACTAAAGCCTTTTATGAAAATAATCATAATTAGTAAAATATTTATTACTAAAAATTTAATTATTATCTTTTAATCAAACCCATTAAAAATTTATTTATTATTTTTCAAGCAAGTCCCATTAAATCATTATTTTACCTAATACCACCTAGGACTCTTCATCAAATAAACTCTAAATTTTTCTTAGCAAGATTTAAACCATCAACTTATTTGTACTTGTTTTTCAAAACATTAATTATTTTAAATATCAAATTAGGCTTAGTTTATAAACCTATTGATTTATTTATAGTTTGGCCTTAAAGCTTGGGACGCTAGGATCATGGTGGTAATGAGTTGAATTGTTTTAAATTGAGAAAATGGATTTTGGCTTGAGTTTGATTGTGGTTTGTATTTGCCTATGCGGGGTTAGGTCAGCTGTTGGAGACCTTATATTGTGAGCAAGAATCAAGTAAGCTCCTACATAAAACCTGATTGATGAAACATGTTTATTATGGCAAGCTAAATGTAGAGTGCATGGACACTCAATTTTGCAAAGACTTCTTACCTATTTTAGACAAACAATTTATTTGAAAATTAATAAGTAGATTTACTCAATCTCAAAACTCTTTCCAAAACTAATTTTGATAAAGACTTTGGGAACCCTTAATTGCCATTTTCATGTGGAACAGTGTTTTGTTCATTTTATCCCAAGTGGGAAATGTCGTTGAGTACTCAATAAGGGTGGACTACTAGGGCTAGTCTTTGAGGGGTTAGGATAAGTCTCTCACTAGGTGGTTACCTCTGAGGGGTGAGTCCTTCCCGGATAAGATGTCAGTCCAGTAGGTCGTGCTGGTCCGAGCTAGCAGTGTTCTTCTCAGTCAAGTGACTGTGTTTTGCCAGAATAGACACCTGGTTGTTGTTTGGGTATAAAGAAGGAGGAGTATCTTGCCCAGTAGGCCGATCACCTACTTTTGTCAGTCTGCACAAAGTGTGGCATTCTGACTGGCGGTTTGCACAAAGTGTGGCATGCTAACCATGCGGTTATGGGGCCCAAACGTGTGATAACCCGTGATCATTTCTTTTGAGTGGTTGATTTTATTGATTATTTATAGTTGAAAAAGCCAAAACACCACTCTTGTTTTTTACTAATGATTATTGCTTGCCAGTGATCTCTTATAAAGAATTTTATACTTTGTATTCACGAACTGTTTTCTCCCGACACTTAAGCACACATGGACTTACTGAGATGTCTATCTTACCACCATTTTTACCATGATTTCAGGTCGATCCTACTGTGGGGATGAGTAGCTAGAAATTTCCTACTTTGGAAGATTTTTTGATAATTTATTTTGTGTAATGTTTTGAGGAGATAAGAGTGGATAAATTTTATTATAGATTTGTTGTTGGTATTCTTGGATTTATTTTTGGGATATAATAAATTTTAAGTTCAATTACCATTTTATTTCTGCTATTTTAATTGTGTGACCTAGTTATAAAGACTCATTGTCCTTTGGACGGGGCTACATCCTTGGCCCTGGCGGGCCTAGGTAGCGGGGTGTTACATAAATTATCTTATAAAACATGGATATCACCCCCATCTGATCTCTCAGACAAGGGGTCTTTATAACTAAGTTAGTTAAAACAAAAGAAACTAAGCCTCATTATACTCCAAAAGAGATTACATAAAAAGTTGCTCAAACCAAACATGAAACTCCCAAAAATAAGGTTAATAGACAAGCTGTCCAAAGTCTATATACATAACTCTAAACACCCAATGATGCCATACTAGGTATGCGATCCTCACATGCACAAGTCCCTACCACTCAAAGTTGAAAAGGGAAACAATAAAAACGTGTGAGTGGAAATACTTAGTGAGTCTTGTGGGTGCTTGTGAATTTTATGTAAAGATGTACACAAACTATTTTATTTGGAAATACTCAAAAACTAGGTTTATTCAAACATTGGTGTAGTGATGTTAAAATCTTACTTCTTAATTTCAGAAAATGCAGGCTTTTCTCTCAATAGAAGGACAACTTACATGCAAAGTCTAAGAAAGACTTCACTATTAGTAGTACAGGCTATTGTGTGGTTCCTACACTCACCCGTATTCTACCAGAGTGGTAAGAGCTATTATGCTTGCTACCCAAAATTTTTGAATATTTTACTTACTACGTTAAGCCCAAGAGTCCTAATCCTGACGTCAATCACTATCGAGGCAGCAAAAGGTCGAACACACTGAGTGTCCCCACCCAACAGACTATGAACAACACATATGTCATAATAAACAAATGTTAGGGAAAAAAAAAGGCTATGTCCTATTGCCCCATTTGGAGTATGATGAATTCCAGAACTGATCAGTTTACTTAGATTCATCTTTCCCTAAAATGAGCTAGTACAAAGAGAAAGAGTCTCTATTGAGTACTCAACATCTTCTCTATCATATTTGTTCAATTCTAAACTCAAATTTGATGAAATATTCATTTTTGGGGCTAGTATGTAGCTTTAGAATCCTTTTTCATGATTTTGAAGTTCACGAGTTGATATAAGCTAAAACATAAGTCATAGAGTGGAAGAAGTGTTTTGAAAGTGGATGGTATTCTTGTGAAGAGAAAATAATGGTAAAATTGCCATTATCGTCTTGAGAAAAGAATACAGAGGTAAAATAGTCAACATTATCTTGAGAAGAGAGTACAGGGGTAAAATATTTAATATTATCTTGAACGGAGAAAACAAGGACAAAATAGTTAATATCGTCTTGAGAAAAGAATATAGGGGTAAAATAGTTAATATTATCTTGAAAAGAGAAAACAAGGGTAAAATAGTTAATATCACCTTGAGAAGAGAATACAAGGGTAAACTAGTCAAGATCGTCCAAAAGGTGCAAAGATAAAATAGTTTGCTTGTACGTGCTACCGCAGTTTCAAGAATGTCGTTTTGCAAATAAGGTGCTCATAAAACGACATTCATACCATACTTCAGAATGCACTAAAGAACTGAACATTAAACCTACGAGCAAAATTGTGTTTTTATAATAAATAGGACCACCTCGTACAGGAACATAAATTGCTCAAACGATGTAGCTACTACGGGTCTCGATCACCTTCAGTGAAAATGCAACAGCATGCATAGCACTTCACGACATGTAAGTTAAATAAATAGAGAACAAAGGAAATAAAACTCTATTTCTGCACTACGACTAATTAGGCCATCGATCAGTCCCTATTTTGGTCAGATTAAATAAGTTGCAATTAGTAACCAAAAACCTACTTTAAACTTTTCGTATTATTCCCAGCTAGTCGTGTATAAAGAGTTTGGTAAGGTTTCAACCGATCCTCGAGACAAGGGTGCAAAACAACACACAATATCACTTGCATGAAACTAGAATTCCATCTTTAGTAGTGTTTAGTATTTTTATCACAACTTTCTAATCACAACTCTAAATCCAGTAAAATTTGCCCCAAACTTCTCTTATAACAATTAGTTTGTTCAATCCCAAAATATTCAGCTATTTTGTATAGTTTATTGCCTAAACAGAATAGCTCAACAAAAGACTAGAATAGAATTCCCTAATCAGGATGCTATATTGCCCAAGCTATACCTTTCACTTCTTCTACACAATATACACCATTTAACACATCCTAATTCTTACTTAATCATTATATAAGTGTGATTAAGATTCCTTTTCAGCCTAAGTCCTCTAACCAAACCAAAACAGAGCACCCAACATAGAGTGCCAAACTAGCATTTTAACTCATGAGGCAACAAAAGCATAATTGAACTATTGAATTCATTTGTATCCCAAATTCCAGAAATCTAACTCCCCTACCTTCCTAACACATTAAGACATGCTTAGGGACATTTAGATTAATTTATAGCCCTACACACATATCAAATATTAACCTACAAGTGTGAAACAAAAACTGCTCACATAGAGTCCCATTATCACATAACAATATAGCTAATTTAATTTCCATTTTCTTTCTCAATTGACCACAATCATTTATATGCATTCTCCATCCTTTCTCCCACAGAAAAATACACCCTATGAAATCAGAAAGGAGCCAAAATCAACCCTGAAACACAGCAAAATAACAACCACAAACCAACAACAAATTTTTTCTCACATTTATGTTATCACATTTCAAGCTTTCAACTTCAATTTCATACCACAAAATACATACTTCACAGCCCTTATTTCTCGTCTTTTCATCACACAAGAACACTGTAACACCCCACCTTTTTCACTTCTGATTGGCTACTATTTGTAATAGGTAGAGAATTTGTACTGATGTCTAGAACAAAAGTTGATCGGTGTAATGAGACGAATATTTTGGTGGAATAATATTTTGTCGGGACCCATATGTAATTATTGAATTTGTTCTACCCGTACCCTAAATTTTTGGAAAGCTATTATCATTAACAAAATAAGAATTTATGGGTACTTTGAAAAGAGAAATTGATTAGTGCAATGAAACGCACGTTTTGGTGCGAATTATGCTACCCGGGGTATTAGGGGCATTTTCGTCATTTTGACCGTGCCTGTGACTTTGACAGAAAATTTGACCAAGTAGAGAGGGAATTGAAGAATTTAAGTGTTACCAATGGATTCAGTGGAATTTTTGGGGTTGAATAGTGAAATAAAATATTTTTCCGTTACGGACCCAATTTTGGTCATTTCTAAAAAAAAAAAATAGAAAATTGCGATTAAAAATGGACGTGTGGCATTGTGTGAATGGTGGATGAAACAAGTGTTAAAATACCATTGGGGGAGTAAAATATTTGTGGGATTATTAAATTGCAAAAGCTTATTGAATAAGCTTAAGAATTATCCATTTAAATTAAATCCAAAAATAGGAATTTAGCTTTAAAATGGATAGCCCACAATGTAATTAATGTTGGTTGACCATTGAACACAAGAATGGTGGTGAGGGGCTGGGAGAAAACGGCCAAGGGCTTAAATGAAGAAAGAAGGAAGAAATAAGGAAGAAAAGGACAGGAAAAATCAAGAAAAAAATGGAAAAAAGAGAAAGAAAATAGTGTTCTTGGAGAAGTAGGAGATTCTTGGAGCAAATTCAAACTAAAGCACCTTATATACAAGGTAAAGTCCTATACTTAAAGAATTAAAGTTGTAGATTTCATTACGGTGATCGTTTTGATATGAATTTTAACATGAAAACGTGAGATTTTTTATGATTAAAATGATTATTGTGTGCTATGTGAGACTTTGTGTGTGCAAGTGTGTGTACCGATTGGATAAAGGATTCACAGGCTATGTTTTGTATGGTGAATAACAGTATTTGAATGGTGATTTAAAGATGTTTTCATGGCAATTTCATTGGTGGATCATGGCTGCAAAAGAATCATGTGAAATAGGAAGGAAAGCTAGACTAATTGTTAAAGGAAAATGAATAGTTATTGTTGTTGTTTGAGAATGTTAAATTTGGTATTGGAAAATATGGTTTACTAAGCTAAATATGTCTGAAAATCAGAGGCATGAAGGCTGTTTTAGTAACATTTGAGGAGGATTTTGCCAAGTACCGTGCCTCAGAAACCATAATTCTAGAAAAGAGCTCATACAGAATTAAAGTTTAGAGTCTTATGGTCATTTTGGTCTATCATGGAGCCAAAACAGAGTTGTGGATTGAAAGTTATGTCCAAAACGAAATCATGTGTCAAAATAGTAAAATTTTAGAATTTTGCTTAGAACATGGACGAATTTAGGAATGATTAATTGTGTGATTTGGATGAAATAATTAGGGAAATATGAAGTGAATCCCTTTTTTATGAAGGGAGAAAGGATATGGAAAAAGGAAAATGAAAGAATCGAAGAAATGATGGAAAAACAAGGTGAACAAAAGTTGAACGTTTACCTTAACCATCGGCCTTGTCGGCTAACCATTGGCCCCCGTCAGCTAAATGTCAGTTGGACGTCATCAACCCACCGGGCACGTCGGCCACATGTCAGCTATTTTTCGGCCAAACACGCCCACCAAAAAACGATGTTTGGTGTAGGTTTAATGACAAACGGCCAACGGAACGTCAAAAACGGTAGAAACGAAGGTTAAACGACCATGAACAGAAATAGTTGCTTAGGACATGAGGTGAGTCCCTTTGATTTCCAAAACCCTTCTAAAAGCTAGTGTGCTTTGTTGTTCCATGAAATGCTATGTTTTATACCGTTTTGGAAATCCCTGAATATGCTTTAGGTTTATCTGAGCAAGAATTATTTTATGCCATTTTTGGCTCGATTAAACATCATAATTGGCTTGGAAACTTTACTGGATGATTAAAGCATGAATTTTGTGAATTTAGTCATTTTTTGGATTAAAAACTTAGGATTTTTGAGAAATGATAAATCTTGGAATCGGGTATTCATAAATTGACTAGAATGCCCTTATTGGAACATTTATAGAAATATGTTTAGAAACTTTGAATTTAATCCTCTTTGGGATTAGAATTCTGGATTTCTTGAAATAGATTCCTTCTAGAATCGTGTATTTGAAAAATAATCCAAATGTCCTTTTTGGAATGTTTTATGAAAACCTTTGGAACTCGGATATTCGGTAGACAACCGAAATATCCTTATTGAAACTCTTGTGAATATTTTTCAAATCGAGTAAGGGTAAAATGACCCGAATACCTTCAGAAAGTCTTTTGGAAATCGGGTATGGGTAAAATGACCTAAATACCCTTGAAATAACTTTTGTGAATGAGTACGGGAAGAATGACCTAGATACTCTTGGAAACATATTTTGATGTGTGAACAGAACTCTTTATCTTGCTTGAACATAATTTTGGAAAATGATCTCTCGTAATGAGATTGACTTTTGGAAAACGACCTTTTGATCCCTGAAATTATTTTATTGGCCTCATGTGCCATGGAATGAATTGATTAGCTCTGTGGAGTCTATGTGAATGATGATCTGACTTGCGAGTCAATGGGATCAAATTCTGAAAAATGTTGTTTTGCCCCAAAACTGTTTTGATTTAAAATTTTGCAGGATCAGATAACCCTCTGGCCTGATCAGTTAGACGGGGTTGGTATTGTTAACGTTGAGTATTCAGCAAGCACTTTGATCTTTGTACTAGCTCAAGTAACCTAGCAAGTTCTGGGGATTGTCTTACTCCAAATTCGGTGATAGGATATAGAGATGAGTCGTCCTGGCTAGCCGTTTAGTACCTGGCAATTGCCTCGTCTACAAGTGCTTCTTATTTTGAGCCATTAACTTGATGCCGGGCGGAGACACTCAGTGCGTTTGACTCCTCTTGCCACCTCGATGGTGATTGATGTCAGGATTGGGACCCCTAGCTTATGGTGGCAAATGTGTGTTGCGGTACACTAGGTATTCTGCGGTATACCTGAGCAGAAGTACGCTACGATGTACTTATTTCGGTGATGTATGGTTGAGTATTAGAGGATGTGGTCCCAATACAATGATACATGGCGCCGAAGGCAAGGACTGATGGACTTGTATCTGGATATAGGCCAAACTTCTGTAGGAGAAGTGCTGATGATTTGAAAACTGGGGTAATGATTTGAAATTGAAATACAGTTTTCCAAAAATGATTGAGTTCTGAATAACCTCTTCGTCAAAGAGTTTTGGAATCATTTCTAATAAACAAATGATATGTTATTTCACAAAAAGCTTTGTGTGTTCTACCTCTTTGATAAAGTACTAGCACACACGGGACTCACTGGGTGATTTTTCACTCACACGTATTATGAAACCCCAGTCAAGACCAACCTTAGAGTAAGGGGGTTGGGGATGCATAACATGCTTTATTTCATGTTTAAATATGCTTTCATATGATTTTTATATGCTTTGGATGTGAGTTTATTGTTTTGGAGTTGTGTGGGTGAATGTTGTGTGAGAAGGGCAAAATGGTAATTTTTACCGGAGGTGAAAATAGGGAGATAGCTTGTGGATTGAATAGAAAATAATTTTTCTAGTGAAAGTATCAACAAGAGTTGTTGTGGTTTAGTGATTAGAGCTTTGGAATAAATTATTGAGGTCTAAGGTTCAAAGTCCATCATAGAAGCTTTAGCTTGAGTAAATTTTATTTTACTTGGGAAAGGATGGTTTCGGCCTTAAGGGCCTAGATTAATATGGTGATGATGTTCTAGGAGAGACATGATAGAAGTAATCTCATTCCACTCCTTTTACTCTTCTCGAAATTCTTATAGGGAAAATCATCCTTCCTTGATCTTTAATTTTCCTCAATTCTCAACTCATTAGTTTGATCAAGATGTTCTAGCCTTTTTCTTTCTCAAAAATCCAGTAGAGTGCTGAGGTCTTTTAGGATCAAAATGTCTTGGCAAAAGACTTCTTTTGGTTTGGAAAATATGGTAGATTCGTGGGAAAATTCAAGAGGAAAATCCCTCTTGAAAGCTTGCTGAAATTTTTCCTCTATCTTAGTTCATCTATCTTCATGGAATGAGCTAAAATTTTCCAGCTTGTTGTACCTTCAAAAGGTCAAAAATTCTAGCTTACATTCCCTCCCAAATGCTACCAGAAAAATGGTCCTTAGGATTAGTTTGAAACCTGAAAGCTTCTGTCCAAATTCGGACTGCTCAAGCTGGAGCAAAACAGGAAAAATTCCTGTACGAAAATCAACTTTGAGAGCTCCAAACCAAGCTGTTTTCTCCCAGATTTTGTGCAGCACCTTAGCCATGTTTTTCCTCCATAAAGAAGGCTAGAAACCAGCCTTGGATACCCCTGAAATCCCCTTCAAAACTCGCTGCAAAATGGCTTTGAACAGCAGACGAAAATCTGCCAGAAAAATCACTGTGCAGTGAAAATTCTAGGCAGATTTTCGTCCAGCTTGTTTCCTATCTCTCTTCCAGCCAAAACACCAACCTTAACCTGTCAAAACCTTCCTTAAACCTCCATCAACAGAGCTCCATTAATCCCCTTGAACTTCTGCACGAAATTCCAGTAATGGCTGTCCGAAAATCCCTCAACCAAATCCCTTCAATTTAGCTTGAATACTTTCCAAAATTTCAGCCATCTTGTTTAACAACTTTCCATAAAATTTTGCTCAATTGATCAAACATCTTCTCCACCATTGTGCACCTTGGTTTCGGCCATCACAAGCCTCCTTTAACCAGCCTTAATTCTCCAGAAGAGCTGCACAATCCAGTCGGCCATAGGAGACTTCAAGCTGTCCAAACAAATCAAGATATTCTTAGGATATCTACTTTCCAAATTCACTTCCCAAAAATATTCTTAAAGGATTGTAACAACTAACCTTTCCTTTTCCCTTCCAAATCAGAGAATCAACTCCCTAAACCCTACTAGAATTCGGCCAGGCCTATTCCCACAGAAAAATCGGCAGCTGCACAAACCATCTCTCTCTCTCTCGATTTTTTTTTCTTCAAGCATCAAGAACACACACACACACTATACCAAGAACACCCACTTCTTCTCTACACCTAATACCCCTCCAAACCACCTCAAACCCTCACAAAAATCCCCAGATTTAGTCTACTCATTGCTATGAATCCATCAACTCTATTACTAACATCAAACTCCTCCAAACATCTTGCTACTTCGGATCAAAGCAGAAAATTCTGAACAAGAACATCTTCAAGGTAAATTCACTCCATCAACATCATCCTCTTCAAACTTGATCTCTAATGAAAACCTATATGAATGATCACACTAATGACTTCCTCTTCGTCTCTCTCTCTCTCTCTCATGGACCGAAATTCCCCCTCTTGGCCGAATGGTCTCTTTCTCCATGACCATGCTTTCGCCACCTTTCTTGAACAAGATTAGCCATATAGGAGTTGAGATCTTCTCCAAACTACTTCAAGTCATTCATCAACCAAGTAAGTACCTTCAATCCTCAGTTTAAACTTTAGAATCATGTCTCTAGGTTGATGTTGTGAGAAGATGAATGGCGATGGGTTTGTGTATGTGTTGTTGTCGAGATTGAAGCGTGAGTATATGTATGATTGTGAAGGAGATGGGATATATGCATGGAAGGATCATATTGGTGGATTGAATAATGAGTTGAGGTTTGATGCATGTCATAGGTAGTATTTGTGATGAAGCATGCTAGAGATTATGTCACCATTGGTGAATATGATTTGTATGCATGATTAGATGTTGAAGCCATGATCATGTTTATGCTAGTAGAGGTTAAAGAATGTCTTAATAAATTTAGATCTATGCCTATGTGCAAGATTTGGATGATTTGATGAATTGAAGGATTGAGTATGTTATTGATTATGGTGGACCATGGAATCTTGATCATGATCTAGTTGTCCCTAAGCAAATTTTATTTCATGAATAAAATATTTACTAATAATTTTTGCTAGAGAATTTCGAAAACCCTAGGAAGGGTAGATTTGGAATTATAATATATGTAAAGGATATTTTAGTCAAATAAATAATAACTTTTCTAGAAAATAAAATAAATAAATATTATTTTGATATAAACAAATTAATTAAAGCCTTTATGGAAAAGATTTATACTTAATAAAATATTTACTAAATCAAAACTCTTAAGGATTTACTTATTATTTTCCAAGAAAGACTTATTTTAGCTATCAATTATTTTCTAACAACTAAGCTATCATTAAATCACTATTTTACCTAGTACCACCTATGACTCCTGATCAAATAAACTCTAAATTTTCTTTAACAAGATTTAAACTTTCAACTTATTAGAATTTATTTCCTAATCCATTAATTATTTTAAATAACAAATTAAACTTAGCTTATAAACCTATTCAATTATTGTTTTGCCTTAAAGCTTGGGACACTAGGATCATGGTAGTAGTGAATTGAGTTGATTTAAAATTGAGGAAGTGGATTGTGGCTTGAATCTGATTAAGATTTGTATTTGCCCATGTGAGGTTAGGTCAGCTGTTCGAGACCTTGTTGTTGTGAGCAAGAATCAGGTAAGCTCCTGCAGAAAACCTGATTGATGTGAAATGATTTCCTTATGGCAAGCCAAATGTGGAGTGCAAGGACACTCGGTTATTTGAAAGCAATTGAGGGTTGAATTCATCATTAATTCCAACACTTAAATTATTTAAAAGCCTTTGAGCAGATTTTTCCAAACTTGAAACTCTTTCTAAAACTAATTTCTCCCAAAGCTTTGGAAACCATCAAATTGTTATTTTCATGAAGAACAATGCTTTGTTCATTTTATCCCAAGTGGAGAATGTCGTTGAGTACTTAATAAGGGTGGACTAATAGGACTAGTCTTTGAAGGGTTAGGGTAAGTCTCTCAGCAGGTGGCCACCTCTGAGGGGTGAGTCCTTCTTGGATAAGATGCCAGTTCCAGTGAGTCGTGCCGGTCCGAGCTAGCAGTTTATTTTGTTTCAGTCAAGTGACTGTGTTTTTGCCAGAATGGACACCCGGCGGTTGTTTGGGTATGGAGAAGGAAGAGTATCTTGCCCAGTAGGTCGATCACCTACTTTTGTCAGTCTGCACAAAGTGATAGGCATTCTGACCGGTTATGGGGCCCAACGTGTGGTAACCCATATCCCTTTCTTTTGAGTGGTTGATTTCATTACTTATGTATGGCTAGAAGAGCCAAAACGCCACTCTTGCTTTTTACTAATGTTTATTACTTGCCAATGTTTCTCTTATAAAGATTTCATACTTTGCATCCATGAACTGTTTCCACTAAACACCCAAAGCACACACGGACTTACTGAGATTTCTGTCTCACCACATTTTATCATGATTTCAGGTTGATTCTATTGTGGGCGAGTAGCTACCTTGGAAGAGAATGTGTTTTTTTGATTTTACATATTGCTTTGGGGAGACGAGAGTAGATGATTTTAATTATGGTTTTTGTCTTGGAATTTCATGGATGTACTTGTGAAGTACTTTGGGTTTTAATAAATTCTCTTTTTTTTATTTGAGTATTATTTATTTCAGCAATTTTATTTGTGACCTAGTTATAAAGACCCCTTGTCCTTTAGATGGGGCGACATCCCGGCCCTGACGGGCCTAGGTTTTCCGGGGTGTTACGCGTATCTTTTATCTTACCTTTTTGTAGGATTCGGAGTTGAGCAAACCTACGGATAGAGGTTGATACTATAGTGATAGCAGAATAGGTCCGGACGTTTCCCTTTCGGACAATGTACCTTATTACTGTTGTTGAATTGAAATCTTCATGTATGAGATTCTTTGCGATATAAGTACACGTGACCATCAGTATGGGTTATTATATAGATTTGGACCTTACATACTCTATTGGTTTTTCGTTATAAAGACCCCTTGTCCTGGCAACTGGACGAGGAGATACCCGGTGTTGATATGCTTCCACTGTTGCCTTTAGTAGGGGTGTTACAAACACATAAATTGAACTAAAAATCACACCAAAATACTCCTCAAAACAACTAAAATATAGTCCATACAAACAACACTTCAAATAGAATTTTTTTTCTTCTCAATCACACTTCGTTTTTTCAATTTTTCCCAATAAAATTTATATCAAATTGAAGCTGTAAATGTACTGAACACATTTCATTCTAAGATTAGGGAATTTTACCTTCAGAATGGACAAAAGATTGTAGCTTCAATGCATTGAACAAGGCTATTTCGGCAGTCTCCAATTCTCTTGGTAGAAGCAAAAAATTCTGGTCACGAAAATTGTTTTGTTCTTCAAATAGCAATTCTAATTGCTATATATCAACTACCACTTAGTGGATACAAGTTCCTAGGTAATTTAGTGGGTTTTTAGGTAGTACTTGAAGCTTTGTAGGTGGTACACTAAGCTGAAGTTTAACTATATATATAAGCACATATATACACCTAATATATATAAGCCTACTAGATATATGCTATATAAACAAATTTAATCCATTAATATAAACTATATAAAATTTATCTAACCTCACATAATCCTTAATATAAATGCCCTTAATCACATTTAAATTTATTAAACTTAATTTAAAACTACTTTTCAAGCAATCTCTCTAAATGTGCTTAATTCTCGCTAACCACGATCATAATTTATTTTTGCGATAAAAAGTCATTTTTAGTAAAAATAAACTATACCCTATATCGGAGTGTTTCGTAAGCCTCACTGCATTCTTAAACTCTTTTCCTAGTATTTATCCTCTCTAGGTGTGGTATTACAATCTTCCCTCCTTTAAAAAAATTTCGCCCTCGAAATTAAAATGTACCTTTAAACAATTCTGGATGTAGTTGTTGCATCTATACTTCTAATTACCAAGTAGCATCTTGTATTGGATGATAAGTCCACAATACTTTACAAAGGGAATCTTCTTCTGACACAACTCCTTTTCTGTGCGATCTAGGAAACGAATAGGTTTTTCCACAAAGTTCAGATATGGAGTTAATTGTATGGTATCATCATTCAACACATATGTAGAATCAGCTACATATCGATGGAGTTGAAATACATAAAACACATTACTGATATCTTGGAGTTCTATTGGCAACTTTAATAGGTATGCTACTTTCCCGATTCTCTCGACAATAGGGAAGGGTCCGAGATATCTGGGTGCTAATTTCTTTCTTCGAGAATACTTGCCATAGATACATCGAGAAGTCATCTTAAGAAAAACTTGTTCTCCTTCTGCAAATTCCAAATCTCTTCTCCAACAATCAACGTAACTCTTCTGTCTACTCTGTGCAGTCCCTAATTTCTCAATAATTTGCTCCACCATTTGACGTGCTTTCTCAAGATCCAAAGGCCCATGTTGTTCCTAATGATGACCTATTCTTCCCTGTTACAAAGGTGACTGATATTTCCCTCAACATAAAGCTTCAAAAGGTGCCATCCCAATGGTTTTTTCATAACTATTGTTATAAGCAAATTCAGCATATGCCAAACTATCAATCTATTTGTTGCTAAAGTCCAAGCACACGTGTGAAGCTTGTCTTCCAAAGTACGAATCACTCACTCGGTTTTACCATCGGTCTAAGGTTGAGAAGCTATGCTAAACTTTAATGTCATTCCACACAATTTATGCATTTTCGTGCAAAATATTGTGCAAACCATCGATCTCAATTAGAGATGATACTAGATGGAACTCTATGCAATATGACCACTTTTTCTATGTAGATATTACTCAACTTTTCTAGGTGTTAGCTCTAAAGGCGTTCTCATGTGTTTTGACTTATGATAAACATTGATGAAGACTAACTTGTGTGTTCTACATGCTATAGGATATGTTTGACCTCAAGTCTTCCAAGGCGTGCAAATTAGATTGATAGGTAACTCTTGAGCTATAGAATTCAAGAATAGGTGATCAAGTAGAAGATCAAACTTAAGAGATTGCAAACCAAGAATTCATTATGGAAGAACCTTAGACTAGGAATCTTTGTCAACGTATTTTCTGTGTAAATTCCTATGCCTTATTTACCTTATGATTTAGTTTAATTCTACCTTGAAGCACTAAAATAAAAAGATTTCAAAGTTTTAAATCCTTAGAATTTCAGATTAAGTAATTTGGGTGACCCTGCATCCAAAAGCTTCGTCCAAAATCTTGTGAATAGTATCAAATCTATTTTACTTGAAAAAGTGTCATTTTGAACTTACTTTTTGGATGCACTATCGTCCAAAACTTGAGCCCAAAACTATGGCAAATCTGATAGCGAAAATTATCTATTTTCTAGCTATTGGAACTGTACTTTATACCTTTATAAAAGGTTTCAAAACTCGATTTGAAAGTAGATTTTTGTCCTATCCTTCTAACACTCTTGCTCTATAGAACACAAAATTCTTCTTTTTTATAGTGCTTCAAAGTGAAATCAAATTGTGTAAAAAAAGTAAAGTTTGTTTGACCCTATTTGTCTTGTATATCTGTTCAAAAGAATGAGCCATTTTCATTTCTTCAATCATCTTTGTGTATCAGGGTTATGGTGTAAAACCCATTTGGGGTGAACCTTGATTTGTTGGTTGATTGAAAGGTTTTGGTAAAACTAAGTATGGTGATCCTCTCTTATATTTGGTGTAGATTGATTTCGTTGTGTTGGGTGAATGAAATCTGGTTGAAAATCCTGAAGTGTGAGCTTAAGGTAGTGGATGTAGATCTTGGTAGATCGAATTGTTGGGTATCTCAGGCTCGTATGATATATGGCACAGCGGAAAATAAAATAAGATACCATCCCAGGACTCGCCTATGTGTAAAAAAACAAGATATAAAGATAATAAAGGTAGAAGCTTTTTACCTTTGTTTGATTGTCCGGAGAACAAAATTTCTTCTTCAAGTTGAGGCGCGATCCAGCAATCCTCTTGATCCATCTTCACGAGAGTGGAACGTCTAACCACTATAATCACAGTATGTGATTATCTCTAATAGTAATCCACATAGAGGAATACTCAAGCACCAAAATTTCCTATGCTAGCAAAAAAAGATGGCGGCTAGGGTTGATTTGCAAGAACAATCGAGAGAGAGAGAGAGAGAGAGAGAGAGAGAGAGAGAGAGAGAGAGAGAGAGAGAGAGAGAGAGAGAGAATATCGTGGCTGTTGTTTTCGTGTCTTGATTCCCTTCTAGGGTTTCATGTGACTCATAATATATGTCACATGAAAATTCCTTCCAAAATTGAGAATTCTAATCCTATTAGAATTCCCTAATTGTAATTGGAAATATCAAGTTCTCACAATTACAACTTGGACCACAAATTATAACTAATTATAATTTGTCCACAACAACTTTTCTTTCTCTCAATTAACCCCACTATGTTATCAAATAACATCTTGAGTAAATAATCTTCTATAGTGGGTGACCTATTAGGTTTCCCAGTCAATTGGTAGTGAACATGAATTAATCCAAACGTCTTTGAAATTAATAATCTATAATTAATTAGAATTAATCCTATTAATTCTAATCAGGATTGGTTTATTAATTCATCAATTAATAAACCCATATTCCCAAATCATGAGCGGTATCTAGCAACACATCATGACCACCCAAGAGTTCAGGAAGTCAAGTGGCTTGACATGAACCCTTCAATAACAAATTTTAGTGCAATTAACTCCTTTCACCATACAATATCTCATTCAATTTAGAGTACGAAATTAGTACTAACTCCCTCCAGAATTAATTCTGGCTTGCATACAATAGTACTTATACTAGGAACCCACTACTCTAGATATGTATCAATTGGAACTGTCTCCAATACACAATCACCTTGGCTAAGGACTTCTCGAGTAGTAATTCCTACAAATAGCTGTGAGATATTCTCCCCTACTATTAGGAGTGGTGAATCATTTATTGACCATTTCAAATACTTTTGTTTACCTCACAATGTACCTAATATCAATCCCATATGCAGCCCCTAATCAAGCTCTGGAGATTGGAATCAAAGTACAATGCACAGCAAACAAAGTACCTTGGAGATCTCAAGTCTAAGGATACTTGCACGTTTCCTATCTTACGATTATATCACTGGCACACAATAGTTATTCATATGATTATCTCAAAGCTAGGTCATCCAATGAACTTGTTCAATTAACAATCATCTATGTGTTAACTTTGAGTATCTCTATACTCACGGATATAAGAACCACCGCCTGATCAAATCAGAAAGTCTAACACATGCTAGTCTTAACGCATTAATGATGTCCTGTCTTATTAATACTATGTCTAGGGACTATTTAAATACTAACACTATACAATGTAGTAGGAATCTCTATCATGATTTCCTTCACACAGTATTGTACTAGGGACTTTATCGAACAGTTATATTACTTAAAAGTAAACAAAAGAAACTGTAAGATAAATAATGCCTTTTATTAAATAAAATGTGTCATATACAATGTACAAATGATTGCCTCTAGGGTGCAACACTAACACGAACCACTATAAATCTTGAGTTATCTCCTTTGCATTCAATTTCCATAAGTTACAAATCTTCCTTGCACAAAATTCCTTTAAGTCTCTTAAAAGAAATCTTTATGGTTCTCACCAACTTATTTTTACTCCAGTATTAATTACATCGCGTGCCTTGTTTTATTCAGAGTGTAGTTAACTCTTCAGCCATTTCGAAAACCTCTTATTGTAGCAAGCCTTTTCTATTTGAGATTTGAAGTTTTTTTTAACAATAAAATTTTCAAATAGCATTTTTAAATTTGCTAAAAACCTTATTCATCCTCCTTTAAGGTTTTTCATTTGGTATCAGAGCTTTGGTCTACTCTAGTTTCGGTCTAACAACTCTGTAGAAAAGATCCCTATGGCAAAGTCATCTAGTCTTCCATATGTTAAATGATCCTCAACAAATCGACCTCCCTTTTTTAATGGAACCAATTATACATTCTGGAAAAATAGAATGAAGATTTATGTTTGTTCAATCAACTTTGAGTTGTGGAATTTTATTTAGAATGGTCCATTGGTTCCGTTAAAATTTATTAATGGCAGAAAAGTGCCAAAACAGAGTGACGAATTTAATGCTGAAGACAATGCCAAAATGGCATTGAATTTTCAAGCTATGGATATTTTGTATTGTGACCTTGATACCACAAAATATAATTGTGTTAGTGGCTATAACTCATCCCACGATAAGTGGAGATTACTTGAAGTTACTCATGAAGGGATAAATCAAGTAAAGGAATCTAAGTTGGGATTGTTAATTCATGATTATGAATTGTTCACGATGAAGCCAAATGAAAGTATAACTGATATGTTTACCAGATTTATAAATATTGCTAATAGACTTAAAGCCTATGGGAAAGTCTATTCCGTTAGTGAATAAAACTAAACAATTCTAGATGCGCTGCTTAAGAGCTGGCAACCGAAAGCTCTAGTTGTGGAAGAATCTAAGGATCTGAAATCCTTACCAACTGAAGAGCTGATTGGCTCTCTCCTAATGCATGAAATGAAAATTAAGAAGTTTCAAGAATCTCATGATCATGATAAATCAAAAATAGAAATAGCACTGAAAACTACAAATGAGGAAGCTGAAAGCAGTCAATCAGATAGTGGTGATGAAACAAAAGTAGACATTGAAGAACTATCCATGATTGTAAAGAAATTCAAAAGAATGTTCAACAAAAAAAACTTTAAAAGAGGAAAGAAGTTCGTCAAAAGAAAGGGACATACCTGATCATTTAAGCCTCAATGCTTTGAATGCAAGAGCATGTAATATTTCATTGTGGACTGCCCAATTGCTAAAGAAAAAGAAGGCAGAATGCTTAAAAAGAAGAAAAAGGACATGAAAGTAAAGAAGGGCAAGGGACTAATGGAAACTTGGGACCAAATGAGTCTGAATCCAAGGAAGATGAAGACTCTAAAAATGAAACTACCAACATATGCTTCATGGCAATGGAAAATGAGGTAAATCCCCCTACCACTAGTTCTATATCTAATTTACACAATTTTGATCATGAAAGCATGATGATTCTAATGAGTTGCTAGTTGATATGTTTCATGAACTGAAAAAGCTGTCTAGAAGAAATAAAGAAATGAAGATGAAAATCGATTGCTTGCTAGATGAGAATGCAAAGCTGTTAAATGAGAACAAAGTCTCTCTTGAGTCACATATGTGTGCAAATATTGAAAAGGATGTTATCATTAATTCCTTGCATCATGTATCTCTAGAAAATAAATGCTTATGTGATAAAATTCTTTCTCTTGAGATTATGGTTAGCAACTTTGATGCTATGAAAAATAGAGTTGATGATCTCACTACTTGCATTGAAAAGTTTACAAATAGCAAAAACAATTTGAAAAAATTACTTGGTGCACAATATATGGTTGGAAACTAAAATGGACTAGGCTATAGGCATGAGATCAAAGCCAAGAATCTCAAATTTCACTTTGTAAAAGCTGCTTCATCATATAAGATGCACAAATATTGCATATATTGTGAAAAATCTGGACACAAAGCATCTAGATGTTTTATTAAGAACAAAGTTGAATTCGGTGCAAAAACAATTTAGAAATTTAGAGGAACCATCACTAACCTCCGTAGACCCAAGAAAATATGGGTACCAAAAATCACTCTCCCTTCTCATGTATAGGTGCATTTATTGGAGGAAACGAGCTTCACAAAATGCTTCTTGGTTAGCAGATGTTCAAGACACATGACCGAAAATGCAGCTCTATTAGAAGATGTGCAAACAACAAATGATGGATTTGTTATCTTTGGAGACAAAAAGAAAGTGAAAATTCTTAGCATAGGTAACATTAGTAAAGGATCTTCAACCATTATCAAACAAGTGTTATTAATTGCTGAGCTGAAATATAACTTACTTAGCATTAATCAATTATGTGACAATGGTTGCAAAGTTATTTTTGAGAAAGATTCTTGCTCTATTATGGATGGCTCAAATAATAAAACAATCTTTGTTGCTAACCGTATTAGATATATTTATGTATTCTATCTTAATGATCTTATAGCTCATAACATTAGATGTCTTTTCGTGCATGACAATGATAAATATCTTTAGCATAGAAGATTAGGCTGTGTATCATTCGATTTGCTAAATAAATTATTCTCAAAAAAGCTTGTTAGGGGACTGCCCAAAATAAAGTTTGATAAAAGAAAAGTTTGTGAAGCATGCCAATTTGGAAAACAAATCAAAACTTCTTTTAAACCTAAGAAAATGATTTCTATCACAAAACCTCTTAAATTAATTCATATGGTTTTGTTCGGTCCAATGAGGACCACTAGCCTTGGTGGTAAGACGTATGCTTATGTTTTAGTAGATGATTTTTTAAGATTTACTTAGACTTTGTTTCTTGGACAAAAGTATGAAGCATTTTCTAAATTCTCAAAATTATTTAAGTGTATCCAAAACTCTATTCGATGCAGATTAATTTCTATTAGGAGTGACAATAGTAGAAAATTTTGCAACTGTGAGTTTACACACTTTTTTTATGAAAATTGAGTCTTTCACAACTTTTCAACTGCTAATAGAATGGTGTTGTTGAGGGGAGAAATTGAACTTTACAAGAAATGGCTAAGTCCATAATTTGTGAAAACTCTCTTCCAAAATACTTTTAGGCTGAAACTGTAAATATAGCTTGATATTTTATAAACTGAGTGATGTTGAGACATTTTCTAAGAAAAACACCTTTTGAGCTTAGGTTTGACAAAACTCCATTAATTTCTTATTTCAAAGTATTTGACTGCAAATGTTTTGTTCTTAATACCCGAGACAACCTTAGAAAATTTGATAGCAAATCCAATGAGGCTATATTCCTTGGATACTCTTCCAATAAAAAGGCATATAGAGTGTACAATAAGAGAACTCTGTGTGTGGAAGAAGACGTACATGTTGTCTTTGATGAATCTAACATTTATAGTTCAAGAAAAGATGATGATGATGTAGGAAGTTCAAAAGAAAAAGGAATAAAACAACACAAAGCACCATCGCTAGACACTCATGGCAAAGAAGAGGAATTTTAAGAGCAACAAGCTAAACAAAGTAAGCAAGAAACTGAAGAACTCATGGATCAAGGATTGCCAAGAGATTGGAAGTACAAAATCGGTAATCCAAAAGAAGAAATCATTGGTGATCCTAGCTATGGAATTAAAACTAGACAGTACTTTATAGACAATTTGATCTACTCTCTAGTGTGGAACCTTACTATATTAATGTGGCCGTGCATGATAAGTTTTGGATAATAGCTATGCAACAAGAGCTGAACCAATTTGAGAGAGATAAAGTATGGAAACTTATCCCTAAATTACTTGATCATCCAGTTATTGGTACCGAGTGAGTTTTTAGGAAAAAAACTTGATGAAAATGGAGTGCTCATTAGAAATAAAGCTAGACTTGTTGCCCAGGGATACAATCAAGAAAAGGGCATTAATTATAATAAAACATTTGCTCCCGTTACTAGATTAGAGTCTATAAGAAAGCTTCTTGCCTTTGCATCTTTCAAAAATTTCATAATTTATCAAATGGATATTAAAAGTGCATTTTTAAAGGGTTTCATTGAGGAGGAAGTATATGTAGAACAACCTCCGAGCTTTATTCATGAGCATTTTTCAAATCATGTTTTCAAACTCTCAAAGACTCTTTATGATTTAAAACAAGCCCCACAAGCTTGATATGAAAGGCTTAGTGGATTCTTGCACTCAAAAAGATTGTCAAGAGGATTGATTGATACCACACTATTTATTAAGACAAAATTTCTGATGATCTTCTTATTGTTTAAATATATGTTGATGATATTATTTTTAGTGCTATTAATGACTCCTTGTACAAGATGTTTGCTAAGACAATGAAACAAGAATTTAAAATGAGCATGGTGGGAGAACTCAACTTCTTTCTCAGGCTGCAAATCAAATAAACCAAGGATGGAATATTCCTAAATCAAGCTAAGTATGCTAAGAAACTGCGCAAAAGTTTTAGTAGGAATGAAGCTAAAGAAATCTGCAGGCCTATGAGCACTAAAACTTGACAAGGATGAAAAGGGTAAAAAGGTAGCTGAATCTGAATATAGAGGTATGATTGGAAGTTTACTCTATTTTACTGCTAGCCGACCATATATCATGTTTTCAATCTGTCTTTGGGCCCGATTTTAATCATGTCCAAAAGAATCACACTTATGTGCTGTGAAACACATTCTTAGATATTTGGTTGGAACATATTATTATAGCTTATGGTATCCTCGTACTAACACATTTGATCTTATAGGATATACCGATGCAGACTATACAGCCTGTAAAGTTGAACGAAAAAGCACTAGCGGCCACTGCTAATTTCTTAGACATTCTCTAGTATCATGGCATAGCAAAAAGCAAGCCTGTGTATCCTTATCCACAACTAAGGTTGAATACATTGCAACTGGGAGTTGTTGTGCACAAATTTTGTGGATGAAAAATACATTGCTTGATTTTGGTCTCAATTTTAATTGCGTACCTATATTATGTGATAATACAAGTGCTATCAATCCAACTAAGAATCCTGTTTAATATTTTAGGACCTAGCATATAGAAGCTAAACATCACTTTATTAGGGATCATATACTCAAAGAAGATATGTGTTGAATATATTTCAACTGATGAACAACTTATGGATATTTTTACAAAACCTCTTACTGAAGAAAGGTTCAATAATTTGAGAAGAGGCTTAGGAATTACAAAGATCATGTGACTGACACAATTGCCAAAGAATTGTTGTTTTCATTTGCAGATCCACTTAAGATACAACTTTTGGACTTTGATTCTGGATGCAGCATTTTGGAGAATAAGTCCAAAATTCACTTCCAAAACTCTCTCTTGAAGGAGTTACTTCTTGCATGGACATTTCAGATCTAGTCTGGATCCAAAATAGAATAACCTCTGATGCTTTGTATATCCCTCAAGAATAACTGCTTCCAGAATTTTCTTTTTGAATTTCAAAAATATTAGTGCTTTTCTCAAGACACTTTTTCAAATCTCTGATGAAAAGGTTTTTTCCAATGTACTTGAGTGTACTTACTATCACAACTTCCTAGAAACTCACAAAAGGTTTTCTCTCTCCCCTCTCTCCCAAATTCTAAAACCAACTATACTTTATCTTTTCTCCTTCAAAATCTTCTGAGGTTCTCTCTTAACAATAAAAAATCTAAGCCTTCATCCTCTGACTAAAATGGCAAAAACACCAATATCAACCAGACCGAAGTAAAAAAAAAGTCAGAAAATATCTCCGATGATGAAGAAGAAATCAACAGCAACAAAAAAAAAAAAAAAAGAAAAGGAAAAAAGGTCTCTCCAGAACTCTTGGCTTCTTAGAATGACTCATTTAAATCATCTCCAGAACAAGAAAGTTCTGAGACCTAAGTACCTCGCTTTTTAGATTCCAAAAATGAATCTGATTTTAATGAATGGGTTTCAAAAAAAATGAATGGTAATTGTTGGCTATCGTGCAAATCCAATATCATTTTTGAAATTTTTAAATGTATTAAATATGTTTGAGTCTCTTAGTTGGGGAGCTCTGTCATCTATAGATGAGAAACTATTTACCTTACTCGTTTAGGAATTTTATGCTAACCTTAAAAAAGGCTGACTAGAGGAAATTGGAGGAGGGTTCATAGTTTGATGGTACACCTCTAGAGTTGGGGGTAAAAACCTTGAGTTTGATCACCGTTTGTTAAACAGAATGTATGAGGTTAGAGATGACGGAATTCAGTATTTTGAACTGAACAAGTTTCTAAAAGGAACTAATATGTTCGATTTGAGGAAGTTTGAAAGTATGTTTACTGGAGGGAAGAGTTTTAAGAACTCTAGTGATAGAAACACAAAGTGGCTGAATGGAAAGTGTAGGATCCTGCACCACATGGTTTCAACCATGGTGGTTCCAAGCTTCGGATACAAAACTTCCATTAACATAATATAAATGGTGATTATGCTGGCACTTATTGAAAGTAGGTAAATAAGTTTTGGGTATCTTTCTTCCATGTTGATGATGCAAACCAGGAACACCTCTAGCAAAACCTTGCCTTATGGAAATTTATTGACAAAGGTGTTCAAGCATTTTGGTGTTGATCTAAACTCTGTCACCCCTATGCCCTAAAAAATGAATGTGTACAGCTTTGAATCATTTGAACGAATGGGATATGTGAGATTGAAAGATGAGTGGAAGCTACTTCGAGATGCAGCTGGTGATGAAAATGAAAAATTGTTAAAAGTAAAATTTGAAAGAAAGAGCGCCCCTTCTGTCGGAGCAAAGAGAAAATTTGAGGTAGAACCTTACGAAGAATCCTCTACCAAAGGGAAACAGCGGACTCGGGATAATGACATTAGTGAAAACATTCTGGACGCAATAAATTTGCCAACTGTCAAAGTGGATAGCCTTAGTTTAGAGATTCAAACTCTTGGGAATGAGCTAACTGCAGTGGAAGAAAAGGCTAAAAAGGATGAACCAATGTCTGCTGGATCAGCACCATCCCCAGCGAAGGTAACTAAAAAACAACCTGTCCCTAAAGCCGAAAAAATAGCTATAAAAGAGCAACAAGCTGATGAAATGACAGTCCCTAAGCAAGGCAAATAAAAATCCCTACATTAGGAAGATGTAGCAATTCCTGCCCCTACTAAACTCCCTGGCTCATTTGGACAGAGACAAAACATGTGGTAGTCAAGTGGAAATCTAGTAGGTTTGCTGGACAACATTCTAGAAAGGGTGTTGGGTTCAAAATCGAGACTGTTCACATTTCCTGACTGATCGGATCAGGAGATTTCCTTCCAACGTCTCTCTGCCAGAAACGTCTTACTGCTTTTCATTGAATAATGTTTATTTATGCCCCAGTATTTGAACAATTTCCTTTCCGTCTTTTAACTACTATCTCTGCTTAGTTTATGAGTACTTTATCTATACTATCTTTTTTGCTTCATATATTTACTGATTACTCTCCTTATTCTACATGCTGATTGATGATAAAAGGGGGAGAAAAATGATAGCTGGGATTGTGATTGTGAATGATGCTTGGGATTGTGATTGTGAATGATAGCTGGAATTGCTGTGATTATGGCACTAAGTATGGGCACTTGTGCACTTGAAAAAATGGCAGTTTGAGCACTATACTGTGCTATTGTGATCTCTGTGGTTGTGACATGTAGGCTATGCTATTAATTCTGCACTGCACTACTGATTGATTGTTGCTATTGTTGAGTATTCTGATTTTTATTCTGCACTGAACTAATGTTGGATGAACTGATGATTGTGTAGTATTGTGCTATGAATTGGAAATAGTTATTATGTTTTGCACTGTAATAGATTTATATGCAGATTCTAAATATTTTGTATGATCCTGTGAAACTTTCTTTGGAATTCATGTTGAGAATCGGGTTTAATAAAACTAGCATCCTGTGAAATTTTTTTTTTTTTTTTTTTTGTTTATAATGAACATGATTTGGGATCTGTGAATGATTATGATCATAGTATGTTGCTATCCAAAAAGATTTAAAGTGACTCATTGAAAACCAGTTTGATATCTTATTTTCAATCAAAGGCAATTTTTTTTTTATGTATAAAGGTATCATTGAGATTGGGGTTGTTGATCAATCTATTTTTGAAAGCTATTATGATATGCTTTGTGATTAAAAATATCAAATGGTAAGGATAGTTATTCATATATATTTCATTTCATAAAGCTTTCCCTGAAGTCTAAAATTTATTGAGAAAACTAGGCTGGATCGAAAATTCTAACAACTCGTTGTTTCAAGCACATATACAGGGGGAGTTGTGGACACACATTTTCTTTTGATCCAAAAGTTCAGTCTAAAAATGAGTTTTAACAAGGAGATAGTTTCTGTCTAACTTCACCCTATTTTGGACACATGTTTTGGACATCCAAAAGTTCCATAGTTTCACTCCATCCAGTTTTGGATGCACTTTTTGGCCATCTAAAGTTTGAATCCAATTTTCTCTAAAATTGCACTTCTTGATCTCATATTTTACACATGTTCATATATGCATATATTAAGGGGGAGCACTTCATCATATGATTTATTTACTATACCTCATTGTGTACATATTCATATAATATTTATTGCAGTTATTCTTTTAAGGAATAGTCGTGTGATGGAAGGAAAGAATGAGGACATGGAGGTAGGTTGGGTCATAGGCTCATTGAGCCATTTTTATGAGTATATGCTTTAATTTATTATCTTAATCTCATAAGCACTCTTTGAATTCTATAAATAGAAATTTCACTTCAATGAAATATATTCTTATTTCTCTTGATCTAACATGTCCATACTGTACATATCATTCTTCTTTATATCACAATCTCATCAAGTTTGTCATCACTCAAAAAGGGGGAGATTGTTAGCCCTAAGGGCGTTCTTATGTGTTTTGACTTATGACAAATATTGATGAGAACTAACTTGTGTGATCTACATGCTATAGGACATGTTTGACCTCAGGTCTTCCAAGGCATGCAAATTAGATTGCTAAGCAACTCTTAAGCTATAGAATCTGAGAATTGGTGATCAAGTAAAAAATCAAGCTTAAGAGATTTCATACAAAGAATTCATTATGGAAGAACCTCAGACTATGAATCTTTGTTAAGGTATTTTCTGTGTAAATTCCTATGTCTTATTTACCTTATGATTTAGTTTAATTATATCTTGAAGCACTAAAACAAAAAGATTTCAAAGTTTTAAATCTTTAGAATTTTGGATTGAGTAATTTGGGTGACATTACATCCAAAAAGCTTCATCTAAAATCCTGTGAATAGTATCAAATCGATTTTGCCTGAAAAGTACCATTTTGGACTTACCTTTTGGATGCACTATCGTCCAAAACTCTAGCAAATCTGACAGCGAAAACTAGCCATTAGAACTCTACTTTGTGCCTCTATAAAAGGTTTCAAAACTCGATTTGAAGGAATATGTTTGTCCTATCCTTCTAAGAAACACTCTTGCTCTGTAGAATACAAAAATCTCCTTTTTCATAGTGCTTGAAAATGAAATCAAATTGTGTCGAAAAAGGTAAAGTTTGTATGAGCTTATTTATCTTGTACATCTGCTTAAAAAAGTGAGCCATTCTTATTTCTTCAATCATCTTTGTGTATCAAGGTTGTGGTGTAATACCCATTTGGGGTGAACCTTGATTTGTTGGTTGATTGAGAGGTTTTGGTAAAACTAAGTGTGGTGATCCTCTCTTGTATTTGATGTAGATTGATACCATTATATTGGGTGAATGAAATCTGGTTGAAAATTCTTAAATGTGAGCTTAAGGTAGTGGATGTAGATCTTGGTAGATCAAACCACTATAAATCTTGAATTATCTTTCTCTGCATTCAATTTTTGTTAGCTACAAATCTTCGTTGAGCAAAATTCCTTTAAGTCTCTCAAAAGAAATCTTTTCGTTAGCTACAAATTTTCACTCCAGCATTAATTACATCATGTGCCTTGGTTTATTCAGAGTGTTGTTAACTCTTCGGTCATTTTGCAAACATCTTGTTGTAGCAAGTCTTTTCTATCTGAGATTTGAAGTTTTTTTTTTTTTTTTTCACAACAGATTTTTCAAAGAGCATTTTAAATTTGCCAAACACCTTATTCACCCCCCCCCCCCTAAGTTTTTCACTAGGGAATCTCGTTCATTAATGGGAATGAAATATGCAGATTTTGTCAATCGATCAACTACAACCTAATTATATCTCTTTGTCCAAAAGTTATGTGTAACCCAGTAAAAATGTCTATGGTAATCTCATCCCATTGCTACTATGGGGTTGGCAATGGTTGTAAGACTTCATCTGGTCGTAGATGCTCAGGTTTTACTCTTTGGCATATAACGCACCGAGCTACAAATAAGGAAATGTCCTTTTTCATTCTGATCTGCCAATAATATTATTTCAGATCATGATACATTTTTCGATGTGCTTCCAGCAAAATATCTCTTGTTAAGCCATCTTGACTAGGTACACAATGTTGCCCTTGATATAGTAATATTCTCTGGTCATCCATATAAAAGTCACCGTCAGGTCTCTTGGTACACTTTACATTGATTTTCTGCAGTTCCTCATCCTTTCCTTGAGTTTCTTTCACTCTTTGCACTAGTATGGATTGTATGGAAATATTACTTAATATTAATCCACCCTTCAATAGCAAAAGTTTCCAATTTTGGAATTTGGATTAATTGGAGTGCTATTATCTTCATCTTCTGACTTAATGCATCTGCAATGACATTGGCTTTTCCCGGATGATATTTAATAGGGTAATGGAACTCTTCTACAAATTCCATCCACTTTCTTGGTGCATATTCAGATCTTTCTGGGTGAGATGTATTTCAAACTTTTGTGGTTTGTGAAAACTTCAAAAGTAGCTCCATATAAGTAGTGTCTCCATTTTTCAATAGAAAGATAGTTGCTGCCAACTTTAGACTATGTGTGGGATAATTCTCCTCATAGTTCTTTAATTTCGAGGAGATTTATGCAATTAGCCTTCTGTTTTGCATTGATACTCCACCAAGTCCTTCACTTCAATGCATCCATGAATAATTCGTAAAGCTTGTCCTTTACTGACAGAGTAAGTACTGGAGCAGTACATAACTCTTGTTTCATATTCTGGAGCTTTTCTCACATTCTTCTTTCTAAACATATGGTACCTTTTTTCGAGTTAAATGTGTTAATGGTGAACCCATCTTAGAAAATCCTCCAATAAAGCACCGATAATATCTATCCAAACCCAAGAAAATTCATGTAACACCCCGAAAAACCTAGGCCCGCCAGGGCCGGGGATGTCGCCCCATCCAACGGACAAGGGGTCTTTATAACTAGGTCACAAATAAAAATTACTGAAATGAATAATACTCAAGCTAAAAGAATTTTTTACAACCCAAAAATAAATACTTCCAAAGTACATCCATGAAATTCCAAAACAAAACTCATAATTAAAATCATCCACACTCGTCAACTAAAGCAGTATATAAAATCAAAAACACATTCTCTTCCAAGGTAGCTACTCACCCACAACAGGATCAACCTGAAATCATGATAAAAGGTGGTGAGACAGAAATCTCAGTAAGTCTGTGTGTGCTTTGGGTGTTTAGGAGAAACAGTTCGTGGATGCAAAGTGTGAAATCTTTATAAGAAAAACATTGGCAAGCAATAAACATTAGTCAAAAGCAAGAGTGGCGTTTTGGCTCTTCTAGCCATACATAAGTAATGAAGTCAACCACTCGAAAGAAAGGGATATGGGTTACCACACTTTGGGCCCCATAACCGGTCAGAATTCCTAACACGTTGTGCAGACTGACAAAAGTAGGTGATCGCCCTACTGGGCAAGATACTCCTCCTTCTCTAATACCCAAACAACCACCGGGTGTCCATTCCGGCAAAAAAACAGTCACTTGACTGAAACAAAATAAACTGCTAGCTCGGACCGGCACGACTCACTGGAACTGGCATCTTATCCAGGAAGGACTCACCCCTCAGAGGTGTCCACCTACTAAGAGACTCACCCTAACCCTTCAAAGACTAGTCCTAGTAGTCCACCCTTATTGAGTACTCAACGAAATTTCCCACTTGGGATAAAATGAACAAAGCATTGTGCTTCATGAAAATAACAATGTGAGGGTTTCCAAAGCTTTGTGAGAAATTAGTTTTAGAAAGAGTTTCGAGTTTGAAAAAATCTGCTCATTAACTTTGGAATAATTCCAGCGTTGGAAATAAAGACGAATTCAACCCTCAATTGCCTTCAAATGAACGAGTGTCCGTACACTCCATATTTAGCTTGCCATAAGAAAATATTTCACATCGAGAGGTTTTATGCAGGAGCTTACCTGATTCTTGCTCACAACAACAAGGTCTCGGACAGATGACCTAACCCCACATGGGCAAATACAAATCTTAATCAGATTCAAGCCACAATCCACTACTTCAATTTTAAATCAACTCAATTCACTACTACCATGATCCTAGTGTCCCAAGCTTTAAGGCAAAACAATAATTGAATAGGTTTATAAGCTCAGTTTAATTTGTTATTTAAAATAATTAATGGATTAGGAAATAAATTCTAATAAGTTGAAAGTTTAAATCTTGTTAAGGAAAATTTAGAGTTTATTTGATCAAGAGCCATAGGTGGTACTAGGTAAAATAGTGATTTAATGATAGCTTAGTTGTTAGAAAATGATTGATAGCTAAAACTAGTTAAGATTAAATTCAATAAGTCTTTCTTGGAAAATAATAAGTAAATCCTTAAGGATTTTGATCTAGTAAATATTTTATTAAGTATAAATCTTTTTCATAAGGGCTTTAATTAATTTTCTTTATTTTAAATAATATTTATTTATTTTATTTTCTAGAAAAAATCATTATTTATTTAACTAAAATATCCTTTACATATATTAAATCCAAATCTACCCTTCCTAGGGTTTTCGAAATTCTTTAGCAAAAACTATTAGTAAATATTTTATTCATGAAATAAAATTTGTTTAGGGACAACTAGATCATGATCACGATTCCATGGTCATAATCAATAACATACTCAATCCTTCAATTCATCAAATCATCCAAGTCTTGCACATAGGCATAGATCTAAATTTATTATTACATGATTTAACATCTACTAGCATAAACATGATCACGGCTTCAAAATCTAATCATGCATAAAATCCTATTCACCCATGGTGACATAATCTCTAGCAAGCATCATCACAAATACTACCTATGACATGTATCAAATCTCAACTCATCATTAAATCCACCAATATAATCCTTCCATGCATAAATCCCATCTCCTTCACAATCATACATATACTCATGCTTCAATCAACAACATCACATACACAAACCCATCGCCATTCATCAACCTAGAGACATGATTCTAAATTTTAAAAAGAGGATTGAAGGTACTTACTTGATTGATGAATGACTTGAAGGAGTTTAGAGAAGATCTCAACTCCTAGATGGCTAATCTTGTTCAAGAAGGGTGGCGAAAGCATGGTCATGGGAAAAGAGACCATTCGGCCAAGGGAGGAATTTTCGGTCCATAAGAGATAGAGAGAGAGAGAGAGAGAGAGAGAGAGAGAGAGAGAGAGAGAGAGAGAGAGAGAAAGAAGAAGAGATCATTAGCATGCTTATTCATATAGGTTTCCATTAGAGATTAAGTTTGAAGAGGATGATGTTGATGGAGTGAGTTTACCTTGAAGATGTTCTTGTCCAGAAATTTTTGCTTTGATCCGAAGTAGCAAGATGTTTGGAGGAGTTTGATGTTAATATTGGTGTTGATGGATTCACAGCAATAAGTAGACTAAATCTGGAGATTTTCGTGAGGGTTTGAGGTGGTTTGGAGGGGTATTTGGTATAGAGAAGAAGTAGGTGTTCTTGGTGTAGTGTGTGTGTGTGTGTTCTTGTTGCTTGAAGAAAATTGAGAGAGAGAGGGAGAGTTTGTGCAGCTGTCGATTTTTCTGAGGGAATAGGTCTGGCCGAATTCTAGTAGGGTTTAGGGAGTTGATTCTCTGATTTGGAAGGGAAAACGAAAGGTTAGTTGTTACAATCCTTGAAGAATATTGTTAGGAAGTGAATTTGGAAAGTAGATATCCTAAGAATATCTTGATTTGTTTGGACAGCTTTGACGTCTGCCATGGCTGATTGTTTGGACCGAATTTCATGGGATTAATGCTGACTTATGGAGGCTTATGGTGGCTGAAAGTAGGGTGTACAATGATGAAGAAGAAGTCTGGTCCATTGAGCAAAATATTATGGAAGGTTGCTAAATAAGATGACTGAAATTTTGGAAACCAATCAAGCTTAATTGCAGGAATTTTGTAGAGAGATTTTCGGACAGCCATTGATGGAATTTCGTGCAGAAGTTCAAGGGGCCCAATGGAGCTCTGTTGGGGGGAGGTTTAAGGAAGGTTTTTGCAGAAGTAGCTTGGTGTTTCAGTTGGAAGAAGAAGAGAAAACGAGCTGGACAAAAATCTGCACAGGAATTTTCGCTGTACAGTGATTTTTCTGGCAGATTTTCGTCTGCTACTTCCAGCTGTTTTGCAGCGAGTTTTGAAGGGGATTTCAGGGGTATTCAAGGTTGGTTTCCAGCCTTCTTTATGGAGGAAAAACATGGCTAAGGTTCTGTACAAATTCTGGAAGAAAACAGCTTGGTTTTGAGCTCTCAAAACCGATTTTCGTACAGGAATTTTTCCTGCTTTGCTCCAGTTTGAGCAGTCCGAATTTGGTCAAGAACTTTCAGGTTTCCAACTGATCCTAAAGACCATTTTTCTGGCAGCATTTGGGAGGGAATGTGAGCTAGAATTTTTGACCTTTTGAAGGTACAATAAGCTGAAAAATTTCAGCTCATTTCATGAAGATAAATGAACTAAGTTTGAGGAAAAATTTCAGCAAGCTTTCAAGAGTGATTTTCCTCTTGAATTTTCCCACAAATCATTTACATTTTCCAAACCATGAGAAGCCTTTTTCTAGGACATTTTGATCCTAAAAGACCTTAGTCCTCTACTAAATTTTCTGGAAAGGAAAAGGATAGAACACCTTGCTCAAGCTAAGGAGTTGGAATTTAAGAAAAGCTAAAGATCAAGGGAGAATGAATTCCCTTTTGGCATTTCGCGAAGAAAAAAAGAGTGAAGTGAGAATTCTCCTAACATGTCTCTCCTAGGACATCATCACCACATTGATCTAGGCCCTCATGGCCGAAACCATCCTTTTCCAAGCAAAATAAAATTTACTCAAGCTAAAGCTTCTATGATGGACTTTGAACCTTAGACCTCAAGAATTAATTCCAAGGCTCTAACCACTAAACCACAACAACTCTTGTTGCTATTTCTACTAGAAAAATTATTTCCTATTCAATCCACAAGCTATCTCCTTATTTTCACCTCGGGCAAAAATTACCATTTTACCCCTCTCACACATCACTCACCAACAAGACTTCAAGATAATAAAAATCAAATTCAAAGCACATAGAAATCATATGAAACATATTTAATCATGAAATAAAGCACGATATGCCTCCCAACCCCCTTACTCTAAGGTTGGTCTCGACTGGGGTTTTACAATTCATATTTCAGTGGGGTTTTCCAGATGTTTCCAATTGGATACTACCTCTATCTTTGCAGAATTAATAGCAAGACCATCATTTGAGATCACATGCCCCAAGAAAGCTACTTTTTCCATCCAAAATTCACAGTTACTGAACTTCGCATATAATTTGACTTCCCGTAGCTTTTTGAGGACTATCTAAAGTGTTCAACATGTTCCTATGTATTCTTAGAATAAACCAAAATGTTATCATTGAAAACAACTATAAATTGATCCAAGTAGGGTTGAAACACTCAATGCATCAAATCTATGAACGTAGCTGGAGCATTGGTGACTCCAAAAGGCAGAACGACAAACTCATAATGTCCATAGAAGGTATTAAATATTGTCTTAGGTATGTCCTCCTGGTGTATTCGGACTTGATAGTATCTCTGTCTTAAGTCTAATTTCGAATAAGAACAAGTACATTGCAATTGATCAAATAGCTCATCTACCATGGTTAAAGGATATTTATTCTTTATTGTCATTTCATTTAACCAACAATAATTAATTCATATTCTCAAGGTGCCATCTTTCTTCTTCACAAAAAGCATTAGCACTCCCTAAGGTAATATACTTGGCTGAATAAATCCTTGTGCTAGCAATTCTTGTAACTACTTTTTCAACTCCTTCAATTCTACCGAAGCATACAATAAGGGGTGAGGGAAATTGGCTTAGCGGTTGGTACCAAATCAATCTTGAATTCAACTTCTCTTTCTGGTGGCAATTCCTTTAACCCTACTAGAAAGACATCCAAACAGTTATGAACAACTGGAATAACCTTAGGTTTCATTGACTTTGATAGTTTATTCAAGTGATAAGCTAAATATCCCATGTAGCCTTTTCGAAATAACTTTATCTTTCACTACGAATAGCATGAAATTACTAGTCTTAACTTTTTGCTCTGAGAATTCTAATAAGTCTTTTCCCGACTTATAGAATTGTACACACTACTTCCCACAATCAACCCTAGCATGATGTTGGGATAACCAATTCATTCCCAACATAGCATCATAATCCTCTATAGGCAAACAAAAGAGATCCCCTCTCAAAATCACTCCCCTAACCTTGATCTTACACTCTGTATATACTATGTCGCTATCTAGCTGTTTCCGCAATAGTGTACTAATAATCATCTTGTAGGGAACTTCTTCGCTGGGTATTCCTAGATAGTATGTAAATGATTGTGCAACAAAAGAATATGTAGAACATGGGCTTATTAGTATAGTAGCATCTTTTCGAAGGATAAAAAGTTTACCTTCTACTGTAAAGGCATCCACGTCTGTTTTGCCCAGAGCTACTGCTCGAGCTTTCACCTATGTTTAGATCCTCTTGATTGAGATGAAAATGGAAATGGTTGACTATACCCTCCCCTAGTAGGTCCTAGTTTGGATCTAGTATTATCTTTCCAAGGATTTTCCCATCTCGATGTCCTTCTATGGTAGGTGCAATTAGCAATCTTGTAGCCTTCCTCACCGCAATTATAATATCGCATAATTGGCTTGTCTGTCATCAAGCCTCCTATTCTTTTCTGTATTTTGCCCCTTAGCTACCAATTGGGCTTTTCAGGTCTTTTATGTTCTGGATTATGCCCTCTTTATTTCTCTGCTTCATCTACTCCAAGTCTTCACCTTCAATTCTTGAGGTAATTTCCACTGCTGTGCTATAGGTTGGTGGTGCCATACCAATTAGTGATCGTTTTAGTTCTGGACGCAACCCTTTGATAAAACATCAAATTTTATCTGTTTCAACTAGAACTAAAAGTGGGTAGTATTTAGAAAGTTGAGTGAACTTTGCCACATATACCTTTACTATACGTCCTCCTTGCTTACAAGCTTGGAATTCATTTTCTTTTCCCTCGACAACCCCGCATGGAATGTATTCTTGTGTGAAGGCTTCTAGAAAATTCTCCCAGGTCTATTCTTGCTCTTTTTTCTTTCGAAGCCACCAATCTCTTGTTGCTCCTGTAATCTAAAAGTGGCAAACTACACCTTCTACTGATAAGAGTAGTTCAGAGCTACAAATATATCAGTTATTTGCTCCATCCAGGATTTAACTTCTTGTTTCTGTCAAGCTTCCTAAAAAATTGCAGAGGGTGAAACTTCAAAAATCTTTCCAAGTCATAGTCTACTTCGGTGTCATTGGCGGGTCTTCTTTGGGTTGTTGTATCTACCACATGCTGCAAAGCATCTGTTATTCATTGTAGAGTCTGTATCATTGTATTATCTGGCAAATTCTCCCTTTTGTCTGTGTTACTCTCTTTAATACACTCTTCTTGTTACCCTAGGTAGTTCATCTTGGTGGTATCTATACACTTGAGTTTGAGTTTCTATATCTTCAAAAACAAATAAATAAATAAATAAAAGTAGAAGTACAAAATAATTAAAACAAAATACACTTATATATATCTCTCACAAACATAACTTACAAGATATCAGAAGACTTAACACAAGCTTATGTATACTAGAAGCTAGTTACAATAACCAATTGCTATTGAACCTTATCACTCCGCGTTATTCTCAAATTTTGAATTTTGGGGTCCAGATTATGAAGATATAGTGTAATATTCAGCTAACAGCACCAATCTATAGGTCTAATACCAATTGTAACACCCCTAATTCCTACAAAAAAAAAAAAAATTATCCTATAATATATGGGTGTCGCCCCGTCTAATCTCCCAGGCAAGGGGTTTTTATAACTAAGTTGCCTAAAAAGAAAGAAACTGAAACTCGTTATACTCCAAAAGAGATTACAAATAAAGTTGCTCAAACCAAACATAAAACTCCTAAAAAGAAGGTCAATATGTTAGAATTAGTAGACTCCTAAATGCGAAAAACATCCACAAATCCCTTCTGAGGATCCAAGCCAAATGATTAAGATGGTCTAGGGATTATAGAATTACCTCTGTTTGGCGTGATCAAGATCCTTAGATTCTGGTTTTGCTGTCGTACGTACAACTCAAACGATCACCAGACGCTGCAATGTGCAAATACCCTCTATTAGAACACACAGCAAACTAACTCGTTACTTCGAGAGTGCTAGCGCCTAGAGTTTAAGAGGCTTAACTTTTTCTGGTGAATGGAGGCACGAATATTTTTAACAGACAGCCCCTTTGAGAAGACAGCTAGGGTTTTCTTAAAAACCACCCAACCTCTGGCTATCCAACTCTAATAATATCTTATCATATTTTATTTTAAATTCAAATTAAATTAAAATTGATATGATAAGATTCTTCCATCATCTCAATAATTTAATGAATTAATTTATCGAGTCAGATTCTTACAATCTGGACATAATCTAGATACATCGAATATGGACATTTTTCCAGATTCATTGTATCCGATCAATTTTCTAGATTCGATTAACTTAGACATATTTTTAGATTCATCGAACTCGGTTACCAGAAAAATAACCTAACGAGTTCACTTATTGTGTGACCCTATCGGTTCATTTAACACTTGTAGTGTGCCCAAATCACATTTAAATGGCCCGCAAGTTATAAGCGATTTCTAGCAAAACATTATAACTATCTAGGTTAAATGAAGATCAGTGATCTCTTTAAACCAAATCATAACTTTATATTTAGTTCTTTTGTTACACGATATCCAAATTAAGCATACGGCATGGAGCATGTCATCCTTATTAAGCTTAATCAATTATTTCTTGATCTCGTACTAGACTATTCAAATAAATGATATCAATATCTCAAATTGATATATTTGAGTATGGCCATTTATTTTAACAGTCTAACTTATCAAGGGGCCCATGGATATCTCTCCTATAATTGAGAGGGACAAATTCCTTCACTATCAATCATATTCCTTTCCTTGGTTTATTCTATATCCAACAATGGTCCAATTTATTATCTGATTAAAGACAACTTTAGACAACGTCAAAATATAGAATTTATCAAGTAGGAAACTATGATGAATTCAGGTTGAAGGATTTTTAATATCATTATGACTAGAAAGTACTCATGACATGTTCCATGAAGTACTCTCACAGTGGGTCATATCCAATACAATATTCTCTAATATTTATTTATGTTTTGACTTGATATCACATATATTCATGACCAGTAAAACATAGCCATCAAGTCACAAACATACTAATCTTAATTTATTATTGTTCTACTGATAATAATCAATCAGGGATAGTTTAAGAATAGTTATTATATTGATTATAGGGGTTTACTATCAAGTCACATACTTGATGACCATAAAACTAAATGCACTATTCATGGAAAGAAATGCCTTGTATTATTACGTAATACATAACGACAATAGTATAAGTACAAATTGACTTTAGGGCATATCCCTAACACAATATACAAGATGTCCAAAGTCTATATACATAACTCTAAACACCTAGTGATGCCACACCAGGTATGCAATCCTTACATGTACGAGTCCCCACCACTTGAACCTGAAAAAGGAAAGAATAAAAACGTGTGAATGGAAATAAATAATAAGTCCTGTGGGTGCTCGTGAATTTTATGAAAACATGTACATAAATAGTTTTATTTGGAAATACTCAAAAATTAGGTTTATTCAAACATTGGCATAGTGAAGTTAAAATCTTGCCCCATAATTTTAGAAAATGCAGGCTCTTCTCTCAATAGAAGAACGACCTGTATGTAAAGTCCACGAAAGACTTTGCCTTCAGTAGTTGATAGGGGCTAAATTCACCACTATTTTTCTAGTTATTTGAGGCTCTTTTTGTGATACTTTTGATGTAATAACTAGATATATTCCTTCCTATTTCACATTTTATTTGCAAAAAGTGTTTTTGACAAATTTGTGTAGATTTAAGTGAATTTCAAGCAAAAAGTACAAAATTCCAGCTTACAGCTGGCGCCAGGTATGGCGAGTGTACTCGATGCCAGGTCCACTCTGGTCGAACAAAGAAAATAGAGCAAAATTTAGGAGTAAAACAAAACACACCGGGTGCCAGGTGGGTCGAAGAGACCTGGCGCAAGGTCCATTCTTATTAGTCTGCAAATTTTCCTTTTCCAAGTAGATTTTGGCAATTTCAGTTTGATTCTTTTCGGAACTCTTTCAACCGTGGAAAAGGACTCTTGTACATACTTTTTGGCAATTAGAACTTCTATATATACAAGAGAATAACATTGTACAAACTAGTTTTCAGAGTTTTTCATAGTTTTCAATTATTTAATGTAATATCTTTAGAAAACTCCTAGAGAAACACCAAGATTTATGATGATATAGAGAATTCTTGGAGAAGGAAAGGAGGTCGCTTAAGAAGTTTTCAAGGAAGAAGAAAAAGGCTTACTTGTCTATGAGTGGTTTCTTTTTCTCCTTTTTGTAATTTATTGACAATTTGATTTTAATGTTGTAATTGTCTTTAGAGGATATTCTTTTGGATTCATGATTTTGTATTGATTTTAGTTCTTTGATCAATTTATTGCTATTCTTGGTATTTGATTACTTGAGCATAATATCTTATTGGATTGATTATTTCTCTTCTAATTAACTTACAAAACGATGTTAGGAGAGAATGACCAACTAATTAATTCAACACTAGTTATCTTAACTTGCTTGCAGAAGAGGTTAAGGGTAATGACTAAGTAATCAAAGATTGGTTGATGTTTTTATTTTTATTTTTGATTTGATTTTTGTTTTTCTTTGAGCACAAGGTTTAAAATATCATCATCGAGAATTATTCATGGGCATAATGTCAAAAGAGCTACAATAATGATATATTAGCTTAATTGTAAGCTCGGATTGATGCTTTTTGTGAGATGTCACTTGAAACCTCAATGCATTTTTTTGTTGCCAACATAAATTTAGCTGTTAAGTGGCATGAAAAAGTATCCCAACGTATGAGCTATCAAAGAACACAACTAGCCAAGTTGGTTGAAGATGCTATAAAGGCCCAAATACTCAAACAAGAGAATCCCCAAGGAAAGGAGAGAGAATATGAGGAACAATTGCCCAATGTGGAAAGGTAGGTATTTGATTCTCTTATATGTGCTACTAATTTTAATCTCTCTTTGTCACATAATTTCTTAGGTTCCTCTCCACTATTGGAGGACAATGGTCCAAATGATGATGTATGGAGTTTAACATGTTTTAAGGAGTTAGAGTTATTCGTGATTCATCATAAGAAGCTCTTGGAGGATGTTGACGAAATCTACCCTTCACCCCAAATTCAGGGAGGTAACTTGGTATTTGTAGAAGCCTTGAATAGCAAGAATTTCTTGATAGTATCTTTAAAAACTCAAATACTAAGTTTTAAGGGGAATTTCTATTATGACAAATTTTTTGAAGGGTTAAGTGGTGATTCTCATATTTGCACACTTTTTAGACATAATTTACATCTTTGTGTTGGAAACTTGATTTGCATGTCTAAAAGAGTGTTATGGAAAGGGGGCCATGCATGTATATTCATTGCAACTACAATTCTCCATAAGCCCTCTATTTTTCAAAACCCTTTTTTATTTCTACTTTCATCATGCCTATCTTTTTCAATGAGCTCTGATTTTTTTTTTTTTTTTTTACAATGATTTGATAAGAAAGCATGATGAGTGGAAAGAGTTTGTATCTTTGTTTTGTGTATCAAGATGTTAGGTGTTATTTTCCCAAATAAGGAAAATATTTTCTATCTTAAGTGTGGGAAAGTGAGTTGTGTCTTTCTTAAGAGTTTGTATCTTTGTTTCTATCTTTAGTTTGTTTTCTTTTATGTAGGTGTGTCTTTCTTTTGTTTATATTTTCCTTGTGCTTTTATGTGTGTTTTCTTTTGTAGGATTGACTAAAGTCTTTTTGAACAAGATCTTCTATTCTTTTCCAAGTTCATATTGTTTGGAACTTATTGCACTTGGGGAGTATTGCTTAACTCTCTACCTCCTTTATTATTTTTTGTCCCTTTGGAGATACTTTCTTGTGTTAATTTTTGGCCAATGAGGATATTGTCCAGTTTAAGTATGGGGGAGTGGTTTAGTAAAATTCTTCGTCAAAGTTTTTATCAATTATCTTGGTGTTTTCTTGGTATCAAACAATTTGCTTGAAAATTTTAATTTTGAAAATTTGAAAAATTTAAAAGTTTTGAAATTGTGACTCTAAAATGAGCTAATTTGTCTAGAATGAAGTTTTGATGTTCTTTTTAGCCTTGGATATTGGTTTGTCATTCATTACGATTGGATTTTTATTTAAAAATGTAAACCTGTGTATTAAGTTGTATTTTGCTAAGTCTTGAAAATTTAAGTAAACCTTAGTTATATTTGGTATTTGAGGTTTTTTTATTCTTTGAGTTTGAATATGGATGATATAATGAAACATGTGAAGAATTGTTGACTAATTCTTGTATTATAGATTTAAAATTTGCTTGACATTGGGTTGTGAATAAGGAATGTAAGGAAAAAATTTTTGAGTGAGTGAAAAAGAAAGAATATGAGTTGAAAAAAAATTACTTTTATTTGTTGAGAGAGAGAGAGAGAGAGAGAGAGACCTTTTGCTGAAAAAGGGGCTAATACGGTGAGTGAAAGAGAAGAAACAAAGAAGCATCACACTCTCCTGAGACTATCCCGAAGGCAAGAAGGTAAGGGGAAAAAAGGCAAGAAAAAATTTGTTGAAAAGTGATAATGACTATAAGGGGGCTAATATGGTGCATGAAGAGAAAACCATTCACTTGAAACAATTAATTCCCTCAGTCATTGAGAAAAAAAAAAAAAGAGTGGAGGGTTTTCCTTATTTCGTTAACTTAAGTTGTGTAAATTTGAGTGTATAATGCTTGAATTGGTTAAATGGCTTGACGTTTATGATTTATGTTATTTATATTTTTGCTTGAGGAGTAGGATAATTTTCTTGTACTAGATATAAGCTTGTTTAACTTAACTTTGATGGTCTTGGTATTATTTGATTTAAAAAATGAGTTTGAAAGGTTTTCAAATGGTTGAATGAATGACAAGTTTATATTTGAGGTTGGAAGAAGATTATTCTTTTATTATGGATGAATTTGTTAAGGATAAATTGAAAAGTTATTTTGTCTTAAGCCATATGCTTAGTGTTTTAATTCTTGTTTGCTTGAGGACAAGCAAAGTTCTAGTGTGGGGGAATTGATAGGGGCTAAATTAATCACTATTTTTCTAGTTATTTGAGGCTCTTTTGTGATACTTTTGATGTAATAACTAGGAATATTCCTTCCTATTTGACATTTTACTTGTAAAAAGTATTTTTAACAAATTTGTGCTAGTTTAAGTGGATTTCGAGCAAAAAGTACAAAATTCCAGCTTACACCTGGTGCCAGGTCTGGTGAGTATACCTGACACTAGGACCACTCCGGTTGAACAAAGAAAACATAGCAAAATTTAGAGCAAAACAAAACACACCGGCGCTAGGTGGGTCGAAGGGACCTAGCGCTAGGTCCATTTTGATTAGTGTCGGCGAATTTTTCTTTTCCCAGTAGATTTTGGCAATTTCAGTTTGATTCTTTTGGGAACTCTTTCAACCATGGAGAAGAACTCTTGTACACACTTTTTGGCAATTAGAACTCCTATATATACAAGAGATAATATTGTATAAACTAGTTTTATAATTTTTTTTATAGTTTTCAATTCTTTAATGTAATATCTTTAGAAAACTCCTAGAGAAACACTAAGATTTAGGAGGGTCAAGAAGAATTCTTGAAGAAGAAAAAGATATTGTTCAAGAAGGTTTCAAGGAAGAAGAAGAAGGCTTACTTGTCTATGAGTGGTTTCTTTTTCTTTTCTTTACAATTTATTAACAATTTGAGATTAATGTTTTAATTATCTTTAAAGGATATTCTTTTAGATTCATAATTTTGTATCGATTTTAGTTCTTTGATCAATTTATTACTATTCTTGGTATTTGATTACTTGAACATAATATCTTATTGGATTGATTAGTTCTCTGTCAATTAACCAGCAAAACAATGTTAGGAGAGAATGGCCAACTAATTAATTTAATACTAGTTATTCTTAACTTGCTTGAAAAAGAGGTTAAGGGTAAAGACTAAGTAATCAAAGATTGGTTGAATATTGCTATAATATAAATTCATTGGCTAATTCCATGCTTAAATCACCTAGAATATTGGGATTTGTGTAAGGATTGATTTTAATGCATCTTTTAGGTAAATTGGTTGAGATAGAATATATTCATTGATTTAATTAGAAGATAGTGATTCCATGGATTGCCAACGAAGTGGGTCTAATTTAATGCTTCATGATGCCAAGATAATAATTAACTGAGAGAATAGTTAGTCAATCATCATTATGTATTCAAGGATTTCAATCTATTTATATGTCTTTTCTCTTTGTTCTCACTCCTTGATTAGCCTTGTGATTCTTCTTAGGTGACTTAATTTTCTCTAGTATAGTAGGTTATTGTTTTCTTTACTTCTATTCCTTTATGTTATTGGCTGAACAATAAAGATTTAGGTAAAGTAAGATGAAAGCCTAAGTTCTCGTGGATTCCATACTTGCTATTTTCTATACTATACGATGCATATACTTGCCCATATGTGTGGTTTTAGTGGTTGGCATTTTAATTAAAACTTGATTAATTGTTTAATTTATTGGTAATATGTTCTACACTAAAATTTACGCATCAGTAGTACAGGCTATTGTGCGATTCTTACACTCACCCGTATTCTACCAGAGTGGCAAAATCTATTATGCTTCCTACTTGAAATTTTTGAATGTTTTACTTGCTACCATAAGCCTAAAAGTCCTAATCCTGACATCAATTACTATCGATGCAGTAAGGGGTCGAACACACTGAGTGTCCCGGCTCAGTAGACCATGAAGAACCTAAATGTCATAATAAGCAAATGCTGGGAAAAAAAATGGCTAGCCAAGTGTAGGATTTCTAAATTAATTAAACAGATTAAACGCAGTGGAAAATAGCAAGAAATCCAAGCCATGGATCACGGGTTTGCAGTAGAAACGGGAAAAAGAGAAGATCACGCTTATTACCTCTTGAAGCCAGAATTTAAATTTTTCTTGTTCCAAGAACGTAAGCGCAATCCAGATCACAAAACCGGTTCACAGCAGCTCAACTGAAGTCCAAGAAAGAACTCCCTCTAATGATAATCCATACAAGATCGAACACTCACAATCTCACAATTCTATGCTAGTAGAATTTAGGAGGCTTGGATTTGATTAATAAAAGAGAGACGGCTAGGGTTTGATCAAGAGAGAGGCAGAGAAACGGTTTCTCTGTTATTGCGTGAATAGTTTGTATCTCTTACCCTAAGGAAACCGTTTCCTTATATTTATAGATTTATAATTACCGTAAATTGCAACTTAGTCCTTCAACGTCTAATTGTCAACAAATTGGTCCTTGAAGCTTACTTAATTACAATTAGGTCCCATGAATTATAACAAACTTATAATTCACCTATAAATATATTCCTTTCTCTTACTTAACCCCACAATATTATCAAATAATATATTTGAGCATTCAAACCTTTATTGTATGTGACCCATTAGGTTTCCTGGTCTTATTGGTAGCATAATATGACTTAATAATCCTTAATAAAATAAAGGATTAAATTTATTAATTCTCTAATTAATAAATCCATATTTAGCATATCAAGAGCGACGTCTAGCAATGACTCTTGACCACCCAAAAGTCCAGAAAGCCAAGTGGCTTAACATGAACCTTTCAATAGCAAATTATCAGTGCAATAAACTCCTTTTACCATACAATATCTCATTCGGTCTAGAGCATGGAATTAGTGCCAACTCCCTCCAGAATATTATTAATTCTGGCCCGAATATTTTAGTACTTGTTCAAGAAATCCATTACTCGATATGTGTATCAATTGGAACCATTTTCATCACATAGTCGCCTTGGCCAAGGACTTCATGAGTAATGATTTCTACAAGTGGCCTTGAGATATACTCTCCTACTATTAGGAGTGGTGAATCCTTTATTGACTTTCTCAACTACTTTCGTTTACTTTACGTTGTGCCCAATATCCATCCCATAGGCAGTCCTAGATAAGACTCCAAAGATTAGAATCAAAGTACAATGCTCGTTAAACAAAGTACGTTGGAGATCTCAAGTCTAAGGATACTCGCACACTTACTATGATGAGATTCTATCACTGGCACTAAATAGTTATCCAAGTGATTATCTCGTAGCTAGGTCATCCAATGTATTTTTTCCAAAACAAGCATCCACACGTTAATCCTGAGTATCCCAATACTCACGGATATGAGAACCACCGCCTGATCCAATCAAGAGATATAACACGTGCCAGTCTTGGCGTATTAATAATGTCCCATCTTATTAATACTATGACTGGGGATTATTTAAGTACAAACACTGCATAGTGTAGTAGGAATCTCACATTATGATCTCTATCATGATTTCCTTAACACTGTGTTGTACTAAGGACTTAATCTAACGGTTTGTACACATATTTAGATATAACAATCTAATTGAAAGATAAAGAATGCCTCTTATTAATTTAATATGTAATATACATGGTACAAGTGATTGCCTCTAGAGCACAACACTAACACCAAGGAGGGCTAATTTCTATATCCTGTCACCCCATTTGGAGTACCTTAAATTCTAGAGCTAATCGGGTTACTTAGATTCATCTATCTCTAATGTGAGCTAGTACAAAGAGAAAGAGTCTCTGTTGAGCACTCAACACCTTCACTGTTATATTTGTTCATTTCTGAACTTAAATTTGAAGAAAAATTCATTTTTAGGGCTAGTATGTAGCTTTCGAATCCTTTTTCATGATTTTGAAGTTCACCAGTTGATATAAGATAAAACATAAGTCATAGAGTGAAAAAAGTGTTTTGGAAGTGGATGGTGTTCTTGTGAAGAGAAAACGAGGGTAAAATAGTCATTATCATCATAAAAAGAAAATACAGGAGTAAAATAGTCAATATCAGCTTGAGAAGAGGATACAGGGGTAAAATAGTTAATATTATCTTGAAAAGAGAAAAGAAGGGTAAAATAGTTAATACCGTCTTGAGAAGAGAATTCAAGGGTAAAATAGTTAATATTGTCTTGAAAAAAGAAAATAAGGGTAAAATAGTTAATATCATCTTGAGAAGCAAATACAAAGGTAAAATAGTCAAGATCGTCCGAAAAGCGTCAAAATGAGGTAGTTTGCTTGTACGTGCTATTGTAGCTTCAAGAATGTCATTTTTCAAATAAGGTGTTCATAGAAGTTATTAACATAACAAACTAGTTTCAAACTAAGTACAGTTTCAAAAGTATGACATTCATGCTTCAAAACATGCTAAATAATCGAACATTAAAACCAGGAGCAAAACCGTGTTTTTAAAGTAAATAGGACTCACCTTGTACCGAACATAAACTGCTCAAAAGATGTAACTCCTACGGATCTGGATTACCTATAGTGAAAATGCTATATTATTCATAGCACATCACGACATGTAAGTTAAATATGTATATATATATATATATATATATATATATATATGCTAAAGAGGAAGCCTCTGGTGTTGCCATGTGTCGTGTGAAATTTATAGAGAATATGATACATGGCATTTGACTTTCACAGTAAGCATTCGGCTTCTTTCTACTTACTGTCTTTCACCAGCTTCGATTTTGCTATCCTTCAAAGACAATTCATCATTCCTTGACTCTCTTTATCGACTCTTCGATTCCCTCATTTGATCCCATTTTGTCTATTCGATTTTTTGTCTACATTCAATGACCATAATCCTTCAATCATTGCTTACTCTTTGAGGATGCAAAGAATGTAAAGGAGATGAGACATATTTGAGTAGTTGAAATGCTCATTTTTGTTCTAACTGAAAGCTTCCTCGAGTTTCTCCCTTCTTATCTTCTACCATTCAATCGATCATCTTCTAAACTCTTTTTTAGGCCCTTCAATTCTTCCCCTACATTAATTGAGGTGATGAGAGAGATGTGACCGGATGAAAAGCTCGGCATCGGATAAATCTTCGTAACTTCATTAATATCTACAAATTTACTACTCTATATAAATATGTGGGTTATGTAATAGAGGGATAGGTATTGTTAACTAAAAAACACAAAAATATGGAAAAAGATTACTGTAGTGAGTAAATTTGAGATTAGAGAGGTTTTTTGCTTTTTAAGTTGTCGAAATGACAAAAGGAAGATTCGAATACATGTTGTTGAATGAGTTAACAAAAGGAGCAAAAGATAAAAGAGTGTTTTTTAGAATTATACGAATGTGGGATACTTATAATGCTCAAAGACCAGGAGAGATTATGAGTATAGATTTTTTTGCCTTGGATGCCAAGGTGTAATAACTTTTAAGGATGTTTGATACATCTTGATATCTGTTAAAATGTTACCTCTTGATAAGGACTTAAGAGTTATTTTTGTTGCTAAATATCTATGAAAAAAAAATGGTACATGTTGATATATTTTTTGCCCTTGATATATGTTTTAAGAGTATTTCATATTGAGGAATATCTGTGAAAAATGTAAGCTCTTGATATATGTTTTAAGAGTAATTTTTATTGCTAAATATCCTAAGAGAAATGTTACCTCTTTATACATGTGTTAATTGTAAATGTTATTGCTTATGCAGGAGAACATGAAGCATTGTTTGTCCCTGATTTTCATAATACTGTGGAAGAAGGGTTTTTTTACATGATGAAAAACTTCAGTCTTCAATCCCCTAGGCCAAACTATAAAGTGTTGGATGAGGATCTACAGATTGTCATCGACAGAAGTACGTACATAGAAGAATTGAAGGAGGAGCTATCAGAAATCCCAAGTCATAAATTTCGATTTGTGCAATATTAAGATATTGAATCCCGGGCAGGGGACATTAGTCACTTAGTTGGTAATAGATTAATGGAATATTGTTGTGTCCCCTCTCCACCCCCACCCCCCAAGTTGTTCATGCTCAAAATCACAAAATTTTGAAACTGCATAATCACCATTCACTGGAATAATGTTATGGGTATGTCACAATTTTGTAATGTGTCATGATTGCAATCATGCATTCATATGGTTTACTCACCATTTAGTTAGCATTATAGTTTTAATACTGTCTTGATGTTATTTAGAAGTTGGGAAATAAACACTACTATCTATTGTGACCTACACTCTTATATAAAAACCTGTGATCTAAACCCTGATAACCACCACATGAGGCTATTAGAAACTTTGTTGGATTTATTATGTGTATATTAGAATCTAGAATTTTATAGCACCATTCTTAGAACTGAGCAAAATGTTATGTGCATGTGCTCTTGCAAATGTTAGGAGATGTTCAGAATTTGAATTCTATTTTTGTTGCAGACCACTGTATACTACCACCTTTTCATGTGAACTTTGCAAAATGAAATTTCCCAATTGAAAATGTGTGTAATATAGCCTTCTCATGTGCACAATTACCATCCAATTTAAAGTGTTATTGCTTACCTCCTCATTCTAATAAAGGAAGGATTGCATGATGCTATACCTGGACCATTGAAGAATATAATTGGCAAAACTTATATATGCTAAGTCAAATTTAATGAACAAACACAAAGATTGCCAAGGGAAATTTTTATAGTTAATCAAATTTATCATCCATCAGATGTAGTTGAGGAAAAAAAGAAGAATATACTAAGGTAACAAACATTCAACCATTTTACCATGACTGTGTTCCTGTGAGTTATAATTAAAGATGACAATTAGTATTAGAAATGAAATCTTTCTACAGAGCATGATTTGTGGAGACTGTGGATGGAAGAATTTGATTCAAACTTTATTGAACTAGCCATCTTATAAGTCAATTATTTAGAGAGCACTATATTCCCTGACATTCGTCTTGAAGTTGCCTGAGAAATTCATCTAAATAAATACAAACAAAGTAAACTGATGGAAAAGAGCTAATGTAGTATAAATAGCTCTAACAAATCAAGATCACTTTCAGTTTTCTTGAAGTCTTTCGCTTTTATTTATTGGTTGATGCATTATACTAAAGGACCTACTATGATTTCGTACACATTTCATGCCGTTGCCATTCTGTTGAACCAAGCTAGGCGTTGCGATGTTGTTTTATTGCATTTTCTTAGGTTCCTGATATAGTACATTAGAATTTACTCACTAGCAATGTACTCTAAAGGCTTTATCTTAATGCCTGTGAATTGTGCACCTGAAAAAGGATATGATCCTTTTATCCTGCAAAAAGAATAAAATTTGTAACACCCCATATTTCCATAATGAAGTGGGCTGTAACTTTATGGGATGTCACCCCATCTGATTACTCAGACAATGGGCCTTTATAACAAACTTTACTCAAAAGGCAATGGAAAATTTTTTTTCAACATAAAAAGGTACAAGAATTTAGCTTTTGATACATACACTCACGAATGCAACAGGTCTAAGATGTAGCATGAGCCTCTGGGAGTCCACCGCACTTCCGCTGCGCCTCTGATCTTGAATTTTTTAAGGAAAATAATACATGTGTGAATGAAAATCACTTAGAGAGTCTCGTGTGTGCTAGTGCTTTAGTGAGGGAGACAAAGTACATAAAACCCTTGTGGGGAAAACATTTAATCTGTTCACTGGAAAAAATTCCAAAACTTAAAAAAAAAATAGTTTATTCAGAACTTAATCATTTTTGAAAAATTGTGTTTCAATTCCAAATCATTGCCCTAATTTTCCACATCGCAAGCATTCCTTCTATTGAAGGTCGTTTTGTATGCAAAGCTCTCAAGGCTTCACCTTCTACGCCATGTATCATTGTGCTTAGACCGTAGCCTATAGCACACAACCGTGCATTGCCAGATAAGTAAGTACACCGCCGTGTACTATCGAGAATCAAGTTAGTGCTTACGCCAAGTATTTAAGTTAGTGCATACGTCAGGAATTCAAGTTAGTGCTTATGCCAGATATTCAAGTTAAGGCATACACCAGGTATTCAAGTTAGTGCCTATTATGATTTCGTACACACTTTATGCCGTTGCCATTTTGTTGAACCAAGCTAGGTGTTGCGATGTTGTTTTATTGCATTTTCTTAGGTTCTTGATATAGTACATTAGAATTTACTCACTAGTAAAGTACTCTAAAGGCTTTGTCTTAATGCCTGTGAATTGTAGACCTAAAAAACGACATGATCCCTTTATCCTGAGAAAAAGAATAAAACTTGTAACACCCCATATTTTCATAGCGTAGCGGGCTATAACTTTGTGGGATGTCACCCCATCTAATTGATCAAACAAGGGGTCCTTATAACAAACTTTACTCAAAAGGCAACGGAAAAGTTTTTTTCAACATAGAAAGGTATAAGAATTTGGCTTTTGATACATACACTCACGCATGCAACAGGTCTGAGATGTAGCATGAGCCTCTGGGAGTCCACCACGCTTCCACTATGCCTCTGATCTTAAATTTTTCAAGGAAAATAATACATGTGTGAGTGAAAATCACTCAAAGAGTCTCGTGTGTCCAAATGCTTTAGTAAGGGGGACAAAGTACATAAAACCCTTGTGGGGAAAACATTTAATTTGTTCACTGGAAATAATTTTAAAACTCTAAAAAAAATAGTTTATTCAAAACTCAATCATTTTTGGAAAACTGTGTTTCAATTCCAAACCATTGCCCCAATTTTCCACATCGCAGGTATTCTTTCAATTGAAGGTTGGCCTGTATGCAAAGCTCTCAAAGCTTTGCCTTTGGTGCTACATATCATTGCGCTTAGACTGTAGTCTACAACACTCAACCGTGCGTCACCGAATAAGTAAGTACACTCCAGTGTACTACCAAGAATCAAGTTAGTGCTTACGCCAGGAATTCAAGTTAGTGCATACGCTAAGTTTTCAAGAAAAAGGCCAGTATTTGAGCACATTAGGAAACTATTTTCCATATCAAGAAAACCATTTTTTGGATAAAATATAATTTTTGAAAATTTGATTCCACTAACTCGCAAGTCGAATCATCATTCACATAAGCTCTGCAGAGCCAATCAATTCATTCCAAGGCACATCAGACCAATAAAATAATTTCAGGGATCAAAATGTCGTTTTCCAAAAGCCAATTCATCACCAGAGATTAATTTCCAAAATCATAATAAAACAGGATAAAAAATTGTGTTCACACATCAAAACATGTTTCCAAGACTATTCGGGTCGTTTCCTCTTACTTGATCACAAAAGTCATTTTTCAAGGACATTCAGGTCATTTTACCCGTGTCCGATTCCAAAAGACTTTTCGAGGGTATTTGGGTCATTTCGCCCTTATCTGATTTAAAAAATATTCACAAAAATTCCAATAAGAATATTTCGGTCATTTACCGAATACTCGATTCCAAAGGTTTTTATAAAACATTCCAATAAAGACATTTTTTCTAAATACCCAATTCCAAAAGAAACTTAATTCAAGAAATCCAGAGTTCTAATCCCAAAAGAGGATTAAATTCAAAGTTTCCAAACACATTTCCTTAAAATACTCTAATATGGGCATTCTAGTCATTTTATGAATACCAAATTCCAAAAGTTACCATTTTTCAAAAATCCCAAACATTTAATCCAAAAAGGACTAAATTTACAAAACCATACTTTAATCATTCGTTAAGGTTTCCAAGCTAATCATGAAATTCATTCAAGCTCGAAATAGCATAAAAATAAATCTTGCTCAGATAAACTTTTAACATATTCAGGGATTTCCAAAACGGCATAAAACATAGCATTTCATGGCAAAACAAAGCACACTAGCTTTCAAAAAGGTTTAAAAATCTAAGGGACTCACCTAGGGCCCTAAGCAACTCTTTCCCATTCACGCCTGTTCGGCCACTATTTCTACCTTTTCCAACGTTCTGTTGGCCGTTTATCGATAAACCTACACTAAACATCGTTTTTGGGTCAAATCGTGTTTGGCCAAAAAATAGCCAACAGTTAGCCAACATTGACGTTTAACCGACGGTTAGCTGTCTGGGCCGACGGCTAAGGAAAACGATTAACTTTCATTCATGTCGTTTTCCATCGTTTGTTTGATTCTTTCGTTTTTCTTTTTCCACATCCTTTCTCCCTTCATAGACAAGGGATTCACTTCATATTTCCCAATTATTTTATCCAAAATCACAAAATTAATCACTCTTAAGTTCAACTATTTTCTAGGCAAAATTCAAATCACACAATTAATCACTCTTAAGTTCAACCATTTTCTAGGTAAAATTCTGGAATTTTGCTGCTTTGACACAAGATTTTGTTTTGGGCATAACTTTCAATTCACAACTTTGTTTTGGCTCTATGATATACCAAAACGACCCTAAGACTCCTAACTTTAATTTTTTATAAGTCCTTTTCTAGAATTCTAGTTCTTGAGGGCACAGTACTGGGCAAAAACAGTCCCAGTAGTTTTACCTCAATTTCACTATTCATGTTTTCCTGTGTTCTCTTTTAATCTTTAACACCTTAGAACCATTAATTTCATTCAATTCTCCTTCAAATCATCTTTAATTCTGAATTACAAGATTTCCAGTAGCTCACAAAGCCACACTTATTCAACACAAATCAACACAAATTCATCTTTTCTATTAAAAAACTAATATAATCCATGTTTTCTTAACCAAGTAAATTCCATTTTTACTCTACTTTGATCATCCCATCTTCTATAAAAAATAATCCTTTAGACTGCCATATTTATTCAGTTCTTCCTCACCCAAAACATCATTTAGAGGTCCTTAGGCAGTCGGCACATATACAAGCATATATAAAGTTCTTACCTAAAAGCTCACAAATCCTAGCTTTGATCCAAATCAATAATGAAAGTCATATTTACATGTTAAAATTCACATCATCATACTCATCATTCACCCAACAACAACTTTAATCCAAGTAAGTTAAGATTTTACCTTATATTTGAGGCTATTTGGTGTGATTTTGCTCCAAGAACACCAAGAACAAACCACACTTCTTTCTTTCTCTCTCCTTTTTCTTTTTCTCTTAGTTTTCTCCCTCTTGGCTCACAAATTTCTAGCTGTTTTACAGCCTCTCTTGATCGCCATTTATCACTCAATCTTTGCCCTCCATTTCTTGTTGTGGTTTAATTGAATGGTGGATGTATTTAGGTGTGTTCCAATAGGATTTTTACACATCAACAACTTTTTCTCCCCACAAAATTTTCCCTTCTTTCTTCTTGCAAGGCCAACAAAATTCTTGGCCAATTTCCAGCCATTCATTCATCTTCTCCTGGTCTAAAAATTAGCTAATCAAAATACCTAAGGCCTAAATTAAATGGCCCACAAATTGATGTGTTCCAATCATAAAATTACACATCATTCTTCATTTATTTTTGAAATCCTTTAATTCCAAGTGTCTTTCATGAAGCCTTCATGCAACATTTCTTAATTTGACACATGTCCATAGGCTACCACTAACAAAGTGCGACACAAACCATTTTTAACTGCGATTTCTTAGTTTCTTCAAAAATGACCAAAATCAGGTCCGTAACGGAAAAATATTCTATTTCACCATTCAACTCCAAAAATTCCACTGAATCCACTGGAACACTTAAATTCTTCAATTCCCTTTCTATTTGATCAAATTTATGGTCAAAGTCAGGGGCACGATCAAAATGATGCCCCCGGTGACCCGGATAGCATAATTCACACCAAAACGTACATTTCATCGCACTGATCAATTTCTCTTCTCAGCTTACCCTCAAATTCTTATTTTATTAATAATAGTAACCTTCCGAAGACTTAGAGTACGGGCAGAACAAATCCAATAATTACATCCAGGTCCCGACCAAATATTATCATACCAAAATATTCGTCTCATTATACAGATCAACTTTTGTTCTGGCTATTGATACAAATTCTCATTATATTACAAATAGTATCTAGTCAAAGATAAAAGGGTGGGGTATTACAAAATTGGAACCAAATGAAAAATGATAATTGAATATGACAAACAAATGTGCTACCTAACTGGAAGTGGGCTTAGTTTGTTTGCTTTTTTAGTTATACTTGTGCTAAATATATGCACTCATATTATAAAGCACTTTGTTTAGTTTCATGACTGTTGGAATTTTCTCTGCATACCTTTCTCTTCTAATGAGTAGTAAGCTGACTATATATTTCATTTATTTTATTTTGGGAATGCCTTTCTTAGGCTTTACAATGTTCACTTTTTTGTGATTTTTCAGAACGATTATTCTGCGACAATACATATATCCATAGATTTATGAGCATATTTTCATATGCAACTATGCCTTTTTATTTACTTAACACAATTATTTGTTTCAGCACACAATCCAATACAAATTCTGAAATTTCCTAAATCTTATTCAATAAAAATTTCCAGATCATATAAAACTGACTGCTATTGCAATAAACCAAATCATGTAAACAAAATGAATGAATATTCCAAGAATGATTACAACAGCATCACAGAGCATCATGACTCTAGTTCTTTAATAGATGACAGACTTTTTAATTTTGTCAAATACAATTATATTTTTTCTCTATATTGTCCACAAATTCTGCAATAGATTTAAACAATGAATCAGGACATAACTTTGAGAACTAAGTTGTGAAATAGCATATCATTTTGTATTTGCAAACTTTACCTAATTAATATATAACAGAGTTTATTACAAAAAAATCTTATCCTGGCATGGTAAACTAAATGAAATTTTGTTCTCCAACTTTATCAAAAATATCTTGAATTGATCAACAATTCATGTGATTAGAACTTCCAAACTACAAGATCAAATGAAAATGGTATTCTCAAAGTAGACTCAACTACAATAGTATTCAACTTTTAAAAAGCAAAGTAATAACATATATTCATATTGTAAAATAACAAAACCAATGTCATATCATCGGCAGTACTACACAATAAGTGACATCAATAGATGGGAACAGTAGTACAGCACTATTAAAAACATTTAAATTCCTGCATCACTTATCAGCCATTACCCCAACCTCAATTATTTTATTTGAAGCGTCTCTAGTAACTATACCATCATCACTCTTCCTCATCATGTCAACCATTTCTGCTCCACTAATAGAAGATCCTTCAACATTTAGCATTTGAATATCATAGTAAAGCCAAATAGCATTCTCCGGATACCTTGGCAATTCAAATTTTCATTTCCCAGTATATTATGTGAACAAATCCTTATGAATATGATACTCCTTTCGAGATTCAGCAACCGCAACAACAAAAGGTTGATAGAATTTTATGTATGAATCTATTTTTCTCTCTGTTTCTCTAGCCTCCAAATGCTCCTCATTCAAAAACATAATTGTTAATGGATGTTGTAAAACAGGCTCATCAAACTCCCTGGGATGAGAATCAGTCGACCAATTGCAGTAGCTAACACCATCATTAATCATGGTTGTAGACATTGGAATAAATATTTCATCATACTCATCATAATCATATGTAAAACCATCTGGATTTTATTCGTTCGCCTATCAGGTAAAGCATAATAGGGTTTATCCGACTGCAGTTACATAGTTGACAAAACCATGGTTTCAGCTATAAATGGATAAATGCTTGGCCTCCCTACTAATGTATATTCAGCAGACATGCCATTGTTTAACTCCATATTTCAAACAAAGAAAACAAGATAGAAAACAATGAAGAACTTGCTCTAAATATATATATATATAGCTAAACACTATTAATTATTAATCGTATAATTAATAATTGTCTCTTCAAATTTTTTAAAATAGCTTTTTTATAAATTTATTCTCCATTATTTCTGAAATCATCAACACCCTTTCACATTCCTATTATCCATTCAAAGAATGCTACAAGGATCTATTCTTCAACACTAATCAGTATTTAAAGATATCGTCCTTTCACATTCCAACAATGTATTGAGTTAATATTATAGGATGCATTCTGCACGACATAATCAGCACCTAAAGAATACTATTCACAAAATTTATTTTCTTTTTCTTATGCAATTTCATTTAAAGACAATGCAAAATTAAGCAAACGTCCTTTCATATTCCTTCTATCTATTCAATGAATATTAAAGGATTTATTCAACATGACATAGTCACTATTTAAAAAAATTCTAAATTCACAGAATTTAATGTCTCTTCTTTATGCAAAAAAAAAAAAAAATTAATGACCACACAATATTTTAGCCAACTCAAAGAGCATTTACTAACACATTTGAAACAAAATATCAGTTTCATATAACACAAAATTGTAAAGTTCTTTGAGAATATTACATCTATTAGATATCCTAAAAAAATTAAAGTTTATACCATATATGCCAATATAACATTAAATCTATATGTATTAGATGTAAAATATACACCAAATATAACCTCAATTTTTTGTTTTTTTTTTAAAACACCATAACAATAATTTTAGAGAAATATTAATAAATTACACACAAATGAATCTTCTCCACACACACACACACACACACACACACACACACACACACACACACACTATGCTTCAATATACTACACACACATATATAGTACAATAACTCACATTTAAAAAAAAATAATACAAACTACCCTAATATTGAAAAGAAAAAAGCATTTAAAAAAAGAAATTCAAAGTAAACATTATGCATAAATAAGCACTATTAACTAAACACCCTATTAAAAACCTAAAATATCCCAACACTCAAAGCAAAACATACTTTAGTGGCTATAAATAACAAAATGCAAATACTTAGATATAAGAAAACACAACCTGCAGGTTCATATTGAATAAACTACAAAAAATGACCAACTTCAACAACCTATTTGCTGTAGCTAATTCTCATTTCTGTAAGCAACACATTTGTTAATAAAGATATTTTATAAATGAAAAATAATAGCTAACCAAAATTCCTTTCACACCTATAAAAACACTTTGATTAATATTATATGAAAATGTATGTAGATTCAGTACAACATGACAAGGCCAAAGAAAATAGAATAAGAAGAAAAGAAGCTTTGGACCGCAAAAAGAAACAACCTCATTCTAATCAACTTCCCAACCAAAATACTGATCCAATATCAGAGAACATTATTGCAACTAAACTACAATTGCAAGATATACACAACAGAGGTACAATATTTATCAATTGAATACATTTAAATAGAATTATGCTATTCAGCTACTATTGACAATGTAAATAAAATATAGCAATACTCATGAATGTGAGAACCACTGCTTAATTAGATCAGGAAGTCTAACACGTGTTAGTCTTAACACATTAATGATGTCCACTCTTATTAATACTACGACTCGGGATTATTTAAGTACTAACACAATACAGTGTAGTAGAAATCTCACATCATGATCTCTATCATGATTTTCTTAACACAGTATTATACTAGGGACTTTATCTAATAGTTACTTTACATAAAAGTAAATAAGATAAACTGAAATTTAAATAATGCATTGTATTATAAAACAAATGTGCCATATATAAAGTACAACTAATTGCCTGTAGGGCACAACACTAACAAACTCCCACTTGTATTAGAGCCAATCATTCAAGTATCTCATACCAAATGACTCAACGTGCCTATCATGTTTCTTATGGGATAGTGCTTTTGTAAGCGAGTCAGCTATGTTCTCATCCGTAGAAACTCTCTCTATCTTTACATCATTCCTATCTATGATCTCCTGGATTAGGTGATAGCATCGTAGTACGTGTTTGAATCGTTGATGAAACTGTAGCTCCTTTGCTCATGCAATGGCTCCGTTGTTGTCACAATACAAAGATATTAGACTATCGATGCTAGGGACCATACCCAGTTTTGCCCCGAACTTCTTGATCCAAATGACTTCCTTAGCTGCTTCAGAAGCAGCTATGTACTCAACTTCTATTGTAGAGTCAGCAATGGTCTCTTATTTGAAACTCTTCCAACTTATTGCCCCTGAAGCAGCTATGTATTGAACTTCTATCATAGAGTCAGTAATAGTCTCTTGTTTGGAACTCTTCCAACTTATTATCCCTCCATATAATGTAAAAATATAGCCAGATTGTGATTTGAAATTATCTTTGTCAGATTGAAAACTAGCATTAGTATACCCATTCACTTTCAAATCACCCTCTCCATATACCAAGAACACATCCCTAGTCCTTCGCAAGTTCTTAAGAATGTTCTTTACAGCTACCCAATGACCTCACCAGGGTCAGATTGGTATCTGCTCGTCAAATTGAGAGCACATGATACATCGAGCCTCATATATATCATAGCGTACATGATAGATCCAACTGTTGAAGTATATGGAATCTTATTCATGTGATCCCTTTCTTCTTGTGTCTTAGGAGACATCAACTTTGAAAGGCTTACTCCATGCATCATATGTAAGAATCCCTTTTTGAATTGATCCATGCTAAACCTCTTTGGCACTTTGTCTATGTATGTAGACTATGAAAGGCCTAGCAACCTTTTTGACCTATCTCTATAGATCATTATTCTAATAATATAGGTTGCTTCTCTAAGGTTTTTGTAGTACTCCATATAAAACCACCTTTAGTATATGGGGAAAGTCATGCATGTCATTGCATTTTTTTTTTTATATTGCATTTAGTAAATTGAATTATTTTCATGAAAATATGAGTTTCATGAGTTGTTAGTTCATGAATTGATTTGCTCTTGAAATGGTTGTGTTATTTGACTTAGTTAAGTTTTTATTTTGTTAAGGAGAATTTATTAGAAAGAGGATAAAGCAAGTGAGTAGGAATTAAGGGAATTTGTGAGGAGAATATTTACACAAGCATTGTTTTGGAATAGTGGATAAAGCTTAGTGTTTAACTCTTGATAGGCTTGAGTTCAAATCATTTCCTTTCTGTTATTTTCTTCTTACCTAATTTTTTCCAAGCCTTGGCCGAAATACTCCCAGGGTAGCTGCCACCTTGGAGCCAATTTTCTAAAATTTAGGAGTGTAATTTATCTTGGGAATTATTTTATAAAATATTTGAAAATAAATTAAATTTTTATTTCTAATATCTTATCATAATCTTTTAGAGAATTTTAAATATTACTAATCTGGATTTTAAAAAGCTATATCTAAGTAATTTTTTAGGAGATAAAATATATGAATATATATATATATATATATTGTTTTAATGTGGTGGCCACCACTTCTTACGGAGATAAGTCTTCATATTTTGATTTTCTTCAAATAATTTTTAAAAAAGGAAATAAATGGATAAAGCTAGATTTTAAATGAAGTCTTTATCTCTTAGATAAGGATTTTCAAAATTTAGGGAGAAAGGAAGAAGGATTTCGTGTAGCTTCAAGGGAAAAAGGAAACCAGAATTTTATCTTGTAAAATAATTATTTAATAGCTATTTAAATTACTCAAATTAATATAGGGAATAAATAAAATTATCTCTTAAATAAATAACCTAATTCCTTCCTATATTTTTCTAGAAATTCTCTCAAAGCTGCCACCACACATTAGAGCAATTGTAGCTCAACTAAAACTCTCCAAAACTTAGATAGGGTTACCCAAGAAAACCTTAACCAATTATGACTTTGTTTTAGCCAAAAAAATACAAGAATTTTCTCTCCAATTCCTTCAAAATTTCAGCCACAATCAATACCATACTGCATGAAAATTCCAATAAAAAACCTGCACAAAAACCTCTCTAGTATCGTACAAAAATACAGCTACACAAAGGCTCACTTTTCTTCTCTTAATCTCGCCACTATAGAGACCGAAACCAACCAGATTTCTTCCCTCCTTCTATCCAGATTTTCGGCCAGCATAAGCATAAAAAAACACAGTAGCAATAACCCCTAAACTACTGTCCAATTTCGTCACTCAAAGAAGGACCAAAGCTGTCCAACTTTTCTCTTGTGATCAAGAATCTATAGTAAGGTAGAACTCCACCAAACACCTAAACACCAAACCCTAGACTTTTCTATCCAGCAAACCACAAAATTCCCAGCCTCTCAAACTCACAAAACAAACAGCCTTCAACCTACTCAAAAATTCGGCCAACACAATCCAAACACAAAGCCAAAACCGAAACACCCTACAAGCTAGATAAACAATCTTAAACCTTTCTCTACATCTCTTACTCCATTCTTTTCCTCTTTTCTCCCTTAAATGACGTCCATAAGGGATTGATTTTATCCCTTTCTTGGTGAGTCTCGATCAAGGACATCTCGGCGGACCAATCTCTTCAACTATCCATCGAACTCGAGCTAGTCATCAAGGAGTTGTCGTGTTTTAAGTCTAGATCAGTAAGAGGTAATCAAGATCCTATCTTTACTGATTTAAATGGCTTTAATCTTTAAAGTATTGACTTATGAATGCTTATGGAGTCTAGCATGAAAGCATGAATGAACTAGAATGATGAATATGTTGATGTAAGCCATAGACAAAGCAAATAAGAGATAGGACATTGTCACATCTTGTTATGATGAATCTAGATCTATGCTAAGTAGGCAAAGATGAGATCTTTAAATATTTATAGGGTCGATTATTATGATTTTATGCTAGTTGAATCTAAGGGTGGTTATATAGTGATTTGATTTGGAAGAATGCATGGTTATAATCAATATCATGGCAAAGGAAGTAGTGTATGTGATCTAATGAATTAAATTACCAAGATACAATGGATGAATTAGGTGATTAATGAGATCATGAAAAATCATATTGCATGAAATAGTAGATGTAATATTTGGATTCTAATTATAGAATCATTTATTTTAGATAAGGAATGAGTGGAAGTAAGGGCCATCAATTGAGTTTGGTCTAGCTGTTGATTTATCCAAGTAAGTCCCTGCATAACCATTTGATAAATGTTACATGTTTTGCAAGTAATTTTTACAATGTTATTTGGAATTGATGTTAATATGATGTTTTGACAAGATGATTGAAACGTTAGCTAAACATGATGAGTTACACTGTGTTATTTTGATACTTGGTTGGAAATGTGGATGTTTTACTTTCTAAATGAGTTTATTAAATCTCAACTATTCAAACTCAAAAATGATTCCTTACTCTATCACTAAACAATTTGGAAATGCTATTATGAAAAATCACATTTTGCAATCAAGCTAATCAAAGAATTTCAAAAAAAAAAGAAAAATGATTCTGCCTCTAAACAAGAAGCGTTGAGTACTCAGAGGGGGTAGGCTAGTGGTACTAGTCTTAAAGAGCAAGAGTAAGTCTTCTGGTAGGAGGCCACTTCCAGAAGATAAACTTAACTTGGAGAGGTGACAGAACTACTTGGTCAGGTCGTCCGAGCTAGCATATTGGTCCATATGGACATTATTGATTCGAATTGGACATTCGGAGTGTTGGGTGTAGAGATGGAGGAGTATCTCACCCTAGTAGGAGGATCTCCCACTGTCCATTGTTGAAAGAATACAATAGGACGCTATCATGGTAGTAATCATGATATAGATTATGATGCTATTGTTTGAATCATTACCAATCCCTACCTAATAATTTATGAACATGATGAAATGATGATTTCTTGTGAACTATTTTAGATTCATTGAGTAAGGCTCCTCTGTATAATTGTTATTGATGAAATTGACTTGCAAACACGGTTTTTGTGTTTTTTATAAACTTGTATGCACGAAATGGTTATCTTTGACACTTGCACACATGGGACTTACTGAGATGCCAATTTCACAACTTTTATATCATGATTTTAGGGGAGTACTTATATTGAGCAGGTTGAAGGAATAAGCAATGATCACCCATTTGTTTATTTTATTTTGATTTATATTTCTTTCAGGAGATGTTTGTGAGTTTTGATCTCTTGGATTTGTATAAGTATTTTCCCTCGGATGTAATAAGAATACCTTGTTATTTTATTTAGTTATTTTTTTCTATTATTATTTGTTATTTGCACCTCGTTATAAAGACCCCTGGTCCTCTGAACTGAGCGACATCCCACCCTATTAGGTGCATAGGTAGTGGGGTGTTACAGTCTTTCATGGAAAATTTCTTGGACAACCAAACTTTATCTGATTGAAGGACAAGGACATCATTTTCTATTAGCAATATGTCATCTACATAAAGCAATAAGAAAATAATTACACTCCCACTAACCTTTTTGTATACACAAAGGTCATCCATGTTTTGAATAAAACTAAACTCTTTAACTGTTTCATCAAAACAAATGTTCCAACTCCTAGAAGCTTGCTAAGTTTATAAATGGATCTTTACAACTTCCACACTTTTATGCTATCGTTGGATGTGAAACCCTCAGGTTATGTCATATACATTTCCTCAGTCAGATTTTCATTAAGGAAAGCTGTTTTCACATCCATTTTTCAGATCTCATAATCATGATAAGCGGCATTAGATAGGCGTATCCTGATAGATTTTAGCATGGCTACTAGCGAGAAGGTTTCATCATAGTTAATATTATATTGTTAAAGATAACCCTTAGCCACTAGTCATGCTTTATAGGTAACTATATTACCATCCATATCGGTTTTCTTCTTGAAAACCCATTTGCACCTAATAGGTTTGATTCTTTTGGGTGGAACAACCAAAGTCCATATTTGCTTGTCGTACATAGAATCCATCTCTGACTTCCTGGCTTCAGGCCATTTGTTAGATTTTGAATTGTTCAGAACTTCCTTATAGGTAGTAGGCTCATTTTTATCTATGAGCAATACGTCATTGTGGTCACTTATGAGAAATTTATATTTCTCAGGTGCCACACGTATTCTACTCGACCTACGAGGAGCTTATGTAGTAAAAGGTTCATCTATTCTCACTATAGATGTTGGATCATATGATTAATCCTTGTTCATTTGTTCTTCTTGAATTTCACTAAGTTTAATTTTACTTCCACTGTCCCCTTTGAGCATGTACTCCTTCTCAAAGAAGACAACATGCTTTGAAACAAATACTATATTTTTACTGATGAGATAGATGTAATACCCGAAGGATTCTTTTGGATAACCCACAAATAAACACTTATTAGACTTACCATCAAGTTTGTCTAACTATAGCTTTTTGATAAGGGTAGGGCAACCCCATACTCTCAAGTGAGATAACATTGGTTTCTTGCAAAGAACATCTCAAATGGGGTGGTATAAACGTTTTTTGGTGGAACTCTGCTTAGAATATAAGCAGAAGTCTCTAGTACGTACCCCCAAAATAATTTTGCCAAGTCTGCAAAAGCCATTATGGTCTGTATCATATCTAGAAGGGTTCGATTCCTTCTCTCAGATACACCTTTATATTGAGATGTATGTGGTGGAGTCAATTGAGATAATATCCTATTATCTCTAAGATAACCCTGAAATTCTTAGCTTCAGTATTCACCCTCTCGATTCGATCTTAGAGTCTTAATACTTTTGCTAAGTTGCTTCTTTATTACATTCTTGAAGTCTTTGAACTTGTCAAAGGCCTCAGATTTGTATTTCATTAAATACAAATATCCATATTATGAAAAATCATCGATAAAGGTTATGAAATAGTTATAATCTTCTCTTGCTTATATAGACATTGGGCCACATATATATGAATGTATGAGTTCTAATAACTCTTTGGCCCTTTCTCCTTTTCTAGAAAAATGAGTTTTAGCCATTTTACCTAGTAAACAAGACTTGCAAGTGCCATTGAAGGCAAAACATGGCAAAACAAAAATGCACAGTAACATGCTAATAGAACAGAGCACACGTAGAAGAGCAGCGGAAGAAAACTATTTATAGCTCTGCGCGCTTTCACTGGTCTAGGGAGTGTCGGCACTTCGGTCTGAACCGCTTCTGGTTCTAAGATCCATCCTTCAGGATGTTGTCCCGCAAGCCGATGGCTTCTTCTGGGTATCAACGCAACTCTTTTATCTTTCGGAATATAACCTCTCCTGAAAGCCTGGTGAAGGCTATGGATGAAGAGTATGATCTTCCTTTCTCTGACTAAATGCTATTGAGCATTAATCAAGAGAAAGACGTGTCTCTATTCTTACTCTTTTTACATAACACAGAGAGCACCCATGAGAGAGAAGACGTGAGGCTTGTGGAGAAGGAAAAACCAACGTACCTCTGTGAAAGACTCCAGTGTTCAATTAAATCCCCACTGCCTTGATAATAGGCAATTATCCAGGCATTCAAAAATCAAATAGAAGCCCTAAGGCCCACGTCATGTTAAGCCATTACACAGGCCTTTGGACCTATGGCCCAGTTCATTTGGTTAAGCCTTTATTTTAATTTAATTATTCCTAAACTAATAGAAGCTCAATAATTAAATTAATTAAATAACCCAATGGACCAATAAAAACCTCAAGCCTTGCCCCAATTCATTGGGTTTAGTCTTTAATTTAATTTAATTATTTCTGGACTAATACAAGCCAAATAGTTAAATTAATTAAATAACCCAAATGAGCCAATATATAATTCTCCCTTTTTGGACCTTTTATTTTATTCTAACTCAATAAATAAACCAGCCTACTCGAATAAAATAAAATCCACTTAATATAAGATCAATCCCTCAACCTAAAACCATCAAGACTTATGGGCTATTCCGAGGATCAAAAGACATATTGCCTTGGCTACTAAAATGACCAAAATACCCCTGTTATAGAAATAGTTGTATTTTGCATTTTAAACATTTCTAATATTACCATAAGGAAATATTAACCCCACGGATAATGCTGCGTTAGCAAAGTTTCCGACCTATAAGTGTAATGACTAAAATACCTCTCTACGCATCGTCGTACACTTACAGAAGAAGATTGTACTAACACCACTCTAAAAGACATATACTATCCTCAGACCTCTAGTCTAATGATCTACGACTCCTGGAATGTTTCTACTTTCCAAGTGAGCTACCCTAAAGCAAACACCCAAGTCATGTTCCCCAGGACCATGGACATTTGGATCATTCGAACAGTCATAAGGGGCGATATAGTGCCGAAGCTATCTTGTACAAGTCTGTCTTAATTAACTAGTCACATATACCCAACATACAAGTATATCAATTCTACAATAGAATCTCAACTACAGTATATCAAAGTACATGCTTCCAGCATTGTCAGACCACCAACTTATACTTAAGCGGGTGAGTATTAGTCCACGTTGTAGCAGTAATAGTTTGGATTTCTTCTAAATAGCACTTTTCGAAATTACTATTACAGGTTTTGTTCTATGTATTTGAAATACGCTTATGCTATGAAGTGAGTGGACTACCCACTGGCTAAAGGTAAGGTATTCCCTATTTATAATTCATAACACAACAACCTAAACATAATAAGATTCCCATTCTTACTAATCAATTAAGAACAAACGTTTACATGTTAAGTTACCCGTGATTCATACCTTATTGTGAAAGACCACCATTCACATAGACCACTTACTTAAACACAATGAGTCCTTTCCAAATGTAAATCGTGCACAAATAAAATATAAATTTATAAACAAATTTTGAGAATAAATTCTTTTATTAATAAATTTAATAATTACATCAGAAACCTAGTCTAGAAGGCATACATTCCAACAATCTCCCACTTGCACTCTAAGATTAAGAAAGTCCGTAGGTGCCCACCGTTATGGCATCTAAGTGTCTCTTGAAGACTTTCTCAGCCAAAGGCTTAGTGAAGGGATCTACTAAATTGTTCTCCAAGGCTATTGTTCCACTATAATTTCCTGTCTCTGGATGAAATCCTACATCAGGTGATACTTCCTCTCGATATGCTTCCTTTTCTTGTGGTTTCTAGGTTCTTTAGATTGCGAGACTACTCTAGTGTTATCGCAATAAACCATAATTGATCTATCCATGTGTGGCACAACTCCATGTTCTGAAAGGAACTTCCAAAGCCAGACTGCTTCCTTATATGCCTTTGAAGCTGCTATATACTTAGCTTCCATAGTTGAGTCAGCAATGCAAGATTGCTTGATATTCCTCCATGAAACTGCTCCTCCAGAGAAGGTGAAAACATATCTACTAATGGATTTTTTCTCATTCTTATCTGCCAGGAAGTCTGAGTCTGTGTATCCAGTAGGAACCAAGTCATCAGCCTCGTAAACCAGTATATAATCTCTCGTACCTTTGAGGTACTTGAGAATATGCTTTACAACTTGCCAATGAACCTCTCTAGGATTTAACTGATATCTGCTAACTAAGCTTACGACAAAGTAAATATCTGGTCTAGTGCATAGCATTGCGTACATAAGACTTCCTATAGTCGAAGCGTAGAGAATCCTACTCATTTTATCTTTCTCTTCTTGGAACTTAGGATAGTCATTTGAACAAAAAGATAACCCATGTCTGCAATGGATTAGAGCTCCCCTGTATAAGTTCATGCTGAACTTAGCCAGCATCTTGTCAATGTATGTCGCTTGGGTTAATCCTGACATTTTCTGCTTCCTATTTTTAAAAAACTTAACCCCGATAATGTTACTGGCTTCTCCTAAGTCCTTCATACTAAATTGACTAGACAACCAAACCTTAGTAGATGACAATATTCCTATATCATTCCCAATAAGTAGAATGTTATCCACATATAAGACTAGAAAAATCACATTTATGCCTTCTAATTTCCTGTACACACATAGTTCATCCCCGTTTTGAAAAAAATCATAAGACTTTACAGTCTCATCAGAACGAATGGTCCATTCTCTAGATGCCTGCTAAAGTCCATAAATGGACTTCTTATACTTGCAAACCGTATGTTTCTGTTAAATAGTACTTTTAGAAACCATTATTATAGGTCTTCTTCTACATATTCGAAATATGCTCATGTTATGAAGAGAGTGGACTACCCACTTGTAACACCCCACTACCTACGTATCCATATAGGGCGAGATATCGCCCCGTCCACAGGACCAAGGGTCTTTATAACGAGGTACAATTAATAAATAAATAAAATAACCAACTAAATAAAATAATAAAATACTCTTATTACATCCAAGAGAAATACTTTTACAAATCTGAGAGATCAAAACTAACAATCATCTTTTGAAATAAATATAAATAAAAATAAGATAAAATAAACAAATGGATGATTATCGCCTATTCCTTCAACCTGCTCAACATAAGTACTTTCTTGAAATCATAATATAAAAGGCGGGAAATTGGCATCTTAGTAAGCCCCGTGTGTGTAAGTGTCAAATATAGCCATTTCGTGCATGTAGGTTTATTAAAATCACAAATCGTGTTTGCAAGTCAATTTCAAAAATAATTGTTATACAAAAGAGCCTTGCTCAATGAATCCAAAATAGTTCACAATAAGTCATCGTTTCATCATATTCATAATTCATTAAGTAGGGATTAGCAATGATTCAAATAATAGTATCATAATCCATATCATGGTAACCACCATATAGCGTCCCAATATATTCTTTCAACAATGGGCAGTGAGGGATCCTTCTACTAGGGTGAGATACTCCTCCATCTCTACACCCAACACTCCAGTTGTCCAATCCGAATCAACAATGTCCACATGGACTAATATGCTAGCTCGGACGGCCTGACTATGTAGTATTGTCGCCTCTCCAAGTTGAGTTCATCTTCTGGAGGTAGCCTCCTGCCAGAAGACTCTATCTTCCTCTTCAAGACTTGTACTGCTAGCCTACCCCCTCTAAGTACTCAAAGCTCCCCATTTAAGGGCAAAATTTTTCCTTTTTTAAAATTCTTTGATTATCTTGACTGTAAAACATGGTTTTTCGTAATAGCATTTCCAAATCGTTTAGTGATAGAGTAAGGAATCGTTTTTAAGTTTGAATAGTTGAGAATTAATAAACTCATTTAGAAAGTAAAACATCCACGTTTCCAACCCAAGTATCAAAATAACACAGTGTAACTTATTATGTTTAGCTAGCATTTCAATCATCTTGTCAAAATATCATATTGACATCAATTCCAAATAACATTGTAAAAATGGTAACATTTATCAAATGGTTATGCAGGGACTTACTTTGATAAATCAACGGCTAGACCCAACTTAATTGATGGCCCTTACTTCCACTCCTTCCTTATCTAGAATAAATGACTTTATAATTAGAATCCAAGTATTACATCCACTATTTCATGCAATATGACTTTTTATGATCTTATTAATCACCTAATTCATCCATGGTATCTAGTTTATTTAATTCATTAGATCACATACACTACTTCCTTTGCTATGCTATTGACCATAACCATGCATTCTTCCAATTCAAATCACTATATGACCACTCTTAAATTCAACTAGCATAAAATCATCATAATCAGCCACATAAACATTAAAAAATCTCATCTTTGTGAACTTAGCATAGATCTAGATTCATCATAACAAGATGCGACAATGTCCTATCTCTTACATGCTTTGTCTATGGCTTACATCAACATATTCATCATTCTAGTTCATTCATGCTTTCATACTAGACTCCATAAGCATTCATAAGTCAATACTTTAAATATTAAAGCCATTTAGATAAGTAAAGATAGGATTTTGATTACCTCTTAGCGATCTAGACTTAAAACACGACAACTCCTTGATGACTAGCTCGAGTTCGATGGATAGTTGGAGAGATTGGTCAACCTAGATGTCCTTGATTGAGACTCACCAAGAAATGGATAAAATTAGTCCCTTATGGATGTGATTTACGAGAGAAATGAGGAAAAGAATGGAGTAAAAGGTGTATAGAAAGGTTGAAGATTGTTCACCTTGTAGGGTGTTTCAGTTTTGGCTTTGTGTTAGGAGTGTGTTGGCTGAATTTTTGAGTAGGCTAAAGGCTATTTGTTTCATGAGTTTCAGAGGCTGAGAGGGTGGGAATTTCATGGTTTGCTGGACAAAAAAGTCTAGGGTTTGGTGTTTAGGTGTTTGGAGGAGTTCTACCTTGTTATGGATTCTTGATCACAAGAGAAAAGTTAGACCACTTTGGTCCTTCTTTGAGTGTCGAAAATGGATAGTAATTTAGGGGTTATTGCTGCTTTGTTTTTTATGCTTATGCTGGCAAAAAATCTAGAAAGAAGGAAAGAACTAATTTGGTTGGTTTCGGTTTTTATAGTGGCGAGAATAAGAGAAGAAAAGCGAGCCTTTGTGTATATGTATTTTTGTGTGATACTAGAGAGGTTTTTGTGTAGGTTTTTGGCTGGAATTTTCATGCAGTATGGCATTGATTGTGGCTGAAATTTTAAAGGAATTTGAGAGGAAATTTTGGTTTTTTTTTTTTTTTTTTTGCTAAAACAATGTCCTAATTGGTTAAGGTTTTCTTGGGTAACCCTAGCTAGGTTTTAGGGAGTTTTAGTTGAGCTACAATTGCTCTAATGTGTGGCGGTAGGTTTGAGAGAATTTCCAGAAAAATATCAGAAGGAATTAGGTTATTTATTTAAGAGATAATTTAATTTATTCCCTACATTAATTTGAGTAATTTAAATGGCTATTAAATAATTATTTTACAAGATAAAATTCTGGTTTCCTTTTTTCCTTGAAGCTACCTGAAATCCTTCTTCCATTTCCCCCTAAATTTTGGAAATCCTTATCCAAGAGATAAAAACTTCATTTTAAATCTAGCTTTTATCCTTTTATTTCATTTTTAAAAATTATTTGAAGAAAATTAAAATATGGAGACTTATCTCCTTAAGAAGTGGCAGCTACCATATTAAAACAAGATATATATCTTCATATATTTTATCTCCTAATAAATTACTTAGATATAGCTTTTTAAAAATCTAGATTAGTAATATTTAAAATTCTCTAAAAGATTATGATAAGATATTAGAAATAAAATTTAATTTATTTTCAAATATTTTATTAAATAATTCCCAAGATAAATCACACTCCTAAATTTTAGGAAATTGGCTCCAAAGTGGCGGCTACCCTAGGAGTATTTCAGCCAAGGCTTAGAAAAAAATTTAGGGAAGAAGAAAATAAAGGAAAGGAAAGGATTTGAAGTAGCTAGGATTCGAACTCAAGCCCATCAAGAATTAAACACTAAGCTTTATCCACTATTCCACAACAATTCTTGTGTAAATATTCTCCTAACAAATTTTCTTTATTCCTACTCACTTGCTTCATCCTCTTTCTAATAAATTCACTTCAACAAAATAAAAACTTAACTAACTCAAATAACACAACCGCTTCAAGAGTAAATTAATTCATGAACCAACAACTCATGAAACTCATATTTTCATGAAATAATTCAATTTACCAAATTCAATATAAAAGAAATGTGATGACATGCATGACTTTCCCCACACACTAAAGGTGGCTTAATACGGGGTATTACACCACTGGCTAAAAGTAAGCCATTCCCCATTTGAAATTCATAACACAATAACCTAAACATGATGAGATTCCCATTCTCACCAAAATTTAAGTACTTACAAAGGACTAACGATGTGTTCTTACTATATAGAGAAGGTGATTTGAAAATAAATAGGTATACTGATGCCAGTTTTCAATCTAACAAAGATGATTTCAAATCTGGCTACGTGTTTATGTTATGTGGAGGGGTAATAAGTCGGAAGAGTTCCAAACAAGAGACTATTGTCAGCTCTACGACAGAAGCTGAGTACATAGCCGCTTCTGAAGTAGCTAAGGAGGCTGTTTAGATCAAGAAGTTCGTGATGGAACTGGGTGTGGCTCCTAGCGTTGTTGGTCCAATAACTCTGTACCGTGACAACAATGGAGCCATTGCACAAGCAAAGGAGCCACGGTCTCACTAACGATCTAAACACGTATTGTGACGCTATCATCTGGTCCAAGAGATCATAGATAGAAATGATGATGTCAAGATAGAGAGAGTTCCCACAAATAAGAACCTAGCTGACCCACTTACAAAAGCACTATCCCAAAAGACACATGATAAGCATGTTGAGTCATTCGGTATTAGATGCATGAATGATTGGCTCTAGTGCAAGTGGGAGTTTGTTAGTATTATGCCTTAGAGGCAATCACTTGTATATTGTATATGACACATTTTATTTTAATAAAAGGCGTTATTTATCTTATAGTTTCTTTTGTTTACTTTTGTATAAAATAACTGTTAGATAAAGTCCCTAGTACAACATTGCGTTAAGGAAATCATGATAGAGATCATGATCTGAGATTCCTACTACACTGTATAGTGTTAGTACTTAAATAGTCCCCAGTCGTAGTATTAATGAGACAGGACATCATTAATGCGTTAAGACTAGCATGTGTTAGACTTCCTGATTTGATCAGGCGGTGGTTCTCATATCCGTGAGTATTGAGATACTCAAAGTTAACACATAGATTCTTGTTAATGGAATAAGTTTATTGGATGACCTAGCTAAGAGATAATCACATGGATAACTATTTAGTGCTAGTGATATAATCTCAATATAGCAAATGTGCAAGTATCCTTAGACTTGAGATCTCCAAAGTACTTTATTTACTGAGCATTGTCTTTGATTCCAATCTGATATATTCTTGAGTGGGCTTTTTCTTGGTGTTGTGGGTAGTTTAGTTGGTTATGAGTTCGGCTCATCTGAAGGGACCAAATCTGTGAATTTCTTGAGACAAAAAGGAGAAAATTAAACTAACAACCTACCTTCTATGAAACCCTTGAAGAACTAGCTTTCAAAGACCCTCAATAATAGTAGAAAGTTCTACTATAATCTCACCTCAATAGCCTTGAAGCAACAAAGGCAAACAAGAATAAATAGAATAGAGAAAATAGGCACTTAAGTAATGGAATTCAAACAAATCTTAGAAGTGTAAAGCAACTAAGACCCATTAAAAGAAACCACATTGAATTATCCAAAAGATTTTATAGGCTCATTCAGAAGGAGGACTACCCTTTAAGCATGGTCTTGAACAAGATGAATAAGGAGGCTAGGGCTTCTCAAGACTCTCTCTTCAAATTTGAATAAAGTGTGTGAATTATGTTGTCAAATCACTAAAAGTGTATTTATACTATCCTAACCCTGGCTAAGTAATCCCTGAGGTTCTAATATAATTTAAAGCCTTAATAGGTTTTTACAAAACATTTAAAATGGAGGAAAACTGGAGAAAACATAAAAAACGAGGTTGGCTATGAGTTCGGCTCATCTGAAGGGACCAAATCTGTGAATTTCTTGAGACAAAAAGGAGAAAATTAAACTAACAACCTACCTTCTATGAAACCCTTGAAGAACTAGCTTTCAAAGACCCTCAATAATAGTAGAAAGTTCTACTATAATCTCACCTCAATAGCCTTGAAGCAACAAAGGCAAACAAGAATAAATAGAATAGAGAAAATAGGCACTTAAGTAATGGAATTCAAACAAATCTTAGAAGTGTAAAGCAACTAAGACCCATTAAAAGAAACCACATTGAATTATCCAAAAGATTTTATAGGCTCATTCAGAAGGAGGACTACCCTTTAAGCATGGTCTTGAACAAGATGAATAAGGAGGCTAGGGCTTCTCAAGACTCTCTCTTCAAATTTGAATAAAGTGTGTGAATTATGTTGTCAAATCACTAAAAGTGTATTTATACTATCCTAACCCCGGCTAAGTAATCCCCGAGGTTCTAATATAATTTAAAGCCTTAATAGGTTTTTACAAAACATTTAAAATGGAGGAAAACTGGAGAAAACATAAAAAACGAGGTTGGCTATGAGTTCGGCTCATCCGAAGGGACCAAATCCGTGAATTTCTTGAGACAAAAAGGAGAAAATTAAACTAACAACCTACCTTCTATGAAACCCTTGAAGAACTAGCTTTCAAAGACCCTCAATAATAGTAGAAAGTTCTACTATAATCTCACCTCAATAGCCTTGAAGCAACAAAGGCAAACAAGAATAAATAGAATAGAGAAAATAGGCACTTAAGTAATGGAATTCAAACAAATCTTAGAAGTGTAAAGCAACTAAGACCCATTAAAAGAAACCACATTGAATTATCCAAAAGATTTTATAGGCTCATTCAGAAGGAGGACTACCCTTTAAGCATGGTCTTGAACAAGATGAATAAGGAGGCTAGGGCTTCTCAAGACTCTCTCTTCAAATTTGAATAAAGTGTGTGAATTATGTTGTCAAATCACTAAAAGTGTATTTATACTATCCTAACCCTGGCTAAGTAATCCCTGAGGTTCTAATATAATTTAAAGCCTTAATAGGTTTTTACAAAACATTTAAAATGGAGGAAAACTGGAGAAAACATAAAAAACGAGGTTGGAGCCGGCGCCGGCTAGGGCTTCTACAGCCGGCACCGGTTGTGCGCTATTCTTCAGACTGTCAGTGCTGGTTGACGCCAGCACCGGTTAGGGTGCTTGGGCTGGTGCCAGTTGTCCGCTGGAAGGCCATATTTTGGTCAAATTTTGTCCGTCTTTATTACTGACTTGAGTTCTTGTTGGGGTCCTTCTTCAATAGTCATCAAAATAAGCTCTTAGCTAGCTTCCTCAATCTTCCAACACTCTTCCATCCTTAAGCATGGTTTTATGAGCAATTGAAACTCATCTTGAAGCTTCTTGGTCCTAGATCTTCTCATCGGTCTGTTAGTGTTGTGCCCTTGAGGCAATCACTTCTACATTGTATATGATACATTTTATTTTAATAAAAGGTGTTATTTATCTTATAGTTTCTTTTGTTTACTTTTGTATAAAATAACTATTAAATAAAGTCCTTAGTACAACATTGCGTTAAGAAAATCATGATAGAGATCATGATTTGAGATTCCTACTACACTGTATAGTGTTAGTACTTAAATAGTCCCCAATCGTAGTATTAATGAAACGGGACATCATTAATGCATTAAGACTAGCATGTATTAGACTTCCTGATTTGATTAGGCGGTGGTTCTCATATCCGTGAGTATTGAGACACTCAAAGTTAACACATGGATATTTGTTAATGGAACAAGTTTATTGGATGACCTAGCTAAGAGATAATCACATGGATAACTATTTAGTGCCAGTGATATAATCTCAATATAGCAAACGTGCAAGTATCCTTAGACTTGAGATCTCCAAGGTACTTTGTTTACTGAGCTTTATACTTTGATTCCAATCTTTGGAGCTCGATCGAGGGCTATGAGATGGATATTGGGTAAATTGTAAAGTAAACGAAAGAAGTTGAGAGGGTCAACAAAGGATTCACCACTCCTAATAGCAGGGGCGAATATCTCACGACCACTTGTGAGAATTACTACTCGAGAAGTCCTTGGCCAAGGCATCTGTGTTTTGGAAATAGTTCCAATTGATATACATCTAGAGTAGTGGGTTCTTGGTATAAGTACAATTATATTCGGGCCATAATTAATTCTGGGGGGAGTTGGCACTAATTCCGTACTCCAAACCGAATGAGATATTGTATCGTGAAGTGAGTAAATTGCACTGTAGTTTGTTAATGAGGGATTCATGTCAAGCCACTTGACTTCCTAGACTCTTGGGTGGTCATGATGTGTTGCTAGATAACGCTCATGATCTGGGAATATGGGTTTATTAATTGATGAATTAATAAAACAATCCTGATTAGAATTAATATGATTAATTCTAATTAATTATGGATTATTAATCTCAAAGACCTTTGAATTAATTCATGTTCCCTACCAATTGACTGGGAAACCTAATAGGTCACACACAATAGAGAATTATATACTCAAGATGTTATTTGATAACATAGTGGGGTTAATTGAGAGAAAGATTAGTTATTGTAGATAAATTATAATTTGTTATAATTTGTGGTCCAAATTGTAATTGTGAGAACTTGATGTTTCCAATTACAATTAGGGAATTCTAACTGTTTTAGAATTCTGGGATGGAGGATTTCTTAGCAGGTTTTTTCATATGACATATAGAAGAGACACGAAACCCTAGATGACACACAAGATACGAAATCTTCAACCCTAGAGACACAACCAACGTTCTTCTCTCTTTTTCGTTTTGCTGAAAAAGTGAAACAGCCCTAGCTACCACTTTTTTCTGCTAGCATATGAAATTTTGGTGCTTGTGTATTACTCTGTGTGTATTACTGTTAGAGATAATCACACATTATGATTATAGTGGTTAGACATTCGACTCTCGTGAAGTTTGATCTAGAGGATTATTGGATCGCGCCTCAACTTGAAGAAGAAATTTTGTTCTTCGGACGATCAAACAAAGGTAAAAAAACTATTACCTTTATTATCTTTATGTCTTGTTTTCCAGACATAGGCGGGTCCTGGGATGATATCTCGTTTTATTTTTTGCTGTGCTGTATAGGATACGAGCCTGAGATACCCAACACTGTCCTTGTCCTTGCACGGTCATGCCTCCCCCTCCTTGATCTTGACCTCCATGATGAAGCGGAGTCAGCTTGAGTTCTTGTTGGGGTCCATCTTAGATAGTCATTAAAATGAGCTCTTGGCTAATTTCCTCAACCTTTCAACTCTCTTCCATCCTCGTGCATGGTTTTATGAGCAATTGAAACTCATCTTAAAGCTTCTTGGTCCTAGATCTTGTCTTTGGTCCTTGTCCTTGCATGGTCACACCTCCCCTTCCTTGATCTTGACCTCTATGATAAAGCGGAGTCTTATCATCTCCCCCTTTTTGGAAAGGATTTGTCTCCGAATCATTGCCATCATCTACATCAAAGGGAGAGAGGTTACCAACATTAAAAGTTGTGCTAACATGATACTCATTGGGTAAATCTATTTTATAAGCATTATCTTCAACTTTGGTGAGAACTTGAAATGGACCATCCCCCCTTAAATCTAGTTTGCGCCGTCGTTACGTGAAAAATCTCTCCTTGCGAAGGTGCACCAATACCCAATCACCTGGTTCAAATGACACCTTTTTCCTTCCTTGATTACGCTTATGGGCGATTTCTTCATTTCATTTTGTGATGGTTGCTTCCACCTTCTCATGGAGTGCCTTCATAATTTCCACCTTCTTAGCTCTATCAAGGTTCATCCGTTCACCTATAGGCAAGGGAATAGAATCTAAAGGAGTAAGAGGATTAAAACCATATACAATTTCAAAAGGAGAATAAGAAGTGGTAGAATGAATAGTCCTATTGTAAGCAAACGCAATGTGTAGCAAGCATTCCTCCCAATTTTTCAAGTTCTTCTTAATTATGGTCCGCAAGAGTTGGGTGAGTATTCGGTTGACCACTTCTATTTGTCCGTCCGTTTGTGGATGACAAGCTGTGGAAAACAAGAGATTAGTACCAAGTTTGTTCCATAATACTCTCCAAAAGTGGCTAAGGAATTTAATATCCCTATCCGAGACAATAGTCCTTGGAATCTCGTGCATTCTTACCATTTCCTTAAATAATAAATTTGCAATATAGGATGCATCATTAGTCTTAGTACAATCCATAAAATGAGCTATTTTGGAAAATCGATCAATAATCACAAATATGGACTCGTTACCCCCCTTGGACTTAGGCAATCCTACAATGAAGTCTATTGAAATATAAACCCAAGGCATATTAGGTGTGGGCAAAGGAGTATAAAAACCATGTGGAAGAGATCTAGACTTAGCTCGCCTACAAATAATGCATTAAGAACAATGTTTCTCCACATCCTTTCTCTTTTTTTGCCAAAAGAAATGTTTCTTAAGGATGCCTAAGGTCTTTGCAACACCAAAATGCCCCATTAGTCACCCACTATGGGCCTTCTTAACCAGCAACCCCCTAATAGAACTCTTTGGCACACAAAGCCTTACCTCCCTAAACAAGAAACCATTATGCCTATAATATTTAGTAAATGCACATTTCTCACAAGCATGAAAAATTTTCCCAAACATTTCATCATTAACATATAATTCCTTCATAAGTTCAAAATCAAGAAGTTTAGTATCCAAAAAGTTTAGTAGTGCACACCTTCGAGATAGTGCATCCGATTCCATATTTTCCTTACCCTTCTTGTATTAAATGACATAAGGAAATGTCCCAATAAACTCCATCCACCTTGCATACCTCTTGTTCAAAATTTGTTGGCATTTAAGGTGTTTAAGGGTCTCATGATCAGTATGAATGACAAACTTTCTTGGTAAAAGGTAGCGTTGCCAATATTCTAGGGTTCTCACCAAGGCAAAAAGCTCTCTGTCATAGGTAGAGTAATTGAGGGCCGCCCTAGACAATTTCTCACTAAAATATGTAATGGGTTTTCTATCTTGGGTCAAGACCGCACCTATTCCCACCCCACTTGCATCACACTCTATCTCAAATGCTTTCTCAAAATTAGGAAGAATAAGAACTGGAGGTTGGCTCAATTTGTCTTTGAGGGTTTGAAAGGCTTGTTGTTGGGCTTCCTCCCACCTAATCCCACATTTTTCTTTACCACTTCGGTTAGAGGGACCGCTATGGTGCTAAAATTTTGGATAAACCTCCTATAGAAGCTAACTAGTCTATAGAAACTACGGACTTGGGTAATGGTGGTAGGGGTGGGCCAATATTAGATGGCTTTTACTTTTTCCTCATCAACCTCAATTCCTTTAGCACTCACAACATACCTAAAGAATGTAATCCTCTCCAAACAAAAAGAGTACTTCTCAAGGTTAGCATATAATCTCTCCCTTCGAAGGGCAACAAGCACACTTTGAACATGATTCAAATGATCCACATATGATTTGCTCTAGATTAATATATCATCAAACTACACAACAATAAATTTTCCAATGAATTCCCTTAAAACATAATGCATTAAGCGCATGAAAGTACTAGGAGCATTAGACAATCCAAATGGCATTACAAGGCACTCATACAACCATTGTTTGGTTTTAAAAGCTGTTTTCCATTTATCTTCTTCTCTTATTCTAATTTGGTGGTAACCAGATTTCAAATCAATTTTAGAGAAAATGCATGCACCAAATAACTCATCAAGTAAGTCATCTAGCCTAGGAATGGGATACAGTACTTTACCATGATGTTGTTGATAGCGCAACAATTCACACACATATGCCATGTACTATCCCTTTTGGGCACCAAGAGAATCAGAACCTCACATGGACTTAGGCAATCTCTCACATGTCCCTTCTCAAGTAATGCCTCTACTTGCTTTTGCAATTCCTTAGACTCTTCCGGGTTACTTCTATAAGCCGATCAGTTGGGGATGACGGTGTTAGTGTTGTGCCCTAGAGCCAATCACTTGTACATTGTATATGACATATTTTATTTTAATAAAAGGCATTATTTATCTTACAGTTTCTTTTGTTTACTTTAAGTAATATAACTGTTCAATAAAGTCCCTAATACAACACTGTATTAAGGAAATTATGATAGAGATGATGATATGAGATTCCAACTACACTGGATAGTGTTATTACTTAAATAGTCCCTAGTCATAGTATTAATGAGACAGGACATCATTAATGCGTTAAGACTAGCATGTGTTAGACTTCCTAATTTGACCAGGCGGTGGTTCTCATAACCGTGAGTATTGAGATACTTAAACTTAACACATGGATGCTTGTTAATAGAACAAGTTCATTGGATGACCTAGCTTTGAGATAATCACATGGATAACCATTTAGTGCCAGTGATATAATCTCAATATAGCAAATGTGCAAGTATCCCTAGACTTGAGAATTCTAAGGTACTATGTTTGCTGAGCCTTGTACTTTGATTCCAATCTCCAGAGCTCGATCAAGGGCCGCCAATGGGATGGATATTGGGTACATGGTGAGGTAAACGAAAGTAGTTGAGAGGGTTAATAAAGGATTCACCACTCCTAATTGTAGGGGCGAATATCTCATGGCCACTTGTAGGAATTACTACTCGAAAGTCCTTGGCCAAGGTAATTGTGTATTGGAAACAGTTCCAATTAATACACATCTAGAGTAGTGGGCTCCTAGTACAAGTACTATTGTATTTGGGCCAGAATTAATTCTAGAGGAAGTTGGCACTAATTCCGTACTCCAAACCGAATAAGATATTGTATGGTGAAAGGAGTTGATTGCACTGAAGTTTGTAATTGAAGGGTTCATGTCAAGCCACTTGACTTCCTGAACTCTTGAGTGGTCATGATGTATTGCTAGATACTGCTCATGATCTGGGAATATGGGTTTATTAATAAACCAATATTGATTAGAATTAATAGCATTAATTCTAATTAATTATGGATTATTAATCTCAAAGACGTTTGGATTAGTTCATATTCTCTACCAATTGACTGGGAAACCTAGTAGGTAACACACAATAGAGGATTATATACTCAAGATGTTATTTGATAACAATATGGGGTTAATTGAGAGACAGAAAAGTTATTGTAGACAAATTATAATTAGTTATAATTTGTGGTACAAGTTGTAATTGTGAGAACTTGATGTTTCCAATTACAATTAGGGAATTCTAATAGGATTAGAATTCTCAGTTTTGGGAAGGGAATTTTGTGTGATATATAGTAGCTAATAACACATGAAAAACCCTAGCCAATAGCTGAAACACAACACACGATTCTCTCTTCCTTTAATCTCTCTTTCTCTCATTTTTCTTCTTGAAAGAAAAACCCTAGCTGCCATTAATTTTTGCTAGCATAGAAATTTTGGTGCTTGAGTATTCCTCTGTGTGGATTACTATTAGAGATAATCACACACTGTGATTATAGTGGGTAGACGTTCAACTCACATGGAGGTTGATCACGATGATTGCTGGATCACACCTCAACTTGAAGAAGAAAATTTTGTTCTTCGTACGATCACTCAAAGGTAAAAGTTGTTGCCGTTATTGTCGTTATGACTTATTTTCCACACATAGAAGAGTACTGGGAGGGTATCTCGATTTATTTTCTGCTACGTCGTATAGGATACGAGGCTGAGATACCCAACAGTGGTATCAGAGCGAAGTTATGTGTGGTCTACGAACATTGTTTTGGCATGAAAAACTGTTTTTGTATTTTTCTTTGTTTGCTGTGAAAATCATTTTCACTTGAATCAAAATCATTTTGATCTTTATGAGTTGGGTCCGTAGCATAATATGATTGTGTTAAAGTGACAGAGTATTTCGAAAAGATGCTTTCTTTGGTGCTGAAAAATTTCTGCAGAAAAACGTTTTCTTGCAACATGGATGTTGCCCTCCATTTCATCTTAATTTTTCATTTTGATTTTGTTTAAACTAACAAATTGGTTGTTGTTTACAGCTTCAAAATAGAAAATACATCTGAGAATTGTTCTCACTGAAAATTTGTAGAAGAAAAAAGCACCAGAAATTGTTTCTGGAATTTTTTGAAATCGCCGCCATTGTTGCAGAACACAGGCGGTGCCAGCCTCCAAGCCGGTGCCGGTTCCATTCTGTTCGCAATTTCAGAAAATCATTTTGGAAGAGAAATTTTTTTTTTTTTTTTTGGAAACCAGAACAGAGCCGGCGCCGGCTCTGGCTTCCGAATTGGTGCCGGTTCTGCTCTGTTTGTGACTTCCAGGTATTTTTATAAAAAAATTTGGAACAGAATTTTGGAAGGGAAAATCTCATTTGATGAGAAATGGGACCTAAAAGCATTTTCTCAAAATTAGTTTTGAGACAAACAATTTTATTTTTCAAAATAATGATTTTGAAAATCTAAAATTAGTGTATCTTTCTAAAATGGTGATTTTAGAATCTGTTTTGTCTTTCCAAAATAGTGATTTTGGAATGATAAAAGTATATGTTTATTTTGTTTAAGCATAGTCAATGGCATGGTTGACGGTTATGGACTAAAACCAATTATATATGTTCATGCATTTTACAGTTTTGATTTTTATGAAATAGGGCCTGCGTGTCCTGCCTTCTCTAAAATTCTTGTGTAATTCCCTTCTCATCTAACTCCCCTCGAATGTAACTCAAGGTTTTCTCTCTTTAGAAAATTATGTAATTAGCTTACATAGGTTAGATAGGAGTAGAATTATTTTATTCTAGAGATGGCAACCAAAACAAGGCGATGAGGTAAGACCTTCTATTTAAATCATGCATGAACACATAGGATTAACTATATTAATTTTTTTTTATGGCTCAAAGAAATTAATTTAGAGTAAAGTCCATAACCATACCACGTAATCGCTTTATTACCATGATTATCAATTATGTGATTATTGATTATTATGCATGTCATTCAACGAAATCACTAAAAGGAACAAATCCATCAGTTACTATTGAACCTAATTCCTTCCATTAATATAGTAAGAACGAGAGTCCTTTTTCGAGACCAGGTTGTTAGGCAGACCCAAGCCTACTTGACATTGGGCATGTTCAAGCTATAGAATTAAATTCTTGATTAATGGGTCCGGTTTAACTAAATTCTTTATCCCGGTTGGGCAAACTTAAGCATAAAGAAATTTAGAGGAAAAGTTGGGGTAGCCCAAAAGGCTTTAAGATTAAAAGCTGTTAATCACCAAATGATCCGGTAGTTACATACGATGTAATTGGTATTGGATACCTACCAATGAACTCAAAGGTGGTTTGTTGGGCAAACCCAAGGTTATTCTTGAGGAATTTGGATACCGGTCCACTAAGAAAGCTTCCAACGGGCTTTCCCGAATCAATAGTAGGAGCTATTGGTTTGAGTAAATAGTGGAGTAAAAATGCGTTTAATTGAAATCCTAATTATTTGCATATCATGTGCATATACAAGTAGCTAATGCTCTCTATCTTTACATCTAGGTCACTTGCATCATGTCAACGAACTTGAACTTACGTAGCATTTTGGAAACCAACAAGTTAACCGAATCAAACTATTTCGACTGGTATAGATATATGAGCATCGTTCTCAAATCGAAAAAGTTGCTCTATGTGCTAAATGCTCCTATTCCACCACCACCAGCCCAAGATGCTCATGCTGATGAGCATGCTATCCACAAGACGCACAAGGAGGATAGTGATATAGCATCATGTATTATACTGGCATCCATAACTCTTGAGTTGCAAAAACAGCACGAACATATGGATGCTCATTTGATCATTTTACATCTTTGAGAGCTATTTGATGCCCAAGCCAGAATTGAGAGATATGAGATCTCAAAGCAACTATTTCGTTGTAAAATGGCAAAGGGTTCTTCTGTGGCCACTCATGGGATGAAGATGCTGGGCTTGATAGAGAAGCTTGGATCTCTCGGGTTTGCAATGGATCATGACTTAAGTGTTGACTTAATTCTACAATCTTTGCCTAATAGTTTCTCACAATTTGTGATTAACTATCAGATTAACAAGATTGAGTCCACCATTCCTGAATTGATCAATCTTCTCAAAACTGCGAAGTCCTCTATGAAGAAGGATTCCAATGCGATTTTAATGGTAGAATCTTCATCTTCTAAGAAGAAAGTTCAAAAGAAGAAGAAGAAGAAGGCTGCCATGAAGCCCAGATGTGGTGTGAACAAGAAGAACACAGCTACCAAGGGCCCATGCCATCATTGTGAGAAGATGGGCCACTGGAGCCGCAACTGTAAAGCCTACTTAGAGACCATCAAGGATAAGAAGCAGAAGGAGAAGCTTACAAGAACTTCTACTTCTTCTCCAAGTATGTTTATGCCTGAGATAGATACTGCCTTTAGAAATGAGATATGGGTATTAGATACCGGATGTGGATCTCATTTGTGCAGTAACTTGCAGGGACTAAAGAGCAGTAGAAGGCTAGAGAAAGGCGACGTGGACCTACGTACTGCAAATGGGGCAAAGGTTGCTGCACTTGCTATGGGGACATACGAGCTGAACCTGCTTTCGGGATTGATTCTAGAACTAAAAAACTGTTATTATGTACCAATTTTAATGAAAAACATTATCTCAGTTGCGTGTTTAGACTTATGTAGATTTCATTTAATATTTATGAATAAATGTTGTTCTTTCTCATTGAATGATATTTATTATGGTTCAGCAACTTTGGTTAATAGTTTATATGTTCTAGACTTGGACAATCCAATTCTCAGTATAAACAATAAGAAATCTAAAATAGATAACTCTAACACCTCTTACTTATGGCATTGTTGTTTGGGCCATGTAAACGAAAATTGTGTTTCTAAGTTACACAAGCTTGGTGACTTAGGGTCATTTGATTATGAATCATATGGCACATGCGAGTCTTGTTTACTAGGTAAAATGACTAGAACTCCTTTTTTAGGAAAAGAAAAACGGGCCAAGGAGTTATTAGAACTCATACATTCTGATGTATGTGGCCCAATGTCAATACAAGCAAGAGGACGTTATAACTATTTCATAACATTTATTGATGATCTCTCACGATACGGGTATTTGTATTTAATGAAATACAAATCTGAGGCCTTTGAAAGGTTTAAAGACTTCAAGAATGAAATAGAGAAACAACTTAGCAAAAGTATTAAGACTCTAAGATCTGATCGAGGAGGAGAATACTTGAGTCAAGAGTTTCTGAATTATCTTAGAGATAATGGGATATTATCTCAATAGACTCCGCCACATACACCTCAACATAATGGTGTATCTGAGAGAAGGAATCGAACCCTTCTAGACATGGTACGGACTATGATGGCTTCTGCAGGCCTACCAAAATCATTTTGGGGGTATGCACTAGAGATTTCTGTTTATATACTAAACAGAGTTCCGACAAAATCGGTTGATACTACTCCATTTGAGATGTTCTTTAGTAAGAGACCAAAGTTATCTCACTTGCGAGTATGGGGTTATTCTGCCTTTGTTAAAAGGCCACAGTCGGACAAACTTGATAGTAAGTCTGACAAGTGTTTGTTTGTGAGATATTCGAAAGAATTTTTTGGATATTACTTCTATCTACCCTCCGAAAGTAAATTGTTTATTTCGAAGCATGCCGTCTTCTTAGAGAAGGAGCACAAGATCAAGGGGGACAGTGGGAGTAAGATTGAACTTAGTGAAGTTCATGAATATCAAACAAACGAGGATCAACTGTCTAACCCCACATCTATTGAGAGAATAGATGAACCTTCTAGTACACAAGAACCTCATAGATCTAGTAGGATACGCATGACACATAAGAGATATGGATTTCTCATTAGTGACCACAATGATGTATTGCTCATGGATGAAGATGAGCCTACTACCTATAAGGATGTTCTGAATAGTTCAGAATCTGACAAATGGCTTAAGGCCATGAAGTCAGATATGGATTCCATGTACGACAACTAAGTATGGACTTTGGTTGATCCACCCAAAGAAATTAAACCTATCGGGTGCAAGTGAATTTTCAAGAAGAAAATTGACATGGATGGTAACTTAGTTACCTATAAAGCACGACTAGTGGCGAAGGGTTATCGTTAACAACATGGTATTGACTATGATGAAACCTTCTCGCCGGTAGCCATGTTGAAATCCATTAGGATACTTCTAGCCATTGCTGCTCATTATGATTATGAAATTTGGCAAATGGATATGAAAACAGCTTTCCTAAATAGAAATCTGACTGAGAAAGTGTATATGACATAACTTAAGGGTTTCACATCCAGTGATAGCACAAAGGTGTGTAAGCTGCAAAGGTCTATTTATAGACTTAAGTAAGCTTCTAGGAGTTGGTATATCCATTTTGATGAAACAATTAAAGAGTTTGGTTTCGTTCAAAATATGGATGAGCCTTGTGTATACAAGAAGGTTAGTGGGAGTGCAATCGTTTTCTTACTGCTTTATGTAAATGACATATTGCTAATAGGAAACGATATACCTGTCTTGCAAACGGTTAAAGTTTGGTTGTCTAAACAATTCTCCATGAAAGACCTTGGTGAAGCAACCTATATTCTTGGAATAAGGATCTATAGAGATAGATTCAAAAGGTTGCTTGGCCTTTCACAGTCTACATACATAGATAAAGTGCTAAAGAGGTTTAGCATGGATCAATCTAAAAAGGGATTCTTGCCTATGTCACATGGTGTAAGCTTTTCAAAGTCGATATCTCCCAAGACACACGTTGAAAGGGATCACATAAGTAAGATTCCATATGCCTCGGAAGTTAGATCTATCACATATGCTATGATATGTACTAGGCCCGATGAATCTTGTGCTCTCAGTTTGACGAGTAGATACCAATCCGACCCTGGTGAGGGTCATTGGGCGGCTGTAAAGAACATCCTTAAGTACTTACGAAGGACTAAGGACATGTTCTTAGTATATGGTGAAGGTTATTTGAAAATAAATGGGTATACTAATGCCAGTTTTCAATATGATAAAGATGATTTCAAATCACAATCTGGCTACGTGTTTACGTTGTGCGGAGGGGTAATAAGTTGGAAAAGTTTCAAATAAGAGACTATTGTCGACTTTACGACAGAAGCTGAATACATAGCTTCTGAAGCAACTAAGGAGGCTGTTTGGATCAAGAAGTTCATGATGGAACTGGGTGTGGTTCCTAGTATTGTTGGTCCAATAACTTTGTATTGTGACAACAACGGAGCCATTGCACAAGTAAAGGAGCCGCAGTCTCACCAACGATCCAAACACGTACTACGACGCTATCATCTAATCCGGGAGATCATAGATAGGAATGATGTAAAGATAGAGAGAGTTTCTATGGATGAGAACATAGCTGACCCGCTTACGAAAGCACTATCCCAAAAGAAATATGATTGTCATGTTGAGTCATTCGGAATTAGATACGTGAATGATTGGCTCTAGTGCAAGTGAGAGTTTGTTAGTGTTGTGCCCTAGAGACAATCACTTGTACATTGTATATGACACATTTTATTTTAATAAAACACATTATTTACCTTACAGTTTCTTTTATTTACTTTAAGTAATATAACTGTTCGATAAAGTCCCTAGTACAACACTGTGTTAAGAAAATTATGATAGAGATCATGATATGAGATTCCTACTACACTGGATGGTGTTAGTACTTAAATAGTCCATAGTCATAGTATTAATGAAACAGGACATCATTAATGCATTAAGACTAGCATATGTTAGACTTCCTGATTTGATCAGGCGGTGGTTCTCATAACCATGAGTATTGAGATACTCAAACTTAACACATGGATACTTGTTAATAGAACAAGTTCATTGGATGGCCTAACTTTGAGATAATCACATGGATAACTATTTAGTGCCAGTGATAAAATCTCAATATAGCAAACGTGTAAGGATTCTTAGACTTGAGATCTCCAAGGTACTTTATTTGCTGAGCCTTGTACTTTGATTCCAATTTCCAGAGCTCAATCGAGGGCCGCCTATGGGATAGATATTAGGTACATGGTGAGGTAAACGAAAGTAGTTGAGAGAGTCAATAAAGGATTCACCACTCCTAATAATAGGGGCAAATATCTTATGGCCACTTGTAGGAATTACTACTCGAAAGTCCTTGGCCAAGGCAATTGTGTATTGAAAACAGTTTCAATTGATACACATCTAGAGTAGTGGGTTTCTTGTACAAATACTATTATATTCGGGCCAGAATTAATTTATATTCTGGAGGGTGTTGGCACTAATTCTATACTCCAGACCGAATGAGATATTGTATGGTGAAAGAAGTTAATTATACTGTAGTTTGTTATTGAAGGGTTCATGTCAAGCCACTTGACTTCCTGGACTCTTGGGTGGTCATGATGTATTGCTAGATGCTGCTCATGATTTGGGAATATAGGTTTATTAATTGATGAATTAATAAACCAATCCTGATTAGAATTAATAACATTAATTCTAATTAATTATGGATTATTAATCTCAAAGACGTTTGGATTAATTCATATTCTCTACCAATTGACTGGGAAACCTAGTAGGTCACACACAGTAGAGGATTATATACTTAAGATGTTATTTGATAACAATGTGGGGTTAGTTGAGAGAAAGAAAAGTTGTTGTAGACAAATTATAATTAGTTATAATTTGTGGTACAAGTTGTAATTGCGAGAACTTGATGTTTCCAATTACAATTAGGGAATTCTAATAGGATTAGAATTCTCAGTTTTGGGAATGGAATTTCGTGTGATATATAGTAGCTAATAACACACAAAAAACCCTAGCCAATAGCTGAAACACAACACACGATTCTCTCTTCCTTTGATTTCTCTTTCTCTCGTTTTTCTTCTTGAAAGAAAAACCCTAGCCGCCATTAATTTTTGCTAGCACATAAATTTTGGTTCTTGAGTATTCCTCTGTGTAGATTACTATTAGAGATAATCACACACTATAATTATAGTGGGTAGATATTCAACTTACGTGGAGGTTGATCACGAGGATTGCTAGATCGCGCCTCAACTTGAAGAAGAAAATTTTGTTCTTCGTACAATCACCCAAAGGTAAAAGCTGTTGCCTTTATTGTCATGATGTCTTGTTTTCCATATATAGAAGAGTCCTGTGAGGGTATCTCAATTTATTTTCCGCTGCACTGTATAGGATACGAGCCTGAGATACCTAACAGATGGCTCCGAGCACAAAGTCGATGTGATGCTCAATCCCTCTTATAGGTGGGTAGTCCTCCGAGCACCATCTTTGGGAAAACGTCTTCAAATTCTTGAAGAATAGTTGCAATTTTATTAGGCAAAGATAATGTAGAATCATTAGTAGAAACATAAGAACCTTTGCATAAAAGAAGAATAACCGGTTCTTTAGCTTCTATAGCCTCTATGACCTCACTTTTTTTTGCAAAGTAATTCACTTTTCTTTTACCTCCCCTCTCTTGTCCTTACTCACTCCTATCCTTGATCGTCAAAGGTACTTTTTTGTCCATCCTCTCTCTCAACTCTTTTTCTTTCCTCTCTTGTTATTTCCTCTCAATTTCTTATTTTGGTTTGGCATCTTGTACTCCCTTCTTCTTTTCTTTCTCCTTCATAATTCTTTGATCTTTGTTCACCTTATTAGGGGCCATAAAGGTGAGGGTAAACTTAGTTTCCTCATTGAGTAAGGAGTAAGTATTCTTCCTCCCATCATGCTTTACATGCCTATCGTATTGCCATGGCCTCCCTAGGAGCAAATGACCCGCTTGCATGGGTACCACATCATATAGCACATTATCCTTGTACTTTCCCATCTCAAAAGACACCAAAACTTATTTGTTTACTCTCAATTCCCCGCTATTGTTCAACCATTGCAATTTGTAGGTCTTGGGGTGTTTAATCCATTTCATGTCCAATTCTTCAACTAAGTTTGCACTAATCACATTAGTGCAACTACCACTATCCACAATGACACTACAAGGGGTCTTGTTGATTAGACACCTAGTGTAGAAAATGTTCTATCTTTGTTGGTGATCTTGATCGTTAATGGTTTGTGAATTTAATAGCCTTCTTGTAACTCCCACCAAAGAGTATTCTTGACCAACAACTTCCCCTTCATCAATTTACTCATCCCCATTTCTCCCTTGGTCTCCTTAGTACCTTTCTCTCTCTTCTTCTTCGTCAGTAGAAACATCACCATAGGGATTAGTATACATCGTTTTCTTGCTTGAACACTCATGGGAAGTATGTCCATATCCAAGGCACTTAAAATACTTGATATCCCTATTCCTTTGTGGCCTCTCCATAGCTTTTCCCTTGTCCTTGTTCCAACCTTCCCTAGGTTTCCAATCCTCCCTAGGCTTCCAATCCTCTCTAGGTTTCTAACTCTCCCTTAGTTTGTTGTAGTCCTTTTGAAATAGCTTAGAGGCTTCATCCTTCTTAATTGGCATCTTGCTAGTAGTGTTGGGGTTTGAAAGTGGTGGTCTAGTAAATGCCCTTCTCTTTAATTACCTCTCAATCTTCATAGTGGCATGTACCATATCCTCCAATCGTTCGTAGGAGTGCAACTCTATCAAATTGGCAACTTCCCTATTTAATCATCCCAAGAACCTTGCCCTTATTGCCCTAAGATCCTCATTGATTTGAGCTCTCATCAACATTACTTCCGTCTCTTTATGGGAATCTTCCATACTCTTGTTCCCTTACTTAATTGATTGGAGCTTTGGTAAAGATCATTGTAATAATAGTGTGGTATAAACCAAGCCCTCATCATATCTTTTGATAAACTCCAACTAGCCACAGTTTCCATTCCCATTTGTCTCCTTTGAGCACTAACTTACTCCTACCAAACCAAAGCACACTCCAAAAATTCCAAGATAGCCAACCTCACCTTTGACCTCTCACTATAGGTATGACTTTCTAGAAAGATCTCCATGTTGCTTTCCCACTCGAAATATGCTTCGGGGTCACTTTTGCCATAGAATGTGGGCACTTTCAATTTAATGTGGTTCAACTCCCTCTTCTCATCATTTCCTTCTCTCCTACCTCCTCTATTGCCCCATCCTCTATTGTGTTCCCCAAAGGCTTCAACTTGTTCCCCCTTATACCATTCATCAACTCCCTTAAACTCTTTTTCAAACCCCCTTAGGTTGTTCCCACCATTCCTTCCTTGACCCCTACCTTATCCTCCTCTTATACCATGTATTCCCCCTCTCATAGGAACTTGTTGGAATCCCCTGATAGAGTGTTCATCCCACTCTTCCCCTTGTTGGGCATTTCACAGAGGAGTATGGGCATCACCATCCCTCATTCTAGGGCTAAGTACTTCAAATCTCTCTTGGCTTCTCCTTTGTGCGACGATAGAAGATTGTCTAAGATGATTTTTCAATTCCTTTGTCATGTTTTGAAACTCACTTTGCATAGTCCTCATCATAGCTTACAAGTTATCACGCAAAACCCTAGCATTAATTTGTTCTTCTTGAGGTTTACTAGGTCCACTTGTGTTAAGCCTAGAGATCTCTTAGTCATGGGCCATGGTAGTGGAATATTTACTTATTTATACCTATAAAATAAAAGAGATTAGAAAGAAAAATAGATCATCACTTCGCTTCCTTGCGTGTTAGCTCTCAAAGGTTAGCACTCCACGCTCGTGTTTGCTCTCTTAGGCTCTTTTAGTAATAGGCTCACCCTCTTGCCTTTTTCTCAATACTCAAGCCTTCTTATTCAATCCCAATTCTCCCCAATAGCTAAAGATTTAGTCCAACTTAGTGAATCACACAAATCAATGGATTTTTCCAATTAGGAGGTCTTAAGGGAATTTCAACAAACATTTGTTGGGCACCTCAAGCAAACAAGTTTTTAATCAAGAATTTCAAGAAATGTGGACTCAATCAATACAAGAACAAGCACTAGATGTATAAAGAAACACTTCTAAACAAAAAACAAACAAGTGTTAGCAAGAACAAAGAAACAAGAACAACTAGAACTAGGATTATGAAGAACAAGATGATCACAAGTATGCACTAGTAAAGTTGAGTTCAATGAGCATGAAATTCAACAATAGAGTGATATATTAAGTCCCAATATTTCAAGGAATGAAAATTAAGAATCAAAGTTCCCAACTATAGCCAAAAGCATTCTTATGGAACATTTATCAAATACCTTGGCTACAATCCCATTACTTAAGAACAACTAACATTTTCGCCCATATTCAAGCCAATTTCACCACAAACACAAGAAAAATTTGTTCTCAAGGATTATATTAACATCAAGAAGAAATTTTCCTAAAGAAAAATCAAGGTATAACAAAGATTTCATGACCTTTTTGGAGCATGTTTTTGAGTTACGGGATTTTTCTTGTTTTCTTCAACTTTGAAGGACTCTTTTTCTTACTTAATCAAAGCTTTCCTTACTCTGATACCAAACTTTTTGAAATGATCTTAAGTGGGCTTTTTCTTAGTATTGTGAGTGATTTAGTTAGTTATGAGTTCAGCTCATCCCAAGGGACCAAAACAGTGAATTTCTTGAGATAAAAAGGAGAAAATTAAACTAACAACCTATCCTCTATCAAACTATTGAAGAACTAGGCTTCAAAGACCCTCAAGAATAGTAGAAAGTTCTACTATAATCTTACCCAAATATCCTTGAAGCAACAAAGGCAAACAAGAACAAATAGAATAGAGAAAATAGGCACCCAAGTAATGGAATTTAAACAAACCTTAGAAGTACAAAGCAACTAAGATCCATTGAAAGAAACCATATTAGATTATCCAAAAGATTTTATGGAATCATTCATTAGGAGGACTAACCCTTAAGTATGGTCTTGAAAAAGATGAACAAGGAGGCGAGGGCCTTTCAAGACTCTTTCTTCAAATTTGAATAAAGTGTGTGAATTGTGTTGTCAAATCACTAAAAGTGTATTTATACTGCCCTAACCCTAGCTAAGTAATCCCTGAAGTTCTAATACAATTTAGAGCCTTAATAGGTCTTTACAAAACATTTAAAATGAAGGAAAATCGAAGAAAACATAAAAAATGCTAGATGCCCAGGTTGGAGCCAGTGCCAGCTAGGGCTTCTACAGCCGGCACCAATTGCACGTTGTTCTTTGGGCCATCGGTGTAGGTTGAAGCTGGCACTGGTTAGGCTGCTTGGGCCGGTGTCGGTTATCCGCTGGAAGGCCACCTTTTGGTCAAATTTTTTTTGTCTTTGTTGCCAGTTTAAGTTTTTGTTGGGGTCCTTCTTAGATAGTCATAAAAATGAGCTCTTGGCTAACTTCCTCAACCTTCCAACCCTCTTTCATCCTCAAGCATGGTTTTATGAGTAATTGATACTCATCTTGAAGCTTCTCGGTCCTAAATCTTGTCATCGGTCCTTGCATGGTCACGCCTCCCTCTCCTTGATCTTGACCACCTTGATGAAGTAGAGTCGGCTTGAGTTCTTGTTAGGGTCCTTCTTGGATAGTCCTCAAAATGAGCTCTTGGCTAACTCTCTCAACCTTCCAACCCTCTTACATCCTCAAGCATGGTTTTATGAGTAATTGAAACTCATCTTGAAACTTCTTAGTCCTAGATCTTGTCATCAGTCCTTATCATTGCATGGTCACACTTCCCCCTCCTTGATCTTGACCTCTATGATGAAGCGGAGTCTCATCACAATCTCTGGAGCCAGATCGAGGGCCGCCTATAGGATTGATATTTGGTACATTATGAGGTAAATAAAAGTAGTTGAGAGGGTCAATAAAGAATTTACCACTTCTAATAGTATAGGCGAATATCTCACGGCCACTTGTAAGAATTACTTCTCGAGAAGTCCTTGGCCAAGGAGATTGTGTATTGAAAACAGTTTCAATTGATACACATCTAGAGTAGTGGGTTTCTTGTACAAATACTATTATATTCGGGCCAGAATTAATTTATATTCTGGAGGGTATTGGCACTAATTCTATACTCCAGACCGAATGAGATATTGTATGGTGAAAGAAGTTAATTATACTGTAGTTTGTTATTGAAGGGTTCATGTCAAGCCACTTGACTTCTTGGACTATTGGGTGGTCATGATGTCTTGCTAGATACTGCTCATGATTTGGGAATATAGGTTTATTAATTGATGAATTAATAAACCAATCCTTATTAGAATCAATATGATTAATTCTAATTAATTATAGGTTATTAATCTCAAAGACGTTTGGATGAATTCATATTCACTATGAATTGATTGGGAAACCTAATAGGTCACAGATAATAGAGGATTGTATACTCAAGATGTTATTTGATAATATAGTAGGGTTAATTTCAAAAAAGAGAAGTTGTTATGATTAAATTATAATTAGTTAGAATTTATGGTTCAAATTTTAATTGTGAGAACTTAATATTTTGAATTACAATTAGGGAATTTTAACTGTTTTAGAATTCCTAATTGGAGGATTTTTCAGCATGATTTCGTGTTATATTGGAGATATACACGAAACTCTAGCTGGGGGTAAAACACACGAAAATAACTCGAACCCTAGCAACACACGATCTCTCCCTCTTCTCTCTCTCGTTGCTCTTGAAGCAAAGCCCTAGCCACCACTTTTGATTTCTGCTAGCACAGAAATATTTTGGTGATTGAAAGTGTTCCTCTGTGTGGATTTTTATTAGAGATAATAACACATTGTGATTATAGTGGTTGGACATTCGACTCTCGTGGTGATTTGATCAAGAGGATTGCTAGATCACGCCTCAATCGAAAAGGAAAATTTTTGTTTTTTAGACGTTCAAAGAAGGTAAAGCCGTTACTTTTGTTCTCTTTGTGTCTTGTTTTTCTACACATATGCGGATCCTCGGTTGGTATCTCGTTTTATTTTTTCACTAGGCCATATATGATATGCATGAGATACCTTACATCTAATTGGTTTGAAATTGCTCCTTAATGTTATATCTATCATTAGAAATGAAATTTTCTTGTGAATTTTGAGAATTGGAATGGTTATATGGTTGAAAATTTTGAAATACCTTTAGTTACGAGGTTGCACACCAAGTGCTTGATGTGTGGTCGTATGACTTAGGAATATGCTTATATGACAGCCAAAGCTTTGTTTATTAAATCCCTATAGATTTTCTTGCTTGTTAACTTGATTTTTATGGAATTAAACTTTCTAATTTCTAGTAGCAAATTTTCTTGGGAATTGTCAATTTGCTAGGAAAAAATTTGGTGCATCTTAGATCATACCAATTTATTTCTTAGAGTTTTGAATTTCTTGCGATTTCATTTCCTCGAGTGAGTTGGTTGATCATCAAATTGAATTCTTAAGGTTGTGATAGCATCCTAACATTTAAAAATCCTCATTTGAACTAGTTTCCTACTAAGTGTTTGATGAAATGCTTAAGTGTCTTTACAAAGTCTTGTAAAGTTTCTTAGCTTACATTTATCACTTTCATTGAACTTAATTGATATACATCTTGTTTTTTGTGGGTTAAATATTTAGATTGACACCTTTTTGAGATAGTTGGGAATGAATTGAACATTGCCAATCTTAAGTGCTATTCCTTTGTATCCACATTTATTTAAATCCTTATGGTGCATGACTAGTATTGTCACTACACATCTTTTTAAAAAATCCTAGAGTTTGTGTGACAACTTATTGCTTGAAATTCTTGATTGATTAAGTCTCATTCTTGTTATCTATCTAGTGATAACTCAATTCTTTTTAGGAACTTTCTTTTTCTCGAACGCTTGAAATTTAGTTTGCTTTAACTAGTGAAACTAAATCATTTAGATTGGGGAGACTTCAGGAAGAACTTAAGTATGGAAAAGGTAAGAGGGCAAGCTCATTTTGATAAAAGCCAAAAGAGAGTATATACGAGAGACGAGTGTCATTGAAAGAGTGTAAACACGTGAGGGAGTGAAGTGAGAATTTCCTTTTGTGTTTTCTACTTAAATGTTGTGGGAATTTCTCTTGGAAATAATGTTCACTATGGCTAGTTGGAATGAAAGTGGAGGATATGATTTATATGAAAAGATTTGTTGAACTAGAAGTAGTTATGGTAGGAATAATGAGTATGATTGGAGATATGAAGAGGATAACTATGAGAACATGGAGTATTTGGAAGAACATGATGAAGGACCACAAAAATATTCAAGGAGTGGGTTGCAAAAGACAAAGAGTGGTACGTAAAAAGAGAGGGAGTATAGGTGCTATACTTGTTCGAGCAATACACACACTTCCTATGAATGTCAAAGAAGATCCAAGCCAAGAAAAATTAGTGCATCACAAAATTCTTTCAAGAGTGGTTTGAGAAGAAAGCAAGATTATGTTTGTTCTACTTGTTGGGATTATGGCTATAACACGTATGATTGTCCAAGAAGGAAAAGTCAAGGAAGTAGAGATGAGTTGCAAAGAAGTGAAGTGAGCCATTATGAGTATTGTTCCAGCTATGAACACACTTCACCAACTTGTCATTAGAAGTCTTTTAGTTTGCAATGTAGCCGATTGAACAAAAGATTTGAGATGTAGGAGAAACAATATGAGGAAAAAAATAGAGAGGAGTAAGGGGTTGAAAAGAGTGAACAGAATGAGTTACAAGAAATTGAGAAAGAAGAGAAGATAGAAGAAGAAGCCAAAGAAAGAGAATTGCAAAATCAAATGGGTGAGGAAAAATATGAAGAAGTTGGGAAAAGTCTAATAATACAAGGGAGTGAAAACGAACATGGTGATAACAAAGAAGGAGTTGAGCATGATAATGATGTGGTTGATGAGGAGCAAATATGTACTAAAGATGAATGTGCCAAAAATGCTTTTAGTAACTATGAATTGGGAGAGAGCTCACATAAAAAAAAAAAAGAAAGAAAGAAAAAAGGAGAATGTAAGATTATGAAAAGTGTAACACCGACACCATTTTCTAGATAGGCCACAAAGCCTAAAGAAGGAGTAGATGGTGAAAGGGGAAAAGTGGTTGAGCAAAAAATTCATTAATTGGTGTTGCTAGTAAAGTCTTGGGTACTTATGTTGTTGAGGATATGAATGATTCCTAAAAGGAAAACATTTTCTACTTAAGATGTAAAATCAATCAAAGGCCATGTAGTATAATGATAGATTATGCAAGTTGTACAAATGTGATAAGTACTACATTGGTAGAAGAGTTAGGTATAGAGACCATGAAGTATCCTAAACCATACAAGCTTTAATGGGTTAATGATTGTTGTGAGATGAAGGTAAACAAACAAGCCAAGGTTACATTTACCATTGCAAATTATGAAAATGAGATACTTTATGATGTGATGCCTATGCATGTTGGAGAGTTGTTATTGCAAAGACCTTGGATGTTTGATAGAGATGTGATGCATAATGGTAGAAGAAACACTTATGCATTGAGCAAAGAGGGAAAGAAGTTTACTCTTCTCCCAATGCTCCCCAGTGAGGTTACAAAAGATCAAAATCTTTTGAGAGAAAAAGAAAGGAAAAAGAGAGAGAAAAAGGAAGGAAAGAAGAGAGAAAGAAAAGAAGATGAAAAAAAAGAGAGAGAGCTAAATGAGAAGGGGGATAAGTTGAAAAAAAATTCGTGGTAAAAAGGGAAGAGAGGAGAGTAAAGGAGTATGGAGAGAGGTAAACACAAAGTAATGTGGTATAAAAGAGATCCCAAAAAGAGGTTGATTAAAAGAAAATGAATAGAGGTAAAATGAGGTTGAGGGCTTAGGTTGAGAAGAGAGAAAATAAAGGAGTTGTTGAGAGCCAAATGTTTTACTTTCATACAAAATATCTTGTTTAAATTATAATACAAGTATCGATTTGAAGACGAATCATCTTCAAGAAGGGAAAAATGATAGGAATCAAATTATGCATGAAGGATAGTTTCAAAAAGGGCAAAGAAGGACAAAATCATACTTTATGGTGCCATGGGAAGGGCAACATTCAAGAGGAATCAAGGGAGTTTTCAAGACAACAAATTCAACAAACCCAGGTCCAAGAAGATTGTGAAGAGATGGATGAAAAAGAAAGGGCCAAAAGATGCACAACAAAAGCAACAATCCATGTAGAGGATCAAGCCAACCTTTAAATAATGATTGAAGGTTAAAGGAGTATCAAAAAGGGCAAGGAGCAAGTTTTGAAGTGCAACAAAATAGGGGAGGACGCCTAGGGCCTTCCTGGTGCCAGTCGAGAGTGAAGGACTCGATGCCGGCCCTAATCTAGCAAAAAAAAAGTTGCCAGGGTGATTACCCCAGCACCGGGTGTAGTTTGGACTCGATGTCGGGTCTAGTCGGGTTCGTCTCAGCATTTTGGCTATTTTTTGTATGTTTATCCTTTTCACTTGTAATTTAATTTTCATGACTTTTATTATATTTTAATCTATTTTAAGGCATGTAATAGGGCCTAAAAACTTGTATTTAGACTATCTAATTTCTATGCTCATTTGCTAATTAGTTAAGGTAACTTGGGGCCTATAAATACCCTATTATAGCCTTTTTTGTAATAGAATTCAGATTTCAAATTTTAAAGAGAGAATAGAGTGTTGAACTCTTGGAGGGGAGAATTCCTCCTTAGTTCTTCCTAAGGAGGAATTCTAAAATCCATCTTTGTTTAGAGTCTCTAAAATCTTTGGGTTAATCCAACTTATTTCATCATCTTGGGTATTGGGTGGATTTAATCTTACCTAGTGTTCTTGTTAGGAAACCTAGAAGGATGCATACTTTTCTCTATCCCACTTATTCTTGAATTTTTTGTAGATTCAATGGTGTTTGGGTATTGAAGTAGTTGGCTAAATCCTATTAGAATTTGGGTTCTAGTTATTCATTCACCTAGGGTTCTTATTTTTGTGGGCATTTTGGTAGAGGATTGAGTGACCAACTTTTGAGTCTTGTTCTTGAGTCTAATTTCTAAATGTTGGTGCTCCCGAGCTTGTATCAGTATTTATTTAGATGATTTCCTCAGGCAACTTCAAGATGAATGTCAAGGAATATAGTGCTCTCTGAAGAATTGACTTATAAGATGGCTAGTTCAATAACGTTTGAATTAAATACTTCCAACCACCATCTCCACAAATCATGCTCTATAGAAAGATGTCATTTCTAATACTGATTGTCAATTAAACAATAGAAATTTGAATATGGTATATTGCAGGAATGATGAAAGTGACTCAGTCAATATGCATTTTGCATCCTCTATAACACAATCAATATGGTGAAAGAAAGACAGTCAATATCGGATTGTAATAACTACATAATTCTTTCAAAATATTCAGCTGCATAACCTAGGTTATTTTTTTTTCTTTTGCCAATCTAATGACGTTTCTGTTAGTATTGTGCCCTAGAGGCAATAACTTGTACTTTGTATATGACACATTTGTTTTATAATACACGACATTATTTGTATTTTAGTTTGTCTTCTTTACTTTCATGTAAAGTAACTGTTAGATAAAGTTCCTAGTATAATACTGTGTTAAAGAAACCATGATAGAGATCATGACGTGAGATTCCTACAACATTGTATCGTGTTAGTTCATAAATAATCCCTAGTCATAGTATTAATGAGATAGGATGTCATTAATACGTTAAGACTAGCATGTTGGACTTCCTGATGTAATCAGGCAGTAGTTCTCACATCTGTGAGTATTGTGATACTCAAAGTTAACGCATAGATGCTTGTTAATAGAACAAATACATTGGATGACCTAGTTATGAAATAATCACATAGATAACTATTTAGTGCCAGTGAAAGAATCTCGCTATAGCAAACGTGTAAATATCCTTAGACTTGAGATTTCCAAAATACTTTGTTTGCTGAGCATTGTACTTTGATTTCAATCTCAAGAACCTAATCGAGTGCCGCCTATGGGATGGATATTGGGTACAATGTGAGGTAAACAAAAGTAGTTGAGAGGGTAATAAAGGATTCACCACTCCTAATAGCAGTGGTGAATATCTCTCGTCCACTTGTTGGAATTACTACTCGTGAAATCCTTGGCCAAGGTGATTGCGTATTGGAAACAGTTCCAATTGATATACATGTTGAGTAGTAGATTCCTAGTACAAGTACTAATATATTCAAGCTAGAATTAATATATATTATGGAGGGAGTTGGCTCTAATTTCGTACTCTAGACCAAATGAGATGTTCTATGGTGAAAGAAGTTTATTGCACTATAGTTTGCTATTGAACGGTTCATGTCAAGCCACTTGACCTCTTGGACTCTTGGATGGTTATGATGTGTTGCTAGGTACCGCTCATAATCTGCTGAGTTTGGGTTTATTAATTGATGAATTAACAAATCAATCCTGATTAGAATTAATAGGTTAATTCTAAATTATAAAGGATTATTAATCTCAAAGAAGTTTGAAATAATCCATATCGCTACCAATTGATTAGGAAACCTAATAGGTTACACACAATAGAGGATTAAGTACTCAAGATGTTATTTGATAACATTATGGGGTTAATATTGAGAAATAGAATTTACTTGGGCCAAATTATAATTAGTTATAATTTTTTGGCCAAATTATAATTGTAAGAACTTGTAAGTTCTAATTACAATTAAAAAATTATAATTCTTTTAGAATTCACAAGATGTATTATCCATAGATATTTTTTGGGATTTTCCCTTAGAAGATGTTGTGGTAGTTTTATTAAAAAAGACACGCAGGGAAAAAATAGTTCTCTTTGATTTTTGAGACACATGTCTTTTTCTTTTCTCGGTGAGTTACCTTAGCTGTCGTATGTTCTCTACTAGCACAGAGACTGTATTCTAGCATTCTCGAGTAAGTATCCTCTGTGTGGATATTACTACAGATTGTCTTACACTTCGACTCTAGTGGCGAAGACATGGAGCTCTGGTTTATGTTGGATCACGCCTTTAGCAGTTGATTTTTTTTTTTTTTTTTTTTTGAACAACAAAGACATCTGGAATAGGTATTTTTTTCTATTTTTTTTATCCGCATCAACACATACATGCAGTTCTCCGTCTAGAATCTTTTTATTTCCATTGCATAATGCATATCTGATGAATTTATGGATTCTAACAGTGGTATCAGAGACACTTGTATGTGATTTATAGACATTCGTTACCATGCAAGCTGTTCCATGTTTGTCTCTATTTTCTTTTCATGTTGTGATCATTTTTCTAGAATTTTGTTTTTCCGGTTGATCTCCTTGCCCATGTCTGAAATTGTTTCATGCACATAGTTAGATTATAGAAATTATTTCTATAATTTGTTTGGTTCGAAATTATTTCTATTTTGGATCATAATTCTTGTAGAGAAAAAAAGTGTTTTCGGCATTTGTTTCTATAGCTGGAGAATGAAATTGTTTTCCTAAAGTCGTCATTTTTTCTGAACGAATATTGATTTTTTCTGGTTTTGTTTTACTAAAAAGGATTTGAGTGAGTTCACAGAATGGAATGAAAATTGTTTGAATGCCTTAGAAAACTATTCTCTGAAGTTGTTGCAGAATTCGTTGAATTATTTTTCCTAGAAATCGTTTCTGGGTAGAAGAAGAGAAAAAAAAAAAAAAAGAAAAGGGTTTTTAGCCCCAAGCTGTGGCTTGAGGCACAATTGGCCCTAGCCGCGGCTCAAATGGGACAAGCTCCCATGCGCGGCTTTCATTAAAAAAAAAAAAAAATCTATTTCGATAAATTGGTTTTGGAAATTAATATATATTATCTAAAATATTAATTTTAGATATGTAAAAAAAATAATAAGTTTTTTTTTATTAATTCTCCTTTTGAGAATTAAATCTAATTATGATTAGTTTTTAAATGAGACTTATGTTTGGGATAAAATTATATTTTAGAAATTAATATATTTTCCAGAATATTGATTTTAGATTATATATTATTATTTAATTCCTAAAATATGATTTTAGCAATTAATAAATTTTCTAAAATATTAATCTTAGATTTTATCTTAATTAAATTTTTAGAATTTGATTTTAGAAATTAAATCTAAAATATTGATTTTAGATTTTATCTTAATTTAATTTCTACAATTTCATTTTAGAAATTAAATCCAAATTTATTTTATTTTTCCAAAATAGAGATTTTGGAATAATAAAATTATTTTTTTAATTTTTTGTTTAAGTATAATTAATGTCATGGTAGATGGTTATGGACTAAAACCAAATTATATTTGTTCATGCATTTTTACAATTTTGGGTTTTATTAAATAGGACCTGCGAGTCCTACTTCTCTAAAATTTTTGTGTAATTCTCTTCTCATCTAACTCCCCTCGAATGTAACTCGAGATTTCTCTATTTATGAAATTTATATAATTAAATTACATATGTTAGATAGGAATTGAATTATTTTAATTTTGAAGATGGCGACCAAAACAAGATGAGAGAGTAAGACATTCTACTTACATCATGCATGAACACAAAGGGTCAATCATGTTAATTTCCTTTTTTGTTAGAGGAAATTAATTTAGGGAAAGTCCATAACCATACCACGTAATTTCTTTATTACCATGATTATCAATTTATGTGATTTATCGATGTATTTACGCATGTCATTTGATAAAATCACTAAAAGGAATAAATCCCTCAATTATTGTTAAACCTAATTCTTTCTGTTAATATAGTAAGAACGAGAGTCTTTTTTTGAAACTAGGTTGTTGAGCTAATCGAAGCCTACTCGACATTGGACATGTTCAAGCTATAGAATTAAATTCCTGATTAATAGGTCAGGTTTAACTAAATTCTTTATCCTAGTTGGGCTAACTTAAGCATAAAGAAATTTAGAGAAAATATTAGGGTAGCCCAAAAGGCTTTAAGATTAAAAGATGTTAATCACCCAATGATCTAAAAATTACATACGATGTAATTGGTATTGGATACCTACCATTGAAATCAAGGGTGGTTTGTTAGACAAACCCAATGTTATTCTTGAGGAATTTGGATATAGGTCCACTAGGAAAGCTTCCAATAGGCTTTCCCAAATCAATAGTGGGGGCTATTGGTTTGAGAAAAATAGTGGAGTAATAATACGTTTAATTAAATACCTAATTATTTACATTATATATGCATACAAAGTTAGCTAGTATTCTCGATTTTTACATCTAGGTCACGTGTATCATGTCAGCAAACTTAAACTTACGTAGCATTTCGGAGACCAACAAACTAACTGAGTCAAACTATCTAGACTGGTATAGAAACTTAAGAATCATTCTCAAGTTAGAAAAGTTACTTTACATGCTAGATGCTCCTATTTCGCTACCACCAGCTCAAGATGCTCATGCTGATGAGCATGCTATCCACAAGAAGCACAAAGAGGATAGTGGCACGGCATATTGTATCATGTTAGCGTTAATGACTCCTGAGCTGCAAAAAATAGCACGAGCATATGGATGCTCAATCGATGATTCTCAATCTTCGAGAGCTATTTGACGCCCAAGCCAGAATAGAAAGATATGAGATCTCGAAACAATTGTTCCACTGCAAAATGGCTGAGGATGCTTTTGTGGCCACTCATGGATTGAAGATGCTGGGCTCGATTAAAAAGCTTGGGTCTCTTGGGTTTGTAATGGACTATGAATTAAGTGTTAACTTAATTCTACAATCTTTGCCTAATAATTTTTCAGAATTTGTGATTAACTTTTAAGTCAACAAGATTAAGTCCACCATTCCTGAGTTGATCGATCTTCTTAAGACTATAGAGTCCTCTATAAAGAAGGATTCTAATGCGGTCTTGATGCTGGAATCTTCTTCTTCCTAGAAGAAAGTTTAAAGGAAGAAGAAGAAGGCATCCACTAAGCCTAAAGATGGTGTGAAGAAGAAGGATACAGCCACCAAAGGCTTATGCCATCACTATGGCAAAATGGGCCACTGGAGGTGTAACTACAAAGCCTACTTAGAGACTATTAAGGAAAAGAAGCATAAGAAGAAGCTTGCAGACACTTCTACTTTTACTCTTGGTATGTTTATGATTGAGATAAATACTACATTTAGAAATGGATATGGGTACTAGATACCAGATATAGATCCTATTTGTGCAATAATATACAGGGACTAAAGGGCACTAGAAGGCTAGCGAAAGGCGACATGGACCTGCGTATTGCAAATAGAGCAAAGGTTGCTATAGTTGCTGTGGGGCCATACGAGTAGAATCTACCTTCAGGATTAGTTTTAGAACTGCAAAACTGTTATTTTATACTAGTTTTAATGAAAAATATTATCTCAAATGCGTGCTTAGACTTGTATGGATTTCATTTGATAGTTAAGAATAAATGTTGTTCTTTTTCATTGAATGATATTCAATATGGTTCTACAACTTTAGTTAATGGTTTATATGTTCTAGACATGGATAATGTAATTCTCAATATAAACAATAAGAAACTAAAGATTGATAACCCAAACACCTCGTACTTATGGCATTGTAGTTTAGGCCATGTAAACGAGAATCGTGTTTCTAAGTTATACAAGCTTGGTGACATAAGGCCATTTGATTATGAATCATATGGCTATTGGAATGTATGCCTTGTAGACTAAGTTTCTGATGTAATTATCGAATTTATTAATAAAAGAATTTATTTTAAAAATTTATTTACGAATTTACATTTGTTCTTACAAAGGACTAAGGATGTGTTCTTAGTCCTTTATATAAATGTTTGTTCTTAACCGATTGGTGAAAATGAGAATCTCATCATGTTCTTAAAAATTTATTTGTGAATTTACATTTGTTCTTACAAAGGACTAAGGATGTGTTCTTAGTCCTTTATATAAACGTTTTTTCTTAACCGATTGGTGAGAATGGAAATCTCCCTTTGTAAGTACTTAAGGATGTTCTTTACAGCCGCCCAATGACCCTTACCAGGGTCAAATTGGTATCTGCTCATCAAACTGAGAGCACAAGATACATCGGACATTGTACATATCATATCGTACGTGATAGATCCAACTGCCGAAGCATATCGAATCTTACTCATGTGATCCCTTTCAACTTATGTCTTGGAAGACATCGACTTTGAAAAGCTTACACCATGTGACATGGGTAAGAATCCCTTTTTGGATTAATCCATGCTAAACCTCATTAGCACTTTATCTATGTATGTAGATTGTGAAAGACCTAACAACCTTTTGGATCTATCTCTACAGATCCTTATTCTAAGAATACCATGTTGTTGACGATAACCCATCGCCACTAGTCCTGCTTTATAGGTAACTACGTTACTATCTATGTTCGTTTTCTTCTTGAAAATCCATTTGCACCCAATAGGTTTAATTCTTTTGGGTGGATCAACCAAAGTCCATACTTGGTTGTCATACATGGAATCCATCTCTGACTTCATGGCCTCAAGCTATTTGCCAGATTCTGAACTGTTCAAAACATCCTTATAGGTAGTAGGCTTAGCTTCATATATGAGCAATACGTCATTGTGGTCACTAATAAGAAATCCATATCTCTCAGGTGCCACACGTATCCTACTAGATCTATGAGGATCTTATGTAGTAGAAGGTTCATATATTCTCTCAATAGATATGGGATCAGACGGTTGATCCTCGTTTGTTTGATCTTCATGAACTTTACTAAGTTCAATTTTACTCCCACTGTCCCCTTTGAGCATGTGCTCTTTCTCTAAGAAGACGGCATGCTTCGAAACAAACACTTTATTTTAGGAAGGGAGGTAAAAGTAATATCTGAAAGATTCTTTCGAATATCCCACAAACAAACACTTGTCAGACATACTATTAAGTTTGTCTGATTGTGGCCTTTTGACAAAGGCAGGACAACCCCATACTCGCAAGTGAAATAACTTTGGTTTCTTACCAAAGAACATCTCAAATAGGGTAAAATAAACCGATTTTCTCGGAACTCTATTTAGTATATAAACAGAAGTCTCTAGTGCATACCCCCAAAATGATTTTGGTAAGTCTGCAGAAACCATCATGGTCCGTACCATGTCTACTAGAAGGATTTGATTCCTTCTCTCAGATACACCGTTATGTTGAGGTGTGTGTGGTGAAGTCTATTAAGATAATATGCCAGTATCTCTAAGATAACTCAGAAACTCTTAGCCCAAGTATTCTCCTCCTCAATCAGATCTTAAATTCTTAATACTTTTGACAAGTTGTTTCTCTATTTCATTTTTGAAGTCGTTGAACTTATCAAAGGGCTCAAATTTGTATTTCATTAAATACAAATACCCATATCGTGAGAAATTATCGATAATGGTTATGAAATAGTTATATCCTCCTCTTGCTTGTATCGATATTAGGCCACATACATCAGAATGTATAAGTTCTAATAACTCCTTGGTCCATTCTCCTTCTCTTGAAAAAGGAATTTTAGTCATTTTACCTAGTAAACAAGACTTGCATGTACCATATGATTCATAATCAAATGACCCTAAGTCACCAAGCTTGTGTAACTTAGAAATACATTTTCGTTTACATGGCCCAAACGACAATGCCATAAGTAAAAGCTGCTAAAGTTATCTATTTTAGATTTTTTATTGTTTATATTGAGAATTGGATTATCTAAGTCCAGAACATATAAACCATTAACCAGAGTTGCTGAAACATAATGAATATCATTCAATGAAAAAGAAAAACATTTATTCTTAAATATCAAATGAAATCCATTTAAGTCGAAACACGCAACTAAGATAATATTTTTCATTAAAAATGGTACATAATAATAGTTTTATAATTCTAGAATTAATCTCAATGGTAGGTTCAACTCGTATGTCCCCACAGCAAGTGCAGCAACCTTTGCCCCATTTGTAGTACGTAGGTCCACATCGCCCTTCTCTAGCCTTCTACTGCCCTTTAGTCCCTGCAAGTTATTGCACAAATAAGATCCATATCCGGTATCTAATACTCATATCTCATTTCTAAAGGCAGTATTTATCTCAATCATAAACATACCCGGAGTAGAAGTAGAAGTACTTACAGGATTCTCCTTCTGGTTCTTGTCCTTAATAGTCTCCAAGTAGGCCTTGCAGTTGCGCCTCCAATGGGCCATCTTGCCACAATGATGGCATGGGCCCTTGGTAGCAGCTTCCCTCTTATTCACACCACCTTTGGGCTTCATGGAAGCCTTCTTCTTCTTTTGAACTTTCTTTTTAGAAAAAGATTCTACCATAAAAAATGCATTGGAATCCTTCTTCATAGAGAACTCCGCAGTTTTGAGAAGATTGATTAACTCAAGAATGGTGGACTCAATCTTATTCATCTGATAGTTAATCACAAATTGTGAGAAATTATTAGGTAAAGATTGTAGAATTAAGTCAACACTTAAGTCATGATCTATCGTGAACCCGAAAGATCCAAGCTTCTCTATTAAGCCCAACATCTTCAACCCATGAGTGGCCACAGAAGAACCCTCTGCCATTTTGCAATGGAATAGTTGCTTCGAGATCTCCTATCTCTCAATTCTGGCTTGGGCATTAAACAACTCTAAAAAATGTAGTATAATCGATTGAGCATCCATATGCTCGTGCTGTTTTCGCAACTCGGGAGTCATGGATGCCAGCATAATACATGATATTGTATCACTATCCTCCATATGCCTTTTGTGGATAGCATGCTCATCAGCATGAGCATCTTGAGCTGGTGGTGGTGGAATAGGAGCATCTAGCACGTAGAGCAACTTTTTTTATTTGAGAACTTCTCAAATTTCTATACCAGTCGAGGTAGTTTGATTCGGTTAACTTGTTGGTTTCCAAGATGCTACATAGGTTTAAGTTTGTAGACATGATGCAAGTGCCCTAAATGTAAAGATAAAGTGGATTAGTTACTTGTATATACACATGAAATGCAGATAATTAGGACTTTAATTAAATGTATTTTTACCCCATTATTTTACTCAAACCAATAGCCCCCACTACTGATTTGGGAAAGCCCGTTGGAAGCTTTCCTAGTGGACCGGTATCCAAATTCCTCAAGAATAACCTTGGGTTTGCCCAACAAGCCACCCTTAAGTTTATTGGTAGGTATCCAATACCAATTACATCGTATGAAATTACCAGATCATTAGGGGATTAACAGCTTTTAATCTTAAAGCCATTTGGGCTACCCCAACCTTTCTTTTAAATTTCTTTATGCTTAAGTTTGTCCAACCGAGATAAAGAATTTAGTTAAACCCAACCCATTAATCCGGAATTTAATTCCATAGCTTGAACATACCCGATGTCGAGTAGGCTTGGGTTTGCCCAACAACCTAGACTTGAAAAAAGACTCTCGTTCTTACTATATTAACGGAAGGAATTAGGTTTAATATTAATTAAGAGATTTGTTCCTTTTAGTGATTTCATTGAATGACATGCATAAAAATTAATAAATCACATAATTGATAATCATGGTAATAAAGCGATTAGGTGGTATGGTTATGGACTTTACCCTAGATTAATTTTTTTTTTAGCTATAAAAGAAATTAATATAGTTAACCCTATGTGTTTATGTATGATTTAAGTAGAATGTCTTACCTTCTCGCCTTGTTTTAGTTGCCATCTCCAAAATTAAAATAATGCTACTCCTATCTAACATATGTAAACTAATTACATAATTTCCTAAATAGAGAAAACCTCGAGTTACATTTGAGGGGAGTTAGATGAGAAAAGAATTACATAAGAATTCTAGAGAAGGCAGGACATGCAAGCCCTATTTCATTTAAAAAAAAAAAAAACCAAAACTATAAAATGCATGAACAGATATAATTGGTTTTAGTCCATAACCATCCACCATGCCATTAATTATGCTTAAACAAAATAAACATATAATTTTTATTATTCCAAAATCACTATTTTGAAAAAATAAAACAAATTCGAAAATCAATATTTTAAAAAATTACATTAATTTTAAATCTTCAAAATCATTATTTTAAAAAATAAAATTATTTGTCTCAAAACTAATTTTAAGAAAATGCTTTTAGGTCTCGCCCCTCATCAAATGAGATTTTTTTTCTTTCAAAATTCTATTCTAGAAAATTTATTAATTTTTAAAATGGCTGGAACATCGTGAAAACAGAGCCGAACTGGCGCCGGCTAGAAGCTAGAGCCGACACTGGCTGCGGTCTAGTTTTAAGGAAAATTTTCTTTCTAGAAACAATTTCTGGACGACGTGGAATAGCACAGAACTGGCACCGATTAGGGGGCCAGAGTCGGCGCCAACTGTAGTCGGGAAGAGGCAGCAATTTTCAAAAAAAAATTCAAAAATAATTTCTGGAGCCCTAATCTTCTGCAACAGATTAGTGAGAACAATTCTCAGCAGAATTTTCTATTTTGAAGCTCAAGACAACAACCAAATTGTTAGTTTAAACAAAACAAAACAGAAAATTAAATCCACAAGATTAAACGAAGGGCAACAAACAAGTTCAAGAAAAAGTTTTTCCTGTAAAAAACTTTCAGCACATAAAGAAAATATTTTTTGAAATATGCTGTAACTATTACACAATCATATTATGCTACGGACCTAACCCACAATGCTCGAAACGATTTCGACTCGAGTGAAAATAGTTTTCACCGTCAACAAGGACAAACATGAATACATGAAACAGCTTTCACGCAAGGACATGTCTACAAACCACACATAGCAAGTTTCTGATACCACTGTAAGGTATCTCATGCATATTATATATGGCGCAGCAGAAAAATAAAATGAGATACCAACCGAGGATTTACATATGTGTGGAAAAACAAGACATAAATAGAATAGAGGTAACGGCTTTACCTTCTTTGAACGTCTGAAAAATAAAAATTTTCCTTCTTGTTTGACACGCGATCAAGCAATCCTTTTGATCAAATCACCACGAGATTCGAATGTCCAACCACTATAATAACAGTGTGTGATTATCTCTAACAGAAATCCACACAGAGGAACACTCTCAAGCACCAAAATATTTTTGTGCTAGCAAAAATCAAAAGTGGCAGCTAGGGCTTTGCTTCAAGAGCAATGAGAGAGAGAAGAGAGAGAGATTGTGTGTTTCTAGGGTTGTAATTATTTTCGTGTGTCTTACTCCCAGCTAGGGTTTCGCGTATATCTCTTATATAACATGAAATCCTGTTGAAAAATCCTCCAACTAAGAATTCTAAAACAGATAGAATTCCCTAATTGTAATTGGAAAATCAAGTTCTCACAATTACAATTTGGAACATAAATTATAACTAATTATAATTTGGCCATAAAAACTTTACTTTCTCACAATTAACCCCACTATGGTATCAAATAACATCTTGAGTATACAATCTTCTATTGTCTGTGACCTATTAGGCTTCCTAGTCAATTGGTAGCGAACATGAATTAATCCAAACATCTTTGAGTTAATAATCTATAATTAATTAGAATTAATCATATTGATTCTAATAAGGATTGGTTTATTAATTCATAAATTAAAAAAATCATATTCTCAGATCATGAGCAGTATCTAGCAACACATCATGACCACCCAAGAGTGCAAGAAGTCAAGTGGCTTGACATGAACCCTCTCAACTACTTTTGTTTTCCTCACAATGTACCCGATATCCATCCCATAGGCGGCCCTTGATCTGGCTCCAGAGATTGGAATCAAAGTACAATGCTCAGCAAACAAAGTACCGTGGAGATCTCAAGTCTAAGGATACTTGCACGTTTACTATATTGAGATTATATCACTGACACTAAATAGTTATCCATGTAATTATCTTATAGCTAGATCATCCAATGTACTTGTTCCATTAACAAGCATCCATGTGTTAACTTTGAGTATCTCAATACTCACGGATATGAGAACCACCGCCTGATCAAATCAGGAAGTCTAACACATGCTAGTCTTAACACATTAATGATGTCCTGTCTCATTAATCCTAGGACTAGGGATTATTTAAGTACTAACACTATACAATGTAATAAGAATGTCATACCATGATCTCTATCATGATTTTCTTAACATAGTGTTGTACTAGGGACTTTATCTAACAGTTATTTTACACAAAAGTAAACAAAAGAAACTGTAAGATAAATAATGTCTTTTATTAAAATAAAATGTGTCATATACAATGTATAAGTGATTGCCTCTAGGCCATAACACTAACATTAGAAGCCCAAAACTAAAGTTTAAGAACTCACAGAATCGGCTCAAAGTTAAGTTACGAGATTCAAATTTGCAGCAATGGTTTAGATGAGATATCCATCTTGTTTGAGCACAAAATCAACAAACATTAATGCCAAATGATTCCTCAAACTTTATACCAATATATAGGGTTAATTTAACATCAAGTTTATGGCATAATATTGAGTTCCAAGAATTCAAAAATAGCACAAAAATAAGTGATGAAAATTGTAAAAATTTCACCAAGCTCTTCAAGAAGATTGTACTTTTGCCCAAAGAAAGTTGTGTTAATAAGAATCAACACAATGTAAGCTCTGATACCATTTTGATACGAGCTCGGGAGCACCAAAATTTAGAAGTTAGACTCAAGAACAAGATTCAAGAATTGGTCACTCAATCCTCTACCAAAATGCCCACAAAAATAAGAACCCTAAGTGAATGAACAACTAGAACCTAAATTCTAATAGGATTTAGCCAACTACTTCAATACCCAAACACCCTTGAATCTACAAAGAATTCAAAAATAAGTGGGATAGACAAAACTAGGCACCCTTCTAGATTTCCTAACAAGAACACTAGATAAAATTAAATCCACCCAATACCCAAGATGAAGATACAAGTTAGATTAACCCAAGGATTTTAGAGACTCTAAACAAAGGTGGGTCTAATTCCTTTGCTTGGTCTTGAAATGAAGAATTAAGGAGGAATTCTCCCCTCCAAGAGTTTAACACGCTATTCTTTCTTTGAAATTTAAAATTTGAATTGTTTTACAAAAGAGGCTATAATGGGGTATTTATAAGCCCAAGTTGCCCTAATTAATTAACAAACAAGTACAGAAATTAGATGGCCTAAATACAAGTTTTTAGGCCCTATTACATGCCTTAAAAAATGTTAAAATATAATAAAAGTCGTGAAAATTAAATTACAATTAAAATTGCTGAAAATACAAAAAATAGCCAAAATGTCGGGACGAACCCGACTGGACCTGATGCCTGGTCCAAGGACTACACCCGGCGCCAGGTGTAATCTATCCGGTGACTATTTTTTGCTAGATTAGGGCCAGCGCCGAGTCCTTCACTCTTGACCAATGCTAGGTAGGCTCTGGGTGTCCTCCCCTATTTTGTTGCTCTTCAAAACTTTCTCCTTGGACCTCTATTCCATTTCTCTGTGCTTCCTTGATCTTCCAAATGAAACATTGGTCGTCTTAAGCCCTTCTTGACACTCCTTTGGCCTTCAATCCTTCTTTAAAGGTTGGCTTGATTCTCTACATGGATTGTTGCTTTTATTGTGCGTCTTTTGGCCCTTTTTTTCCTTCCATCTCTTCACAATCTTCTTGAATATGGGTTTGTAGAATTTGTTATCTTCAAAACTCCTTTGATTCCTCTTGAATGTTGCTCTTACCCATGGCACCATGAAGTATGATTTTATCCTTCTTCCTCCTTCTTGAAAATGGTCTTCATGCCTAATTTAATTCCTATCAAATACGAATAAAGCAAACTGATGGAAGAGAGCTAATGTCCTGTAAATAGCTCTAACAAATCAAGGTCACTTTCATTTTTCCTGAATTCTTTCGCTGTATTTATTGGTTAATGCCTTAGACTAAAGGACCTACTATGATTTCTTACACACTTCATGCCATTGTCATTCTATTGAACCAAGCTAGGTGTTGCGACGTTGTTTTATTGCATTTTCTTGGGTTCTTGATATAGTACATTAGAATTTACTCACTAGGCAATGTACTCTAAAGGCTTGGTCTTAATGCCTGTCAATTGTGGACCTAAAAAATGATATGATCCTTTTATCCTGAGAAAAAGAATAAAACTGGAACCAAATGAAAAATGATAATTGAATATAACAAACAAATGTGCTAAATAACAGGAAGTGGGCTTAGTTTGTCCACTTTTGTAGTTATGCTTGTGCTAAATCTATGCATTCTTATTATAAAAGCATTTTGTTTAGTTTCATGCCTATTGGAATTTCTCTACATACATTTCTCTTCTAATAAGTAGTAACCTGACTATATATTTCTTTTATTTTATTTTGGGAATGTTTTTCTTAGGCTTTACAATGTTCACTTTTTTGTGATTTTTTAGAACGATTATTCTGCGATAATACATATATCCATATATCTATGAACATATTTTCATATGCAACTATGCCTTTTTATTTACTTAACATAATTATCTGTTTCAGCTCATAATACAATACAAATTCTAAAAATTCCTAAATCTTATTCAATACAAATTTCCAGATCATATAAAACTGACTGCTATTGCAATAAACCAAATAAACAAAATGAATGAATATTCCAAGAATGATTACAACAGCATCACAGAGCTTCATGATTCCAGTTCTTCAACAGCTAACGGACTTTTTAATTTTGTCAAATACAATTACCTTTTTTCTCTATACTATCCACAAATTCTACAATATATTCAAACAATAAATCAAGACATAACTCTAAGAACTAAGTAGTGAAATATCATATCATTATGTATTTGAAAACTTTACCTAATTAATATGTAACAGAGTTTATCACAACAAAATTCTATCCCAGCTTGGCAAACTAATTGAAAATTTGTTATCCAACTTTATCAAAAATATCTTGAATTGATCAACAATATGTGTAATTGGAACTTCCAAGCTACAAGATCAAATGAAGATGCTATTCTCAAAGTTAACTCAATATCTACAACAGTATTCAACTTTTAAAGAGCAAAGTAATAACATATATTCATATTGTAAAATAACAAAACCAATGTCATATCATCGGCAGTACTACACAATAAATGACATTAACATATGGAATCAGTAGTACAGCATTGTTAAAAACATTTAAATTCATGTATCACTTATCAGCCATTACCCCAACCTCAATTATCTTATTTGAAACGTCTCCAGTAACTATACCATCATCACTCTTCCTCATCATGTCAACCACTTTCGCTCCACTAACAGAAGATCCTTCAACATTTACTATTTGAATATCATAGTAAAGCTAAATAGTATTTGCTAGAAATCTTGGCAATTGAAATTTGCATTTCCCAATATATTGCGTGAGCAAATCCTTATGAACATGATTATCCTTTCGAGATTCAGCAACCACAACAACAAAAGGCTGATAGAATTTTATTTATGAATCCAATTTTCTCTTTGTTTCTCTAGCCTCCAAATACTCCTCATTCAAAAACATAATTGTTAATGGATGTTCCAAAACAGGCTCATCAAACTCCCAGGGATGAGAATCAGTCGACCAATTGCAATAGCTAACACTATCACCAATCATGGTTGTAGCTATTGGAATAAATATTTCGTCATACTCATCATAATCATATGTTCCAAAATGCAAATACTTCTGGATTTTATTCACTCACCTATCAGGTAAAGCATTATAAGGTTTATCCGACTGCAGTTGCATAGTTGACAAAACTATTGTTTCAACTATAAATGGATGAATGCTTGGCCTCCTTACTAATGTATATTCAGTAGGCATGCCATTGTATAACTCCATATTTCAATCAAAGAAAACAAGCCAAAACACAATGAAGAACTTGCTCTACAAATGTGTATATATATATATAGCTAAAAATAATTAATCGTATAATTAATAACTGTCTCTTCAGATTTTTTAAAATATTTTTTTTATAAATTTATTCTCCATTATTTCTGAAATCATCAACACCCTTTCACATTCCTATTATCCATTCAAAGAATACAACATGACCTATTCTTCAACACTAATCAGTATTCAATGATATCGTCCTTTCACATTCCAACAATGCATTCAATTAATATTACAGGATGCATTCTACACGACATAATCAGCACCTAAAGAAATACTATATTCACAGAATTTATTTCTTTTCCTTATGCAAATTAATTGAAAGACAATGCAAAATTAAGCAAACATCCTTTCATATTCCTCCTATCTATTCAATGAATAATACATGATTCATTCAATATGACATAGTCACTATTCAAAAAAAATTCTAAATTCATAGAATTTAATGTCTTTTCTTTATGCAAGAAAAAAAAATTAATGACCACACAATATTTTAGCTAACTCAAAGAGTATTTACTAACACATTTGAAACAAAATATCAGTTTCATATAACATGAAATTGTAAAGTTTTTTAAGAATATTACTTTTGTTAGATATCCTTAAAATTTTAAAGTTTACACCATATCTGCCAATATAACATTAAATCTATATGTATTAGATGGAAAATATACACCAAATATAACCTGAATTATTTCATATTTAAAAAAAAAAAAACCACCATAACAATAATTTCAGAGAAATATTAATAAATTACACACAAATAAATCTTCTCCATACGTGTGTGTGTGTGTGTGTGTGTGTGTGTGTACACACACACACACACACTATGCTTTAATATGCTACACTCATATATATATAGTACAATTACTCACATTTAAAAAAACAAACTTACTTAATATTGAAAAGAAAAGAGCATTTGAAAAAAAAAAAAAAGTAAATTTGGAGTAAACATTATGCATAAATAAGCACAATTAACTAAACACCCTATTAAAACCTAAAAAATCCCAACAATCAATGCAAAAAAAACTTCAATGGCTATATAACAAAATGTAGATACTTAGATATAAGAAAACACAACCTGCAGGTTCACATTGAAGAAACTACAAAAAAATGGCCAGCTTCAACAACCCATCTGTTGCTGCTAATTCTTATTTCTGTAAGCAACATATTTGTTAATAAAGATATTTTATAAATGAATTACAATAGCTAAACTAAATTCCTTTTACACTAATAAAAACACTTTGATTAATATTATATGAAAATGTACGCAGATTCAGTACAACATGACAAGGCCAAAGAAAATAGAATAAGAAGAAAAGAAGCTTTGGACCGCAAAAGGAATCAACCTTATTCTAATCAACTTCCCTAGCAAAATAATGAACCAGTATTAGAAAACAATATTGCAACTCAACTGCAATTGCAAGATATACACAACAGAGATAAAATATTTATCAATTGAATACCATTAAATAGAATTATGTTATTCAGCTTCCATTGACAATGTAAATAAAATATAGCAAAAAAGGCAAATAGACAATAAAGGATTGATATACAAAGAGGCAAATAAAAGTACCATTCATACCGATGAATATTACAACAAGTACCATTCATACCATAGATATTTTAGAATAACAATTACAATCTCAATAAGATTTTCCTAATTACTTTTAAATAATAATGGCAGATCCTTTAATAAACCATGAACAATATTATGGTTCACCTATACTTCAATGCATGTATTGTGGTGTTGCATTCTGGGAACAAGATAAAAACAAAGGACAACCAAAGAGACTGTATCCTAAATTTAAATTGTATTGTAAATAAGGAAAATTTGAACTATCGAGAAGGAAAGATTCCCCTAAGCCTCTGTGCACTTTGCTCACAAGCGTAACTGATGACAAATCAAAGACATTCTTGGAAAGTATCAGAGCATACAATTCAATGTTTTCCAAGACTTCTATGGGTGCTAAAGTTGATGATAAAGTGAATGAAAGATTTGGACCATACATCTATAGAGTTAATGGTGAAAATTATCATAAGCTCAGATCATTGATACCGACTGATGGAGAACATGCACTTTTAATCCAGCTCTATTTTCATGATAAAGAAAATGAGGTCCAAAATAGAATTCAAGCAATGAACCAAGGTAGAAAAACATGAAAATAAGAGCAGAAATTACGCAACAATTTATATCAATGCTGGATGCAAGTAATGAGTTGGTGAAAGTTTTTAGAATGCTTAGAGATAAATATTCCCCAGGAGAAATCTCTAATTTCAAAATTAGATTGCATCATTGTAGAGATTTCAGAGTAAGACAATATGATGCACCAACAACAATAGAAATTGCAACACTAATTGGTGGGAATTTGAATAAAATGACAAAAGATCGCAACATCATTATTGAAATGATATCTGGAAGTCTACAATGAATAAGCTATTTGCATCATTTCTTCATGGCTATGCAATACCCATTACTATTTTCGTATGAAGAAGTCAAATATCATCCAAAATATCAGTTATGTACAAGACAAACACAAGAAACATACAAAGTGATCTTATGTAACAATGAGGGAATACTATGCACACATACTTCAATATAGACGCTCTAAATGAATAACTTTAATTTATTCAAGAAAGCTATGTTAGTGTTGTACCCTAGAGGCAATCACTTATACATAGTATATGATAAAAGGCATTATTTATCTTACATTTTCTTTCATTTACTTTTAAGTAATATAACTATTCGATAAAGTCCCTAGTACAACACTGTGTTAAGAAAATCAAGATAGAGATCATGATATGAGATTCCTACTACACTGTATAGTGTTAGTACTTAAATAGTCCCTAGTCATAGTATTAATGAGACAGGATATCATTAATGCGTTAAGACTAGCATGTGTTAGCCTTCCTAGTTTGATTAGGTAGTGGTTCTCACATCTATGAGTATTGAGATACTTAAAGTTAATACATGGATGCTTGTTAATAGAATAAGTTCATTGGATGACCTAACTATGAGATAATCACATGGATAATTATTTAGTGCCAATGATATAATCTCAGTATAGCAAACGTGAAAGTATCCTTAGACTTGAGATCTCTAAGGTACTTTATTTGTTGAGCATTGTACTTTGATTCCAATCTCAGGAACTCGATCGAGGGCCGCTTATAGGATGGATATTGGGCACATTGTGAGGTAAACAAAAGTAGTTGAAAGTGTTAATAAATTATTCACCACTCCAAATAGTAGGGGCAAATATCTCACGGCCACTTGTGAGAATTACTACTCGAGAAATCCTTGGTCAAGGCGATTGTGTATTGGAAATAGTTTCAATTAATACACATCTAGAGTAGTGAGTTTCTGGTACAAGTACTATTGTATTTGGGCCATAATTAATTCTAGAGGGAGTTGGTACTAATTCCGTACTCCAAATCGAATGAGATATTGTATCGTGAAAAGAGTTAATTACACTATAGTTTGTTATTGAAGGGTTCATGTCAAGCCACTTGACTTCCTAAATTCTTGGGTGGTCATGATTGTTGCTAGATACTACTCATAATATGAGAATGTGGGTTTATTAATTGATGAATTAATAAACCAATCCTGATTAGAATCAATATAATTAATTCTAATTAATTATGGGTTATTAATCTCAAAGATGTTTGGATTAATTCATATTTGCTACCAATTAACTGGGAAACCTAATAGGTCACACACAATAAAAGATTATATACTCAAGATGTTATTAGATAACATAGTGGGGTTAATTGCGAGAAAGAAAAGTTGTTGTGGCCAAATTATAGTTAGTTATAATTTATGGTCCAAATCGTAATTGTGAGAACTTGATATTTCCAATTACCATTAGGGAATTCTAATAGGATTAGAATTCTTAATTTTTAGTAGGGTTTTTCGAAATATATATGTATGTGATACACGAAACCCCAGCTAGAGATTGATACACGAAACAACAACTTCCCTTCCCTCTCTTTTTCTCGTTTTTCTTGAAAAAACAAGAATAAACCCTAGCTGCCATCTTATTTCTGCTAGCACAGAAAATCTTGGTGCTTGAGTATTCCTTTGTGTGGATTACTATTAGAGATAATCACACACTATGATTATAGTGGTTGGACGTTCAACTCTCGTGGAGTCTGATCAAGAGGATGCTGGATTGCACCCCGACTTGAAGAAGAAAACTTTTGTTCTTTGGATGATCAAATAAAGGTCAAAAGCTGTTACCTTTGATCTATTTATGTCTTATTTTCCACATATATGCGGATCTTGGGATGGTATCTCGTTTTATTCTTCCGCTGTGCTGTATACGATATGCGTGAGAGATACCCAACAGGCTATACCAACAGCTCATTGTAGATGCTTATACAAGTATTGAACAAGTAAGACAAATGAATTTTGGAATATCAAGGAAATTTGCGAATAGAATTATACAGAAATGTACAAGATGCTATTCAGCGTGGTGATACAGATTCAAAAAATATTGCTAAGAGATCAATACTACCATCAATGTTCACTAGTAGCCCTCGCTATTTGGCTCAGAACTATCAGGATGCTATAGCACTATGCAGGTTCTTTGGCAATCTAGATTTATTAATCACATTTACTGCTAATCCTAATTGGTCAGAAATAACAGAACTGTTGAATGAGATACATGGGCAAAGGCCAGAAAACAAACTTGAAATTGAGGTCCGAGTATTTAAGATAAAACTTGATGATATGATCAATGACATATTAAATAACAAAAAATTCAGCTAAGTAGATTCAGGTATGTAACTTCAGATACAAATATTACAAACTTTGTTATTTGCAATTTTTTTGACAATTTAATTAACTTATTTTTTTTCATTTGCATGACAATTGTATACACAATTGAATTTCAAAAACAAGGCTTACTACATTCACACTTCATCATTTGGCTACATCAAAATTCAAAAAAGAATACTCCTGAAAAAATAGAAAATGTGATATCTGAAGAAATTCCTGACCCCAATATCGATCTGATTGGCTATAAAACCATAACAGAATTCATGATGCATGGGCCTTGTGGAATTGGATATGAAAACGCGTCATGTTTGGTACAAGGTAAGAAGTTTATTAAATGATTTATTATTTCAGCAACATTACATAATGTTGGATAAAAACTAATACATATATTTTGAAACTGGACAATGTTCAAAGCATTTTCCAAATCCTTTTCATAACAAAACATCAATTGATGAATCAGGATATTATCCTGTATCTACAGAATATAAGACATATTAATAACTATTGAGAAAAATGGATTCTTCCTTAACAATATATTTATAGTCCCATACAATCTGTATTTATTAGTCAAATACCAAAGCCACATTAATGTTGAAATATGCAATCAATCAAAAACCATAAAATATTTATTTAAATATCTCAATAAAGGTCCAGATAGAACAATAGATGTCATTGAGAGGAATCAGGCTGAAATCAACTTGGACAGTGAATCACAAGACCAGAATTTAAATGAAGTAAAAACATTTTTGGATTATAGATACATATCAGCATGAGAAACATGTTGGAGAATATTTGAGTTTGATATCCATTTTCAAACACCAGCTGTCCAAAGATTGCGGTTTTATCTTAATAAAAAGCAGAATATCATATTTAATGATAACATTTCTCTTCCTAATATAGCAATGAATGACGATGTAGGGAAGACAATGTTTACAGAATGGTTTGAAATGAACAAAATATATTTAAATGCAAAAAGGTTGAAGTACACAAAATTTCCACAACATTATTATTGGTACAAAATAGAAAAGTATGGAAAAAGAGAAAAAATCACAAATGCATTTGAATAATCAGTTTTGCACATCCAACCTCAGGAGAGAGATATTATATACGAATGTTACTAGACTATGTCCATGGCCCTACAAGCTATGAAGAAATTAGAATGTATAATGGAAATATATATTCATCTTTTAAGGAAGCTTGCTATGCAAGAGGTCTCTTACAGAAAGATAAAAAATGGCATAAAACAATTGATGAAGCTACTAGGTGGGCGATAGGAAGTCAATTACGAAATTTATTTGTTACAATACTTATTTTTTGTAATATTACAGATGTTAAGAATCTCTGGGAAGTAAATTGATCTAAAATTAGTGATGGGAATCAAACTAGCCAATTGGTTCAATCTCAAGAAGGGGGAACAACCCTACAAGGACCAATGACAAGATCAAAGACCAAGAGGCTCTAAGGTGATATCCAATTGTTCTAACAACCATGCTTGAAGATAAAAGAGAATTGGAAGGAGGATGAAGGTAGTCAAGATCTCAATTTGACGGAAATCCAAAAAGAACCCCAACAATGACTCAAGCCTGTGTCAAATGAGACAAAAAATGCTAAAGGCCAGCAAACCAACGCCGACCCATAACCGAGTCCAGCTAGCCGAGTCAGTGCCGGGTGCGTATTGCCTACAAAAATGCTAGATTCCAGTATAAACTCGGCATCAAGCCTAGCATCGGAGCCGTTGTCAGGTCATGTCGTTCCCGACCCCTATTTTTTGTCGATTTTTACGATTTTTTCCGATTTCTTTCTACTTTAAATATTATGTAAAGATCTTTTAAGGTCTTATTTTGTCTAAGGCCCTTAGTAATCACATAACTAGGGTTAGGGTAGTATAAATATATCTTTTTGGTGATTTGACAAGATAATAAATCTACTTTATTCAAATTTGAACGAGAGTCATGAGAGGTCTTTACCTTCTTGTTCATCTTGTTCAAGACTATGCTTAGGGCTTAGTTCCTCCTTTGAATGATTCTCTAAATCTTGTGGATAATCTAATGTGGTTTCTCTTGATTGGATCTTAGTTACTTTGTTCTTCTAAGGTTTATCTTGAATTCCATTGTTTGGGTGCCTATAGTTTTACTTCTTTTATTCTTGATTATTTTTGTTATTTCAAGGATATTTGGGTGAATTTATAGTAGATCTTTCTACTATTCTTGTGGGTCCTTGAAGCTTAATTCTTCTAGGGTTTGCTAGAGTGTAGATAAATAGCTATTTCCCTTCATTTAGGCCTCAAACTTCCATTATTTGGGTTTCACTATTTACGCTAATATTTTGCCCATTGTTGCCCACTGTTCTATCTATTTCACCACTTAAGATCATATCAAAGATTTTATTATCAGAGCAAGAAAATCCTTGATTCCAATCAAAGCTTGAAATCAAGAAAAGAAGCCCTACAAAGTTGAAGAAAAATAAGGAAAATCCCTTAACTCAAAACAATACCTCCAAAAGATCATGATATCTTTGTTATTTCTTGACTTTCCCTTAAGAAAATTGCTCCTTAATGATATGACAATGCTTGGGAACAAATTTATCTTGTGTTTGTGGTAAAAATGAGCTTGAATATGGGTGAAAATATTGGTTGGTTTTAAGTGATAGGATTGCAACCAAGGTATCCAAAAAAATTTCTATGAGAATGTTTGTAGCTATATTTGGGAGTTTTAACTTTTATTTTTCATTCCTTGGGAGGTTGGAACTTGATATATCATTCTATTGTTGAAATTCATGCTCATTGAACTCATTTTTAATAGCGCACACTTGTGATTATCTTGTTCTTCGTATTCCTACTAACTAGTTATTCTTATTTTTTCGTTCTTTGCTAATTCTTGTTTGTTTCTTATTTAAAATTGCCTCCTTATTTTTTTAGTGATTGTTTCTTGTGCAAATTGCGTCATTGCTGCTAAAAATTCTTGCTTAAAAACTTATTTAAGGTACCCAATAAGTGTTTGTTGAAATTCTCCTAAGATCCCCTAATTGGAATATCCATTGATTTTTGTTGACTCACTTAATTGGACTAAATCTTTAGCTATTGGGGAGAATTGGAATTGAACAAGATGGTTGAGTATTGAGAAAAAGGCAAGAGGGTGAGACTAATATTAAAAAGAGCCAAAGAGAGTAAACACGAGTGTAGAGTGAATATCTTTGAGAGTAAACATGCAAGGAAGTAAAGAGAGGATCTATTTCTTTTGTTAATCTTTTTTGCAGGTATAACTCATTGAATATTCCATTGCCATAAGCCATGAATAAGAAATTCCCAGGCCTAACCCAAGTGGACGTAGTAGGCCACAAGAAGAACCGCTTGATGCTGAGGCTTTGCGAGAGAATTTAAAAGCTACGATGAGGACAATACACAGTAGGTTTGAAGATATGATAAGGGACATCACAGGATTGAGACAACATTTGGGTCAACTTTTACTATAGCACAAAGAATGGGCCAAGAATGATTTGAAGCTTTGACCCTAAAATGAGGGATAATGACTCCCATACTCCTCCATTAAATGTTCAATCAGGTGAAGAGTGGGATGAGGACTCTATTTTAGAATTCTAATAAGCTCTCATGAGAGGGGGAAGACATAATATGAGAGGAGGACAAAGTAGAGGCCAAGGAAGGAATGGTGAAAACAATCCAAGGGGGTCGAAAATAGAGTTTGAGGGAGTCGATGAATAGTATGAAAGGGAACATGATAATGCATATAGGGAATTCAATAGAAGATAGGGCAATAGAGGAGGTAGGAGAGAAGGAAATAAAGAAGAGAGATAGTTGAACTATATCAAGATGAATGTGTCTACATTTTATGAAAAGAGTGAGCCTGAAATCTATTTTGAATAGGAGAGCAAAATGGAAATATTTTTTGAGTACTATACCTACAGTGAAAGGTCAAATGTGAGGCTAGCTATTTTGGATTTTTCGAAGTATACTTTGGTTTGGTAGGAGCAAGTTAGTACTCATAAGGCAAATACGAGTAGAAGATATGGGAAATTGAAATTTGTTAAAGGACATGATGAGAACTTGGTTTATTCCACACCACTACAATCATGACCTATACCAAAGGCTTCAATCACTCAAGCAAGGGAATAAAAGTGTGGAGGATTACCATAAGAAAATAGAAGTGATGTTAATAATGGCTCAAATCTAAAAGGACCATAGAGCAACAAGGGCTTGATTCTTGGGAGGATTGAATAGAAAAATAGCCAATTTGGTAGAGTTGTACTCCTATGATCGTTTTGAGGATATGGTTCATGTTGTGATGAAGATTGAGATGTGAGTATAAAGGAGGGCCTTTGCTAAGCCTACACTTCCAAATCCAAACACCACTAGCAAAACGCCAACTAAGAGGGATGATACTCCTAAACCTATTCGAATGGATTACAACAAGCTAAGGGAAGGATGAAAACATAGGAAAGATTGAAAACCTATGAAAGGTTGGAACAAGGATAAGGGAAACGCCATGGAGAGGCCATAATAGAATAGAGACATCAAGTGCTTCAAGTGTCTTGGCTATAGGCATACTTCCCATAAGTGTCCAAGCAAAAAGGCTATGTATACTAACCCCTATGGAGAAGTCTCAATAGACGAAGAGGAAGATATAGAAAGGTACTAAATAGACCAAGAAGAAAATATGGAAGAGGAAAGTGACGAAGTATAAGTAGTTGGCCAAGAATAATCCTTAGTTGAAGTCACAAAACGATCATTGAACTCTCAAACAATTGAAGACCAAAACTATCAACAAAGAGAGAATATATTCTATACAAAGTATCTAATCAACAAGACCCCTTGTAGTGTCATTATAGATAGTGGGAGTTACACTAATGTGATTAGTTTAAGCTTAGTTTACGCACCGCTGACAATTGCGTCGTTGCACCTGTTCTGATCTTGACTTAAATTTGGGAGTTTGTGTGCTCTTATCAGCTCTAATTATGGAAGTAAATATTCTTGTATTTATTGCTATTGCACTATTCATTCTAGTTCCTACTGCCTTTCAACTTATCATTTAGGTAAAAACAGTCAGTCAAAATGATTAATTAATTAATCATTAATTTAAAATTTGAATTCAACTTGATTTCTGAGTTCTTATAAAAAATTGAAGAAATAAAATGGAAAGGATTCCAATTAAATGAAATAAGCGAACTAAAATCAGTAGTCTTCTAATAGATAGATCGTATGGTAGAAAGAAATAGATGAATCTTTCGACCATATAATCTATTAGTATTGCCCTATCGAGTGTACGCTTTCGGTTAAGTGAAGGGTTGAATAGAGGAACTCCTAAACATTTGGCGATCTCAAATGTGTTAATATCAACAGTGACTCATTATTTCGATGAATTATTTCTTCGAATCATTGCCTTGGTAAGCTATTGCCTCACCAACTAGCTAATTAGACGTGAGCCCCTCCTTAGGCGGATTCTTCCTTTTGCTCCTCAGCCTATGACTTCTTTGTTGGCGAAACAAAGGGCGCCAAAAGGGACTAGTGATTCTCTGAGCCGGTCTGGATTTCTAACGGAGCATATATGGCCAAGGTTTGTGTAGAAATAAAATGCACACATCTACTTGGTAGGTGAAACTCGTTTCCATATGTTCCTAAATGGGTGTTGCACCTCCTGTCTACTTCGCTTCACCAGGCATACCCTATCTACTTTAATTGTCCATCTGCTACTATGAACTCGACCCATAGGTCCATGCCTTTCAGGTAAAACTAAATTAGTTTCAAAAGCAACAAAAACCCAGGCTCTTTTCACCTTAGAAGGTCTTGGATCTTAACCATAACCAATCCCAAAGCTACAGTATACCATCGAATGACCCTATTTCCCCTATGGGGGAGAAAGAAAATTAACGAACCGTATAGTATAGAAAAAAGATTTGGGCTAGCCAGAATCTAGTAAAGAAGCTGCCCTTTTTTTTTTTTTTTTTTTGTTCATTTCAATTAGAATTTGGTTATTCACTATGTATAAGGATCCCCGCTAAGCATCCATGGCTAAATGGTTAAAGCGCACAACTCACAGGTTCAATGACAGTAGAGAATTGAGGGCTAAAAAATAAGTCTTGGTATCTTTTTGAGATGGGAAAATACAAAGATGATTATGTGATATGGTGCCTATGCAAGCAGGTCACTTGCTCTTAGGGAGGCCTTGGCAATGTGATAACATTGTGAAGCATGATTAGAGGAAGTACACTTATTCCATTCTCAAAAAGGGGACCAAATTCACTCTTCCTCCTATGCCCCCAAAAAATGTGAACAAAGACCAAAGAATCATCAAGGAAAGAGAAAAAAATAAAATAAAATAAAATAAGGGAGCACGGGATACTAAACAAAAACAAGAGTTAGAGAGAAAAGAAGAAGAGAGGAAAGAGAATGAATTAAGGGAGAGAATGGGAAAATAAGTGCCTTTGACCATCACAGATGGAAATGATCAAGGATAAGAGAAGGGAGGTAAAAGAAGAGTGAACTGCTTTGCAAAAGGGAGTAAGGTCATAGAAGTAATAGAAGTTAAGGAAATGGTTATTCTTCTTATTTGCAAAGGATCGTATATATCTACTAACAATTCTACTTTGCCTTTGCCTAATGAAATTACAGCCATTCTCCAAGAGTTTGATGATGTATTTCCAAATAATGTGCCCAGAGGATTACCACCTATAAGAGGAATTGAGCATCAAATAGATTATGTGCCTAGAACCATCATCCCCAACCAACTTGCCTATAAGACCAATTCAAAAGAGGACAAATAATTACAAAAGCAAGTGGAGGAATTACTTAAGAAGGGACATGTGAGAGAGAGCCTAAGCCTACGTGGGGTTCCAGTTCTCTTGGTTCCCAAGAAGGATGGGACTTAGCACATGTGTATAGATTGTCGTGCTATCAACAATATCATGGTTAAGTATCGCTATCCCATTCCTAGATTAGATGAGTTATTTGGTGTATGTATCTTCTCTAAAATTGATTTGAAATTCGATTATCACCAAATTAGGATTAGGGAAGGGGGTGAGTAGAAAATGGTCTTTAAAACTAAACAGGAATTGTATGAGTGGCTTGTTATGCCTTTTGGATTATCTAATGCTCCTAGAACTTTCATGCATTGAATGCATCATGTTCTAAGGGAATTTATTGGAAAGTTTGTTGTTGTGTACTTTGATGATATATTTATATATAGCAAATCATAGATAGATCATTTGAATCATCTTCAATTTGTGCTCGTTACTCTTAGAAGAGAAAGATTGTATGCTAACTTAGAAAATTACTCTTTTTGTTTGGAGAGGGTTACATTTCTTGGGTATGTTATGAGTGCTAAGGGGATTGAGGTTGCTGAAAAAAAAGTAAAACCCTTTCAAGATTGGCCTATTCCTACCACCATTACCCAGGTTTAAAGTTTCCATGGGTTAGCTAGTTTCTATAGGAGATTCATAATAAAATTTAGCACCCTAACAGCCTCTCTAAAGAAAAATATGGGATTTAAGTGGGGGGAAGCCTAACAACAAGCCTTTCAAACCGTTAAGGACAAATTGAGCCAAGCTCCATTTCTCATCCTACCTAATTTTGAGAAGACATTTGAGATGGAGTGTGATGCCAGTATGATAAGAATAGGTGTCGTTCTAACCTAAGACTGGAAACCCATTGCATATTTTAGTAAGAAATTATCCGGGGCAGCCATCAATTATTCCACTTACAATAAAGAACTCTTTGTCTTGGTTAGGACCCTAGAGTATTGGCAATACTACCTATTACCAATAGAGTTTGTGATTCATACCCACTATGAGATCCTTAAACACCTCAAAAGCTAACAAAATTTGAATAAGAAGCGTATAAGGTGGATGGAGTGTATTGGGATATTTTCTTATGTTATTCAATACAAAAAGGGTAAGGAGAATGTCGTTACAGATGCACTATCTAGAAGGTATGCATTTTTAAACTCTTTAGATGCTAAACTTTTTTGTTTTGAACTTGTGAAAGAATTATATAAAAATAATGAGGAGTTTATGGATTTTTTCATGCATGTAAAAAATGTGCATTTGCTAAGTACTATAGACATGATAGTTTCTTATTTAGGGAGGTAAAGCTTTATGTGCTAAAGGAATCCATTAGGGAATTACTAGTTAATAAGGCATGTAGTGGGGGATTAATGGGACATTTTTGTGTTACAAAGACCTTAGGCATCGTTAAGGAATATTTCTTTTGGCCAAAAATGAGAAGGGATATGGAGAAACATTATTCTCAATACAAAATTTGTAGGCGGGCTAAATCTATATTACTTCCACGTGATTTGTACACTCTGTTACCCATTCCTAATGCTTTTTGGGTTGATATTTGAATGGACTTTATTTTAGGATTATCTAGATCCAAAAGAGGTAAGGATTCTGTATTTGTGATTGTTGATTGATTTTTGAAAATGACTCACTTTGTGGCTTGTTCCAAGACTATTGATGCTTCCTATATTATAGATTTATTCTTCAAAGAAGTGATGAGAATGCATAGGATTTCAAAGTCTATTGTAGTAGATAGGAACACTAAGTTCCTTAGTCATTTTTTGAGGGTCTTATGGAATAAACTTGTCACTAACCTTTTGTTTTCTATAGCTTACCACCCTCAAATAGATGGACAAATGGAAGTGGTCAACCGAACACTCACTGAACTCTTGGTGACCATCATCAAGAACAACTTGAAGAATTGGGAAGAATGCTTACCGCACATTGAGTTTACCTACAATAGGGCTATTCACTCTACTACTTTTTATTCTTCCTTTGAATTTCTGTATGGTTTTAACACTCTAACTCCTTTAGATTTTGTTCTTTTGCCTATAGATGAACGAATGAACTTTGATGGAGCCAAGAAGGCGAAATGGTGAAGACTCTGCATGTAAAGGTGAAGGCAACTATTGCAAAGCAAAATGAAAAAATCTCCCTTAAGCGAAATCAAGGAAGGAAAAAAGTTTCATTTGAGCTCGGCGATTAGGTATGGGTGCACATTTACAATGAGAGGTTTTCCACTCAAAAAATAAGCAAATTAGACCCAAGAGGAAATAGGCCCTTCCAAGTCATTGCTCAAGTTGGAGATAATGCCTATGAGATCTATTTATCCAATGAGTGCAAAGTGAGTGCAACATTTAATGTTAGTGACTTAACTCCTTCTGATATAAGTGATGATTTGTTGAAGAATAAACTTCAAGATGGGGGAATTGATGGGAATCAAACTAGCCACTTAGTTCAATCTCAAGAAGGGAGAATGTCCTTGCAACAACCAATGACAAAATTAAGGACTAAAATGTTCCAAGGTGATCTCCAATTGTTCCTACAAATATGTTTGAGGTGTTGGGAAATATGTCCTCTTAGACTTGGTTTCTGATGTAAATATCAAATGTTTTAATAAAAGAATTTATTTTCAAAAATTATTTGTGAATTTACATTTTATTTGTGCACAATTATGTTTGGAAAAGACCCATTGTGTTTAAGTAAATGGTCCATGTGAATGGTGGTCTTTCACAGTAAGGTATGGATCACGGGTTACTTAACACATAAACGTTCGTTCTTAACCGATTGATGAGAATGAAAATCTCATCATGTCTAAGTTATTATGTTATGAATTCCAAATAGAGAATGACTTACCTTTAGCCAATGAGTAGTCTATTCACTTCATGACATAAGCGTATTTCGAATATGTAGAACAGAACCTATAGTAGTGGTTTCTAAAAGTACTATATGGTAGAAACCTAGACTACTACTGCACAGCGTAGACTAGTACTCTACGACTTGAGTACGAGTTGGTGGTCTGACAAAGTTGGAAACATGTACTTTGATATGCTATAGTTGAGGTTCTATTGTAAGGCCAATATACTTGCATGTTGAGTATATGTGACTAGTTAGTTAAGACAGACTTATACAAGATAGTTTATTTTCTATATCGCCCTTTGTGGTTATCTAAATGATTTAAATATCTAGGGCCCTAGGAAACATGACTTGGATGTTTGCTTTAGGATAGCTCTATTGGAAAGCGAAAACAATCCAGGAAGTCGTGGATAATTGGACTAGAAGCCTAAGGATGGTAGATGTCATTTAGATAGGTGTTAGTACATTTCTTCCTCTCTAAATGTACGGCGATGTATAGAGGGGTATTTTAGTCATTACACATGTAGGTCGGAGACTTTGCTAACGCAGCATTGTCTTTGGAGTTAATATTTTCTTATGGTGATATTAGAAAATATTTAAAATGCAAAATGCAGGTATTAATATGGCAAGGGTATTTTAGTTATTTTAATAGCCAATGTGGTATGTCTTTTGGTCCCCAGTATAGATCGTGAGTCCTAATTAAATATAAGCTAAGGAATTGGTCTTAAATTAAATTAAATGGAATTTATTTTATTTAAGTAGTCTGATTTAATTATTGAGCTAGAATAAAATAAAGGTCCATGGAGAGAGAGAGAATTAATTTAATTAGTTTTGTGGGTTAATTAATTGTTCGGGCCTTTGGCCCAGTTTGAATAATTAAAGATTGACCTAGGACTAAACTAATATGGACTTGTTAATTGGACAAGTTTATTTGGGTTGGAAAATTAATTATTTATTAGGCAACTTATTTGGTTCTAATTAGAATAATTAATTTAGTTTAAAGGGCTAAACTAAGAGTTCAATGGGCCAGTCTAGTTTAACTTAGGATTTTTATTTAGGTTAAACAGGAGAATAGAGAGGGACGTTGATTTTCACTGCTTCTTTTCTGGTGGAAAAAGAACAACATAGCCCTCTCTCTCTCTCTCTCTCTCTCTCTCTCTCTCTCTCTCTCTCTCTCTCTCTCTCTCTCTCTCTCTCTCTCTCTCTCTCTCTCAAACATATTCCTTAGCCCTGTAAGTTGTTCACCAAACGGGATTAGGATGGCCATATACTGGAAGATCGAGATATTAGCATTCACCTACATGCACAGACGGAGTAGGAGGCTTGCAGGAATCGCATCAGAGGTTTCCACCAGCGCACCTACCCCAATTCCACACATTTCGGTCCAGCCAACTTTGAGAACAACAAGAAAAGGTTTGGTTTGTTTTACTTCGGAATCCGTACAAAGTGGGACTAACGCCGGCTAAGGCTGCCAGAATCGGTGCCGACTCTATTTGGAATTTTCTTCAATTTTTGCTTCTGCTGCGTGCTTTGTTTTCCCCTTTAAGCCTTCATAAGGATAAAAGAGATTTGGAAGGAGGATAAAAGAAGCTAAGAGCTCAATTTGATGGCTATCCAAAAGGAACCCTAATAACAACTCAAGTCTGTGTCGAAGGAGGAAGAAAATGCTAAAGGCTAGCAAACCAGTACTGACCTAGCGTAAGGTCCGGCCATCTGAGGCAACGCCGGCTGAGTACTAATGGCAAAAATGCTAGATTACAGCATAGACCTAACGTCGGCCCTAGCACTGGAGGTTATGTTGGGTACGACCCCTGTTTTTGCTAATTTTTTTCAATTTCCACCGATTTTTTTCTACTTTAAACACTATGTAAAGACATTTTAAGGCCTTATTTTGTCTAAGGGTCATAGTAATCACTTAGTCAGGGTTAAGGTAGTATAAATACATCTTTTTGGTAATTTAATAAGACAACCAATCTACTTTATTCAAATTTGAAAGAGAGTATTGAGAGGTCTATACCTCATTGTTCATCCTGTTCAAGACCATGCTTAGGGCTTAGTCTTCCCTTTGAATGAGTCTCTAAATCTTGTAGATAATCTAATGTGGTTTCTTTTGATTGGGTCTTAATTGCTTTGTTCTTCTAAGGTTAATCTTAAATTCTATTATTTGGGTGCCTATAGTTGTACTTCTTTTATTCTTGATTACCTTTTTTATTTCAAAGATATGTGGGTGAATTTATAATAAATCTTGCTGCTATTCTTATGGGTCTTTGAGGCTTAGTTCTTTAAAGGTTTGCTAGAGTGTAGATACATAGTTATTTTCCTTCATTTAGTCCACAAACTTCCACTGTTTGGGTTTCACTATTTGAGCTAAGGTTTTACCCATTGTTGCCCATTATTCCACCAATTTAACCACTCAATATCATATCAATTAGTGATGATATTGAATATAGACTAAGTAAAATCCTTGCATTTTGTTCCTTACAGCTCTCAAAAGATCAACTCAAAAGCTATACTTTGATCAACTCAAAAGTAAGGTCGAAGTCTAGAAGGAATAGAAGGAATGCCGTTACCAAATAAAGAGTTGCTCAAATATCTACAAAATACATGTATTAGAGAAGAAATTATATATGATACAAATGTATTTAGAATTCAACATGATGTTATGTATGGACAATTAAATGCAGAACAAAAACATATATATGAAAATGTCATAAATACAGTTGATAATAATAAAGGGAAGCCCTTTTTCTGTATGGTTATTGAGGCACAAGAAAGACATTTCTCTACAATATAATCATAAATAAACTCTGACCTGAATCAAAGATTATCCTGGCAATAGCATCTTTAGGTGACACTCATCTAATACATGTTTCCAAATAATTTAATATTCATTGTCATACAAAAATACCCTCTGCTTATGAAAGCAAATTTTGAATACTACAATTTAGAATGATTAATAAAATTACCTAAAAAATAATGCTTCTTATAAATTGAGTATCTCTAATAAAATAATACTTATTATAAATTGAACAAAGTATCCCTATTCAAATATATTGTGCAACATATGGAAAACAAAATCATGAATTTAATTCAGCGTCCTTATTTACAATATTCAACATGGATTACATTATTACTACTACCAGGTGGCAGGACTGCACATAGCAAATTCAAAATTCCACTGGTGATATCAAAAGATTCTACATGTTCAATAAAAACAAACACTCAGCTTGCAGAATTAATAAGAAGAGCATTGTTAATAATTTGGGATGAAGCTCCTATGAATTTGAAATATGTTTTTGAGATTGTTGATAAAATAATTAAAGACATACAAAGAACAACTGCAAATTACAATGAAAACAAGCCATTTGGAGGCAAACCAGTTCTATTATGAGGAGATTTTCATCAAATCCTTTCGATTGTGCCTAAAGGTCAAAGAGCTGATATAGTGAATTTGTCACTCAATTAATCAGAATTATGGAACCACTGTGAAGTTAAGAACATGAGACTTAAACAAAGTCATAAATTACAATAATCAGAAGCTGAAGAATATGCGGCTTTTACCAATTTGCTTTTGAGAATAGGTGATGGCACAGAACCAGCAAAGTGTAGAGGAAATGATAATGAAGCTACATGGATCAAAATCCCCTATAAATTGATTTTAGAAGCTAATGGTTATCCAATCGAGACAATATTTAACTCCACTTATCCAAATTTGGATGATAACTACACAAATTCTACCTACTTGATGGAAAGGGCCATTCTAACACCAAGAACTGAAACAGTTGTAGAGTTGAATAGTTTTGCATTGGAAAATGTCCCAGGATCTATCATTGAATATATAAGTGTAGATAGAATAATGTAACACCCTACTACCTAGGCCCAACAGGGCCGGGGATGTTACCCTGTCCAAAGGACAAAGGGTCTTTATAACTAGGTCACACAAACAAAAATAAAGACAATACTTTAAAATTGAACTTATTACAATCCAAAAATTCATGAACAAATCCAAAATAAATTTTTTACTATCATCTCTCAAAACAACACATAAAATAAATAACATAAAGTCTTCAAAGCAGGCAACAAATCTAGCTACTCATCTCCACAGCAGGATCGACCTGAAAACATGGCATAAAAGGTGATGAGATGAAAAAAATCTCAGTAAGCCCGTGTGTGCTTTGAGTGTTTCAGGTAAAACAGTTCGTGTATGCAAGTTGAAAAAATTGTACAAGAGAAAGTGCTGGTAAGCAATAAATAAGGTTAAAACTAAATAGTGGTACTTTTCTTTTCAAACCATACATGTGCACAATAAATACAGCCACTCAAATAGATAGCCATAGGTTACCACACGTTGGGCCCCATAATCATATAATGGTCAGAATGCCACACTTTGTGCAGACTGACAAAAGGTAAGTGATCGGCCTACCGAGTGAGATACTTCTCCTTCTCTACACCCAAACTTACCGGTTGTCCACTCCGAAAACACATAGTCCACATGACTGAAACTTGCTAGCTCGGACCGACATGACCTACTAGACTGACATCCTATCCGGGAAGGACTCACTCCTCAGAGGTGGCCACCTACTGAGAGACTTACCATAACCCTTCAAAGACTAGTCCTAGTAATCTACCTTTATTGAGTACTTAATGATGATTGTCCCGTTTGGGAAAAGCTGATAATACATTCTTTATTTGAAAATAGCAATTAAGGGTTTCTAAAATTATTGCCAAAGTTGGTTTTTAGAAAGTGTAGGATTTCTATCATGCATAATCAGATTAAGCGCAGCGGAAAACAACAAGAAATCCAAGCCATAGATCATGGGTTTGCAATAGAAATGGGAAAAAGGAGAAGATTGCGTTTATTACCTTGTGAAGCCGGAATTCAAAAATTTCAGAAACAAGAACGCAGGCGTGATCCAGATTATCCAAAACCGTTCACTGCAGGTCAACTGAAGTCTAAGAAAGAACTCCCACTAATGATAATCCACACAAGGTTGAATGCTAACAATCTCACAATTCTATGCTAGTAGAATTCGGGAGGCTTGGGTTTTAATCAAGAAGAGAGACGGCTAGGGTTTGATCAAGAGAGAGGCAGAGAAACGGTTTCTCTGTTATTGCGTGAATGGTCTGTCTCTATCTCTAAGGAAACCGTTTCCTTATATTTATAGATTTATAATTACCATAAATTGCAACTTAGTCCTTCAACGTCCAATTGTCAACAAATTGGTCCTTGAAGTTTACTTAATTACAATTAGGTCCCATGAATTATAACAAACTTATAATTCACCTATAAATATATTCCCTTCTCTTAATTAACCCCACAATATTATCAAATAATATATTTGAGCATTCAAACCTTTATTGTGTGTGACCCATTAGGTTTCCTGGTCTTATTGGTAGCATAATATGAATTAATTCTAACAATATTAGAATTAATAATCCTTAATAAAATAAAGGATTAAATTTATTAATTCTCTAATTAATAAATTCATGTTTAGCATATCAAGAGCAACATCTAGCAATGACTCTTGACCACCCAAAAGTCCAAAAAGTCAAGTGGCTTGATATGAACCTTTCAATAGCAAATTATCAGTGCAATAAACTCCTTTCAACATACAATATCTCATTCGGTCTAGAGCATGGAATTAGTGCCAACTCCCTCCAGAATATTATTAATTCTGGATCGAATATTTTAGTACTTGTTCAAGAAATCCATTACTCGATATGTGCATCAATTGGAACCATTTCCATCACATAGTTGCCTTGGCCAAGGACTTCATGAGTAATGATTTCTACAAGTGACCTTAAGATATACTCTCCTACTATTAGGAGTGGTGAATCCTTTATTGACCCTCTCAACTACTTTCGTTTACTTTACGTTGTACCTAATATTCATCCCATAGGCGGTCCTAGATAAGACTCCAAAGATTAGAATCAAAGTACAACGCTCGATAAACAAAGTACCTTGGAGATCTCAAGTCTAAGGATACTTGCACACTTGCTATAATGAGATTCTATCACTGGCACTAAATAGTTATCCAAGTGATTATCTCGTAGCTAGGTCATCCAATGAACTTGTTTCAAAACAAGCATCCACACGTTAATCCTGAGTATCCCAATACCCACGGATATGAGAACCACCGCTTGATCCAATCAAGAGATATAACATGTGACAGTCTTGGCGTATTGATAATGTCCCATCTTATTAATACTATGACTGGGGATTATTTAAGTACAAACACTGCATAGTGTAGTAGGAATCTCATATCATGATCTCTATCATGATTTCCTTAACACTGTGTTGTACTAGAGACTTTATCTAACGGTTTGTACATATATTTAGATATAATAATCAAACTAAAAAGATAAAGAATGCCTCTTATTAATTTAATATGCAATATACATGGTACAAGTGATTGCCTCTAGGGCACAACACTAACAGAAAGATTTTAGTGTTTGTGCAAAACTGCTTGTTTGATTTTCAAATGATTTGTTTGACTGAAACAAGAAAGGAAACAGTCCTTAATTGCCTTTACAAAATGAGTGCCCATACACATTGCATTTGGCTTGCCATAGAAATCTTTTTTCTTCAATAAGTTTATGTAGAGGCTTACCTGATCCTTTGCTTGATCAAATTCAAAAGTCTTCCAAAGCTGACCTAACCCCACCTGGGGTAAACACAAGTCATAAGGTTATACTCAAGCTATATTCGCTTACATAAATAATCCTAGTTCAGCTTATTACAATCATGACCCTAATGTCCAAAGCTTTAAGGTTAGATGATGAAGGGTTTTATAAAATAAGACTAGCTTGATAAGTTAAAATAACTAGAGGTTGTAAAATAATTACTAATAAGTTATAGGTTCAAATAATAAATCTTGAGTGTTGTTATTAATAAATAAACTAGGGTTTAATTATTGAAGAGTCCTAAGTCCTAGTTGATATTAATAAATGGTAATTCTTAAGTAGTGTTATTAAAGTAAATATTAAATTATTACTAATCTCGTAATTGATACTTAATAAATAATTAATAATAAATAAATTTTATCAAGTTTTGATTAATAGATATCAAATAAATATAAATAGTATTTATGAATATATGGTCTACAAGGTCATTAATATTTTACTTATTTATATCAAAGGTTTTATTTATATATTATTTTTAATAGGAGATATCATTTATTTGGCTAATAAAATATCAATATTTCATTTAGTACTCCAATTCCAAAACTTTCTAAGAATTTCGAAATCTTTGGAGGAAAAACATAGTAATAATTTTAATTGGGGTAATAAAATTTGCAAATCAAAATAGCCTGGGATCAACAAGGTCAGGATCATAATTTTCCTATTCCTAACAAGATTCATGAGCACACACTCCAACATTAATCAACAAACTATTCTATTCATGAACAACAGTTTAAATCCATACCTACTATCACATGATCAAATCCCTACTAAGCATAATCATACTCACGGCTTCAATGAAAATAAGGACATAATATCCTATTCACCAAAGGTGACATAACATTCTAGCATTCTTAAACATTCATAATTTCTTAAGACATGATGAACATGCATCGATCTACAAGAAAATTCATAAAGCTTAACCATGATCAATCATTCTCATGCTCCAATCTCAACCCCTTTATACATATGCATATACTCAATCCTCCATTCATATTCTATCCTCTCTATCAACAACCAAGAGATATGAATCTAGAATTCAAAAAAAAGGTTAATACTTGGTTAATGACTCTCTCGATGAAGATTTAAGAAGATCCACACACTTGAGATGCTTAAATCGTCCAAGAGAGGAGAAAGAAAACAGCCACGGTTGTAGCAACCATTTCGGCCGAGAGAGAGAGAGAGAGAGAGAGAGAGAGCATTAGTATGATATGTTAAAGATTGAAGGGAAGAAGATGAACAAAAGTTGTTCTTGGTTATCTTGATGATGTTCTTGAGACTTCAAGGAAAATTCTGGTTTTGATCCGATTGTCAGTTTTTGTTTTCAAGATTTGATGTTGTAAAATCTAGAAATGGACCCTAGAGAGTGTGTAGGCATGTTCTGGAGTTTTTGGAAGGGATTGGAGGTGTTTAGAGTGGTCTTTGGCTTGAAGAAAGGTAGTGTGTGTGTTCTTAGTGTTCTTGGTGAAAATGGAGAGGATTAGAGAGAAAATGCTGGACGAATTTCTGAAGGGGCTGGCCAAATGATTGAGGGAGTTCTGGGATTTTGATTTTTAGATTAGAGAGGAGAGAAAAAATCTGGTTGTTTGAAATTCAAATGGAGAAATTTAAAGAGTGTTTTAAGGTAAAAGATATGGTAATGGTGTTTAATTGATGGAGGTTCCTTGGAGCTATAATGGCCGACTGGTTTGTTGTGTTTTGCTAAAATGAATGAGGGTTGAGAGAGCTATAAGGCTGGCCAAAATTCTAAGTTCAATGGTGGGGAGAATTTCTAGTTATGAAGCTTAATCCAAGGGTGTTATCATGGAGCAAATGCTGGAACTTTTGAAATTCAATTGAAAGTTTGATTGGAGTAATTGCAAGAGGAATTTGAGGAGTAGCAATGGAGTCTAGTCGTGTAAGGTCAGTGGAGGGGGTAATGGAGTTCAGTTCATGGCTGAACAAAGGTTAACTTACAGAGGTTTGAGGTGGTTTTCAGACAAGGCTTGAAGAGAGCAAGGCTGGAATTTTTCTAGTTGTAATTTAAATTGGTTTTCTGAAATTTGCTGCGCAGTTTTCTGCAATGTTCCAGCCGATTTGCAGAGGGTTTTGAGAGGTTTTTGAGGGTCCTTTAAGGCTGGTTTCCAGCCTTCTATATGGAGGAAAAGCATAGGTAATTTACTGGTTTGAAAGTAGAAGAAACAGCTTTGATTTTGCCCTGCTATGCATCGAAACTGTCCAGAATTTTTTTTCTGGTTTGCACAGCTTTGTGCAGTCCGGTTTTTGGCAAAAGAATTTCAGTCTTCAAGCTGAATAAGTTGGCCAATTTTCTAGCAGCAATTGATTAAGGAAGATGGCTAAGATTTTTTAAAGTTAGGCTTCTCAAGAATCTAGAAAATTTTCAAATTTCTTCCATGGAGAAGATGAATACTATGGAGTGAAGTTTGAAGGTTTAACCATGGAGATTAATTTCACTTGGGAGCCTTCCTTAACTCCTTCCCTATTTTCAGTCCAATCTCCCACCTCTAGGAATCATTTTTTAAATTTCCAAGGCCAAGAATCCTTGCTGAATTTTCTGGAATTTAAACTATAGATTTGGATGAATTTTGAACAAACTTAATTGGTAAAGAGTTTAGGGTAAGCTAGGGAATAAAAGGACATGAATCCCTCAAGAATTCTTTTTAGGACATAAGAATAGGATTAGGACATTCTCTTCATGGCTCCCCTAGGACAACACTCCTATTTTTACTTATGGAATGCAAGGGATGAAAATCCAACCTTAAATTAAAATAATCATGATAAAACTTGAATGATGGGATTTAAACTCATGACCTTAGAGATTAATTCCAAAGCTTTAACCACTAAACCACAACAACTCTAGTTCTTATTTTCTCTCTCAAATATTCTTCCTTTTTAATCCTCAAGCTATCTTCCTATTTAATCGTTAAACTATCTTCCTATTTTGATTTCAAGCAAAATTATCATTTTACCCTTTCCTACTCAATAAGCATAACTAAACTTTTTAGCCTATAAATCATAATTTTAAAGCACATAAAATCATTCAAAAACATGTATATTCATGCAAAGTAATATGATATGCATCCCAATCCTTTTACTCTAGGTTTGGATTTAAGTGGGGTTTCACATCCTCCCCTCCTTAGGAGAATTTTGTCCCGAAATTCAGACATACCTCTATCTCAGATCAGGATACTTCTGCTTTACCCACTCTTTTGTTTCCCATGTGGCATCTCGCGTGCCATGATACTCCCACTACACCTTTACCATCGGAATCTTTTTGTTCTGGAAAGTCTTGATACTTCGGTCCAATATCCTCACGGGTTTCTCCACATAGCTCAGGTCGGGTTGCAACACTAATAGCTCATCATTCAAAACATGTCCAGGATCGGCATTGTACTTCTCCAGCTGTGACACATGAAACACGTCGTGAATTCCTATCAATCCATCTGGCAAATCCAATCGATACGCCACCAGCCCAATTCTCTCCTTTATCAGAAACGGTCCCAAATACCTCAGATTTAGCTTCCCACCTTTTGGATGCTTCCAGATTCCTCTATTCAGTGTCAACCTTAGGAAAACACTGTCTCCCACCTGGAATTCCAATTCTCTCTGCCTAATGTCTGCATAGCTCTTTTTATCAGCTCTGGGCTGCTTTCAACCTTTCCCTGATTAACTTGACCTTGTCAAACATTTCCTGAACACAGACTTCTCCAGATTTGCTTATATGGCCATCCTCTGACCAACTCCAGTATAGCGGTACCTGACACTTGCGCCCATACAGTGCCTCATACGGAGCCATTCCAATCGAAGCTTGATAACTGTTATTGTAGGATAACTCTGCATACAGAACACATTCGATCCACTTATCCCCGAAATCTAATACACAGGCTCTTAGCATGTCCTCTAATATCTATATAACCCTTTCTGACTATCCATCGGTTTGCAGATGTGCCGTCGTACTGAACTTCAGACTAGAACCCATCGATTCTTGAAACTTACCCCAAAATTGGGATGTAAATCTCGGATCTCGATCAGACACAATATTTGAAGGCACTACTTGCAGTCAAACTATTTCTCGCACATAGGTCTGAGCCAACTTCTCTATGGAATCCCTTACATTCACTGGTATGAAATGCGCTAATTTGGTTAGTCGATCTACCACTACCCATATAGCGTCCTTTTGGAACCTTGCCATAGGGAGTCCGATAACGAAGTCCATGGTCACTTCCTCCCACTTCCATTCAAGTACTGGCAATGGTTGCAACAGTCCTGCGGACATCTTGTGCTCTGCTTTGACTTTCTGACAGGTGAGACACGTCGAGACATACTTAACCACGTTCCACTTCATTCCGAGGGCCACCAATAGGCCCTTTTCAGATCCTGATACATTTTGACCTCCCCCGGATGAATGCCGTACTTACTCTTATGCGCCTCTTCCAAAACTCTATCCTTCAATTGGTGCTCTTTGGGTACACACAACCGATCTCTAAATTATAAAACTCCCACTTTGTCCTGCCGAAATTCACTGCCTTACCGTTTGAGCTCTTTGTCCTTGAAAAGCTGAAATTCTGCATTACCTTGCTGAGCTTCAATAATTTCCCGCCTTAGGTCTGGTATCAACTTCAGGTTGCTAATAATAATTTTCTCCTCTTGCACTTCTGCTCTTCTATCAAACATATCTTGAACCATTTGAATCTCATGTACCTTTAGCCTGGCCATGCTGACTTTTCTGCTCAAAGCATCAGCAACAACGTTGGCCTTCTCGGGATGATAGTTGATTGGATAATGGTACTCTTTCAAAAATTCCATCCATCTTCGCTGTCTCAGATTCAAGTCCTTCTGGGTGAAAATGTACTTCAGGCTCTTGTGATCATGAACACTTCATATTCCATCCCGTACAGGTAGTGTCGCCATTTCTTTAAAGTGAACACAATGGCAGCCAGCTCTAAATCATGCATAGGGTAATTGACTTCATGAAGCCTCAACTTCTGAGAAGCATAAGCAATCACCTTTCGGTCTTGCATCAAAACTACTCCCAAGCCTTCTTTCAAAGCATCGATATACAGTGCGTAAGGCTTATCTCCCTCTAGCAGACTCAACACTAGTGCTGTCATTAATCTCCATTTCAGCTCTTGGAAACTCTTCTCACATTTTTCACTCCAAACAAATAGTACGTCCTTTCTCAGCAGTCGGGTCATAGGCGATGCGTGCGTTGAAAATCCTTTGATAAACCTCCTATAATAGCCAGCCAATCCTAAGAAGCTTCGAATCTCGATAATATTCTCCGACTACTTCTAGTCTGAAACTGCTTCAACCTTCGCTGGGTCTGCATTGATCCCATCCTTAGTCATCATGTGGCTATGAAATGCCACACTATCCAGCCAAAACTCACACTTGCTAAACTTGATGAAAAGTTTGTGCTCTCTTAGCTTTTCCAATACCAGCTTCAAATGTTCTACATGATCCTCCGGGCTCTTAAAATAAATGAGTATGTCGTCGATAAATACTACCACAAACTTGTCCAAGTAGGGTTGGAACACTTGATGCATCAAATCCATAAATACGCTGGTGCATTAGTTACCCTGAACAGCATCACTACGAACTCATAGTGATCATATCTTGTGTTGAAGGTCGTCTTGGGGATATCCTCCTCTTTTATCGTCACTTGATAGTATCCTTGCCTCAAATCCAGTTTGGAGTAACAACTGGATCCTTGCAACTGGTCGAACAACTCGTCAATTAGCAGTAAGGGATAATTATTCTTGATCGTCAGGTTATTCAAGCCCCGATAGTTGATACACAGCCTCAGAGTTCCATCCTTCTTCTTCACAAATAGCACAGGTGCTCCCTATGGTGACATGCTAGGTCTGATATAACCTTACTTCACCAACTTTTCTAGCTGCTCCTTCAGTTCTTTTAGCTCCGCCAGTGCTATCCGATATGGAGTCCAGGACACTGGTTCCGCTCCTGGAACTAGATCTACGGTGAACTCAACTTCTCGGTTGGGAGGTAGAGAAGTGAGTTCCGCAAGGAACATAATGGGAAAATCCTTTACCACCTCGGTATCCTCTAGAGTGCACTGGTCCTTTGGCTTGTTTGTCACATAAGCCATATATCCTTGACATCCTTGCTTCAACAATTTTCGGGCTTTAGCCCCAGCTATCAAAGACTTCAATTCATTTACTCTCTTGCCATTAAACTCCAACACATCACATCCTAGTCTAATAAACTGAACCGATTTATTCTTACAATCTACCCTAGCCCCATGCTTTGCTAGCCAATCCATTTTCAATATCAAATCATAATTTTCAATAGCCAAGATTATTAAATCTCCCTCCAAGCTTTCTCTCCCCACCTCAATTTTACAATTTCGCACATACCGATATGCTTGCACCATCTTCCCCAAAGGTGTACTCACCAACAAAGTAAAAGGTAGTTCTACTCCATCCCAACCCAAATGATATGCACAGTTCTTGTTTAAATAGGAATGGGCAGATCCAGGGTCTATTAATGCATTAGCTCCAACCTCCTCTCAGTTGAGAGCGAAAACTTTTGCTTTCACTTGAGGCTTCTGCACTCCACTCCCGGATGCTCCCGTGGCATTGGCTCAATTGACCCCCGAGATCTAAGCCGGATTTCCTTGCTCGACTCAGTGAAGTTTAGGGCAGGCATTTCGCAGGTGCTTCGAGTCTCCGCAGTGGTAACATTTCCGCTCACCTCCTTTGGACCAACAATTTTTCTCCATGTGGCCCCTTTTTCCATATTGCCAGCATAACAGAAGGTTCTGCGTAGGACCAACTAGTGCTGTCCGAGCTTGTTTTCCCCGATTTTGCCACTACTGGTTGGCGGAGCGCTTATTGGGTTGCTGCCTCTAAAAAGGTCCAGGCGGTTGTCTTGGCGACTGAAAAGGTCTCTGTGTCATTTTGCTGCGGTCCTCATTTTCAATCCGGGTGGCTGCGTCCACGGCCCCTAAGTAAGTCGTTGGTGGAGAAAGTGCCAACGCCCTTCTCAACTCCTGCCTTAGCCCCTTGACAAACTGTCTTGTCCTATTCTGCTCAGTGTCTACCAGCCTCTTGCAGTACTTTGATAATTATGTGAACCATGCCGTGTACTGAGCTACCGTCATACCTCCCTGCTTTAGATTCTGAAACTCATCTTCCCGCTTCTCAACTATCCACTGAGGGATATACTTAGCTCGGAATGCTTCCACAAAATTGGCCCATGTCCAGTCTTGATCAATCATCTCCCAGTCGTCTTGAACCCATTGCCACCATGCCCGAGCTGGGACCCTCTATCGGAATGCGGCAAACTTCACCATTCGCTTCTCAGTGTACTGAAGCGTAGCGAAGATGTCTTCCATATGCTCTATCCATTGTTCAGCTTTCTGATCCTACTTGGCTTCTCGCAAGAAGATGGGCGGTTAGAATTTCAGAAACCTCTCCAAAGCTTCGTCCTCAAATTTTGGATTCCTTCGTTCAGTCAAAGTCTGAAGAATCTTGGTCATCTTGTTGAATGCTTGCCCCATTGTCACTTCAATAGGTTATTCTGACCCCATTTCCAAATCTGACTCACTCTTATTTTCCCGGTTAGGTGACTGAATTTGAGTCACCCTAACCTCCGGTGTCACAGGTTCTGCCTCCGGAACTCTTCTGCCTGATGTAGCTACAAGGCGCTAGGGTGCCATTCTAAACCATACCCAGATAGTTTATGCATTCAAGCTTTAAATCATTTCAGTTGAGCATGCATTCACATTCAGATTTAAGTAAAAGGAAATCAGATGCAAGTTTTTTATAAAGAATTGCAGAAAAAATTTCTCTCAAACCTTGGAGTACTCTAGGTACCCTTATTTGCATAATTTGAAATTAAAGCAGTAAACAGGAATGAAATCCTTATCATAGAGGTTTATGGAAAGCTGTAAATAAAACATCCTAATCATAGCAGCCTTTAGCCTCCCTACAGCTCAATAAATTTTATTATTAAATAATAAAATTGAACAAAATAAAATATTTTAATTTTAACGAATTGGATTTTTTTTTAATAACAAAATATAGCTGACGCGAGCCAGTTCCCTATCCCGTCACTACGTAAACCCAGAATCCCAATTTAGTATAGTTGAATTAGACCTCCACCATTATTATCCATGATCCAGTGGATATGCAGAGAAAATTATACATCACCATCAACAAAAACTGCCTTTTTCAATCCACATAATAGATGTTTACAATCTCCTTTCCTTGGGCTTGCTATATATGAAGGCCAAAAGAAGATGGACTTCAAAATGTGTTTGCAAATTGCAAGTTGGAATATTTAAACTATATTGAGAAAGTAGTTTAAAAATATTATATATTAAAAAATATATATTAATATAAACAAATCAACTTTTTAGATGTAAAAAATTATAGAAATTTAAAAAAACAACATTTAAAAAAAAAAAAAAAACCTTACTAATCCTAAAGTACTATGGCTCAGACTGATGAACCATTAAATTGAAAATAATGTAATTCAAAAAATATTATCAAATTTAATTAATAAAACATTCTGTGGCAATTTGTTTTTTTAAAAAAGGGAATTTCAAATACATGGACATTAAAAAATAATTCCATAAAAACAAAATAAAAAAAAAAGAAACTTAAACATTGTTTATAAAAGCCCTGAAAAAAAAAACACAAAGTAAATTTTAATAAAATTAACATTATTAAAAAAATCATGTCAGACTTAATATAAATATGATACAATATACATATGTAGATAAATTTAGTATTGTGAAAAATATATTGTAGCATAATTTATGAACAAACAAACTTTCACATTGTTTGAAATCATCTAAATTCATTGTATTCATAGAAAATGAACAAAGCCATTCACATGTTTCCAAATGAACAAAAAAGGCGAAGTATCAAAGCAAATAACTTAAATAAAAAATAATTAGTATAAACAAATATGTTGTTACAAATATTTAAAATTTTAAAAAAGTATTAATAAATAAATAACAAATGATTTTGATTTTCTCCATTTAAAACCTAAATAGAAAATAGAAAATTCAAACTAAATATAAAGTTAATAAAATGAATAAATTATTATAAAAAATTACTGACCCGAGCCTACCTAGTAAATAGAGAACAAAGGAAATAAAACTTGATTCCTCTTATTCCGCGCTAGTCGTGTATAAAGATTTTTCTAAGGTTTCAACCAATCGCCGAGACAAGGGTGCAAAATGACACAAAATGTCACTTGCACGAAACTAAAATTCCAGCTTTGGCAGTGTTTAGTTTTTTTACTACAACTTTCTCCTCACAATTCCAAATCCAGTGAAATTTGTCCCAAACTTCTCCTAAAACAATTGGAAACAAAATCCAGTTCATTCAATTCCAAAAGATTCAGCCATTTTGTACAGTTTATTTTCTAAACAGAATGGCTCAGCAAAAGACGAAAACAGTTTATTCCCTAATCATGATCCTACATTGCACAAGCTATACCTTTCACTTCTTCTACACAACATACACCATCTAAAACATCCTAAATCTTGTTCAATCATTATATAAGTGTGATTAAGACTCCCTTTGAGCCCAGCTCCTCTAACCAAACCAAAACAGAGCACACAACATAGAGTGCCAAATCAGCATTTTCACTAACTAGGCAGCAAAAGCATAATTGAACAATTGAATTCATTTGTATCCCAAATTCCAGAAATCTAACTCCCTTACCTTCCTAATATATTAAGACATTCTTAGGGACATTTGGAGTAATTTATAGCCCTATACACATATCAAATATAAAATTGCAAGTGTGAAACAAAAACTGCTCACATAGAGTCCTATCAGCACATAACAATATAGCTAATTTAATTTCCATTTTCTTTCTGAATTGATCACAATCATTTATGTGCTTTCTCCATCCTTTTTCCCACAGAAAAATACACCCTATGAAATCATAAAGGCGCCAAAAGCATCCCTGCAACACAACAAAGAAACAGCCCCAAACCAACAACAAATTTTTTCTCACATTTCCTGCTTTTCAACTTCAATTTTATCCTACAAAATACATACTTCACAGCCCCTATTTCCCATTTTTTCTTCACACAAGAACACACCAATTGAACTAAAAATCACACCAAAATACTCCTCAAGACAACCGAAATACAGTCCACACAAACAGCACTTCAAACAGAATTATTTTCTTCTCAACCACACTTTGTTTCTTTAAATTTTCCCAACAAAATTTACATTAAATTGAAGGTCTAAATGTAATGAACACTTTTCATTCTAAGATTTGGGAGTTTTATCTTAAAAATGGACAAAAGATTGCAGCTTCAAAGTATTGAACAAGGCGGTTTCGGCAGTCTCCAATTCTCTCGGCAGAAACCAGAAATTCTGGTGATGATAATTGTTTTGTTCTTCAAATAGCAATTGTAATTGCTATTATCTACCACCACCTAGTGGATACAAGTTCCTAGGTAATTTAGTAGGGTTTTGGGCAGTACTCCAAGCTTTGTAGGTGGTACACTAAGCTGAAAATCAGCTATATATACTACAAGAAAAAGATACATTGGTGACCAAAAAAAATTTCTAGCTAAAGTTTTGTAGCCAAAAGTACCCTTTAGGATAAATAATTAGTAGTGATAAAAACTTTTTGTCGCTACTAATTAAGATCTTCGGCGACAAATTTTTTATTTCCTAGTTAAAAATGATGGGTTTAGCAAGGAAATAAGTGTATTAGTAAGGAAAATTTAAGTTGCTAATTAATGATATATCGTTAACGATGAAAATTCATTTCTTAGCTAAATTTTCCTCCCTAATAATGCATCATCAATGACAAAAACTTATTTTCTAGCTATAAATATTAACTTTTATCACTATTAACTATACTTTTAACGATAAAATTCATATATCCCAGTTAATACCTGTCTTTAGATTTTAAAATATTTATAACATGGCCCCCAAAATTTTGTAAATTTGTTTTTAAATTTTGTATAATTACAAAATGGCATCAAAAATTTGAAAATTGATCCCTAAATCTTAAAACATTTATAATATGACCTTAAAATATAAATTGGTCCCTACATTTTTAAATATATAAAACATTACCCCAAATTTTACAATTTTCTCCTTAAATTTTGTAAAATTATAAAATAATATTCAAAAATTTATAAATTGGTCATTAAATGTTAGAATATTTAAAATATAATCCAAAAACTTTTACACAATAGTCCATAAATTTTTAAACTTTTATAAATGCATTATATTTTGGGCTGATTTATAGAAATTAAACTAAATTATGTGGCAAAACATGTCTGATTATCTTCAAATTTAGTCATAATACATTTCTTAGAAAATTTAATAAATCTAGTGGCTGGATCGCTAATTTGATAAGTCTATCCTTATAAATACGTTAGGTTTTGGGTATTTTTATATTGATTATATGAATGATTAAGGGGTAAAATATATCCAATTACCTTCAAATTTGGTCATATTATATTTATATATATATATATATATTGATAATTTTAACAAATCTAACGATTGGATCATGAATTTAATATGCCTATCTTTGTAAATGGTTTAGTTTTCAAATGTTTTTATAGAGATTATTATAGATTAAATGGCAAAACATATCAGATTATCTTTAAATCTAGTCCTAATACCATTTTTAGTGATTTTATGAAATCTAACGGTTGGATCATTAATTTGATATGCATATCTTTCTAAATGTGTTAGATTTTCTGTATTTTTATAGAGATTATGCTAAATTCTATGCCAAAACATACTTGATTACCTTAAAATTTGCTCATAAACTTTTTTTAGTGATTTATCAAATCTAACAGTTGAATAGTTAATTTAATATGCATATCTTTGTAAATGTATTAAGTTTTGAGCATTTTCCTAGAAATTGTTCAAGATTAGGTGGTAAAATATATCAATATATCCAATTATCTTCAACTTTGCTCATAATATGTTTTTTAGTAATTTTAACAAATCTAATGATTAAATCGTTAATTTGAAATGCCTATCTTTGTAAATGTCTTAGATTTTGAAAAATTTTATAGAGATTTTGCTAGATTAAGTTACAAAATGTATCTGATTACATTTAAATTTGGTCCTAACATATTTTTTAGTGATTTTATGAAATTTAATGGTTCGGTTGTTAATTTGATATGCCTACCTTTCTAAATGTTTTAGGTTTTCTATATTTTTATAGAGATTATACTAGATTCTGTGCCAAAATATATTCGATTACCTTAAAATTTGCTCATAAAACTTTTTTTTTTAGCGATTTTATGAAATCTAACAGTTCGATCATTAATTTGATATGCCTATCTTTGTAAATGTATTAGGTTTTGGGCATTTTAATTGAAATTGTGCAAAATTATGTGATAAAATATATCTGATTACCTTCAAATTTTGTCATAATATGTTTTTTAATAATTTTAACAAATTTAATGATTGGATAGTTATGCCTAGCCTTGTAAATGGGTTAGCTTTCGAGCATTTTTATAGAGATTAAGCTAGATTAGGTGGCAAAACATATCCGATTACCTTTAAATTCTATTCTAATAATATTTTTTAGTGATTTTATCAAATCTGATGGTTCGATTGTTAATTTGATATCCTTATCGTTCAAAATGTGTTAGGTTTTCTGTATTTTTATAGAGATTTTCTATATTTTGGGCCAAAGTATATATGATTAACTTTGAATTTGGTCATAATATATTCTTAGTAATTTTAATAAATCTAACGGTTAAATCATTAATTTAATATGCCTATCTTTGTAACTGGGTTAGGTTTCGACCATTTTTATAGAGATTATGCAAGATTATGTGGAAAACATATCTGATTGCCTTTAAATTTGATCCTAATACTTTCTTCTTTTTTTTTTGAGTGATTTTATCAAATTTGGTTGTTAGATTGTTAATTTGATATACTTATCTTTCTAAATATGTTAGGTTTTCTGTATTTTTATAAAAATTATACTAGATTCTATACCAAAACATATTCGATTACCTTAAAAATTGGTCATAAAATCTTTTTAGTGATTTTATTTAATCTAACAGTTGGATCAACAATTTGATATGCCCATCTTTGTAAATGTATTAGGTTTTGAGCATTTTAATAGAAATTGTGCTAGACTATGTGACATAACATTTTAAATGTATGTATGTATGTATGTATGTATGTATGTATGTATGTATGTATGTATGTATGTATGTATGTATGTATGTATGTATGTATGTATGTATGTATGTATGTTAAAATAGTATAATTTTTTTACCATCATATTTTAATTTCTCAAATAAAATTTTATTTTTAGTAACGAAATTTTAGTGACAAAATTTCTTGTTGTGGAAAAGCATCACTAGAGACAAAACGAAAGCTTTTGGCCGAAAAATTGCTTACTTTTAGTGACAAAATATTTCCTAGCTAAAATTGAAGTCTTTAGCTAGGAAACTATTTTCCTCGCTAAATGGTAGCCTTTAGCGACAAAATTAAAACTTTTGTCGCCAAGACGCTTTAGCTACAGAGCTTTAGCGACGAAATGGCAAGGAAAAAAATTTTGTCGCTAAAGGCCTTTAGCAAGTCTTTAGCGAGGAAATTTGGACTTTTAGCGAGGAAATTGTTTTGTCGCTAAAAACTAATTTTCTTATAGTGATATTTAAGAACATATATACACCTAATATATATATATATATATATATATATATATATATATAAGCTATATAAGCTACATAACAAATTTAATCCTTTTATATAAACTATATAAAATTTATCTAACCTCACTTAATCCTTAATATAAGTGCCCTTAACCACAATTAATTTTATTAAACTTAATTTAACACTACTCCTCAAGTAATCTCGCTAAACGTGCTTAATTCTCACTAATCACGATCAAAACTTATTTTTGCAATAAAAATTCATTTTCGGCAAAAATAATCTATACCGTAAATCGGACCGTTCCGTAAGCCTCGCCTCATGCTTAAACTCTTTCCCCAATATTTATCCTCTCTAGGCGTGGTATTACAGCACTCCCAAGCAGAATGCAGTAGTTGAGAAAAGAAATAGAATATTGATGGAGATGGTCAGAAGTATGATAAGTAATGTAACTCTTCCTATTTTTTCTTTTGGGATATGCTCTGGAAACAACAATATATATTCTGAACTTAGTGCCTTTCAAGTCAATAGTTAAAAGACCTTATGAGATGTGGACTAGATGTAAGCCCAGTCTATATCATCTCAAGGTATGGAATTGTTAAGTTTATGTGCTGATTAAGCTAGAGCAAATGTCAGAATTATGTTACTTTGGAAGGTATCCAAAAGAAACAAGATGTGAATACTTTTATCATCCCCAAGAGCATAAAGTACTTATTCGTACTCATGCTAGATACTTGGAAGATAAACAATATGTGTCCACTAAGGTTTCGAGTAAGGTGGAATTAAAAGAGACTTGTCTAATATTTCAATTTCTGACCCCCTAATTAAAGAACTTAAAGTGACACAACTAGATATTCCTATACAAACCAAGACACGTTGTAGTGGCAGGATGTCTAGAATTGCAGAAAGATGGACTGGAGAGGCCTTTGATATAGCCTCTAACCATCAGGAACAAGATCATATTGAATACGAGGTGACGATGGTTGATGCTGATGCAGAAAAACAGTAAATAGCTATGGATGCTGAGATTTAGTCAATATATCTCAATCAGCTCTGGAATCTCATTACTACACCTAAAAGAATTAAACACATTAAGTGTAAGTGGGTATACAAGACAAAGAAATGTGCTGATAGAAAAGTTGAGACTTATAATGCAAGGTTAGTAGAAAAAGGTTATACTAAAAAAGAATGGATCAATTATGAGAAGACTTTTTCACCAGTAGCCATGCTTAAGTCTATACACATACTCTTAACCATTACATGTCATTATGACTATGAGATATAGCAAATGGATATAAAGATCGCTATTCTCAATGGTTATCTTAGTGAAGGCATTTGCAAAGCCCAGCCTGAAGGCTTTATTACTAGAGGTCAAGAGCATATGGTCTGCAAGTTTAGGAAGTCTATTTATGGACTTAAGCAACATCACTAGTATGGAACAAGCATTTTGATGAGACTGTAAGGTCTTATGATTTTATACAAAATGTGGATAAATCATGAGTGTATGAAAATGGATGGGAACAATATCTCATTTAGTACTTTATATAGAAGACATTCTATTCATTAGAAATAATATAAGGATATTATTATCCATAAAAGTTTGGCTATTAAGTCAATTCAACATAAACGATATGAGAGATGCTAGCTATATTTTTGGGATAAAACTTCTTAGAGATAGGAAGCAAAGAATGTTAGTCCTATTCCAATTTGCTTATATTGATAAGATATTTGCTAAGTCTATATGGATTAGTGTAAAAGGGTAATCATACCCTTTAGGCATGGATTGACTTTATCTTCCAAGCAATGTCCTTAGACATAGAAAGAAAATGATAGAATGAGTAGGATTCTCTATACTTCAGTTGTGGGAAATCTTATGTATGTCATACTTTGTACTAGGCTAGATATCTGCTTTAATGTGGACATATTAGTAGGCATCAATCAAACCCAAGGGAAGCATATTAGCAAGTTGTAAAGCACATACTTAAGCACTTGAAAGGAATAAGAGATTATATGATATTTTACAGAGTTGATGATTTAGTTCGTAATGGTTATATTGACTCAAATTTCTAGGCACATAAAGATGAGAGAAAATACACTAGTGGATATGTCTTCACTATGTCTAAAAGAGCTACTTCATAGAGAAGTGTTAGCAATCTCGCAATGCTAGTTCTATCATAGAAGTTGAGTATGTGGTAGCTTCAGTGGCTTCTATGAAAGCGGTTTAGCTCTGAAAATTCCTAATAGAACTAGGAGTCATGCCACAAAAAGACAAACCCATCATCTTATATTGTGATAATTCTAGAGCTATGCCACAATGTAAGAAAACATAGGAAGGGCAAACACACTAAGAGAAAGAAATACTTAATTTGGGAGTTCATCCCGAAACGAGATATAATAATTGATTAGATTTCCTTTGCGAACAATCTAACGGATCCCTTTACTAAGCCTTTGACGGAAAAAGTGTTTTGGAGACACTTAGACGTCATAGGGATAGGTACATATGGACTTTCATAGCCTTTTTAGTGTAACTAAGAGATTGTTGTCGTATTTCGATCATGCAAATTAGTTTACACGCAACGAAAAATTAAAACGAAATCCATGCAAAGGATCACTCGTATGTAATTAAACGAATTATAAGAAGGAAGAAAAATTAGTTACCTTGAAAACGTAACTTTAAACATTTTTCTTCCACACGAATCTCCTTCAAAAGTCGATCTAATCGAGCCACCACATTCCAAGAATATGAATTTTCTAATAGTAATCAACACAAGGAATTATACTCGAGTTAGATATCAAAATCCTATGCTAGTAGGTAATATACGATGGCTTTGAGATTAATTTAATTGGAGAAGAAATTATTTTCTTTTCATCGAAAAGAAAGAAGGAAAAAATATATGTTTTTATGACCAATATTTATCCTATATCTATTATAGAGAACAAATTCTCTATTTTATAGGAAGCTGATTTTTTGTTGCCAAAAAATCAACTGCCATTAAATTCCAAAAAGAGCACGTACAGGCTTTTCCTAATTCTTTTAGGAAACAAATATTTTGTTCCCCTTTTAAACTATGGGCTTGGAATTTTTAAGAATTGTAATTAGGCCCTATGAATTATGACAAGTTTATAATTCACCTATAGAGATTCAATAATCACAATTCAACCCCAACAAATTATAACATTTTATAACTAGCTAATAATAATAATTTCTTCTTACAAGTTAACCTTATAATATTATCAAATAATGTATTGAGTACCAATTTTTTTATTTTGTGTGTGTGACTCGTTAGGGTTTTTAGACAATTAGTAGCCAATATGAATTAATTCTATCATAATAGAATTAATAATTCTTTTAAATAAATAAAATTAATTATAATTTTAATTTTAATTAGGATTAAAATTTTTAATTCTTTAATTAATAAATCCATATTTAGTAGATCATGAACGGTATCTAACAATACATCATGACCACCAAAAAGCCTAGAAAGTCAAATGGCTATGAACCTTTCAATAGAGAAACATCAATGCAATAAACTCATTTCACCATACAATATCTCATTGGGTTTAGAGTATGGAATTAGTGCCAACTCCTTCCAGAATATTAATTAATTATAACCTGAATATTTAGTACTTGTTCTCAAAATCCCTCACTCAACATGTGTATCAATTAGAACTATTTCCAATACATAGTCGCATTAGCCAAGGACTTCTTGGGTAATGATTCCTACAAGTGGCCTTGAGATATTTGGCCCTACTATTAGGAGTGTTGAATCTTTTATTGACCCTTTCAACTACTTTTATTTACTTCACGTTGTACCCAATATCCATCCTATAAACGATCTTGTAAGGACTTCAGAGATTGAAATCACAGTACAATGCTTAGTAAACAAAATGTCTTAGAGTTCTCAAATCTAAGGATACTTGTACATTTGATATAATGAGATTCTATCACTGACACTAAATAGTTATCCATTTGATTATCTCATATTTAGGTTATCTAATATACTTGTTCAAATAACAATCATCCACGTGTTAACTTTGAGTAATACAATACTCACAGATATGAGAACCACCGCTTGATCAAATCAAGAAGTATAACACATGCTAGTCTTAGAGCATTAATGATGTTATATGTCATTAATACTTTGCCTAGGGATAATTAAAGCACAAACATAGTTCAGTATAATAGAACCCCACATCACGATCTCTATCATGATTTTTTTAACACAGTATTATACTTGGGACTTTATCTAGTAGTTTTATACACATAAACATGTGAAACAGAGAAACTGAAAGATAAAGAATGCATTTTATTGATTTAATATGTAAAATATATTGTACAAATGATTGCTTCTAGGACACAATTCTAATAATCTTCCACTTGCACTAGACCCAATCATTCATGTAACTAATACCGAATGACTGAACATGACCATCATGTTTCTTTTGGGATAATACCATTGTGAGTGGATTAGCTATATTCTAATCAGTAGGAACTCTCTCTATCTTTATGTCTTTTATATCAATAATTTCTCTAATCAAGTGATAGCGCCTAGTACATGTTTGGATCATTGATGAGATCGTGATTCTTTTACTTCTGCAATGGCTCCATTGTTATCACAATACAAGGGTATTGAATCAACAATGCTAGGTACCACACCTAGTTCTATAATGAACTTTTTAATCCAGACGGCTTCCTTAGCTATTTTGGAAGCTACTATGTACTAAACTTCAGTAGTTGAGTCGGTAGTTTTATCTTATTTGTAACTTTTCCAACTAACTGCACCACTTGCAAAAGTGAATACGTATCATGATTAGGATTTATAGCCATCCTTATCAAATTGGAAACTGGCATCAGTATACCCTCTAACCTGCAAGTCACCATCTCCATGTACTAAGAATACATTCTTAGTTTTTCTCAAGTATTTAATAATATTCTTGACAACTACTCAATAACCCTCTCCGGGGTTTGATTAGTATCTACTCGTCAAAGTAAGAGCACAAGATACAACAGGCCTAGTACATATCATAGCATACATGATAGAACCAATTGTCAAAGTATAAAATATCTTACTTATGTAATCTCTTTCATCTCGTGTCTTAGGGCATATAGATTTTGAAAGGCTTACCCTATCAGTTATGGGTGAGAATCCCTTCTTAGATTGATCTATACTAAACTTCTTTAGCACATTATCTATGTATATAGACTATGAAACACCAAGCAACCTTTTTAGTCTATCTCTATAGATCCTTATTTCCAAAGTATATGTTTCATCTTTGAGGTCTTTTATGGAAAACTTCATTGATAACCAAATCTTGACTGATTATAGAATAGAGACATCATTTCATATTAGCAAGATGTTATCTACATATAATAATAGGAAAGCAATTGCACTCCTACTAACCTTCTTATTTGAAACCAATTTTTTTAATTGTTTCATTAAAACGGATGTTCCAACTCCTAAAAGGTTACTTTAGTTTATGGACCTTTACAGTTTACACATTTTAGTGTGATCCTTGCATATGAAACCCTTAGGTTGTGTCATGTACACTTTCTTAGTCAAATTTCTATTAAGGAAAGTTGTTTTCACATCTATTTGCCAAATCTCATAGTCTTAATGAGCGGCAAGTGTTAGGAGTTCCCTAATAGATTTCAGCAATGCTACAAGTGAAAAAGTTTCATCATAGTCAATACCTTGTTTCTGATGGTAACCTTTTGCAACCAATCACACCTTATAGGTAAACACTTTACCATTCATGTCAGATTTCTTCTTGAAAATCCATTTGCACCTTATGGGTTTTATCCCTTCAGGTAGATCAACTAAAGTCTAAACTTAGTTGTCATACATGAAATCCATTTCTGAGTTCATGGCTTCAAGCCATTTATCAAATTCTGAATTATTCAAAACTTTTTTGTAAGTGGTAGGCTCTTCTTCTTCTATGAGCGATAAGTTATTATGGTCATTGTTGAGGATTTCTCTTAGGTACTAGACGTATCCTATGAGATTCTTGTGTAGTAGATGGTTTATCTATTTCATCAACGGATTCGGGATCAAATGGTTGATTATTTGTTTGTACTTCTTGAACTTCACAAAGTTTAATTTTGCTCCCATTATCTCCCTTAAGCACGAATTCTTTTTCTAGGAAAACAACATGCTTTGAAACAAACACCTTTTTTTTTTTTTTTAATAGGGAGATAGAAATAATTTCCATGAAATTCTTTTGAATATCCTACAAACAAATATTTGTCAGATTTATTCTCTAATTTTTTTTGACTTTATCCTCTTCACATAAGTAGGACATCCCCAAATTCTTATGTGAGCTAACTTTGGTCTTTAACAATAAAATAACTCAAATGGGGAAGTGTCAACCGTTTTTCATAGAACTCTATTCAGAATATAAACAATAGTTTCTAATGCATATCCCTAAATCGATTTTGGTAGATTAGCAAAAGCCATCATGAATCGAACCATATCTAATAAAGCTTAATTTCTTCTTTTAGACACACTATTATGCTGAGGTGTATATGGTAGAATTCATTGGGATAATATCTCATTATCTCTAAGATAATTTAGAAACTCTTGGCTTAAATATTCACCTTCTCGATCAGATCTCAAAGTTTTAATACTCCTACTAAGATATTTTTTTACTTCATTTCTGAATTCTTTGAATATGTCAAAGGCTTCAGATTTATATTGCATTAAATATAAATACCAAAATCGAGAATAATCATCGGTGAAGGTTACGAAGTATTAATAACCCCCCTCTTACTTGCAATGTTATTGGTCTACATATATCAATATGTATTAGTTCCAATAATTAGTTAACTCTTTTCCCTTTCTTAGAAAAAGAGGTTTCAGTCATTTTTCCTAGTAAGCAAGATTTAAAAGTCTCATATGATTCAAAATCAAATGAGCCTAAGTCACCGTACATATATAACTTAGAAATGCGATTCTCATTTACATGGCCTAAACAATAATACCATAAGTAAGATGGGTTTGTGGTATCTATTCTTGGCCTTCTATTATTTATATTAAGAACTTGACTTTGTATTTCTAGAACATATAAACCATTCATCAAATTTGCAGTACCATAATAGATATTATTTAATGAAAAAGAACAACTTTTATTCCTAAATTGAAATCCAAGCAAATCTAAATAAGCAACTGAGATAATGTTTTTAAGTAAAACTGATATATAATAACAGTTTTTCAGTTCTAAAATTAATCTGGAAGGTAAGTATAGATGATAAGTCCCCACAGCAAGTGCAACAACCTTTGCTCCATTTGCTATACAAAGGTCCACATCACCTTTCTCTAACTTCCTGCTGCTTTTTAGTCCCTGCAAATTATTACACAAATAAGATCCATATCCGATGTCCAATACCCATATCTTATTATTAAAGATAGTAATGATCTCAATCATAAACATACCAAGAGTAGAAGTAAAAATTCTTGCAAGCTTCTCCTTCTCCTTTTTCTTTTTAACAGTCTCTAAGTAGCTTTTGCAATTGAGCCTCCAATGGCCCATTTTGCCACAATGGTGACATAGGCTTTTGGTAGTTGTCTCCTTCTTCTTCACAACACCTTTAGGCTTAGTTGAATTATTCTTTTTCATTTTAGAAATATTTTTCTTCTTAGAAGAAGAATCAACTAATAAGACTGTATTATTTTTTTTCTTTATAGAAGACTCCACAGTCTTAAGAAGGTTGATCAACTCAAGTATAGTGGTCTCAATCTTATTCATTTGGTAGTCACTAACTTGTGAAGAGTGAAGAGTTAAGTCTATACTTAACTCGTGATCCATAGTGAACCCAAGTGATCCAAGCTTCTAAATTAACCGCAACATCTTAAGTCCATAAGTGGTCACTAAAGTGCCTTCTACCATCTTAGAACGAAATAACTGCTTAGAGAACTTATATCTTTCCATCATTGCTTGCTTATCAAAAAGCTCTCTTAGATAGAAGATAATAGTATGAGCATCTACATGCTCATGCTGTTTTCGAAGCTCATTGGTCATTGAAGCCAACATGATATAAGATCCTGTGTCACTATTCTCTTTATGCTTCTAATGGACTTAATGCTCTTCAGCAAGAGAATCATCAGCTGGTGGTGGTAAAATTGGAGCATCTAACATGTAGATCAACCTTTCCAATTTGAGAACGATTTTCAAATTTATATTCCAGTCCAAGAAGTTTGATTCGATGAGCTTGATTGTTTCCAAAATGCTACGTAAGATCAAATTTGTTGTCATGATGTAAATGACCTAAACGAAAGATAAGAGGCATTAGACTATACATATGCACATGAAATTCATTTAATTAGGTTTTTAATTAAACATGTATTTAACCCACTATTTTCTTCAAATCAATATCCCTCACTATTGACTCAGGAAAGCCCGTTGGAAGTTATCTTAGTGGACTAATATTCAAATTCTTTAAGAATGATCTTGGGTATACCCAACAAACAAATCTTAAGTTCAACAGTAGGTATCTAATACCAATTACATCAAATGTAACTATCAAATTGTTAGGTGATTAATATCTTTTAATCTTAATGCACTTAGTATTACCCTAACTTAACCTCTAATACTCTTTATGCTTGGGTATGCCCAACCCGGATAAAAATATTAGTTAAATCCAACACATTAATTCGGAATCATATTCCATAGCTTGAACATGCTTGATGTCGAGTAAGCTTGGGTATGTCCAACAACCTAATCTCAAAAAAGAACTCTCGTTCTTGCTATATTAATGGAAGGCTTTAGATTAAATATTATTTGAGGGATTTAATTATTTAATTAACAGTCTCATCATTTGGTATGCAAAATATCAACACTTTGACATAATTGTAATAGACTTAATTATATCGCTTGGTTATGGACTTTTCTAGATTAATTTCCTTCTGCCAAGTAGGAAATTAATCTTAGTCAAACCTATGTGTTCATGCATGTTTGATAATAAAGTTTTACCATCTTTTTGCTTTGTGCTTTGATCGCCATCTCCATAAATTCAAAAAATAATTTCTAATCCTAACTAAGCTATGTAATCTAATTACATAAATTTCTAATAAAAAAAACCTCGAGTTACATTCAAGGGAATTTAGAGAGGAAGAGAAATTATAAGAGAATTGTAGAGAAAGACAAGACACGCAGCCCAATTTATTACAAACAAAGCAATAAATTATATGACATAATTTAAATTAGTCAAATTAATTTGGTCTAAATTTATAACCAAGCCAACATGCCAATATCATGCTTAAAACACATTAAGAAAAAAATAAATGTACATAAAATATTAAATTCTAAAATTATTATTTTAGAAATTTAATTAACTAGTCCCAAAATCAAATTTTGGGAAAAATCTTGAGGTCCTTTTAGAATAAAATATTTTAGTGGGTCCTATTAGAGTTAATGGGAAACCCAGCGGTCAAAAAGTATAAACAAAACTGAAATATATATATTTAAATTTATCAAAGGGTCATAGCCGCCCACAGCTATATAAATTGTTTCAATTGACAATTGAAACAATTTGAAACGATTGATAATTAGAAACGGTGTATTGCATATAATATAAACAATATTATATTAATATATTTAGTATTAATAAATATTAATTGTTGTTGTTTTTTATATATTAATATATTATATCAATTGGAAACAATTTCCAATTTCAATCAACATGAACCAATTTCCTATTCATCACAATTGGAAATAATTTCCAAATAAATTCAATTTATTCTAACAAAACTGACATTGTGAGATTTAGAAACAATTTTAATTGGACAAGCTGTTTCCCTTTTTAAATTAAGAAACAATTTCGCAGGAAACAATTTCCTTTAATTGAAAACTAATATATATATATATATATATATATATATATATATATATATTTCTTTTCCCTTTCCATAGCTGAATATTTCAATAATCATTGATTTTTTTTTTCATTCGGCCAAACGTTTCAACCAAATTAAAATTTTAAATTTTAAAATTTTTTTCCTCTGTATAGAAACAATTTCTTCATTATTGTTATTAATTTTTCACAAAACAAACAATTTGTCCATAACCCCCTAAAACAAATTCCCAAAATAAAATTTTACAGGAAACAATTTTAATGGACCCGAAAATGTTTTTCTTTGAAACAATTTCTAAATTAATAATAAACCCTTAAAATACATACGATGTAATACCTTATATTTTTAATCTTTATCTAGCTACTACTTTTGATAGAATGAGCATTTGTATCAGTAGCCAGAATAAAAGATGATCATTATATGAGAAGAATATTTTGGTGCAATAAAAATATGTATGGACTTGGATGTAATTTAGAATTTGTTCTATCCGTACCCTAAATTTTTGGAAGGCTACTAATTTTAATAAAATAAGAAGTTAGGGGTACAGTTAGAATGAAAATTGATCAGTGCGATGAGACGAGCATTTCGATATGAGTTAGGCTATTCTGGGTTCCAGGGGAATTTTCGTAATTTTGACCGTGATTGAGATTTTTACTGCAACTTTTATAAAATTGAGAAATAATTGAAGATTTTGAATGTCACCATTGAATTCAGCGGCTTTTATAGAATTTATTGGTGAAATAAAATATTTTTTCAATATGGACTCGAATTTGATCATTTTTTAGAAAAATTGAAAATGCGGTGGAAATTTTGGACATATGGCTTCGTGTGATTGGTGGCCAAGGATATGTATCAAACCATGAGAGGATGCATGAAATATTCATGCATGCAAAACTTCCTAAATAAGCTTTGTAAAATAATTAAGAAAATAACTGGAAAAACGAGTACGCGACAATTGTAAAGCTGGCCACCAAGCATTTAAAGAAACAAAATGTCATTGGTCTTCAATTTGACCATGTGAGGAGGTGGAGAAGGTGTTGAAATCTGGCAGCCATAAAGCAGAAGAAGGAAGGAAGAAAAGAAAGAGAAAATCAAGGAAAAATAGAAAAAGGAGAGAGAAAGAAAGAAGTGTGTGTGCTCTTGGTGTTCTTGGAGCAAAATGAAGCCAAAAGATCCCACATACAAGGTAAAAGCCCATACTTCAAGAATCAAAGTCATAGATTTTATTACGATGATTATTTTGGTATGAGTTTTAACATGAAAACATGACATTTTTTGTTATGATTTGGATTAAATGTGTACTATGTGAATTTTTGTGTGTACAAGCGTGTATGCTGGTTCGATGAATGCTTTATATGCTATGTTTTATGTGGTGAGTGAAGGTACTTGATTGGTGATTTAATAGGTTATTCTTGGTTGGTGAGAAAAGTGGTGAAGTTGGAAGAAAAGGAAACTTTAATGGAAATAAACTATAGCTATTTTAATTCATGTTGGTGACTATGTAGTGTTCAAAGCATGAATTTGGTAACTTGTTGGATCTGAAAACATGAAGATTTAAGAATATTTTGGAGGGAAATTTAGTGGATTAAGTGACCTAAAGGTGTTATGAATCAAGGAGAGCAAGATGAGAACATTAATTCGTGAAAATGGCATGAATTAGGGCAAAAATCTAGGAGCTTTTCATCCCAGTAATTCCTGCACGAAAATAGGCTTGGGAAAAAGAACTTCATAGAAATGTAATTAATGTCTAAGAGAATTTTGATATAAAATGGAGCCCGATCAGAGTTGTAGATCAAAAGTTATGCGCAAAACAAAATAGTATATTAAACGGAAAAAATGCAGGATTTTGGCTTTAAAAGAAATAAACTCAAAGGAATTGTTTGCATGATTTTGGGAATAAAAATGGTGGGGAACATGAATAAGATTTCATGTTCATGAAGAAGGGAAAATCTGGAAACAGGAAATGGAAAAATTGATTGTGCAATATATGTATGCATACATGTTTTGTGCAAAGAAGAAAAATAAAGAAATAGGAAATAAATGATTTCCTTATGTTTGTGTGGCTAAGTGTTGGTTTAAACCTCGGCAAACCAAACTAAACATAAAGCGACATCTAATGTAGGTTATTTGCATTAAATGGTCGGTGATGGGTTAGATACGATATTCGAAAGATATAAGCCATTTAGGACACAAGGTGAGTCCCACTAGATTTCTAAACTTTTAAGTGCTAGTATGCTTTACTTTTCATGAGATAACATATTACGTACTGTTTTGAAATCCCTGATTTGTTTTAAGGTTTTTCTGAGGAAGGAAATAGTGTTTTGCCATGTTGATCTAGCAAGAATATCATAATTGCCTTAGAAACCTTAAAGGATGATAAAAGCATGTATTTTGTAAATTTAATCCTTTTGGGATTAAATAATTGGGATTTTCGAAATATGGTAATTTTTTTGAATCAGGTATTCGGAAAAAAAAAAATCATGAATGCCCTTATTAGAATATTTTATGGAAGCATAATTAGAAACTTTGAATCTAATCCTTTTCTAGGGTTAGAATTCCAAAATTCTTAAACAAAATTCCTTTTGGGATTGGGTATGGGTAAAATGACCCTGATACCCTCATTGGAACATTTTATTATGCGAAAAAGACTTTTTATCCTTTTTCGCTGCAGATTTTGAAAATGATCTCTCGGTGTGAGATCAACTTTTGGAAAATAAAATTTTGGCCTCGGAATGTTTTATTTGGAATTCCTTCAGGAAAGTGGAATTGGTACTGGTCTTGTGAACTAGTGGAAACATTGAGTACTCAGTAACGACTTTGATCTTTGCCCTAGCTCATGTTAGAGATAGATGACCCCAAGTAATCTAGCTAGTTTTGGGGATTGTCTTACTCCAAACAAGGCGACAGGACATTGTGATGAGTCGTCCTGGCTAGTTGTTTAGTGCCTGGCAATTTCCGTGCCTTGTTCGTATTTTTTATTTTGGGTTGTTCATGAGTTGGACAAAACACTTGTCGTTGTTCAAACCCTTACTACCTCGATGGTGATTGATGTCAGGATTGGGACCCATGGGCTTATGGTAGCAAGTAAAACATTTTGAATTATTCGGTATTGTACTTGTTTGCACTGACCTTTTCAACAATTACAGTTGAGTACTATAGGCCTATGTCTTTAGTGTAATAAGACTGTGATGTCGAAGGCAAAACCTTGTGAACTTTGCATGCAGGCCGACCTTCTGTTGAGAAAAGTGCCTGCATTTTGGAAATTAGGGCAATGACTGTGAAATGAAACATGATTTTTCCAAATATGATTGAAATTGAAACAAACTCCCTGCTACTAAGTGGTAGAGTTATTTTCAATGGGAAATTAAAATATTTCTTCTATGATGAATTTTTGAAATAAAATTTGGAAACACTTGTGTCGATTTATTTCACAAAGCACTGGCACACACTTAGGACTCACTGCTTGATTTTTCTCTCACACGTGTCTTTTATCTTTATTTTAGGACCTGAAGCTAAGAAGTCGCATGGATAGGGGTGATACCACAGTATAGGTCCAGATACTTCTACTTTTGTATAGGTATATTACATTACTATTGTAATATTGATAGCTGGATGTATGGGATCTTACTCTGTATATTACATTATATCCATATAGTTTTGTTATATTAGACTGGGCTTTATTTACTTATCTGCCTTATCCGTTATAAAGACCCCTTGCCCGGACAACTGGATGGGGTGACACCTGATTTATTGTATGCTTCCATTGCGATTTGTGGTATAGATGTTACAATTGGTATCAAAACATCGTTATTATAGAACTGTGGTATCGTTGTAGGAACTAATAGAATTTTTTATCTTGTAGGCATAATGGGTAAGGACGACAAAGGGAAGCGCCCAGTAGATGATCACAGAGATGATAAAAAGAAGGAGATGGAGAGAGGTGAGAGTTCAGGGATGAAGAAGTAGTCCAGGAAGATTAGGAAGATTTTCTTTTGGGGGAGCCCTGGTTATTTTTCATTAACTGGACCGAACCCTGGATGACATAGCCCACTGCAACTCTCTGAGAGCATGTTTGATCCACGAGCGACACCTACCCAAGACCTTGCCTCAGAGAGGACACCATTGCAATCTAGCGGATCAGGGGAGGTAGGCGGTGACCGTGACGATATTGAGTCACGACATCCTGACGATGAGGGGGATATGCTAAGATTGGATGATGTTGAGTTAGGCGGAGATCAGATAGTTTCATATGAGAAGGAGCCAGTGGTAGAGCCAGAGAAGACTTGGGAGTAGGATATTACAATGGAGTACATTATAGACCCAGATAGTGACATTGTTCCCGATGCGTTTAGATACAAGGGACCTAATACGCCTAAGTCTTACACTATTTCTTCTGATTCAGGACCTCTAGTTTTGGATAGTGATGAGGATTAGGTTGATATTATCTATATAATATGATATATATAGTTCAGCCTGTGTACTCAAGACATGATATTGTGCAGGGCACACAATTTTATATTGATCTTGTAATTTGACGAGGAATGAATATATGTTACTACTTGCACTGTGTCCACTTTTATACTTGCTTTGAGATATGTTATATTTGTTTTACAATCAAAACATTATGAACAGATGTCATCTAAACGTTCTCTAGGATGACTGAAATGAACTACTCAACACTATCTCGAGTCACTCACTAAAGAACCCCAAATGGAAAGCTCCCAACTTACAACCTTAGACCACCCCATGTTCCAGACATTTCAAAAGATGGCTGATACAATTCAACAAATGACAGCAAATGCTGCTAGGGTGAATAAAAATGCCCATAAGGGAGGGCAGAAGAATGAACTTGAATCCGAGCAAGCCCTGGAACGATTCCTAAAGTTTCACTCTCCTCAATTTTAAGGGAAACCTGATTCAGAGCAGGAAGCTAAGAATGAAAAGTTTTGCTGCTTTGAATTACTCGAAATAAAGGAAAGTGCAAATTGCAACATTTCAGTTATAAGGGCCTACACAAGACTGGAGGAATAGGCAAATGAGCTAGTGAGAGTGGGAATGGACAAACTTTAAGACCAGTTTTAAGAAGGAATTTATTCCCATCTAGGTGTTGGAAAAGAAAGAAGATGAATTTCAGAATTTTCGACAAGGAAGTCATAAAGTGGGCCAATATGCTACTGAATTCACTAGATTGTCAAAGATTGCCCACTCTTAGTGCACTTAGAGGTGGATAGAATCAAGCACTTTGTGAAAAGCATGCGACCTAAATTAAAGAGAGTACTTGCAAGTATGGCCCTTACTAGTTATAATGCTGCGGTGGAGATTTCTTTGAGAACTAAAATGGCTAAGATAGAGCAAGTGGATAGCTAGGTCAAAGTGGATTTAGACATATAAATTAGAAGTGAGTAGGAGGGCCTTACTGGCAAAAAAAAGGGAAAGATTCAAAGGAAGGGAGGCTTTATTAGAGGACAACTACCTATCAATTGTTATAATTGTAGAGAGATAGGACATAAGATTTTTAGTTGCTCTCACCCTCGGAGGTTAGCAGGATGGATAAAACTAGTAGGAGGTAATCCAAGACAAAGGTTAGGACCCACAAGAGTAAATCTGGGACAAGCTTCCACATCTAACCCAGGACCTACTAAGCCACAAGTGAATGGTTGAGTGGTTGCCTTGGACAAGGCAGACAATAATGCCTTAATAGTAAAAGGTACTTTCCCTATTTTTGATTAAAAAAAAAAACTAAAGTATTGATAGACCCAGGCTATACGTATTCCTTTGTTGCAAATTCTTTTCTTGAAACTATAGGGGCTAAAGAGGGGGAAATTTCATATGAAATGATTGTCAGTACTTTATTGGAAAAACAGATGAGTAGTGATAAGATGTATATGGGGTGAAAGATTTCCATAGGAAATGTAATATTAGAAGGAAACCTGATATTCCTACCTATAGAGGATTATAATGCTATCTTAGACATGGACTGGTTATCCCAGCATCATGCTCAAGTTGATTGTAGGTATAAGGTGGTGCGATTTTATAGACCTGGAGAAAATGTATTGGAGTTTGTAGGGACAACAGGAAGGAGGAATCATTCTTTCATATCAAGACTTAAAGCCTGGAAATTGATTAAAAAGTTGTGTACCGGATACTTAGTTTACGTAATGAATAAGCCAGGAGAAGCCAAGAAACCGGAAGATGTCCTTGTGGTAAATGAATATTTGGATATTTTTTCATTAGAATTGAAGAAGTTACCATCGAAAAGGAAGGTAGAATTCTCTATTAACTTAGTGCTAACGGTGAAATCAGTTTCAAGAACTCCTTATAGAATGGCACCAATAGAACTATAAGAGCTTAAGAAGCAACTGTAGGAGTTATTGGAGTAGGGATTTATCTGACCAGGTACTTCGCCTTCGGGAGCACCTGTATTGTTTGTTAAAAAGAAGGATGGATCACTACGAATGTGTATAGACTATCGAGGATTAAATGTAGTGATAGTGAAGAATAAGAATCTGTTGCCTATGGTTGATGAGTTATTTGATCAACTACAAGGAGCAGGATGTTTTTCCAAGTTACATATGAGGTAGGGATATTATCAAGTTCGAATTCGAGAGAAAGATATACTGAAAATTGCATTTAACACACGATATGGACATTTTGAGTACGTGGTGACGCTATTCGATGTTACCAATACTCTCGCTGCTTTTATGGACTTCATGCATCGGATATTTCAACCTTATTTGGACAATTTTGTTGTCATTTTTTATAGATGATGTCTTGGTGTATTCAGCAAATCCTAAAAAGCATCTTTGGAAAGTCTTAAAGAAGTTACGGAAGGCCAAATTATATGTAAAGTTTAGTAAATATGAGTTTTGGTTATAAAAAGTAGCATTCTTGGGACATGTAGTATCCAAGGAAGGAATTACGGTAGACCCTGCTAAGGTTGAAGCAATGACAAATTGGAAATGTCCCAAGACTCCAACAAAAGTGCAAAGTTTTCTGGGATTGACTAGGTATTACAGGAGATTTATTGAGGGATTTTCAAATATAACTTCACCTTTAACTTAACTCACTTGAAAGAAAGTTCCTTATGTGTGGACAGAGAAGTATGAGAAGAATTTTTAGGGGTTGAAATAAAGGTTAAGCTCTGTTCTCATTTTGGCATTACCAATGATGGATAAACCCTATGGGGTATATACTGATGCAGCAAAAGAAGGGTTAGAAGGAGTATTAATGTAGAAGGGAAGAGTGATAGCCTATGTCTCTAGGAAACTGAAACCATATGAAAAGAAATACCCCATACATGATTTGAAGTTAGTAGTCATTGTGTTTACTTTAAAAAAAGTGGAGACACTATTTATATGGAGCTGAGTTTGAAGTTTTTACCGATTATAAAAGCTTAAAGTATGTCTTCACTCAAAAGGATTTAAACATGAGACAACGCAGGTGAATTAAATTCTTGGAAGAATTCCAGTATCCTATTAGATATCACCGAGGGAAAACAAATACGATAGCAGACGCTTTGAGTAGAAAAGTCAATTTGTCTGCTCTTCAAATGACATGTGCTCCAAAATTAGAAACATTTGCAGTTGAATGATGAATACAAATGAGTAATATTTTAATTCAACCTGCTTTTCTGTAATAATTAAAAGAAGAGCAAGATAAGGATGATGATCTGCAAAAGATATTGCAGGGGTAATGATGGGATTCTCTATTGTCGAGACTAGTATTGTATTTCAAGATAAGTTGTAGTGACACAAGATATCTTGATTAAAGCACATCGTAGTAAGTATACCATCCACCCAGGAGTAGTAAAGATGTATCATGATTTAAAGAAATGCTATGGGCGGATTGGAATGAAGAAAAATATCTCAAAATTTGTGGCTCGATGTTTAACCTGCCAATAAGTGAAATTGATCAACAATGACCTGGAGGCTTATTATGGCCACTATCTATCCTATCTTGGAAATGGGATAAGATCACCATGGATTTTATAACAGGATTACCCATTGCGATAGGACAACGAGATGCTATATGGGTGGTGGTAGACCAACTAACTATGTTTGCTTATTTCATTCCCATTAACCAATGGGATTGTTTAGAGAAATTGAGTAAAATATATATGGAAGAAGTAATCAGATTGCATGGGATACCCTCTAACATTATGTCATATCGAGAACCTAGATTCATCTCAAGGTTTTAGATTAAGTTGAAATAGAGAAATGGAACAACGTTGAAATTTAGTACCGCAACACACCCACAAATAGATGGACAAACCGAACAAGTGAATCGAGTTCTGGAAGATATGTTGCAGGCCAGTGCTTTAGATTTCGGAACTAAGTGGATTGATAATTTGATATATGTAGAGTTTGTATACAATAATAGTTATCAATCAACAATTGAAATGGCTCTATTTAAAGCTTTGTATGGAAGAAAATGTTAGTCCCCGTTGGGAATGCCTAGGACGAAGCTCGAATGAACAAAATGCTTTTGACCTTGATGAGGTATGGCAGACTGCAGAGTTAATCAAAACTAGGCTAGAAATAGCTTAGAGTAGGCAAAGAGTTTTGCTGATTGACGCAAGAGAAATTTGGAATTTGTAGAAGAAGATCAGGTATTCTTGAAGTTAACTCCACAATGACAATTAGGAAATAGTGGACGAGGGAAACAGTTGGCACCTAGGTATATTAGACCATTTCCTATTGTCAAACGAATTAGGAATATAGCTTATTGTTTGGAATTACTAGCGGAGCTTTAAGGTATTCACGATTCATTTCACGTCTCCCAACTTCAGAAATATTTGGTGGATCTTTTACATGTTTTGAATGAAGAACCCATTGAGATGACTCCAAGCTTAAAATACGAAGAAAATCTTATTAAGATCTTGGAGTATGCTGAAAATGAGCTACAGAATAAAAAGATTCCACTTGTAAAAGTGTTATGGAATCATTATCCTATACAAGATGCAACCTGGGAGACAGAGGCAAAGATGTGGGAAAAGTATCCAAAGTTATTTCAAGGGTAAGCTAATTTCGGGGTTGAAATTTTTTTGAAGGAAGGGAGATTGTAATACCCTGTATTTTTAATCTTTGGCTAGCTACTACTTTCAATAGAATGAGCATTTATTCAGTGACCAAAACAAAAGATAATCAGTGTAATGAGAAGAATATTTTGGTGCAATAAAAATATGTAGGGACCTGGATGTAATTTTGAATTTGTTCTACTCGTACCCTAAATTTTCAAAAGGCTACTATTTTTAATAAAATAAGAGGTTGGGGGTACATTTAGAACAAAAATTGATCAGTGAGATGAGCACATCGGTATGAATTAGGCTATTCAGGGTTCTAGGGGCATTTTGGAAATTTTGACCCCAAATTTTACAGGATTGAGAAAGAATTGAAGATTTTGAATGTTACCATTGAATTCAATGGAATTTATAGAATTTATTTGTGAAATAAAATATTTTTCCAATACGGACCCGAATTTCGTCATTTCTAAGAAAAATTAGAAACGCGGTTGAAAATTTGGACATGTGGCTTCATTTGATTGGTGGCCAAGCACATGTTTCAAACCATGATGCATGAAATATTCATGCATGCAAAACTTCTAAATAATTTTTGTAAAATAATTAAGAAAATATGTGGAAAAATGAGTACGCAACAGGTGTAAAGTGGGCTACCAAGCATTTAATGAAACAAAATGTCATTGGTCTTCATTTTGACCATGTGACGCGGTGGAGATGGGGCTGAAATTTGGCAGCCATAAAGGAGAAGAAGGAAGGAAGAATAAGGAAGGAAATAAAGAGAAAATTAAGGAAAAATAAAAAAAGGAGAGAGAAAGAAAGAAGTATGTATGCTCTTAGTGTTCTTGGAGCAAAATTAAGCTAACAGATCCCACATATAAGGTAAAAGCCTATGCTTCAAGAATAAAAGTCATAGATCTCATTACGGTGATTATTTTGGTGTGAGATTTAATATGAAAACCTAAGATTTATGGTTATGATTTGGATTAAATGTGTATTATGTGAACTTTTGTGTGTACAAGTGTGTGTGCCGGTTAGATGAAGGCTTTCTATGCTACTTCTTCTATTTCAAAATACTTGTTCATTAAGCCTTTTGCACACAGATTAAGAGTGTTGAAAATAATACAATAATTTAGATAAAATTTCTATTCTACCCATATTAACAATATAGTTATTGGTTAGTGAAAATTCCCAGAAAGCAAGAAGAAAGAAGAGTTTTGGAAAGTTGCGTAGTTGACTTGGAATAAATAGGGGTACAATAGAAAAAAACTAATCATTAATTCTAGAAATATGTACATGAACAAGTATTTTGAAATGGAGGGAGTATGTTTTATGTGGTGAATAAAGGTACTTGATTGGTGATTTAAGAGGATATTTATGGTTGGTGAGAAAAGTGGTGAAGTTGGAAGAAAAGGAAGCTTTAATGGAAATAAACTATAGCTATTTTAATTCATGTTGGTGGCTATGTAGTGTTCAAAGCATGAATTTGGTAACTTGTTGGATCTGAAAACATGAAGATTTAAAAGTATTTTGGAGGGGAATTTAGTGGATTAAGTGCCCTAAAGGTGTTTTGAATCAAGGAGAACAAGAGGAGAACATTAATTTGTGAAAACGGCATGAATTAGGGTAAAAATCTGGGAGATTTTCGTCCCAGTAATTCCAGGGAAAAATCAAGGTTGGGAAAAAGGATTTCATAGAAATGTAATTGAAGGTCTAATAAGTGTTTTGATATAAAATGGAGCATGATTGGAGTTGTAGATCAAAAGTTATGCGCAAAACAAAATGTGGTGTGTTAAACAAGAAAAATGCATGATTTTAGTTTTAAAAGAAATAAAGTCAAAGGAATTGTTTGCATGACTTTGGGAATAAATATGGTGGGGAACATGAATAAGATTTCATGTTCATGAAGAAGAGAAAAATATGGAAATAGGAAAGGGAAAAATTGATTGTGCAATATATGTATGAATATACGTTTTGTACAAAGAAGAAAAATAAAGAAATAGAAAACAAATTATTTCCTTATATTTGTGTGGCTATGTGTTGGTTTAAACCTTGGCAAACCGAACTAAACATTAAACAATGTTTAATGTAGGTTATTCAAATTAAACAGTCAACAAAGGGTTATATACAGTATTCAGAAGATATAAGCTATTTAGGACACGAGATGAGTCCCACTGGATTTCTAAACTTTTAAATGCTAGCATGCTTTACTTTTTATGAGATAACATATTACGTATTATTTTGGAATCACTTATTTGATTTAAGGTTTTTTGAGCAAGAAAATAGTGTGTTGCCATGTTGAGTTGGCACGAGTATCATAATTGGCTTAGAAACCTTAAAGAATGACAAAAGCATGTGTTTTGTAAATTTAATCCTTTTGGGATTAAATAATTGGAATTTTTGAAATATGGTAATTTTTTTGAATTAGATATTCGGAAAACAACCGGAATGCCTTATTGGAATATGTTATGGAAGCATAATTGGAAACTTTGAATCTAATCCTCTTATACGGTTAGAATTTTGAATTCTTGAACAAAATTTCTTTTGGAATTTGGTATGAGTAAAATGACCCGAATACCCTTATTGGAATATTTTATGAAGTGAAAAGGACTTTTTATCCTTTTTCACTGCAGATTTTGGAAATGATCTTTTGGTGTGAGATCAACTTTTGAAAAATAAAATTTTAGGCTCGGAAAATGTTTTATTTGGAATTCCTTTAAGAATGTGGAATTGGCACTGGTCTTGTGAACTAGTGGAAACATTGGGTACTCAATAAGGACTTTGATCTTTGTCCTAACTTATGTTAGAGATAGATGGCCCCAAGTAACCTAGCTAGTTCTAGGGATTGTCTTACTCCACACAAGGTGATAGGACATTGAGATGAGTCACCCTGGCTAGCCGTTTAGTGCCTGGCAATTGCCTCGCCTTGTGTGTATTTTGATTTTAGGCTATTCATGGGCCGGGTAGGACACTTGACATTGTTCAATCCCTTGCTACCTCAACGGTAATTAATGTCAAGATTAGGACCCCTGGCTTACGGGTAAAACATTTTGAATTATTAGCATTGTGCTTGTTTGCACTTTCCCTTCCGATAATACACAGTTGAATACTATAAGCCTATGTTTTTAGTGCAATGAGACTGTGGTATCGAAGGCGAAGCCTTGTGAGTTTTGCATGCTGGGCGAACTTTTGTTGAGAAAAGTGCCCGCATTTTGGATATTGGGTCAATGGCTATGAAATGAAACATGATTTTTCCAAATATGATTGAAATTGAAACAAACTCCCTCCTAGGGAGTGGTAGAGTTGTTTTCAATGCAAAATTATAATATTTCTCTTGTGATGAATTTTTGAAATAAAATTCAGAAATACTTATGTCGATTTATTCCATAAAGCACTAGCACACACTTGGGAACCAGTGGCTGATTTTTTACTCACACGTGTCTTTCATCTTATTTTAGGACCCAGAGCTGAGCAGTTGCACGAATAGGGTTGATACCACAGTATAGGTCTAGATGCTTCCTCTTTTGCATAGCATATTATATTACTATTGTGATATTGATAGTTGGATGTTTGGGACCTCACTTTGTCTATTACATTATTTCCATATGGTTTTGTTATATTGGTCTAGGCTTTATTTACTTATCTACCTTATCCGATATGAAGACCCCTAGTTCAGGTAACTGGATGGGGTGACACCCAATTTATGGTATGCTTTCGTTGCTATTTGTGGTAGGGGTGTTACATACGAGATAACTTTGATACTATTGTTGGATTTCGATCATGTAATTCAGTTTACATGCCGTGAAAAATTAAAACAAAATTCACGCTAATGATCACTCGTATATAATTAAACGGATTATAAGAAGGAAGAAAAATTAGTTACTTCGTAAACATAGCTTTAAAAATTTTTCTTCTACTTGAATCCCCTTGAAAAGTTGATCCAATCGAGCCAGCAAATTCCAAGATTATGAATTCTCTAATAGTAATTCACACAAGGAATTGTACTCGAGTTAGGCACCAAAACCCTATAGTAGTAGGTAATATACGGTGGCTTCGGGATTAATTTAATTTGAGAAGAAATTAATTTTCTTTTCTTCGAAAAGAAAGAAGGAAAAAATCTCTATTTTTATGTTCTAATACGGCGACCAATACGAGATAACTTTGTAATACGGCGTCCCTAGTTCAGGTAACTGGACGGGTTGACACCCAATTTATGGTATGCTTTCGTTGCTATTTGTGGTAGGGGTGTTACATACGAGATAACTTTGATACTATTGTTGGATTTCGATCATGTAATTCAGTTTACACGCCGTGAAAAAATAAAACAAAATTCACGCTAATGATCACTCGTATATAATTAAACGGATTATAAGAAGGAAGAAAATTAGTTACTTCGTAAACATAGCTTTAAAAATTTTTCTTCTACTTGAATCCCCTTGAAAAGTTGATCCAATCGAGCCAGCAAATTCCAAGAATATGAATTCTCTAACAGTAATTCACACAAGGAATTGTACTCGAGTTAGGCACCAAAACCCTACAGTAGTAGGTAATATACGGTGACTTCGGGATTAATTTAATTTGAGAAGAAATTATTTTTCTTTTCTTCGAAAAGAAAGAAGGAAAAAATCTCTATTTTTATGTTCTAATACGGCGACCAATACTTATCGTATATCTATTACAGAGAACAAATTCTCTATTTTGTAGGAAATTGATTTTTCATTGCCAAAAAATCAACTGCCACTAAATTCCAAGAAGACACACATACAGGCTTTTCCTAATTCTTTTAGGAAACAAATATTTTGTTCTTATATTCAACTATGGGCTTGGCATTTTAAAGAATTGCAATTAGGCCATATGAATTATAACAAGTTTATAATTCACCTTCAGGGATTTAATAATTGCAATTCAATCCTAACAAATTATAATACTTTATAATTAGCCCATAACAATTGTTTCTTCTTACAAATTAACCCTATAATATTATCAAATATTATCTTGAGTACCAATTCTTTTGTTGTGTGTGTGACCCCCATTAGGTTTTCTAGCCAATTGGTAGTCAATATGAATTAATTATATCATAATAGAATTAATAATCCTTTTAAATAATTAGAATTAATATATTAATTCTAATTAAGATTAAATTTATTAATTCTCTAATTAATAAAAATACTTATTTAGCAGATCATGAGTGTTATTTAGTATTACATCAAAACCACCCAAAAGCCCAGAAAGTCAAGTTGCTTGACATGAACTTTTCAATAACAAAATGTCAATGCAATAAACTTATTTCACCATACAATATCTCATTCATTTTAGAGCATGGAATTAGTATCAACTCCCTTTAGAATATTAATTAATTATGGCTCGAATATTTAGTACTTGTTCTTGGAATCCATTACTCAACATGTATATCAATTGGAACTATTTCCAACACATAGTTACCTTGGCTAAGAAGTTCTTGAGTAATGATTCCTACAAGTGGCTTATGATATTCACTCCTACTATTAGGAGTAGTAAATCCTTTATTAACCCTTTTAATTACTTTCGTTTACTTCACGTTGTACTCAATGTCCATCCCATATACGATATTGGAAGGACTCCAAAGATTGGAATCAAAGTACAACACTTAGCAAACAAAGTACCTTGGAGTTCTCAAGTCTAAGGATACTTACACATTTGCTATAATGAGATTCTATAACTGGCATTGAATAGTTATTCATGTGATTATCTCATACTTAGGTCATCCAATTTACTTGTTCAAATAACAAGTATCCACGTGTTAACTTTGAGTATCACAATACTCACGGATGTAAGAACCACCACTTGATCAAATTAGGAAGTATAACACGTGCTACTATTAGTACATTAATGATGTCTTGTCTCATTAATACCTTGACTAGGGATAATTTAAGCACAAACTGTAAAACCCCACCTAGACTACCCTAGAAATAGAGGGAAGGGTTGCATTCCATGGCATATTGCATGAATATATTATTTATGGATGGAATTGTGCATTTTTAAAATTGCTATTCGTGGTTTTTATGAATTATTTATGCTAAATGTGTGTTGGGGGCAATTAGGGAATTTTGCTTAGGGATGAGAAAATAAGAGACCTGGGTTTTAGAAGAGAAGAGAATTGGATTGGCAAAATAAAAATAAGAATTATTATGGTTAAGTCGTTAGAGCTTTGTGGTTAATTCCTAAGGCCTTGAGTTCAAATCACATCAACTATGTATTATTTTGTATTATCCTAACTAATGTTTGAATTTTATTTCTTGCATTCTATGAAATTAGGAATGATGTCTTTAGGAAGACACAATGGTAATATTCAAACTATGTGATCTTATCCTAAAAGAAAATTTAGAGGAATTTAATCTCCACTATTTTAGCAACCAATGTCCTAGTATGTTTGAATTTGAAATATTCATATTTCTTGAATTCTTTGAAATTTTCTTATACAATATTTTAGATTATCTTAGGCTTGAATTTTTAAAAGAAAAATCCCAGCTCTTGGAGAATTAGTTGGCCAAAATATAGGAGTGATACTCGTGTATTTGTTTTCCAAATTAAATCACCATGAGTTCTTCTCTAAAGAACTTCATTTTGCCCATTTTTATTTTGGTGCAAAGCTAGAATTTTCCCAACTCTTCCTCTTGGTCAAACTTCCAAAAATATGCAGCAAAATTACCTTTTCTTTCCCTGCTATCAACAGCTATTTCATGTGTGTAGGAAGTTGAAAAATCCCTTGGAAATTCGGAGCTATCATAGCTTCAACAAAACCAGAAAATTTTCCAGCAAACCACAAAGTAATTTAGCTATAGGAATTGAGCATTCAATCCATGCATAAGTTCATCTAAAGTCCTCTTCTTTTCCTTCAAGATGATGGCTGAAAATAACATTAATAGACCTTGAAACACTCCTATTTTACAGCTGCAAATCCATTCAAAATAATTCAAATTCTTGCTAACAATCCAGCTAGATCTTATCACTTCTTCTAGCTAGCTAACTAGAATTTTTTTTTTCCCAGCTATTCCAACCTTCAACTAGCTAGCATTTCTCTTCATTTTCTTCTTCAATTCTCCTTCATTTCTTCACCATATTTTCGGCCATACTAGGGACCTAGCTGGACATCCTTTCTTCTTCACCAACCTTGGCCAACAAAACTCCATTAAAGCACCTCAAAACTCTCCTAGGGTCTCTCCATTCAAAATACTTTGAATTTGAGAATTAAAACCCACATTTTGCTCCATTAAATACTCACCTATCTAGCAACCAATCCTACCAAACCAAACCAGAAATTCTGCACTTATTTCCACAAGGAATTTTGACCACACCATCTAAGAACACTCTCTCACTTCATCTAGCTTTCTCTCATATTCTCTGAAGAATACCAAGAACACACACTACCCACCTTCAACAATTTAGTCACTTCTAAACATCCCAAACCACTCTAAAACCTTTGAATCAACTAGAGATCATAATATTCTTCCTTTTGGTACACTTTATAACTCCAAAACAACCAAAGTTGATCCTTCTTTCGGATCAAACAAGCCTTTTTGTTCAAGACACGAAGAACACCAAAAAGGTAAGGTGCAAGTATCTTATTCTTATTCTTTTCTTTATCATCTTCATCTCTCTCTGACTTTCTATCTTGGCCGAATCATTCGTGGCCATCTTTGGACAACTTCAATCATTAGAGGACTCATCAAAGCACTCAAAGGCTTTCATTTGTCAAAGTAACACCTTCAACTCAAAACGGTTATCAAACAAGTATTTTGTCCTAACTCCCTCATTTATTTTCAAACTTAAGATTAATAGGATGATAGCTTATTGATATGATAATGCATGATTTTATGATGTATAGATTGAGATGTGTATCAGGACTATTCTATGAAGTAGATTTGGATTTTGATTTTAACATGAGGTAATGATATGTTGTTAGTATATTTGTGAATTGGGTCTATATGGCACTAGCATGAGATGATATGGTGGATAGGGAGATTGTTGCTATTATGATTTTGCTAAATCTCTAATATTGTTGATCTTGCCGTCAATTACCATGCACACATTTATATAGCTAATGATACTACTTTTGCTATTTATTATTATTATCACTCTACTTGAATGATTACTATTTTATTTATTAATAGAAAAATTATTAATACCTTTAATACTAATAGCAATATTATTGCTACTTTTGAAACTTAAATCGCTATAATTATTTTTATCATCACCACTAACATTATTATTTTTAATAATAATAATAATAATATTAATATTATTATTATTATTATTATTATTATTATTATTATTATTATTAAAAGTATTCTTATGATATTACTATTTTTGAGTAGCAACGATAGTATTAATATTATTACTAAACATCATTACTTTATAGAAATATTAATAAAATTTATACTATTATCATTATTTTCGCTACTAGTCATATTATTTTTTATTTAATCCTATTATTATTATTATTATTATTATTATTATTATTATTATTATTATTATTATTATTATTATGATAGATATTATTATTTTTATATCAAACATTGTTATTTTTCTTTATATATATATATATACATAATAATATCATCATTACTATTTATATTATTATTTTCATTATCCTTATAGGAATATTATTATTTTATACTTTTGACAATATTACCATTTTTGTTTATACTCAAGTAATACTTATATCACCTACTTATGTTACTATAGTATCAAATTATTTTTATTAATCTCGAGATTATTTTATTAATTAAATTTAGGACCCCTAAACCATTAACATCATATTTGAGTGTTTCTATTGATTATGTCTATGTAAAGTTAGGAGTTATTTGTACCTATGCAATTTTGTTACTTAGTTGTACACCAATAGTGACATATATCTTGTGTTTACCCCAAATAGGGTTGGTTACCTTGAGCAAGGCTTGGAGGATTACATTGCCAAGTGAAATCAAGAGTTCAAAGTAAGTCTTTGCATAAAGATATTTGTGAACAAAAGCACTTCTGCAAGTCAAATGCATGGATTTCAATGTAAGATATACTTTGGGATGCAATTATGTACAATTATTCCTTCTGCTAAAATAAAATAATTTCAAACAAGCAAACAATTTTCCAAGCAAAACAATAAATTTTTACCTATGGTTGTTCGAAAACCATAATTGCTACTTCAAAGAAAACTTTTAATTGATTTTACTTTTCCCAAGTGGAATAATTATAGCATAGACCACTTAATAAGGGTAGACCACTAGGACTAGTTTTTGAAGGGTTGGGTAAGTCTCTCAGTAGGAGGCCACCTTTGAGGGTTGAACTCTACCTAGACAAGACAACAGTTCTTGTTGCCCAGGTAAGTCCGAGCTATCAATAACAGTTCAGGTAGACTGTTTATTTTTAGAATGGACAATCAGTAAGTTTAGGTGTAGAGATGGAGGAATATCTCACCCGGTAGGCCGTACACCCACCTTGTATTAGAATGCATAAAGTGTGGCATCCTGATCATTCTTTTTTCATGATTCACAAAGTATGACATCCTGACCGTTCCCTTGTCATGGTGCACAATATGTGGTGCCATATCCATTCATGATGCACAGTTTCACAGTCAACTTTATTTGAGTGGTTTATTTCTTTACAAGTTGAGTACTTTTACTTTACAAATGCTGATAATACACCACTCAGTATTCAAAGATAAATTTTTGGACTTGCAAACTTTTTGTTGTGACTTATTCAAAATTTGCATACATGAAAGGTTTTCTTAAACTGTCATGAGCACACACAGGACTTATTGAGAAATGTTTCTCACACATTTTTATATCATGTTTTCAGGTCGATTCTGCTTCAAAAGTTGATTTACTTATGTTGCCATGAGCTTGGAAGATTTATTTTGATGTATTTACTTGTTGGAGATTTTAGTTACCTTCTATTTGTTTTGAGACTTTTTATAAGTATTGTTTTGGAGTTGTAATAAATTTAATATCAAGTTATTTTTTTCTATATTTTATATTACCTAGTTATAAAGACCCCTTGTCCTAAGGATGGGGCGACATCCCCGTCCCTTTTGGGATACGTAGGTAGTGGGGTATTACACAAACATAGGTCAGTGTAGTAGGAACCTCACATTATGATCTCTATCATGATTTTCTTAACACAATGTTATACTTGAGGCTTTATCTAGTAGTTTTATACACATAAACATATGAAAAAAAATAAAAGAAAAAGAATATCTTTTATTAATTTAATGTGCAAAATGCATTGTAGAAATGATTACTTCTAGGGCACAATCCTAATAATTGTTAGAATGTACGCCTAAAAATAGACTATATATTTTTGTATTATAAATCGCAATAAAATATTTCATTCATTAATAGTTGTTCGATTGTATATTAGCACATTAAAGTCCAAGTATGACAAATTAATAACTTATGCGTTGGATTGTTCTTCACAGTAAAGTATAGGTTATGGACATTTGACATACAAGAAAAATATTATTCTTGATTATTTTATGAAATTGGGCATTTTATCAAGGTAAGATCATTATGCTTTGGTTTCTAAATAAGAAATAGTTTACATTTAACTAGTGAGTAGTTCTCTCATGCCATTAGCATCATAGTATTTCAAATACATAGAATTGGACCTACGGTAGCAGTTTCTAATAAAGTGCTATATTTAAAAAAATTAGACTATTACCGCTATAGTGTGGATGAGTAACCTAGGACTTGAGTATAAGTTAGTGATATGATAAAGTTGGACTTATATACTTTGATGTACAATAGGTGATGTTTTACTGTGAGATCAATAACCTTGTACGATAGGTGTATGACTCTAGTTAATTAAGACAAACTTATACAATAGAGTTTCTATACTTCACTTAACGAAGATAAATGATCCCTTTGCGATTATTCAGGATAATCTAAATAATTTAGGGCCCTAAGAACGTGACTAAGTCTTTTATGCTTTTGGTTAGCTCCTAGAGATAAGCAGGTACATATTGGAAACCATAGATTATCATATTAGATGTCTAAGCATAGTAAATGTCATTAAGAAATGTGCTAGTATATTTTTCCTATCTCAATAATGGGTGTTACATTAAGGAATATTTTCATCATTATACTTGTAGGTCGAAGACACTACATTTGCAATATTGTTCTCGTGGTCAATATTTTCATAGGGTGATAAATGAAAATTTTAAAATAATAAAATACAACTATTTGTTAGAAGGGGTATTTCAGTCATTTTAGTAGCCAAGAATAATATGGTTCCCAGAGTAGCTAAAGTAACCTTAATAATTTATTTACTATGCGGGCTTACTACATGAGATTAATTCATATCAGAAGAATTTTTCTAATTGTCCGATTTATTTGGGCTAGACGAATTTATTGGGCCAATTTAATTAAAATGGATTTTTAGGTTAATTTAATTTAATTAGATTATTAATTAATTATTTTGGATAATTTTATATTGGGCCCAAGAGGACCAATTAATTAATAAAAGAGCTATATATATAAGTCTTGGAATTATTAAAAGGTGGACAAAATCCTTGGCCCACTAGAATACAGATAACATGGCAATCAGGGTTTTGAAACTCTTAGTAGTCACGTTATAAAAGGAAAGGTAAAGGAGAGGCGGTGGCAATGCTTTTGTGTGTGCTTGTGTGCTTGTGTGCATGATACTGTTCACATGAGAAAAAAGAAATACCTTTTTGAGAGCCACCTTTATTTCTTTCCTGTCTATGGCTTTTCCTTAGTTCTTCCTGTTTTCCACCCGTAATTCTACTTTCACTAGTAGTTAGCCTACAAAGGTTAAAGAATGCTTTGGAAGACCAAGAGCTAGCAATTTTAGTGCATGTTTAATACAAAGGAGTCAATGCTCAGTTGCTATTCTAGAGAAAAAAGTATCGATTACAAACCCGAAGGCACCAAGTTTGAGTGTTCCATAGTCAAACTCAAATCTACCACCAGTTGTACAGCCTATGCATCGCCAAAGTAAGTTTTCCTAGATTATTGAACGGGAAATTATTTTTTAAAAAGCCTGGTTCTACTACATTTTAAATTCCTGCGATCCTTCACTTGATTTATGTGATAGATTTGGTTGAAGTTGAAGGTGGTGAGCCAAGGCATTAAGTTTAATCTATCATTCATTTACTAGGATCAAGATAAGCTCCTACATTCATCAAAACTCTTTTTATGCAATATGTTGCACATTATGGAAATGTTTATAAGTGTTGAATATCATAGTACATGATTTTATGAAAATGATTCTTTATTAAAATAAACATTATTTACCTTGGAAATATGTAGTACTTACAAATAATTGATATACCCCTCAAGTTGTTCTAAAATTTAATTACTTGACATATGTCACGATATTTTAATCATGCATTTATTTAATCATGTATTTATTTGAGAAACTTAAAGCATGTTTGCAAATACTTTGGTTCCAAATGTTAACATTTATTTTGTATGATTTATCAAATAATTGTTATTCTTTATTTAAATTTTAGTTTTAAATAATAATTTCATTATTAAATTTTAAATAAATAAATTTATTTAACTTGTTCTACAAATAAATTAAGTTTATTTGGTGGTTTAATTGAATCATTAATTCATTTTTTTAAATAAACTTAATTTCCATACATTACATAGTATAATTACGTGTGTGTGTGTGTGTGTGTGTGTGTGTGTGTGTGTATTGTAATGCCCCACAACCTACGTATCCCAAAAGGGGTGGAGATGTCACCTTGTCTTTAGGACAAGAGGTCTTTATAATTAGGTAGGAAGAAAATGAAAAGAAATAAAGCTAGGCTTAAAACTTATTACAACGTGATCAATACTTATACAAGTCTCAAACAACCAAATAAAATCCTTAAAAGGAAATACATTCAATAACAGAAATTAAATCTTCAGACTTCTAAGCAATCCCAACATTCAAAGAAGGATCTTCCTGAATATGTGATATAAAATATGGTGAGAAATACTTCCTGGTAAGTCCTGTGTGTGCTCATGATATTTAAAGAAACATTTCATGCATGCAACTTTGAACAAGTCACAAGAAAATATTAGGAGTCATAGCAATTTGTTTTGAACATACAGTGGTGTTTTACACCAATTTCTCAAATAAAAGTGTATATTTAGAAAAGAAAAAAACCACTCTTGAATAAATGTGACTATGAAACCCTACATCATAGTCAATGCTATAAAACCTTGCATTATGACTGTGTATTGTAAAACCTTGCATCACAACAAAAGTTGGTGATCAACCTACTGGATGAGATAATCCTCCATCTCTACATCCAAACTTACCGATTGTCCATTTTTTAAAAACAATCCACTTAGATTGAGTCACTAGCTTGGGCCGACCTGACTGACTAGTACTGTTGTCTTGTCCAGAAAGAGTTTATCTCCCTAAAAGAGGCCTCCACTAGAAGACTTACCCTAACCTTCTAAGACTAGTACTAACCAGCCTACCCTCATTGAGTACTCAACGTTTGATTTTCATACAAAACAAGTTCTCAAAAGTGTCTTGATGTTTTGATAATGCAACCATGGTTAAGTATTTTAGTTTAAATCTTTCAATTAAAGAAGTCAACATTTTAGTGAGAACATTTTTTTGATAAAAAACATTTCTTTAAAGAAAGAGAGAGATGAAATGAGGGATAAGAAAACAACCATGTTTGCATCTCGAAAACATAAACCTCTTAGCCATATTATATAAGCAATTAACTTGCAATAGGATATTTATACATAAATAATTTTATGTAAAGACTTACTTGCTTCTCTTATCTCACAGATACAGAATCTAGTCTCATCTAAAGAAAATACAAAGAATAATCACAATTTACCCAACAACTCTTATAGGAGAAGGCATAAGCATATAATGACCCTAATTCCCATAACACTCAACTAGCATAGACATACTTAATTCAACACTTATATTGATATAGCATCAAAATAGTACAACTTCACTTAACAAGTCATAACATAGTTTGAACCAGGGAATGTCTTCATCCCAAACATAACATGCTAGATATGACATCATATCTTTAATCTCTAAGTGTTCAAAATATATGTTCCACAATCAAAAATTTTAAATATTAATATTAACTATTATAGATAACAAAATCTAAATAAAATATTTATAAATAATTTGTATAAATACTAGCTAACAGTTGTACTATTAAATAATTATACTACTTATTATTCCTAACTTTTTCTAGCATGAAAATTGTTATGCTAGAAAAGAGCCAAGGAAATATTAAAGTTAGTTCATACTGATGTTTGTGGTCCTATGCCTTCACTTGCTATAGGAGGTTATGATTACTTCATCATGTTCACAAATGAACACACGCATTTTGGTCTTGTTTACTTGATGAGGCCAAGTCTGACTCATTTGATAAATTTAAGGAGTTTAAGGCTGAGGTGGAGCATCAAATAGGTAAACTAATCAAAAAGCTAAGATCAGGTTGTAGTGGAGAATATTTCCTTAGTGAATTCAAGGACTACTTGGCACATTAGGATATAGTATCTCTGCTAACTATACCTAGAACTCTCCAGTAGAATAGAATAGTTGAGAGAAAAAATAGAACGTTGATGGAAATGGTCAGACGAATGATGAGTCATGCAACTCTTCCAATTTTTTTTTTGGGGGGGGGATATTCTCTGGAAATAGCAACATATATTCTGAACTTAGTGCCTTCCAAGTCAGCGCCTAAGACATCCCATGAGATGTAAATTGGACGAAAGCCTAGTGTGAATCATCTCAAGGTATGGAGTTGTCCAATTTATGCACTGACTAAAGGAAATAAGCTAGTCCCAAGATTAGAATTTTGCTACTTCATAGGGTATCGAAAAAGAATAAGAGGTGGATACTTTTATCATCCCTAAAAGTAAAAGGTACTTATTTGTACTTATGCTAGTTATTTGGAGGATGAACAAAGTGTATCCACTAAGGTTCCGACTAAGGTAGAATTGGAAGAGAAGTTGATTAATGCTTCAACTTCTAGCACCTCGATTAAGAAACCAAAAGAGACACAACCTGATGTTCCCATACAGACTAAGTTGCGTCGTCGTGGAAGGATATCTAGGGTTCTTAAGAGATGGAGTGGAGAGGATTTTGAAGTCATTTTTTACCGTCAAGAACAAGATATCGCTAGATATGATGAGGCCATTATTGATATTGATGCGGACAAATAGTAAACTGCAATGGATGTTGAGATTGAGTCTATGTACCTTAATCGACTCTAGGATCTTGTCACTGAATCTGAAGAGATTAAACCCATAGGGTGTAAATAGGTATACAAGAGAAAGAGATGTGTGAATAGAAAGGTGAAAATCTTTAAAGTAAGGTTAATCCTAAAAGGTTATAATCAGAAAGAAGGAATCCATTGTGAGGATACCTTTTTACCTGTTGCTATGCTTAAGTCTATACGTATTCTCTTGGCCATCATATGTCACTATGACTATTAGATATCGCAAATAGATGCTAAGATAGCTTTTCTTAGTAGTTATCTTAGCAAAGACATCTATATATCCCAATCTAAAGGCTTTATTGCAAAAGGCCAAGCATATGTGGTCTACAAGCTTAAGAAGTCCATTTATAAATTTAAACAAGCATCACGAGTATGAAACATACATTTTGATGAGACTATAAAATCTTATGATTTCATACAAAATGTGGATGAACCATGTGTATATAGAAAGTCATATGAGAACAATATGTCATTTATGGTACTTTATATAGATGATATTCTACTCATTAAAAATAATTTATGGACATTGTCATCTATAAAAGTTTAGCTATCAAGTTAATTTAGCGTGAAGGATATAGGAGAAACTGGCTACATTCTTAGTATTAAGCTTCTTAGAGAGAAGAAGTAAAGAATGTTAGGTTTATCCCAATCAGCTTATATTGACAAGATACTGGCTAGGTTTAGCGTAGATCAGTGCGGAGGGCAATTATACCCATTGTGAAGGATCAAAATGGAAAACATTAAAGAAAACACAGCGGAAAATTTTTCAATTTTTTGAGCCATATCTAGGAGAGAGTACTTACTTTTCCTTATTGGTCGCAGATTAACCAATGAAGGCCCGAGTTGCACTGGAACTTGCATTGGAAGGGGAGAAGAAGGTGCCTGCGATTCGACTAGTATTCCCGCCAATCTTATACTCCTACGCATCAAGTGTCTCTAAGCTTCTTCTCTTCGTCTTCCAGAGTATGACTCTACCTTATTCTTGGGTTAACTTGGCAAAAGCTCCTTCTTTGGATAATCAAGATACTCTCCAAGAGATAAAGAAGAGAAGGACGAGAACAAGAGGAAGAGATGGCACACAGAGAGGGAGAGCTCAGGAAAAACTATGTTCTTTTTTCCTCCCTCTCTTACACCTTAATTTCAGCCAGCTTTAGGGCTTGATGAAGCCCTAATGGCCAAAAAACACTATGCCCTAATGGGCTTAGTGTTGTGCTCATAGATCAGTCTAGGATTGGCCCAATCCTCTTAATTAATTAATTACATTTTCTGGGTTCCATTAAATACCTAAGACTAATTAATTAATTCTAATTGAATTCTTAATATATTTCAACATATATCAGCCCAATTAATTATTTTATTCCAGCCCAATCTTCTTAATTAATTAATTATCTTTTATTGGGCCTTATTAAAACCCAAAATTAATTAATTAATTCTAATTGGACTCTTACAATAAATTTTATTCTCTTCCAAGTAATTATTCATTAAGCCCAGATTGTGTCTAAACAATACTAAGGTAACTTGAGTTACTCCGAAGACCAAGAGACGTATTATTCATGGCTACTAAAATAACCAAAATGTCCTAACTATTAAATAGCTACATGTTACCATTTTAAATATTTTCATTTATCACCATATGGAAATATTGACCCCAAGAATAATATGGCTAAAGCAATGTCTCTGACATATAGGTGAAATGATATAAATACCCCTTTATGTAACACCCATTGATGAGACAGGATAAATGTACTAACACCCATCTCAAAGACATCTACCATCTTTAAATCTCTAGTCCGATTATCCATGACTCACTTAGATATACTTGCTTATTATTGGAAGCCATCTAAAAGCACACATTCTAAAGTCATGTTCCTAGGGCCCTAGATTATTAGATTATCCTGGACAATCACAAGGGAGTGATATAACTTCACTAAGTGAAGCATAAAAACTCTGTTGCATGAGTCCGTCTTAACTAACTAGAGTAATACACCCAACGTACAAGGTTATTGATCTTACAAAAGAAATCTCACCCAACCAACATCAAAGTGTAGGACCCTAGCTTTGCTAGACTACCAATTCATACTCAAGTATGAAGGTATCCATCCACACTGTAACAGTAATAGTCCAGTTTCTATAATTATAGTACTTTAAGAGAGACCACTACTACAGGTCCAATTCTACATATTCGAAATACGCTTATGCCAGTGATGTGAGTGAACTACTCACTGATTCAAGGTAAACCATTCCTCATTGGAACTCATGGCATAATAGTCTTCCCTTGGTGAAATGCCTAATTCCATAAAACGACTAAGAACTCAATTTTACTTGTATGATAAATACCCATAGTCTATACCTTACTGTGAAGAATGACCCAATAAATAGACTATTACTTGTCATACTTGGACCTTAAATGTGCAATAATATAAGGAACAAACTAAATTGAAAGAATAAATACTTTATTACAATATATTTACACAGATACATAATCTTTGAGGGCATACTTTCCAACACTTTAGGCACAGATTGACTTCATCTTCCAAGTAGTATCCTAGGACACAAGAAGAAAATGAGAGGACGAGTAGGATTCCAAATGCTTCGGTAGTGGGAAGTCTTATGTATTCCATACTTTGTACTAGGCTGGATATCTGCTTTGTAGTAGACATTGTAGCAAGTATCAATCAAACCCTGGGGAAGAACATTGGTAAGCTATGAAGCATATACTCAAGTGCCTAAAAGGAATGAGGGATAATTTACTAGCTTACAGAGTTGATGACTTTGTTTCTATCGGTTACTCGACTCAAATTTTCAGGCGGATAAAGATGAAAGAAAATCCACTAGTGGATATGTCTTCACTTTGTCTGGAGGGACAATTTGATGGAAGAGTGTAAAGCAATCTTTCATTGCTGATTCTACCATGGAAGCTGAGTATATGGTAGCTTTAGAAGCTTCTAAAGAAGTAGTTTAGCTCCGAAAGTTCTTCACAGAATATGGAGTTGTACAACATATGGATAGACCCATAACAATATATTGTAACAATTGTGAAGCTGTGTCATAATGTAAGAGCCAAGAAACCATAGGAAGGGCAAACATATTCAAAGAAAGTATCACTTGATCCAAGAGTTCATCCAAAAACATGAGATAATAGTTGATCAAATTTCCTCAGAAAATAATCCGGTGGACCTATTTACCAATCCTTTGGCAGAAAAGGTATTCAAAAGACACTTGGACATCGTAGGGGTAGGTGCATACAGACTATTATAGTCCATTTAGTGCAAATGGGATATTTTTGGAATATATAGCTAAAATGTACTATGTATTTCTATATTTTGGAATTAAAAAAAGTTTCATTCATTAATGGTTGTTTGTTTGCATATATTCACACATTAAAAGTCTAAGTGTGTTAGTAAGTGATAGGGGCTAAATTAGTCATGTTTTTCCTAGTTATTTGAGGCTCTTTTGTGATACATTTTGTTCGATAACTAGTCATAAAAACCGACGCCAGCCATATGCTGATGACACAAATTTTGAGACAATAAAAAATTATCGAAACAGGACTGCAACAGAACCGAACCAACGTCAGCTCCAGTAGCCAAGGCGGCACTTACTGCATTCTGGACAACAGTGCATGGAAATCAAGGAAAAATTGACGAACAACGGAAGAAACAGAACACAACCGGCACCGGCACCGGCACCAGTAGCCAAGGCGGCGCCGACTCTGCTCTGAGGAAAAAATGGAGCTTTGATTTTTGTACGCGATTTTTGGTAATCTGTGGAGTTTTAGTATCTTCCTACTTCTACTCGGCCAAAAACATTACACCAACGAGTTTAGGCACTTCCTAAGCCCACAAATAGATGAAAAACACAAGAGAAAATGGGAGAATTTATAGATTATCATAGAAAATCACTCAAAGCAAAGGAGGAATTCTTCAATTCAATGACGGTTGTGCAAGAAGGTCTTCAAAGGAAGAAGAAGGAGGCTTGTCTATGAGTGTTTTCTTTTACTTTATTTTCTTTTTCTTGAACAATGATGTATTAATTGTTTTATTGTAATTTGACATTGTTTTAGATATTCATGATTTTTAGAGTTATTTGACCTTTTGATTAATTTATTTTTCTTCTGGGTATTTAATTACTTGAGTTGATTACGAGATTAATTGGTTGTTTTTTTCCATTGGCTTACTTGGAAAAGGGATTGATGATGGTTTCAATTTGTTAGTTTCATATTTATTGTCTATTAACTTGCTTGGAAAAGAGTTAATTGCTAAGAAGTGGTAATTAGAGGTTAATTGATGTCTACCAGGAATGGATTCATTTGTTAATTTCATGTGTTAAGTTTGCCAGGAATGGAAATTTAATCAAGAATTGTGTTTAATGCATCTTTTAGGTGAATTAGTAGAGATAGGAATGTGATGCCAATTTATCTAAAAGATAGTGATTTTATGGATTGGAAAAGAAGTGAATCTATATTAATCCTTTATGATGCCAAGAGAATAATTAGTTATGATAATGGTTAGGTACTTTAAGGTCATGTTTGTCAAAATAATGGTTTGAGTTACATAATTCTCCATCCTTGACATGTATATATTTTTATTTTTATTTTTTTTTGTTTTATTTTATTTCTTTTTCACTTTATTGAGTTGGTTAAATAATGAAAGAAAAGGGATTAATGCATACTTGTTCCTTGAGGATCGACACTCATTTGAACCCTATACTATGTTAATAATGAGTACGCTTGCTCATATGTGTAATTTGGGGTTAACATTTTAATTTAACTTGATTGGGAATGTGCTTAGTTTTTGTATGATTTTTATACTCAAATCCGGATATATCAAGTTTTTGGTGCCGTTGCCAGGGAACAATATCATGAAAACTTGAATTTTGTTGATTTAACCATGTAAATATGTAAATAGGTAAATATGTAAATATCTAACTTTGTATAATTGTTTTTTTATGCAAAAAGGTCCCATCTTTTGTATCTTTTATCTCTTGTAATCTAATTTACTAACTTTGACTTAATTGACTAACATACTTCATGTTGTATTATATATACCACTAACTTTGTTGTTTAGATAGCTTGTGAATATATCTAATGTGTGTGGTTTTCTTTCCTTTATTTTTTCTATTTCTTCATTTTTACCTTTTTATTTTTTTTCTTTTCTTTGTTTTTCTATTATTTTTGTTTGTTTTTCTTTTTTTTTTAATTTTTGTGCGAGGTTGATATCATCATGGATAACTATTTTTGGGCACAAAAATCAAAGGAGTTACAATGATGCTAGATTGGTAAGATCACAAGCTCGCATTGATGTTCTTAGTGAGATGTCATTAATAACATCGGTGAAATTCTTTTGTTACCAATACAAATTCATCTGTTTAGTAGCATAAAGAAGTACCACAATGATTGAGCTATCAAAGAACATAACTAGCCAAGTTGGTTGAGGATGCCATAAAGGCCCATATGCTTGAACAAGAGAATCTCCAAGGAAATGAGAGGAGATATGAGGATCAATTGTCCAATGTAGAAAGGGAGGTATTCAATTCGACTCTATGTGCTAATAATTCTAATCTGTCTTTATCACATGATTTTTTAGGTTCCTCTCAATTCTTGGAGAACAAGGGTCCAAATGATGATATGTTAAATTTATCATGCCTCAAGGAGTTGGATCTTTCAACACTATATTGTAAAAAGTCCTTGGAGGATGGTGGTAATTTCTACCCTTCACCCCATTCAATAAGAGGTAACTTAGTATTTGTAGAAGCATCAAAAAGTAAGGATTTCTTGATCCCATCTTTAAGAACTCAATTGTTAAGTTCTAAGGGGAATTTCAATTATAACAAATCTTTTGAAGGGTTAAAATGTGATTTCAAGCTTGATGCATTCTTTAGAATTCATGTACACTTATATGTTGACAACAATATTTCTGCGTCTAAAGAAATGTGAGAGAACGAGGTATGTGTTTTGCTTTAGTAAGAAAAATTATTTGCATAAACATTTTATTTTTCAAAAACCTCTCTCCATTCTACATTCATCATGCCTATCTTCTATTTTAAGCTTTAATTTCTTTTCAAAAGACTTGATGAGAAAGCATGATGAGTGTGAAAAGTTTTTGTTTTATATTTTTTATTTAAGTCTTTTTCTTTAGTTTGTTTTCTTTTATTTAGGTAGGTTTTTATTTAATTATTATTTGCCTTGTGCTTTTATTTATGTTTTGTTTTACATTAATACAGTCCTCTTAGACAAGCCCTTCTCTTTACCTCAAGTTTGGATATCTATTGGAGCATTATTGCACTTGGGAAGTATTACTTAAACTTTCTAACCCATTATTATTTTTGGTCCCATTGGAGATGCTTTCTTGTGTGTATTTTCTGCCAAGGAGGACATTGTCCAATTTAAGTATGGGGGAGTGGTTTGGTGATATTCTTTGTCCAAGTTTTTATCAATTTTAGTTTGAGCACAAAGTTTGAAAAATTTGAGCTACTCCGTCATGGAAGTAATTTCTTTCTTATCTTGTCCCCTTTATTTTTGGTCCCATGGCATTATTTCTTCTTTGTTCTATTTATTTGGCCATTGAAGACAATGTCCAGTTTAAGTATAGGGGAGTGGTTCGATTGAAAATTCTTCTATGCATCATTCGTTTATCCTTTATCCTTCTTGTGAGCAAAAACTTTTCCAAAACAAAAAATTTTTCAAATTTTTTCTGATATTCTTTGCGGTATTTTTAGATTATAGAGCATATGTTCTATATCATTTATGGCTTATGCATGACTTTTTGTACGCACTTGGACTAAGTAGTTCTTGATCAAATGCTTTACATTGTTCTTAAACCTATTTTTATTCTAAAATTTATAGAGCATTCTAGAACTTACTTAAATATCTCTCGAGGTGAAATAAGAAAGACAGTCATGATTTAACTTAGGGATGACGGTAATAGGCCTTCTTTGGATAGTTTAAGTTTTTCAAGCCTACCTATTTTTATATTATCCCTAGTGCCTATTTTGAACCTAAATTGTTGATTTCTTTCTTTAAAACCCGTTATCATACTTTGTCCATTGCTTGTTTCTGAGAGTTTGAATAATTTTTCAAATCTTTATGCTCTTGATGGATGAAAATATATGAAGGAGAATGTTGAGGAAGAATAAAAGAGAGAAAGATCATGACTCGTTGCTTTCAGTCATGTATCAATAGTTGTGTTGAGCTGGAAAGAGAAAAGAGAGATTCAAAACAAGAAAGAAAAATAGAAAGCTGCTAAAAGAAAGAGAAGAAAGAGAAAAAAAGAGAGAAACTGAGAAAGAAAAGAACAGCAGCAGTGAAAAACAAAAGATGAGTGAAAGAAAGAAAAGAAAATTGAAAGAGAAAGATAAGAAAGGTCACAAAAGGAATGGTGATTAAGTTGTAAAAGTCGAGTTCATATCAAGTTCTTGAAACCATTGCTGAAAATTTGATTGATCTCATGAAAAATAGAGAAGAGTTGATAAAATAAGTGAAAAGATGAGAAAAAGAAAAGAAAAGGAGTGAAAATGCAAAGATTTGCTTGAGTTGCACTATAATTGCTAAATAAGGTTATGGGTTTTGATTTATTTTGGGAATAGGAGAGCAAGAAGAGTTGGAAGTTGTTGATACATTTTGTTTATCCTTTTCTTATGAACACTCAGCTTCTTTGATATTTGATTCTCCTATACCATTCGTTTGATAAGCTACATTACAAGCCTGTAGCCTTACATTACAAGGTTGAAAGTCCTACTTGACCTAAATAGAATCATGATATGTTTCGGATTAGTGGTGAGAGTGTATGAAAAGTAAGCTTATGGAATGCAATTCTTTTTGAACTAAATTCTTTCCAATGGTTTGAGAATATTGTTAAGTATTGAGATGGTTCTACTAAGTCATTATTCACTTACATAAGTCTTGCATTTGTTGTGAAAGATGTAGTAGCATATGTTTTATGTTCTTAAATGAAGGAAGCATTAGAAATATTGTTTTGAAATTGATTGAGTGATTGATGAAACCTTGTGTTTTCCTAGTTGCCTTTGATACTTTGCTTGAGGACAAGCAAAGAGCTAAGTGTGGTGGAATATGATAGGGGCTAAATTAGTCATGTTTTTCCTAGTTATTTTAGGCTCTTTTGTGATACATTTTGTTTGATAACTAGTCATATTCCTTCATATTTGAGATTTTACTCTTAGAAAGGTATTCTATTCATTATTTCAGATTTTAGGGGTAAAACAAAGCAAAAACGTCACAAAACAGAATAGAGGCAGCGCTAGCTAAGACAGAGGAACTGGCGCCGGCCATGTTCTGATGACACGAACTTTGAGGCGATGAAAAATTGTTGAAATAGGACTGAAACATAACTGAACCGGCACCGGCTCCAGTAGCCAAGGTGGCACCAGCTGCATTCTGGACAACAGTGCGTGGAAATCAAGGAAAAGTCGGTGAACAACAGAAGAAACAGAACACAACCGGTGCCGACTCTAGTAGCTAAGGCAGTGCCGGCTCTACTCTGAGAAAAAAACGGAGCTTTGATTTTTGTATGCGGTTTTTGGTAATCTGTGGAGTTTTAGTATCTTCCTACTTCTACTCGGCCAAAAACATTACACCAACGAGTTTAGGCACATCCTAAGCTCACAAATAGATGGAAAACACAAGAGAAAATGGGAGAATTTATAGATTATCATAGAAAATCACTCAAAGCAAAGGAGGAATTCTTTAATTCAATGACGGTTGTGCAAGAAGGTCTTCAAAGGAAGAAGAAGGAGGCTTGTCTATGAGTGTTTTCTTTTACTTTGTTTTCTTTTTCTTGAACAATGATGTATTAATTGTTTTATTGTAATTTGACATTGTTTTAGATATTCATGGTTTTTAGAGTTATTTGACCTTTTGATTAATTGATTGTTCTTCTTGGTATTTAATTACTTGGGTTGATTACGAGATTAATTGATTGTTTCTTTCCATTAACTTGCTTGCAAAAGGGGTTGATGATGATTTCAATTTGTTAGTTTCATATTTGTTGTCTATTAACTTGCTTGGAAAAAAGTTAATTGCTAAGAACTGGTAATTAAAGGTTAATTGATGTCTACCAGGAATAGATTCATTGGTTAATTTCATGTGTTATGTTTCCCATGAATGGAAATTTAATCAAAAATTGTGTTTAATGCATCTTTTAAGTGAATTAGTTGAGACAGGAATATGATGCCAATTTATCTAGAAGGTAGTGATTTCATAGATTAGAAAACAAGTGAATCTATATTAATCTTTCATGATGCTAAGAGAATAATTAGTTATGATAATGGTTAGGCACTTTAAGGTCATGTTTGTCAAAATAATGGTTTGAGTTACATAATTCTCCATCCTTGACATGTATATATTTTTATTTTTATTTTGTTTTATTTTATTTATTTTTCACTTTATTGAGTCGGTTAAATAATGAAAGAAAAGGGATTAATGCATACTTGTTCCTTAAGGATCGACTCTCGTTTGAACCCTATGTTATGTAAATGATGAGTACTCTTGCTCATATGTATAATTTGGTGTTAACATTTTAATTTAACTTGATTGGGAATATGCTTAGTTTTTGTATGATTTTTATACCCAAATCCGGACACATCAGTAAGTAATCTACGAGACTGAGTCGTGCTTTCACAGTAAGGTATAGATTATGGGCTACTAACATATAAGCAAAAATATTGTTCTTGATCAATTGATGAAGCTGGACACTTTATCAAAGTTTATATCATTACACTATGGTTTCCAAATAGAGAATGGTTTACCTTTAACCAGTGAGTAGTCCACTCGCTCCAATAGTGCAAGCATATTTGGAATACATAGAACTGGACCTTGTGATAATAATCTTTAGTAAATGACTAAAATAAATAAAGATTGATTTATTGCAGCTACTATATGGACGAGTACCGTAGGACTTGAGTATAAGTTGGTTGTATGGTAAAGTTGGACTTGTACACTTTGATGTATGTTAAGTGATGTCTTATTGCAAGGCCAATAACCTTGTACATTAGGTGTATAACTCTAGTTAATTAAAATGGACTTATACAATAGAGTTACTATACTTCATTATGTGAAGAAATCACCCCTTTATGATTGTCCAGGATAATCTAATAATCTAGGGCTCTGGGAAACATGACTAAGTAAATACACGTTTGGGTAGCTCCCTGTGATAAGTTGATACGTATTAGAAGTCATGGATTTTCGAACTAGTTATCAAAGGATGGTAGATGTCATTGAGAAATGTGTTAGTACTATTTTCTTATCTCAATGACGGGTGTTATGTAGAGGGGTATTTTCATCATTACACCTATAGGTCGGGGACATTGCATTTGCAATATTATTCTCGAGGTCAATATTTTCATATACTGATAAATGGAATATTTAAAGTAATTAAAATACAGCTATTTGTTAGTATGAGTATTTTGGTCATTTTAGTAGCCAATATTAATATTTCTTTTGGTCCTCAGAGTAGCTCAAATAACCTTAGTAAATTTATATACAATATGGGCTTATTGGGTGAATTTATTATTAGAAGAATTATTTTGGGAGTCTAATTATTTATTTATTTAGCCTAGAATAATTAATCAAGCCATTTTTAATTTAATTAGTTTTATTAATTAATTATTTTAGGTAATTTCATATTAGGCCCAAGTAGTATAATTAGTTAATAAAAGAGCTAATTTAATTAATTAGTTTATTAATTAATTATCTTAGATAATTTTATATTGGGCCCAAGTAGCTTAATTAATTATTAAAAGAGATAATTCAATTAATTTATTTATAAATTAATTATCTTGGATAATTTTATAATGGGCCCAAGTAGTTTAATTAATTAATAAAAAAGATGATTTAATTAATTATCTTGGATAATTCTTAATATTGAGCCTAAGTAGATTAATTAATTAATAAGCGAGCTATTTAATTAGTCATTGGACTAATTAAAATAGCATAGCTCATTAGGGTTTTGATGGAAGTAGCCATGTAAAAGGAAAACAAGGAAAACAAGGAAAAGGAAACAAAGAAATTGAGGTGACTAATTTTGTTTCTAAAAAGAAAAGGAAAGTTAATAACATAAAAATAGGCATCTCGTGTACTATTATAGGGTTGACCGAAATTCCACAACAATAGCTTTCATTTTTTATTTTGAAAAACAACTGCTGGTTTTTCTTGATTTTATTTTTCCTTCGGTTTTTCTTAATGTTTAGCTCTTCCATATGTTCTATGTGAAAGATTAAGAACATATGATCTGTAAGCTTAATTGGTCCATTTATGAACTTAAGCAAGCATCACATGCATGGACCATACGTTTCAATAAGACAATAAAGTCTTATAGTACCATACAAAATATAGATGAACCATGCATGTATAAGAAGGCAGATGAGAAAAACTTATCTTTTATAGTACTTTATGTAGATGATACTCTACTAATTGGAAATATTGTAGGGATACTGTCATCTATAAAGGTTTAGCTATCAAGTCAATTTAGTATGAAAGATATGGGAGAAGTTAACTACATTCTTGATGTAAAGCTTCTTAGAGATAGGAAGCAAAGAAGATTAGACTTATCCCAATATACTTGTATTAACAAGATATTAGTCAGATTTAGCATGGATCAGTGTAAAGGGGTATTATACCATTTAGGTACAGATTAACCTTATCTTCCAAATAGTATCCTAAGATACAGGAACAGAAGAAAAGGACAAGTAGGATTTCTTATGCTTCAACAATGGGAAGTCCCATATATACTATGCTTTGTACAGGGCCAAATATCTACTTTGTAGAAAGCATGGTTAGTATATATCAGTCGAACCTTGGGGAAGAACATTGGCAAGTTATAAAGCATATACTCAAGTACGTGAAGGGAATGAGGGATTATATGCTTGTTTATAGAGATGATGATTTAGTTTATGTATACTCAAGTTGTAAAGTATACACTTGCCTTCTCAGTGGTACTTTCATAATGAGTATTTTAGGGTCCTTGACCTTCATAATCACCAAGGTTCTTCATTCAAATTATACAAGTGCTTATAAGCTACACGGTTACTCAGTGTACGATTTGAAACTCAAGCACATACAATGTTTCTTTTGGATTAAATGTAGATAGATGATCGTAGTTAGATGTTTAGAGGACATGTACAAGGGATCAGAGGAATTACATCTGAGTTTGAACAAGGGGTCAAGCGATTCATTACTTATGTTTTGTCAACTAGTCAAGCATCAGTTATAAGGCATCCATATGCAAGGTGTAAAAGCAAAGTGTACCTGTCCCCTGATGAAGTAGAGTTGTACCTGTACAAATTTGGCTTTATTGCTAATTTTTTACGATGGACTAGTCATGGTGAGGGTATTACTCCTTCACGGTCTGAGTTTGCTTCAAGTATGACTTCAGTCAAGTCAGGTTCTCCGAGATATGTTTATTGATGTAATAGGATATAACTTTTCAATTGAACCTTCATTATCGAAGTTTGCTGAGGAACCACCGAATCCTAAAGCTCAGAAATTTTATAACATATTGAGAGCTTCAGAAACTCCTATATGGGATGGAAGTAAGAATCACAGTACGTTATCAGTTATTTCTCGGATTTTGAATATTAAATTTGAAAATAACATATTGGAAATGCTTTAATTAGGTGATGCAATTGATAAGCTTCCAGATGACTTCTATCAAACAAAGAAGTTAGTATTCGGTCTTAGGCTATCTATTCAAAAGATAGATGTCTACCCAAATAGATACATGCTTTATTGGAAGGCCGATAGTGATAGGAGGGATTGAAAATTCTGTTGTCATGGCAGATATATGGTGAAGAAGAAAGTTGTAAAGGACAAATAATAGAAAGATGTCCCTTTCAAGAAGATATATTACTTCCCATTAACACCGAGATTGCAGAAACTATTTGCATCATCCACAACAGTAGAACACATAAGATGGCATGTGGAGAGTTAACCGGAAGAGGACGTTGTGAACCATCCATGCGATGGTGATGCTTGGAAACACTTCGATCGTAACCATGCTGAATTTGTAGCCAAAGTTTGAAAAGTGCATCTTGGGTTGTGCACAGATGGATTTTCACCATTTGGAATGTCAGGAAAATAGTACTCTTGTTAGCCTGTTATTGTTACCCCATATAACTTGTCTCTTTCGATGTACATGAGGGATCCATTTATATTCTTGACAGTCATTGTTCCAGGATCTATGAATCCGAAGCATAAAATTGATATCTATCTACAACCTTTGGTGGAGGAATTAAGGATGTTGTGGTTTAGTGAAGTCTCGACATATGGTATTTCAAAAAAAATAGAACTTTTATCTATGAGCAACACTTCTATTGACAATTAATGACTTCCTGGCATATGGGATGCTAAGTGGGTGGAGCATAGTTGGAAGATTAGCATGTCCACATTGCATAAAGCAAACAAAATCATTTTACTTGCAAAATGGACATAAACAATCTTGGTTTGACTGCCACCGGCGATTCCTGGCTTTAGATCATCATTACAAAAGAGATACTTGGTCTTTTAGAAAAGATAAAGGTCGTGACTTGGTCTTTTAGAAAAGATAAAGGTCGTGAGATAGCACACCCTATACGACGCGCTTCTAGAGATGCTATATGGGATAGAGTGTGCCATTTACCAAAAATAACTGAAATAACTGTGGAGCTTGCTAGGGATAATGGCAGAGGCGTCTACCATAACTGGGCCAAAAGGAATATCTTTTGGGATTAGCCATATTGGAGAACACATTTAATTCGTAATAACATAGATGTGATGCACAATGAAAAAAATGTATTCGATAATATCTTTAACACAATCATTAATGTAAAGGGAAAAGCAAAGGATAATACAAATACATGACGTGATCTGGATATATACTGTGATAGACCCGAATTACATGTGACTCGATTAGGTGACGGGAGGGTATTAATGCCAAAGGCTAAATACTCTATTGCACTCGAACAAAAGAAACTTCTACTTAGGTAGGTTAGAGATTTGCAATTCCCGGATGGATATGCTTCGAATTTAAGCAAGTATATTAATTTGAATGAGCTCAAAATGTCAAGTATCAAAAGTCATGATTGCCATGTATTTATAGAAAGGTTACTTCCAACTGTCTTGAAAGAGTTACTCCTGGTGTCAATTTGGAACGTTTTAATTGGAGTCAATCTCTTTTATCACAACTTATATTATCCTAAACTTTCCACGGCCCATATGAAGCAATTGGAAGATATTATTCCATTACTCATCTATAAATTGGAGAAGATTTTCCTACCCGGCTTCTTTGACGTGATGGAGCACCTAGTGGTCCACTTGCCATACGAGGCAAAGGTTGGTAGCCCTATTCAATGTAGATGGATGTATCCATTCGAGAGGTAAAATATTATATATTATTATATACATATATACATACATTATGTGAATCTGTTCTAACCGTAAAAATATGTATTAGGTTCTTATATTATTTGAAGACCAATGTTAAGAATAAGGCAAGAGTGGAGGGATCAATTTGTAATGCTTATTTAGTTGAAGAGGCATCTACATTCTTCTTCTATTATTTTAAGCCGTATGTGTAGACTAGACATACAACTATAGCTCGAAATGATGAAGGGTTCGTGATACAAACTTGTATGATAAGGGGTTGTCTATATGCACCTATCCTGGGAGGGTTTTGGAAAATATTCAAAATAGATATCTTACTCTGGATGAATTTAAGGTAGCCACAAATTACATATACCTAGATTGTGAAAAGGTTCAACCATACATTACGTAAGTATACTTATTACGCATTTCTAGATTTTTATGTCATACTTTAAATAAGTATCTTTATGTATTTGTTTTGATCATTTTAGAAAATTCAAGAACGATTTGCAATCACGTGAGCCGAGTATAACAGGCCCTAAAGTTGATAGGAGATTAGAGTTGGAGTTTACTGGATGGTTTAGGACTTATGTGAGTTGAACAAATAAAAGTAGGTCTTACATATAAATGACATTGATAATGAAAGTGTATTAACACTTTGTTTTTTATAGGTTCATGATCAACAAAATCAAGTAACTGATCAACATCTAAAAAGCTTGGCTTGGGGACCTTCGAGAGAAGTGAAATACTTCCATGGCTATTTCATAAATTATTTTAGGTTCTATACACATGGTTGGTCATTTGGAAAAAAGACAATCAATAGGGGAGTTTGCATTAAAGGCGACGAAGATAGTGGCACCGATTATTATGGAGTGTTAAAGGAGATTGTCGGACTTCAAGTCCTAGGGACTCCTTATTTGAAAGTTATCCTATTCAAGTGAAATTAGTTTGATCCAACACTAAATTGGGGTGTTAAAGTTCATCCTCACTACAAACTTGTTGACATCAACTACAAGAGGGATTACCTAAAATATTATCCATTCATGTTAGCTTAACAAGCAATTCAAGTGTATTTCATATCCTACCCGGGGGAGCAAAAGACCAAAATTTGATTAGGTATCTATTTGTAAATTGAAATCTTGACATGTCATTGATGCATCCGTTATCGAGGGACCAAATCAGGAGAAAGTAGATCACACAATGACAATCAATCTATGTGGTGACGATGACAACATTGGAAGGTTAGTAGATGGGTTCGGTATCAGGGAGACAATCGATGTTCTGGATTTGGGATTAATGATGGAGGAAGCACAACCAGAAAATGAAAATGACAACGAGGAAGATGAATAGGAGACAGGGTCCTCTACAGAAGACGTTGTGGAAGACTATTCATCTGATGATGACAGAAGTCAATAGATTTAGACCCAAGTTTAACTAATATATACATACAATTATTAGTCCTGCTATCGTTACATTACAAGCATTTTACTTTGCTTTATACTTATAACTGTTTTATTTTTTCTTCTTTCTATATATAACCATATCTACATTTTTAAATAATATCAGTCACATATGGCTTCTAAAGCCTCACTCGGTGATCAGTTAGTGACTCGTGACACGTCGAGGGTTGATGAGACACCGTCCCTGAGTATAGCTCCACGTATACCTACTCCATAGCTGAGACCCCTAGACGAGGACCGGTCACAGCAAGTTCCTAGCCCAATCCCAGGTTCTTTAGAATCCACAGTTGGTGCTACCTATAGTAAGGATAAGTAGCTCTTGATTGAGCTAGTTAGTTATTCGTAAGTCAAATACATAATTGCTTATTATATGCTTATCTTACCTCTTAAATTTATAACTTTGTCTTATGTTACATATGCATTTTCTTAGAACTGGTTCACACATAAAGTTTGATGTGCGAGGGAGATAGTTGAGATTTTTTTATGACACTACACTGGAGCCTATGCTTCCTTCTCATAGGTTCCGATTGATGTTCAGAACATGTGGTTCAATCTGTGGAGCTTGAGTTCGATATATTACCTATAATTTAACTTGTTATTATAATGATAAACAATTTGTTATTTTTAATCTGTTTTCTCAATTGTAATTGCTTATAACGGCTACTTTGATTTTGCACTCTTTCATCCATTGGTGCCCCGAGCATGCCGCACAGATCTGGGCTAATTGGGAGAAGAAATGTAAGGCTAGACTCTCAGACCAATTGTCGAAGGCTTGGAAGAAGCAAAGAGGTAGTTGCACTAAGTGGATTTCTCCAAAATATTGGGCTACTTTATCGGAGCGTTGGGGATCCAATAGGTGGCAGCGTATCTCTTCCGCTGCTAAGTGGAACAGATCCACTGGTGAGGCATCACACAAAGCAGGATCCATTTCATTCACTAAGCATGAGAAGCGGATGGTAAGTATAAACATTTTTTACTATTCGATAGACCTGCTATTTTACACATATATGATATAAAAATTAACATTTATTAATTTTTGCTACAATGATAGCGCAGATAGTTAGGTCCCGACTTTAGTTATATCGAGCTCTTTAGACTCACCCACATATTTCAGGACAGGGCGAGGAAGGGCCAATATGTCAGTGATCGATCACGACATACGCTGGTAAGAATACACAACCTTATACATTGTAAGTTTAATATTATTTATCTTTTGATCTCTAATTTTAAATATTTTATGTGTATTTTGTTGTTTTCATTTCAACAGGATAGTGTCACTACTATTATTAAGTGCCACACGCAGTCAGGTTCTCAGACAGATTCTACGAGTACAGTCGTTCCAAGTAGGGTGCTTGACGAGAAGACACTATTCATCGAGGTTGATAACAGAGCATGCAAGAAAGGGCGAGTATATGGATTGGGCTCCAGGTCTTCAATGGAGAGATGAAGGTTGCAATAGCCCACTACATTTGAGTCATCGACTTCTTATACCTCAGTTAATGTGAGCCAGTTACAGAGAAAGTTACACATGAAGAGGAATAGGCGAGAGAGGGTTGAACATCAGGTACAGATATATGAACTCACAACTAGAGCTTGACTGAGTACTTATCGCTTATGTATCAGAACTTGAATCTACCTCTGACACTAACGATGCTAGCTATTAGGAAGACGATGTTGAGGTAGCTGAGGATGAGAAGAACTTCATTGTCAGTCATCCAGATTCACATGCTGATTATCGGACAAGTCCTTCCGATACACCCCCGCCCCATCTATCGGCTCCTTCATCCGCACCAATTGCTACTTCATAGTTAGGACATTTGGACTACATTTCCATGTATTATTTATATTTTTCATTATCATATTTATTATTTATACTATTTGATGGGATTTTTTTATTTAAATAATTATTGGCATTACTTTGGTAGATGAATTTTCTCCCAATACAGGAAATTTTTTAAAAATGTACCAAAAATATTTTAAAATTCTAATTTATTAGAGGGGGATTAGAGATTGAAATTCTTTAGAAAACGCTAATCCTCGCTAACAGCAAGGGATTAGCGATAGATAGAAATCTAATCCGACGCTATTTTGAGAGGTACAAATTCCGTAGCTAATCCCACACTAATTTGTGGGGGATTAGAGACGGAAAGTTTATAATGATTAATTAAAAGTAGCTAATCCCTCCCTAATTTGTGAGGGATTAGAGACAAAATAATTCCCTCTCTAATCACCCACTAATTAGCTATGGATTAGTTACGGACATTTTACATTTAATTAATGTTGAAATATATCCGTCGCTAATTGCTCGCTATATAGCGAGGGATCTAGGACGGATTTTAAAAATTCCCTTGAAGATTCGTTGCAAAATTCCTGGCTAAAGCTAATTGATTGTGATAAAAGTCCCTCTCAAATCCGTCGCATCAATAAATCTATCGCTAATATTTGCCTTCAAGGAAGAATTTTGCGAGAGAATTGTCCCTCGCTAAATTGGACATTTCTTCTAGTACAAAAATTTAGAGGTTTCAATGCACAATCTGGATAATCAAATTGGCCAACTGGCTAAGCTTTTTGGTGATTTCCAAACCGGATCTCTGCCTGGGAACATGGAGAATAATCCACGCGACCAAGATCGTGGAAAAAGATGAAGTTTACCTGCTTTTATTTAGAACAATCTTTTGTTTTAGTTATTCGTATATTTTTCTTATTTTGTATTGAAACTCATGCATTCATGTTTTTAGAGTTCGTGTGTTTCATTTTACTTTCCTTTTTTTATACATACATATATATATATATATATATTTTTTTAAGAATAGTAAAGTAATTTTTTTTAACAGAGCTGACCAGGCACCGGCTCAAGAATTCTGACTTGGTGTCGAGTCAACTCGGGAGTCCAAGAATAGAAACAAGTGCAACACGGCCGCTCCAGGTATTCTGACCAGGCGCCGGGTCACATCGGACAAAATCGATAAAGGGCTAATTTTGGCTCTTTTTTTCAAAACTTCTTCACTTCCCTCGCTTTTTCTCTCAACCTATCGCTGGCTTGTCAACCTAACCACCACTGGATTGCTCTAAACTCTCCAAAAACACCTTTTAAACATCAAATCATTGAACCCTTCATGAAAATTTGGATTGAAATTGAAAAAATCTCATTTTTCTTCGAGGTTTCAATTTTTCAATCCAAATAATTGGTGCACGATTTGTTCAATCACTTTGCATTGGATGCTTGAACATACATTAGAGAACATTATGGTATGATTTTTCTAAACTTTCTACGGTTAAAATTTGAGTATGAATTATTTTATTTTCGGGGTTATTTCGGCCGAAAATTCTTGATCATTCTTGATTAATTTATTATAATGAATATGTGAGGCTTTTGTGAATAGAATAGCATGGGTTTATGTTTAGTGAAGTAATTTTTTTGATAAAAATTAATGATTTGATCTTCGTGAGGTTAAATAGGAATAACTATCTTGATAGTATTTACAAGAAATTCTTCATTCTTGGTTGAAATTTGTTGTGGAATTCCATTGATACACCATTATACTTGCCTTAATTCTTCGAGGTTTCAAATTTTCAATCCAAATAATTGGTGCACGATTTGTTCAATCACTTTGCATTGGATGCTTGAATATACATTGGAGAACATTATGGTATAATTTTTTTGAACTTTCTGCGGTTAAAATTTGAGTATGAATTATTTTATTTTCGGGGTTATTTCGGCCAAAAATTCTTGATCGTTCTTGATTAATTTATTATAATGAATATATGAGGCCTTTGTGAATAGAATAGCATGGGTTTATGTTTAGTGAAATAATTTTTTTGATAAAAATTAATGATTTGATCTTCATGGGGTTAAATGGGAATAACTATCTTGATAGTATTCACAAGAAATTCTTCATGCTTGGTTGAAATTTGTTGTGGAATTCCATTGATCATACCATTATACTTGCCTTGAAGTTTATTTTGATCATGATCTCTACTGTGAAATAGTCTACATGATCCATTGAAAAGTTATATCGATATTGTGCTTAGATTGGGAAATTGTGTTATTTTTGTAGGCATTGTAAGGAGATTTTGTTGTAGTAGTATTGGTTTGTAAAGGGTGGTGGTCAAGTTGAGAATTATTGCTAAATGGTGAGCTTAGTTGAGAGTTGAGGTTGTTGTGAGTCGTCAATTATGATCCATCTTTTTTTTTTTCTTGGTCTTCTGTCCTATCTTTTATTGTTGTGATCCTAACTTGACTAGACAAAGTAGGATGGCTCCATGCGCTAAGAGGTTTAGAGCTTCATCTTTTACTCCTTCCTTTGAGCCATTTCCTATCCAAGCTATCCAATTTATTGAGCAAACTTGTCAAATTTGGTACTAAAGCCATGTAAACAACAAAATCGTAGTAGAAAAGACCTTCAAACCGTCCCTAGACAATTTCCTACAATTATCCACCATGTTTAGGAGATTAAGGTGGGAGGCCATTATTCGACTCTAGGGGCTTTATTGTCGAGTGAGGATTAAGGAATTCTCTGCCAATATGCAGGATAAAAAGAAGAACAACCTGGAGACCATTTCCACCATGGTTAAGGGGGTGCCCATTGAGTTTGCTAGGGCGATAGTTTCTATCTTGTGTGTGCCCAATGATGGTCCATAGATAGCTGTGGACCACCACAACCAAAAAATCATTTTTGCGTCTACTCAGAGTGTGAGTGATACCGTACTACATTGGGGATGTATAAGAAGAGACCTATGGGACAAGTGGGCTATTACTCCAATAATAACCTTGAAGCTCAATTACGTGCCTTAATCTATATCTTTGCCTTTAACGTCTTCTTTAAGGCTAGTGGTTTCAATAAGTCAAGAGTGATTGTTATTTACATTCTTCACAAGATGCTTCAAAGTGAGCCTATTCCTCTTACTACACTTATCATCTAGTTTATGAGAGATGTAGTCTGCTCTCAACTTTTCTCCAAGGCCTTTGTTTTCCCTTCGGTGATTATGTGTATCCTTTAGGCCTTTGGAGTAAGTTGTGATAGGGAGCTTACAGAGACCACCACTAAGCAAGATATAGCGACTAACCATACACTAGTTTGGTGTGGGTATAGGTACCATGAGAGAAAGAGGAGATGGATGGGACCTTTTGAGATCTAACACCCTAAGATAGAGGAGATACCCCCTGATGATGAAGAGGATGAGTAGTTCGAGATCACAACTTAGTGCTGGGTTCAAGGCTTAGATGCACACTCAGATAGAGCAACTTAGACTCGGGATGGAGACTCAGATGACCATTCTTCTCTAGCTGACATGCATAGGAGGCAGGATGCTCACAAGTAGCGGTTGACCACATGGATACAACAGTTCTCTGGACTGGTGGGAGGCGCTTCTACTAGTCGAGTTGTGGGAGGTGATGATGCTGACAAGGATGATAACGATACTAAGGATGATGTTCATTATTGGCCTTCTACTTTTCTTACTTCTTTGACTTCTCTTTTGCTTATTTTTCTCTTTAAATTTTAATGACCTTTCTTAGATATAGTTGTTTCTTTTAGCTGTTTATTTTTCTCTTACTTTTATTCTAGTTTTATGCTTTTTATTGCGTTTCCTATATTTAGGAATACTCTATCATTGTCAAAGGAACACGCTCTTTGGGATGAATTCAACTTTGATTTTGCAATTCTTAGATATATAGAGTATTTCTTTGTCTTATTTTCTTCCCTCTTTATCTTTATTCGTGTCTTGGATAAGCTATATTGTGCTATTTTAGGCTATTAAGGATAATGTACAATTTAAGTGTAAGGGAGGGATTCAATTCAATGCTTTCTTCATCTTCTCTTTATCTTCTTGAAATTTTGAGCATGTTTGTGCTGTTTTGGGAAATTTTTTTTTAATGAAATTGATTTTGGGCTAAATTTTTTGAATTTATCTATGATAAAGTGTGATTTTTCTTTTGAACTTTAGATATGGATTTGTCATTCATTATGATTGGATTTTTATTACAAGGTAAACTTATGAATTAAGTTAGATTTTGCTAAGTCTTGAGAATTTAAGTTAACCTTAGTTATATTTGGTATTTTAGTTTGTTTTATTCCTTAAGTTTAAATGTGAAGGATATGATGAATATGAGAAAAGTTGTTAATTGATTCTTATGTTATGGATTTATAATTTGTTTGACTTTGAGTTGTGAATAAGGAATGTGAGGAAATGAACATAGAAAAACAATGAGTGGAAAGAAAACATGTGAGTTGAAAACAATATAAGTAAAAGGGAAAAAAATATCTTTGAAAAAAAAAACAAAAGAAAAGATTTTTTGATTAAAAAAAAAAAAATAGGGTTATTATGGAGAGAAGTAGCAAGTATTGTTCAGTGCACTCTCTTGAGCTATCCCCAAGGAAAGAAGGCAAGAAAGAAATAAAAAAAAATGCTAAAAACAATGAGGATGACTATATGGGGTCCAATATAGTGTGTGAAGAGTAATCTATTCACTTGAGGCTAGCAATTCCCTTAGTCATTGAAAAAAAAAAAAAAAGTAGAGTATTTCCTTATTTCATTACTTGAGGTTGTGCAAAATTTAGTTCCTGATGCTTGAATTGGTTAAATGACTTGATTTCTATAACTCGTGTTGTCTATATTTTTACTTAAGGGGTGGAACAATTTTCTTATACTGCGTATGAACTTGTTTAACTTAACTTTGATGGCATTGGGATTATTTGGTTTAATACATGAGTTTGCAAGGTTTGAAAGGGTTGAATGAATGATGAGTTTATGTTTAAGGTTAGAAGAAGGTTATACTTTATTGTTGATGAATTTACTATGGATAAATTTGATGAATTGTTATGTCTTGTTCATAGGCTATTTGCTTAGTGTTTAATTCTTATTTGCTTGAGGATAAGCAAAGCTTGAGTGTGGGGGAGTGTGATTGGACTTAGATTTGTCTATATTTTCCTAATTATTTGAGGTTTGTGATACTTTTGATTCAATAACTAGTTATTTCCCTTCTTATTTGATATTTTGCTTGCGAAAAGTGTTTTTGATGATTTTGTACAAGAATTGGATGATTTAAAGTGAAATTGTGAAATTCCAGTATATATCGGCGCTTGCTCAGCATGGTTAACCTGGCCATGGTTGTAATCTAGAAAAACATAGTGAAAATAGAGCAAACTGATGAAGTTCTAGTGTAAGTCCAAATGAAGTGACCAGGCACAACCTAATTCTATTTGTGGCAGTTTAGACTCTTATTGCAAATAAAATTGGGAATTTCTTAAAAGGTTTAATTGTTTTTAACCTATACTTTGCCCAAGACTTCTAGGGAATGTTTTTTTAGCAACCAAGGAGTCTATTTAACTAAGAAAAAGTGAAGATTAAGATATGAATTCAGGGACAAAAGCTAAAGTTATTCATTGAAAAGGAATTCATCACTCAAATGAGCATTGCTTCAAAAAAGGAAGAAGACGGCTTCTCTATGAGTTCTTTCTAAGACTTTTGTTATCTTTTCCTTTGAGAAATGATGAGATTAATATTTTAATTGTATTTGAATATTATTTTTGGACTTATGGTGATAAATTAATTTAGTGTTTTATTCAATTAATTACTTTTCTTTGTATTTGATTACTTATTTTTAATGGTGAATTGATGACATTGGATCATTATTCTAATTAACTTGAGAAAGAGGTTAGGAGATAGCCTTATTGCTCAATTCTTGATTTATTTTCTTAACTAACTCGAGAGAGAGGTTACATCGAGATTAAGTAGTCAAATTTTGTTGATTTCACCTAGAGATAGGAGAATTAATGAATTTAATATCATTATCACCTAGAGATAGGGATAATTATCAAGAATTTGTGTTTTATACATCTTTTTGTTGTTTTAGTGAGACAGAAATGTCCATTGGAATTGACTAAGAGATAGTGAAGCCATAACTCGAGAGAGAGTGGATTCTGCATTATACACCTTCATGATGTCAAGAAAAAATAGTTAATTGTGATAATTGCTAACAGTTCATTAATTATCATGTTTTCAAGAATAACTATTTAACTACATGTTTTTCTCTCCAAGAGTTATGTATATATTTTATCTTTAATCTTTAACCTGTATTTTTGCTCTTTATCATTCCAATTGGTGGGATAGACAGTGAATGTAAAATAATTAGTGTGTACTTATTCTTTGGGGATCGATACTCGTTAATTCCCTATATTATGCTTAATGATGGGTGCGTTTGCTCATATATGTGATTTGGGGTTAATATTTCAATTTAAAATTGATTGGAAATGGATACAAAATTGCATGATTTTTATATATGCAAATTTGACGCATCAATACACAATCTCAATATCTCATCTTTCTTTTCCACGAACAACATAGGGGCTCCCCAGGGCAATGTATTGGGTCTTATGTACTCCTACTTTACTAATTCCTCCAATTGCTCCTTCAATTCCTTCAATTCTACAAGGGCCATCTGAAACGGTATTCTTGACATTAGTTCTGCTCCAGGAATTAGGTTTATCATGAACTCGACTTTCTGAAAAAGTGGAAGAGAGGTAAGTTCTACAGGAAAGACATCCTAAAATTCCTCTACTACCCCTGTATCTTCCAGAGTACACTAATCCTTTAGTTTGTTTATTAGGTAAGCTAAATATCCTTAACAACCTTATCTCAATAGCTTCTGGGTCTTGGTTCTAGCTATTAGGAATTTCAGTTCCTTTACATGACTCCTCTTAAATTCTATTATATCATATCCAGGTCAAACAAACTGTACTACCTTACTTTTACAGTTGATTTTAGCACCATGCTTTGCTAGCATTCCATCCCCAAAACTAAGTCATAATCCTCAATGTGCAACACAACAAGGTCTACCTTTAAATTCTCTTTTCCCATATTGACATCATAATCTTGCACATATCTTCTTGACTTTACTAACTTTCCCAATGAGGTACTCACCAACAAATTATTGGGTAATTCTATCTCGACACAACCTAAATGATATGTACAACTTCGTTTACATATGAATGCGTAGATCTAGGATATATTAAAACATTGGTAGTGCAATCTCATATTGTGTACGTACCTTCAACCACAACTGCATCTGGCCCCATTTTCTCCTGCTTTAGGGCAAAACCTTTTTCCTTCACCTAAGGCTTTTATGCCTCAGTCCCCAAATATCCAAAATTATTCACTTCATTGATTTCAGTAGGTTAAGCTGGGGCTTCTTGACCAATCATCAATGGTTTGGGATAGTTATTCTAAAGATGAGTCCTGTCCCTATAGTTGTAACATCTTCTGATAGTGTCATTGGACATGACCTCACTTGCCAAAGTATCAATATGTTGGCAAATTCTTTGCTAGGCTAGCTGATGTCGTACATGCTTGCTTCCCTTTGCTTTGGCACTACTGATTAGTGGGTCACTTATTAGTCTGCTACCTCTATAGGTATCTTGTGGTTTTCTTTGAAAGTGGATCACGACATAAAACACAGAAAACAAATGCAAAGACATAAGAAAAAGAATGTAGTGAAAAGTCTAAGAATTAATACCTCTGCATTTTGGTATAAGCTTTGTCTACTTAGGTTGTACAGACATGCTTGGTTGTTCAACCACTAGCATAAGTTTAGAGGTCTTTGGTGTGAATCCTGCATGCCTACAGCTGCTGCATATGAATGCTAAGCTATGGAATCTCGAAATATCACTATTGCCTAAAAACAACTAGTGAAAGTAATATGGCTAAGAAAAATAGGTCTTCCTTGATAGGCTGCTAGAAAAACTGTTGGATTTTGATCATGCAATAAAAATTAATGCGCAGTAGAAATTAAAATACAATTCACACAACAGGATCACTCGTATATAATTAGATGGGTAAAGAGAAGGAAGAAAAATTTATTGCCTGAAAAATGTAGCTTTTAAAAATTTTCCTTCCCATGCACGAAACCATTTTGTAAACTCGTTCAAGCATGAACCACCATAATTTCACGTGTAGCAATTTCTCTAATTGTATCCACATAAGGAAACGTACTCTACTGACACCAAGAACTGATGCTAGTGGGTTTTTGTTTGGCGGTGTTAAGGATTAATTCTAAGAAGAAAAGATTTCTATATGTTGTATTTTTATGAAGTTGGCAGCTCCTATATTTTTCATGATAGAGAACAATTCTCTATTTCTTTTTTTTTTCTCTAACCGAACAGAGAACAAATTCTCTTTATATATAGAAATCTCTTTAACCACCATCGAGAAACAAAAACACATATAGTGCTTGTTTCCAAATTATTTTAGGAAAAAAATATTTTTTGCTCTTTTTTTTTTCAACTATGGGCTTGGGCTTTCAAGAATTGCAATTTGACCCTTTGAATTATAACAAGCTTATAATTCACCCATAATGATTTATTAATTGTAATTCAACCCCAAGTAATTATAACAATTTATAATTAGCCCATAATAAATATTTCTTCTCACAAATTAATGCCATAATATTATCAAATAATATTTTGCATACCAATTTCCTTTTTGTGTGAGACTTATTAGGTTTTCTAATCAATTGGTATGAATTAATAATAGAATTAATAATCTTTTTATCATTAGAATTAATTTATTAATTCTCTAATTAGTAAATTTATATTTAGCAGAACAAGAGTGGCATCTAGCAATGCATCATGACCACTCAAAATTCCAGAAAGTCAAGTGGCTTGACATTAACTTTTCAATAGCGAATTATTTGTGCAATAAACTCCTTTTATCATATTATATCTCATTCAATTTAGAGTATAGAATTAGTACCAACTCCTTCTAGAATATAATTAATTCTAGCACGAATTTATTAATACTTGTTCCAGAATCATTGCTCAACATGTGTATTATTTGGAACTATTTTCAACACATAGTCGTCTTGGCTAAGGATTTCTCGCATAATGATTCTATACAAATGGTGGTAAGATACACGCATCTACTATTAGGAGTGACGAATCCTTTATTGACCATCTTATCAACTTTTGTTTACTTTACATTGTACTCAATATCCATCCTATAAACGGTCATTGATAAGATTCCAAATATTAGAATCAAAATACAATGTTCAGCAAATAAAGTACCTTGGAGATCTCAAGTCTAAGGATACTTTTACATTTGATATAATGAGATTCTATCACTGGCACTAAATAGTTATCCTTGTGATTATCTCATAGCGAGGTTATCCAATATACTTGTTTAAGTAACAAGCATCCACGTGTTAACTAATGTGTGTTTTTTAGTGTAGAAAGAATTACCAACAAATTTCACAATCAATCAAGCTTTAATAAAATTCTAACCACTAAAACCACACATACGAGCAAGTATACCCATCATATAGTATAGAGAATAGAAAGTATAGAATCCACGAGAACTTAAGCTCCCACCTTACTTTACCCAGTTCTTTATTATTTAGCAAATAAAATAAGAAGAGACTAAATAAGAAAATAAAGAAAGATAAATATATATATATATATATATATATATATATATATCTCAAGGATGCAATTTCATGTAACTAGATAATTATCAAGGAAACCCCATAGTGAATCACTTAGCATTCATCACAATCAATTGTCGTTATAGCATCATGAAAGAATATAAAGGAAAATTCAATCGTTTCTCATGTCATGAATCTACTTATCTAAATTTCACTTCGCTTGTCAATCCATGGAATCACTATATTTTGATTAAATTAGCAGATTTGTCAATCAAGCTAACATAGCCAAAAACATGCATTAAATTCAATTCCTTATGACCATGAAATTAGCTAATAACCATTTGGCAAGGCGAAATCAACTTAATCTTCGATTACTTAGTCCTATAATCTTAACTTCATCGTTTAAGTCTATTAAGATTTAACAAATACAAAATCGATGCAATGAAACTGCTAACATCATTTTGACGAGTCAATTAGAAAAACTCGCATTAATAACTAATGATAACAAGTAATCAAATACCAAAGATAACAATAGACTGATAACAAATTCCAATTAACTGAAAATTATAATCTCCAAAATAATATCCAATTACAATCAAAACATTAAGCACATCATTGTTCTAGAAAAATAAACAAAGGATAAAATATATAACTCATAGACAAGCCCTTCTTCTTCTCTTGAAAACCTCTTTTGAACAATGCTCCTTTGAGTGGTGATTGAGTAGCTAGCTTGGATCCTTCAAATCACACCTTTCTCTTGTATTTTTCTTATATTTATAAGCCTCTTTGATACCAAAATTTGTTGCCTAAGAAGTCTAGTTTGAGTAGAATTCAGAATATATCAAATTCCTTTGGAAAATACCAAGTTCGCGCACAACCGCCTCTGGGCAAAGTGGACTTGGCATTAGGTCCAGTCGAGCCTCCTGGCATCGGGTCCAATCTATTTTTGTCCTCAATTTTTCTCCATTTTTGCTATTTGACCAGAATAGACCTGGCGCCTGGTCCCTTGGCTGGGGCTAGTGCCAGGTCTATTCTGAAATTGTTCATTTTTTGCTTGAAATCAACTTAAATCTGTACAAATTTGTCAAAAATACTTTTTACAAGCAAAATGTCAAATAGGAAAGAATATGCCTAGTTATTACAATAAAAGTATCTCAAGACAACCTCAAATAACTAGTAAAATAATGATGATTTTAGCCCCTATTACATACCCCTACACTTGAACTTTTGCTTGTCCTCAAGCAAACAAGATTTAAAACACTAAGCATATGGCTTAAGACAAAATAATTTAGCAAACCTTTCCTTAGCGAATCCATCCACAATGAAGACATAACCTTCTTCCAACCTTAAACACAAACTTTTCATTCATTCAACCATTTCAAAACCTTATAAACTCATGCATTAAATTAAACAATCCCGAGGCCATTAAAGTTAATTTAAACAAGCTTATATCTATTACAAGAAAATTATCCTACTCCTCAAGCAAAAACATAGATACATAAATCATATAAGTCAAGCCATTAAACCAATTCTAGCGTTATAAACTTAAATTTACACAATTCAAGTTAGTGAAACAAGGAAAACACTCCACTCTTCTTTTTTTTCTTTTTTTTTTCTATGACTTTGGGAATTGATATCCTCAAGTACATGAATTTCTCTTCACACACCATATTGGCCCCCCTTAGAGTCATCATTTATCATTTTTTTCAACAATTTTCTTTTTCTTTCTTCTTTCTTTCCTTACCTTATCGCCTTCGGGATAGCCTCAAAAGAGTATGATGCTTCTTTATTTCTTCTATTTCACTCACTGTATTAGCCCCTGGTTTAGCAGAAGGTCTCTCTTTTTTTCTTTCAGAGATAAAAGAATATATTTTTTTCATCTCACATTTTTTTTTTCACTCAAAAATTTTTTTTCTCACATTCCTTATTCACAACTCAAAGTCAAGCAAACTTTAAATCTAAAATACAAGAATTAGTCAACTACTTGTCCCATACTTTATCATATCATCCACATTCAAACTCAAAGAATAAAACAAACCTCAAATACCAACTATAACCAAGGTTAACTTAAATTCTCAAGACTTAGTAAAATCCAACTTAATACACAAGTTTAATTTTTAAATAAAAATCCAACCATAATGAATGACAAATTCATATCTCAAGTTATAAAGAAAATCACAACCCCATTATACACAAATAAGCTCAATTTAGCTCCAAATATATAAATTTTCAAAGTGTTCAAAATTTTCAAAATTTTCAATTTTTCAACAAAATTGTTTGGTGCCAAGAAAACACCAAGATCATACCCAGAAAACACCAATATTATTGATAAAAACTTGGACACAGAATATTACTAAACCACTCCCACATACTTAAAATGGACAATGTCCTAATTGACAAAAAATTAATACAATAAAGCATCTCTAAAGGGACCAAAAACAATAAAGGAGGTAGAAAGTTAAGCAATACTCCCCAAGTGCAATAACGCTCCAATAAATATTAAAACTTGGGGGGGGGAAAGAGGAGTTTGTCCAAGAGGACTTTATTTTGACCTACAAAAGAAAGCACAAATAAAAGTACAAAGAAAATAATAACAAAAGAAAGACACACCTAAATAAGAGAACATAAACTAATAAAATAACAATCCTAACAAAACAAATGAAGATGCGACTCACTCCCCCACACTTAAGATGGAAAATATTTTCCTTATTTGGGGAGGGAAAAGACACTTAACCGACTAAAGAAAACCCAACCCAAAAGAGTGATACAAACTCTTTCCACTCATCATACTTCATCATCAAACCTTTGTAAAAGAAATTAAAACTCATTAAAAAAGGTAGGTATGATGAAAGTAGAAATAAGAGAGGTTTTTGAAAAATGGAGGGTTCATAGAAAATATTAGTTGCAATGAATGTACATGCATGACTTTCCTTCCATAACACTTTTTTAGACATGCAAATCAAGTTTCCAACACAGAGATATAAATTATGTCTAAAAAGTGTGTAAACATTAGAATCACCACTTAACCCTTCAAAATATTTGCCACAATTGAAATTCCCCTTAAAACTTAGTATTTGAATTTTCAAAGATGGGATCAAGTAATTCTTGCTTTTCAATGCATGGTTTACAAAAACTAAGTTACCTCCCTTTGGATGGGGTGAAGGGTAGAATTTGTGAGCATACTCCAAGGGCTTCTTATGATGTATCTGTGAAAGATCCAACTCCTTGAGGCATGTTAAGCTTAACACATCATCATTTGGACCATTATCCTCCAAGAATGGAGAGAAACCTAAGAAATCATGTGACAAAGAGATATTAGAATTATTAGCACATAGAGTAGAATCGAATACCTTCCATTCCACATTGGGCAATTGTTCCTCATATCATTTCTCCTCTCCTTGGGAATTTTCTTGTTCGAGTGTATGGGCATTTATGGCATGTTCTTGTAGAGCTCATTCATTGGGATGCTTCTTTATGCCACCTAATAGACATGTTTGTATTGGCAACAAAGGATTGGATTGAAGCTTCAAGTGACGTCTCACAAAAAGCGTTAATCTGAGCTCGCAAACTTGCCAACATATCATCATTCTAGCTCATTTGGTATTGTGCCCATGAATAATTGTCCATGATTATGTTTTGAATCTCGCACTCAAAAAAAAAAATCAATCCAAAAATTAAAATAAAAACAAACAAAAATAACAGAAAAATACACAAAATAGAAATGTTCACAAACTACCAAAACATAAAAGTTAGTGATATTTACAAATACAGCAATGGCTAAATCAACAAGACACAAGTGTTTCCGATAGTGCCCATCCCCGGCAATGGCGCCAAAATCTTGATGTGTGTTTTTCAGTGTAGAAAAAATTACCAACAAATTCCACAATCAATCAAGCTTTAATAAAATACTAACCACTAAAACCACACATACAAACAAGTATACCCATCGTATAGTATAGAGAATAGCAAATATCGAATCCACGAGAATTTAGACTCCCACCTTACTTTACCCAATTTTTTATTGTTTAGTCAATAAAATAAGAAAATACTAAAAAGAAAAATAAATAAAGATATAAATAGATATAAATTAAGGATACAATTTCATGTAACTAGACAATTATCTTGGAAGCACAATATTGAATCAGTTAGCATTCATCACAATCAATTGTCGTCTTGGTATCATGAAGGAATATAATGTAAAATTCAATCCTTTCTCAAGTCATGAATCTACTTAGATAAATTCCACTTCGTTTGTCAATCCATGGAATCACTATATTTTGATTAAATTAACAAATTTGTGAATCTAGCTAACATAACCAAAACATGCATTAAGTTCAATTCCTTATAAGCATAAAATTAGCTAATAACCTTTTGTCGAGATAAAATCAACTTAATCTTTGATTACTTAGTCCTATAATCTTAACTTCGTCATTCAAGTCCATTAAGATTTAATAAATACGAAATCAATGCAATAAAACTCCAAACATCATTTTGTCGAGTCAATTAGAAGAACTTACATCAATAACTAATGATAACAAATAATCAAATACCAAAGATAACAATAGATTGATAAAAAATTCTAATTAACTCAAAATTAAAATCTCAAAAATAATATCCAATTACAATCAAAACATTAGCACATCATTTCTTTAGAAAAGTAAACAAATAATGAAAGATAAAACTCATAGACAAGCCCTTCTTCTTCTGTTGAAAATCTCCTTTGAATAATGCTCATTTAAGTGGTGATTGAGTAGCTCGCTTGGATCTTTCAAATCATACCTATCTCTTATGTTTTTTTTTTTTTTTTTTGTATTTATAAGCTTCCATGACACCCAAACTTGTTGCTTGAGAATTCTAGTCTGAGTAGAATTTAAAAAATACTAAAATCTTTTGGAAAACAGCAAATTCGAGCACAATCGCCTCTGGGCTGAGTGGACCTGGCGCCAGGTCCAGTCAAGCCTCCTGGCGCCAGGTCCAATCTGTTTTTGTCCTCAATTTTGCTCCGTTTTTGCTATTTAACCATAATGGACTCGGCGCCTAGTCCTTTGGCTAGGCTTGGTGCCAGGTCTATTCTGGAAATGTTCATTTTTTACTTGAAATTAACTTAAATCTACACAAATTTGTCAAAAATACTTTTTGTAAGAAAAATGTCAAATAGGAAGGTATATGCCTAGTTATTACAACAAAAGTATCTCAAAATAATCTCAAATGACTAGTAAAATAATGATGATTTTAGCATCTATCATTAACTTTGAGTATCATAATACTCATGGATGTGACAACCGCCACTTGATCAAATCAAGAAATATAACACATGCTAGTCTTAATACATTAATGATGCCATATCTCATCAATACTATGACTATGGATGGTTTAAGCACAAGTACTATATATTATACTAAGAATCTCACATCATGATCTTTATCATGATTTCCTTAACATTATACATTGTGCTAGGGACTTTATCTATCAGTTTTATACACATATTCACTGCGAACTTCCCCATTCTTTCCTTAGAGTTTTATAGCGTTTGGGATAATATCCTTTAGACTTTCAATCCATGCTTTAGCCTTTTGGTCTTGCTCGGCTTCATCCATGAACATCAGCGATTAAAATTTCAAAAAGCAGTCTAATGCTTCATCTTCACCTCGTGGTCCCTTTCTTTCCAATAGGTTCTACAATATTAAATCCATCTTCCTAAAGATTTGATTCACCAAAACTTCCTCAGTTTCCTTAACTTTATTGCTTTCTCTTCGACAACACACTAGGCGGTGAGTTTGCCATCAGAGTGGTTTCTTAAGCAGGATGCTCCATGGTCGAATCTTTGTTAGCTCATGTTATCAATCGTATTTTTGGAGGCATCTTCACACTATAGATACGCTAATCGTATTACTACTATGTCAAATTTTGCCTTATTTATGCATGCTATATGTTCATGGAATATAATTAAATCAAGTAATCATAAATGTGAATACTCAATAGAAAACTTTAGATATATCAACAAACACAAATTTTATTTATATATATAGCAAGAAGTTTAAAAAAAAAAAAACCTTATAAGAATGTTCATAAACTTTGATTCAACTAAATGCATAAACATGGAAATAAATACATGCTCAAACATCTCTTAGTTTCCAAAAGTGCTGACATTTCCCCAAACCCTCTCATCCTAATTATACTAATTATTTGAATCCTAAATAACAAAGAGATACGATTCTTCACCCTCATATGGTTTCCTTTCTTTTTAATCAGAATCCTCTATAAGGTCCACAAACTCAAAAATCACCAGAGGCATCATTCTATCACTATTGAAATTCTGAAGTCTTATCTTCTTTCTAGGTTTGTTAGCTTTTGGATCCTTAAACTCTAGCTCTCCCATGTCATCACCCTCGAGCATAGGTACCACCTCAAGCTCTACTTTAGGCTCTTTATCTATCTTAAGTTCAAAGATTATCAAATCTTCAAAGTCTTCAGTTTCATAAAGGTTATTGTTGAGTCCTAGTGTATCCAAAAATGAGTCTAAGTCCAATGGCTCAGGATTGATCACTATAGGTCTCGGAAGGACAAGAGTCTCACGTATAGTCTGTACCATCCTATGGAAAATACAAGTTCACTTAGTAAAAGAATATAGAAACTAAAGTAAATCTTTTCTAGTTATCTAAGGATAATCCATCCTAATACTCATTTTAACACTAGACCTAATGTTTTGATACCAATTGTAACACCCCACAACCACGGGCTAACGGGTTACAAATGTCACCCCTTTTAAATGATAAGCGGTCTTTACAACTAAATAACTAAGTAAAAAAAATCCCAATACTTAAGAAAATTGTTAAATTAAAAATATTACAAAGCCTTCAAAATAAGACATCAACTCCAATGTGAATAATATCTTGAATAACAATCATCTCAAACAAAATCTGTAAAATAAAATACCAAGATACAAAAACATTATCCCTAAACAAATATCCAAAAAACTTTTTTAGACTTGCTCCTAAACATAATCTCCTATAAAACATGAATTAAATGAGTGTGAGAAAAAATCTCAGTAAGTCTCGTCTGTAACACGTGAAAATTTTCAATGCATCATGATAATTTATCAAAACAAATTTAGAGAGATAGTATTTCATGCTTCCGCAATTTATTACACAAGATGATTTCAAGGAAGATTTCAATTTCCAAAATTAGATATATCATTTTTTTTATTTTGAGAAAAATGAATTACTTCTCAAGATTATAGATTATTCGTATCATTCACAACAACTGTATTGAGCTTTTCAAATCTTTTCCACCGTATACTCAAAATGCAATTCAACATAAAATCACATTTCAAAATAGAAGTTTCGAAAATCAGATTTCAAAAATTCATATTGTGATCTCACATCATCTACTGATAGGACTTCATCCCATCAATAACATTATCAGAAAAATCTTAGCCCAACTTATACCATCAACACAATAAGATCTTAATCTTATTAACATAATATATCTAAACATATGATTAATTCATTGCGTCTACCACAATCAATCATATAATTACTATCATCATGGCAGGCCCTGCAGCCCGATTGTCCCATGTTCGCCCTCCATTTTTCCCAATAGAAAATGTGCTACTAGCTAAGGATAACTCTATATCATATGACACCACACAAAGTAGAGACCACAACCCGGGGGTGGCCATCAACCAGATAGCGTTCTCAAATCTTCACAAGTTAGTATAAATGTAAAGTCTCTTTGGGTACTCAAGAATCACCACAGCACAATGCTTTATGAATAGATCAATGCAATGCCTTTTTTAAAAATAGCTCAATACCTTTGAAAAACATTCCCAAAAGTATTTGATATACAAAATATTCCCAAGTATTTAAATATGTATTCCATAGATTCAAAAACACCCTACAAGATTTTACCCGTTCCAAGAATTTCATGTACACATAGCTCATAAATACTATGAATAGATTTCATATTACACGAAGCTAATAGTTCAAGATCATACCATACATTTCGCAATATGTTTATGCATGAGAATTTTCAATTCTATATGCTCGACAAAAATAATGCAAGATTTTATACTCAACATATCAAGTATATGTATGTATGTATATGCATATATATATATATATATATATATATATATATATATATTTCAAAAAATAAAACATATTTAGACATTTCATATCCATATAGATCACTACACTACAAAAAAATAGAGCAAATACGACCCTACTTAATACGATGGTCAAAAAACCGTTGCAACAAGCTTATATGTACAATAGTTAACAACCGTCATATTATTTAGAATTTATATGATGGTTATATCGTAACCACCATACTAGGTCAAACAAATATGACAGTTTATTTAAACCATCCTAATATCTCAAAGCTAATACGACGGTTTATGTGAATTATCGTAATATCTCAATGATAATACGGCAATTTGTGTAAACCATCGTAATAGGAATGTCCTTATATGACAATTTCAGCTAATCATCTTAATTTAAAATTTAGCATTTTTCTATGTCTAAAATGACGGCTTATAGTGGAAAATACGATGATTCTTTCATCATATATATCTCTAATTATAACAAAATCCTCATATAAAGCAATTCAAATTTTATCTAATTATTTTTAAATTTGGTCACAGTAGTTTTAGTGATGATTTTAACAAATCTAGTGGTTAGATTATAAATTTGATATCCTTACATTTGTAAATGCACTAAATTTTCATATTGTTTTATAGATATATATGACCCAAAAATGTGATACAATAAAACAAATGACCATCAAAATTGGTCATTGAACTTGTTTTAACTTTATAAATATATCTAATAGCTACATAATTGATTTGTCAATTAAAATTTTGTAAACATCTTACGTTGTCATATGCCTGTATTAAAGAGCATGAATTTCATTTTATTAGTTAATCTATTATATGTTTATGTGGACCATAATATATCTTTCATTGATTAGTAAGTATTAAATTAATATGTTGCATAACATAATTATAAATAAATTTTCAATTATGAACATACACATCTATGTGTGTGTACATAATATAATATACTATCTTAATTATTAATTCAGTCATACATAAACATTGTATGTATAATTATTATTGTAAAAGTGAAATTTATATGATTTTATTTGTCACATTAGTGATATATATTTTTGTATATATAAATAAACTCAAATAAAAAAACATGCTTTTTTTAAAAAAAAAATTGGTAATTTTGTAATTTAATACTGCAGTTAAATTGTTAACCATCGCAATTGATAATTTAAATAAGATGGTTTTAGTTAATCATCGTATTAGCACACATTAAATATGACTGTTATTAATTACTGTCGTATTATGACAAATTAATTACGACGGTTGCAACTGTCATATCTAGTATTAGAACCCGAGATTATCGAGACACATTTTAGTTTTCCCTCCTCCCATTTCTACCTCATTTTTCCGTTTTTGCTTCTATGGTGTGGTTCGTTCTTCTCTGGCAGGTTGTTATATAATTTTTTCCTTTTTTACTTCTCCAACGGGTTGTTATTTTCTACGGTGCGGTGCGATTCATTCTTCTCCCATTTCCACTGGCTTACATTTTTCCCATTTCTTTTCCGACACAGTTCGTTCTTCTTCGGCGGTTCATTCTTCTCTAGCATAGCGCCTTTACTCCAGTGGCTTGGTTCCATTTCCTATAAACATTATCTTTGCAGTTTGAGGGGGGGATAGTTGGGTTCTGTTCACTGACTAGCAATTCTTGCCACCACTACGCATTTTGCATCCTCTATTGTATCCTAAAGGTAAGACCTTTGCATTTTCATGCCTTGTGGTTGCAATATGGTTCTGGGAATCTGAGAGACAGGTTCATGGTTGATTGATTAGATCCTGGGAGAAGAAACTTACTTGTGAATAATTCTAGTTAGAGAAAATATTCATTTCTACTCATCATGATATAACTTTTCATAAATACTTTTTGTTCAAAGAATTGTTATATTTATTGCAGATTACACAATTGTGATAATTTTTTTAGCATTCTTTATTGTTCAACTTTTCTTTTTTCCTTTTTTCAATTATAAAACTTAGGGTAGGTTATCCTGAAAATTAATTATAGCAATTGATGGTAAAAGAATGAGGGATATTTATTTTTCTTTTAGAAAAAAAAAAATACTCAAATGCAAATGAGTTTGGTTAGCAAGGATGAAACAAACAAGAATTAAACACACCAAGCAAATGGCTTAAGACAAAACAATTAAATTTATCAAACTTTTCCTTAGAAAATTCATCCATAATGAAGGAATAATCTTCTTCCAACCTCAAACACAAATTGTCATTCATTTAACCCTTTCAAAACCTTGTAAACTCATATATTAAATTAAACAATCATAAGGCCATGAAAGTTAAGTTAAACAAACTTATATCTAGTACAAGAAAATCACCCTACTCCTCAAGTAAAAACATAGATAACATAAATCATACAAGTCAAGCCATTTAACCAATTTAAACATTATAAACTCAAATTTACACAGCTCAAGTTGATGAAATAAGGAAGGCACTCCTCTCTCTTTTTTTTTTTTTTTCAATGACTTAGGGAATTTATAGCCTTAGGTGAATAGATTTCGCTTCATGCACTGTATTGGCCCCCTTATAGTTATTATCATTTTTCCATAAATTTTCTTTTTTCTTGCCTTTTTACCTTTTTGCATTCGAGATAGGCTCAAGATAGTGCACTGAACAATGCATGCTACTTCTCTCCATCTTAACACCTTTTTCAGCAAAAGGTCTTTTTTTTTTCCCCCAAATATAAAAGCATTTTTTTTCAACTCAATTTTTTTCATCTCACATAATAGTGATTTTTTTTTTTCACTCGTTATTTTTCTATCTTCCTCACATTCCTTATTCACAACTCAAAGTCAAGTAAATTTTAAACCCATAATACATAAATTAGTCAACAACTCTTCCTATATTTATCACATCATCCACATTCAAACTCAAATACCAAATATAACCAAGGTTAACTTAAATTTTCAAGACTTAGCAAAATCCAACTTAATACACAAGTTAACTTTTTAATAAATATCAAACCATAATGAATGACAAATCCATATTTCAAGTTGAAAAGAAAATCACAATTCCATTATAGACAAATAAGCTCAATTAAGTTTCAAAATCTCCAAACTTTTAAATTTTCAAAGAAATTGCAACAAAATTGTTTCAAAATTTAGCTTGATTCCAAAAAGAACACAAAGATAATTGATAAAAAAAAAAAACCTGGATAAAGAATATTGCCAAACCACTCCTCTACACTTAAACTGGATAATGTCCTCATTGGCAAAAAATTAACACAAAAAAGCATCTCCAAAGGAACAAAAAAATGACAAAGGAGGTAGAAAGTTAAGCAATACTCCCTAAGTGCAATAGAGCTCCACTATATATTAAAACTTGGAAAAGAGAGAAGCACTTGTCTAAGAGAACTTTATTCCATCCTACAAAAGAAAACACAAATAAAAGTATAAGGAAAATAATAACAAAATAAAAACACACCTAAATAAAAGAAAACAAACTAAAGAAAAATAAAAATCCTAACAAAACAAATAAAGACATAACTCACTCCGCTATACTTAAGATGGAAAATATTTTCCTTAATTGGGGGAAATAACACACAACAACTTAAACAAACCCAAACCAAAAATGAAGATACAAACTCTTTCCACTCATCATGCTTCCTCATCAAACCCTTATAAAAGAAATTAAAACTCATTGAAAAAGGTAGGCATAATGAAAGTAGAACTAAGAGAGGATTTTGAAAAATGAAGGGTGCATGGAAAATATTAGTTGCAATGAGTGTAAATGCATGACCCCCATTCCGTAATATTTTTCTTAGACATACAAATCAAGTTTTCAACACAAAGATGTAAATTATGTCTAAATAGTGTGTAAACATGAGAATCACCACTTATCCCTTCAAAATATTTGTCACTATTAAAATTTCCTTTTGAACCTAGTAGTGTAGATTTTAAAGATAGAATCAAGAAATCCTTACTTTTCAACCTATCTATAAATACCAAGTTACCTTCTTGAAATTAGGGTGAAGGGTAGAACTTGTCAATATCCTTCAAGGACTTCTTATAATGAATCATGAATAAATCTAACTCCTTGAGACATGTTAAACTCGATACACCATTATTTCGACCATTGTCCTCCAAAAATAGAGAGGAACCAAAGAAATCATGTGACAAAGAGAGATTAAAATTATTAGAACATAGAGAATAATCGAATACATTCTTTTCCACGTTGGGTAATTGTTTCTCATATCCTCTCTCATTTCCTTGGAGATTCTCTTGTTCAAATGTATGGGTCTTTATGACAAATTCAACCAATTTGGCAAGTTGTGTTCTTTGGTTATTCAATTGTTGGGAAACTTTATTGTGCCACTTTATGAATAAATTTGTATTGGCAATAAAAGAATTTATTGATGCTTCTAATGACGTGTCACTAAAAGTATCAATGCGTACTTGCAACCTTGCCAGTATATCATCATTGTAGCTCCTTTAAATTTATGTCCATGGCCACAAATATCCCTATAGTTGATTGTCCATGATGATAATTTTAACCTCATGTTCAAAGAAAAACAAAAATCAAATAAAAAAGAAAAATAAAACAAGTAAAAATTCAAACAAATCACAAAAATAAAAAATCATAAAAAACGCAAATATTCACAAAGTACCTAAAAACAAAAGTTAGTGATATTACAAATACAACAAAGGCTAAACCAACAAGATTTGAGTGTTTCCGATAGTGTTTCCTAAATCAACAAAGACTTAACCTGGCATCAGGTCAAGCTCATGCACCCGGTGCCTAGTCTACTCTAGAAAAGCAGAGCAAAAACAGATCATAAGTTGAGGAGGAAACCAGAGTACACCTGGCACTAGGTCGGTCGAAATGACTAGGTGCCAGATACATTCTGTTCAGAGGCGATTTTGTGCGCGAATTTGGTATCTTCCAAAGAATTTTGGTATTTTTTAAATTCTACTCAGACTAGAGTTCTTAAGCTACGAATTTTGGTGTAAATGAGGCTTATAAATATAAGAAAAACATAAGAGAAATGTAGGAATTCAAGAATCATATTAGAAAATCACTCATTAAAGGAGAAATTCATCAAATCAAGGAGTATTGTTCAAAAAAGTCTTTAAAGGAGAAAAATGAGGCTTGTCTATAACTGCATTCTTTTACCTTTTTTTTCTTTTTCTTAAACTGTGAAACCCCAGTCGAAACCAACCTTAGAGTAAGGGGGCTGGGATGTATATCATATTTATTTGCATGTTTAAATATATTTTTATACGATTTTATGTGCTTTGGATTTGTGTTTTATAGTCTCGAGGGCTTAATTATGTTCATTGAGTAAGAGGGCAAAATGGTAATTTTTGCTTGAGGTGAAAATAGGGAGATAGCTTGACGATTAAATAGAAAAGATATTTTGGAGAGAAAATAAGAATAAGAGTTGTTGTGGTTTAGTAGTTAGAGCTTTAGAATTAATTCTTGAGGTCTTGGGTTTAAATTCCATCATTGGAGCTTTAGCATGATAAAATTTTATTTTTGTTTGGGAAGGTTGTATTTTTGGCCTTGTGTGATTTAGAGAAGGGTAGAGGTGTTGTCCTAGGGGAGACATGATAGGAGTATCCTAATCCTCTTCTTGTGCCCTAAAAAAATTCCCAAGGGAATTCATACCCTTCTTGATCCTTAGTTTTTCCTACTTCTCAGTTCATTAGGGTGGTCAATTTGTTCTAGCCAATTTCATTTTAGAAAATTTCAGTAAAGTGTTGTGGATTTGAAGGTTCAAAAATGTCTAGGTGTAAGATCTTATCGACCGAAAATGGGTAGGAGTTGGGGAAGGTTCCCAAGAGATTAAACTCCATGGTTGAACCTCCAAAACCCCACTCTAGTTATGTTCATTTTCTTCAAGAAGTAATCTGGAATTTTTCCAGCTTCTTGTGCATTCAAGGTGTCCAAACTTTCAGCCATCATTCCCTCCCAAATGCTGCCAGAAAATAGCCCTCTTGACCAGCTTGGAATCTGAAATTTTATGGCCAAATTCGGACTGCACAAATGCTGTCCAAAACCAGAAAATTTTCTGGGCAAATTCGCAGCTTAAGTGAGCTTAAACCAAGCTGTTTTCTTCTAGTTTTCTCCCAGCACCTTAGCCACATTTTTCCCCCATAAAGAAGGCTGGAAACCAGCCTTGAAAAACCTCTGAAATCCCATTCAGACCCTCTGCAAACTGACTGGAAAATGGCAGCAAAAGCTGCACAGAAAATTCCAGCAACTTGCGAAATCCTGTACAGAAATTTTTTTCAGCTTTGTTTCCCTCTTCAGCCCTGACCGAAACTCCCTCATCTTTCTGCTCAAACTTCTCTTCAACAGCCATGAACTGAACTCCATTGTCTTCCCCAACCTTCTGCTCAAAAAACCAATCATGGCTGCCCCTAAAATATCTCCAACAATTACTCCAATCAAGCCTTGGTTGAAAACCAAAATTCCAACAATCCTAATTTAGTAAACTTCCATAAAACATCCCATAAACAACCAGACCTTCCTTCACCATTGTACTCCCTCTTTTCGGCCACCATTAAGCTTCTTCAAATAGCTTTCATTCCAGCAGAATCCCTAGCCAACAGTCGGCCATTACAGCTTCCAAAAACCTCTCCATTGATCAAAGATTTTCTGCCATATTTTGTTTCCAAATTTGATCTCCTAAAATATCCTTTTAGGATTTCAAACAACCAGCCTTTCCATTTTCCTATCAGACCAGAAATTCAATTGCCAAAACCCCTCAAACAATTCGGCCACTTCCTTCCCACAGAATTTCGGCAGCTTCAATCAAATTCTCTCCATTCTCTTCAACCTTCAAGAACACCTACTCACATTCTCTCGCCTAAGGCCACCAAAACCACTTCAATCTTCTTCAAAAAAATTCCAGATTACACCTACTCATTGCCGTGAATCCATTCATACCACTTTTAACATCAAACTCCAAAATTCAACTCTCTCATTTGGATCGAAACCAGTATTTTTGGTGAAGGCTCAAGAACACCTTCAAGGTAAGCTTGTTCAATCAACATCATCTTCACTAAACTTCAACCTCTAATGAACATATATGTGTATAATCATACTAATGGACTCTCTTCTTCTCTTCTCTCTCTCTCTCTCTCTCTCTCTCTCTCTCTCTCTCTCTCTCTTGGCCGAATGGTGACTTCAACCGTGGCCATGTTTTCTTCATCTCTCTTGGACGGATCTAGTCTCCTAGGAGTTGAGATCCATTCGAAACTCCTCCAAGATACTCATCAATCAAGTAAGCCCCTTCAACTCTCTTTTTAAATTCTAAATTCATGTTTCTTGGGTAATATTGAAAGGAGATGGATTATGTTTGAGGTTTGAGCATGTATTGTTGTGATGAGTTGAGATTGAAGCATGAATAAATGTGTGTATATGATGGAGATGGGATTGATGCATGAATTGATTGTCTTGGTTGATTGTATGATGTTTTTAGGATTTAGTGCATGTCTTCATGTCTTGAGCGGTATTTGTGTTCAAGCATGTTAGAGATTATGTTACCTTTGGTAAATATGATTTATATTCAAGTATGATTGTTAAAGCCATGAGCGTGTTTATGCTAGTAGAGGTTGGATCATGTCTTAGTAAATTTAGATCTATGCCTTTATTCATGATTTGGATGATTTGATGAATTGAAGTGGAGTGTATGTTCACGATTGTGATTAGCAAGTGGAAATATGATCATGATCTAGTTGTCCCTAAGCTAATTTTATTTCATCAATAAAATGATTAATATTATAATTTTTGCTAGTAGATCTCGAAAACCCTAGAAAATGTGGATTTGGTCTTTTGCATAAAATAGTGATATTTTAATCAAATAAATGATAGCTTTTATTACAGACATAAAATATATAGATATTATATATAATAATATCAAATAAAGCATTTTATATAAATAATCATAATAAGTAAAATATTAATTTTGTGAGTCTTATATTTATAAATACCATTAAAATTTATTATCTTTCAATTATTATCTTTTAATCAAGACTTATTAAAATTTACTTACAACTAATTTTAATTACCAATTATTTTCTAACAATTAATTATCAATAGATTACTATTTTAAATAATTACATCTAGGTCCTAGGACCCTTCATCAAATAAACTCTAATTAATTTTTAGCAAAATTTAAACCTTCAATTTATTAGTACCTATTTCCCAAAACACTAATTATTTTAACTATCAAATTAGACTTAGCTTATAAACCCTTTATTTATTATCTAACCTTAAAGCTTGGGACACTAGGATAATAGTTGTAGTAAGTTGAGCTAGTTTTATTTGTGAAAGTAGATTTTGGCTTGAGTTTGATTATGGTTTATATTTATCCCAAATGGGGTTAGGTCAGCTGTTGAAGTCCTTTATTTTATTTCAAACTAAGGATCATGTAAGCTCCTGCATAAAACTTGATTGATGCAAAATGGTTCTACGGCAAGCCAATTGTGGAGTGCGTGGTCACTCATTTCTGTAAAGGCAATTGAGGATTATTTCCTTTCTTATTTCAAGCAAACAAATTATTTGAAAATCAATAAACTGTTTTACCCATACTCAAAACTCTTTCTAAAACCAACTTTGTCTCAAATTTCAGAAATCCTTAATTGCCATTCTAAAGTGGAGCTATGTTTATTTCATTTTTCCCCAAGTGGGATAAATTGCGTTGAGTAGTCGATAAGGGTGGTCTGCTAGGACTAGCCTTTGAAGGGTTAGGGTAAGTCTCTCAGTAGGTGGCCACCTCTGAGGGGTGAGTCCTTCCCGAATGAGATGCCAGTCCAGTAGGTCGTGCTGGTCCGAGCTAGCAGTTTTCATTCAAGTGGCTATGTGTTGCCGGAATGGACAACCGGTTTTGTTTGGGTATAAAGAAGGAGGAGTATATTACCCGGTAGGCCGATCACCTACTTTTTGTCAGTCTGCACAAAGTGTAGCATTCTGACTGGTTATGGGGCCCAACGTGCGGTAACCCTTGATCACCTTTTTGAGTGGTTGATTTTATCGAACATGTATGGCTGGAAAAGCCAAAATACCACTCTTGATTTTAACTATTGTTTATTGCTTGCTAGTATTTCTCTTACGAAGGCTTTACACTTTGCATTCACGAACTGTTTTTACTGAACACTCAAAGCACACACGGACTTACTGAGATTTTTATCTCATCACCCTTTTTACCATTATTTCAGGTCGATCCTGCTGTGGGGATGAGTAGCTAGTTGTAGCCTGCCTTGGAAGATTTTTTCTGATATTTTTTTGTGTAATGCTTTGGGAGTTGAGAGTGGATAATTTTATTTATAAATTTATTTCGAATTCTTGGTTTGTAATAAATTTTAAGTTTAAAGTATTATTTTTAATCTATTATTTTGATTGTGTGACCTAGTTATAAAGACCCCTTGTCCTTTGGACGGGGCGACATCCCCGGCCCTGTCAGGCTTAGGTAGTGGGGTGTTACAAGTGGTATCAGAGCCTAGGTTATAGGCAAATGTTGATGATATATGTTCAATTTATTTAAGATTAAATCTTTATCTAACCTATCTTGTTTATGCTGTAGGATGGTTAGAATGCTTAGGACCGCAAGGAAAGGGCAGCAATGGCATCCGTCTATTCCCATTTACCCAAAAGACCTTCCAGTTCCCCAGCTTGCCCCTCAGCCAGTTATCCATTTGGAGGATAGTAGTGATGATGATGTCCCGATCCATGAGCCACCCCCAATTCCAATGATAGACATAAGCTCTGACAGTGAAGATGAGGTGATAGCCATGGAGTATGTACCCCACCCTCCTAGTCCCGTAGTGGACTTAGCAGCAGATAGTGATGACCCGGGGGAGATAGACTATGAGTCTCCACCTAGGCCTTCTTTCATTCCTCCTTTCAGCCGAGTTGAGCCCGGGGAGTGTTCTAGGCGCCCTGGGAAGGAGCTGATAGAGGGATTTGCCAGTGGGGTTGGGATAGATTTTTCTAAGAACTCTGGGGGTTGGTTGTATGAGGCTGATGATGAGGATTCTGATGAAGATTAGAGGACTAGGAGTTATTTTGAGTCAGATGTTTATTTATTTATTGTTTTCGAAGAATTTTTATGTCAAGGATTTTTAATTCTGTTTTCTGTCAAAATTTTGAATTTATGCAAATCAAACTTTGAAGGAAAATTTATGAGCAATTCTTTAGACAAAATTTGCATCTGATTTCTTTTACTTATATCTGACTGTGAATGCATTCTCAACTAAAATGATTTAACACTTGAATGCATACACTTAACATTTGGGGTATGGTATAGAATGGCACCCAAGCGCCGTGCAGCTTTATCAAGCAGAAGGGTTCCGGAAGCCGATCATGTGGCATCGAAAGTCAAGACAGCTCAGATGCAATCGCCCAATCGGGGTGATGGGAGTGGTCCGAATATGGGAACGGGGTCTGAAGTTTGGATTGATGTGTCAATGGGCCAGGCATTCAGCAAGATGGCCGAAATTCTGCAGACTCTGACTAAGCGAAGGAACCCTAAGGGGGAAGATGAGGCGTTAGAGCGGTTTCTGAAGTTTCAACCGCTCGTCTTCTTGGGCGAAGCTAATCAAGATCAGAAGACAAAATAGTGGATTGAGCAGATGGAGGACATATTTGCAACGCTCCAGTACACCGAGGAGCGAATGGTTAAGTTTGCAATTTTCCGTTTAAGAGGACCAGCTCGGGCATGGTGGCAACGAGTCCAAGATGACTGGGAAATAGGCGAGCAGGAATGGACGTGGTCCAACTTTGTTGAAGTCTTCAGAGCTGAGTATATCCCTCAGTGGATAGTGGAAAAGCGGGAGGACGAATTTCAGAATCTGAAGCAAGGAGGCATGTCAGTGGCCCAGTACACAACACGATTCACCCAGCTGTCAAAGTACTGCCAAAGACTAGTGGATACTAAGCAGAATAGGACGAGGCAGTTCGTCAAGGAGCTAAGGCCAGAATTGAGGAGGGCATTGGCACCTTCTCCGCCAACGACCTATTCGGGGGCAGTGGACGCGGCTACCCAAACTGAAACGAGGACCGCGGTAGGATGGCGACGAGGCCTTTCCAACCACCAAGGCAACTACAAGGACACTTTCAAGGGCAGCAATCTAACAAGCGCCCCGCCAATCAGCAGTGGCAGAATTGGGGGAAGCAAGCCCGAACAACACCAATGGGTCCTGCTCAAAACCTTCCATCATGCCAGCAGTGTGGAAAAAAGGGCCACACAAAGAAGAATTGTTGGTCCAAGGGTGGCGAAAGGAAATGTTATCACTGTGGTGACCTGAACCACCTGCGAAACACCTGCCCTAAGTTGCACCGAGTCGGGCAAGGAAACCCGGCACAGAACCCGGGGCCCAACAGAGCTAACACCTTGGGAGCATCCGAGAGTGGAGCACCAAAGCCGCAAGTGAAGGCCAAGGTATTCGCTTTTAACAGAGAGGATGCTGGGACCGATGCAGCTGTAGTGGAAGGTACATTTACTATCCAAGGACGCTCCGTTAATGCATTGATAGATCTTGGCTCTACTCATTCCTATTTAAACAAGATTTTTGCATGTCATTTGGGTTGGGATGGAGTAGAGCTACCTTATACTTTAGTGGTAAGCACATCTTTAGGGAAAATGGTGCAAGCGAATCGGTATGTGAAAAATTACAAAATTGATGTGGGGAGAGAAAGTCTGGAGGGAGATTTGATAGTATTGGACATTGAAGATTATGATTTGATTTTAAAGATGGATTGGTTAGCCAAGCATGGGGCTAGGGTAGATTGTAAAAATAAGTCGGTCCAGTTTGTTAGACCGAGTTATGATGTGTTGGAATTTGATAGCAAAAAGGTGAAAGAATTAAAGTATTTGATCGCGGGGGCTAAGGCCCGGAAATTGCTGAAGCAAGGGTGTCAAGGGTACCTGGCCTACGTGATAAATAAGCCGAAGGACCAGTGCACTCTGGAGGACACCGAAGTAGTAAAAGATTTTCCCGATGTGTTCCTGGCGGAACTTCCTTCTTTACCTCCCAGCCGAGAGGTGGAATTCACCATTGATTTAGTTCTGGGAATAGAACCAGTATCGTGGACCCCGTATCAGATGGCACCGGCAGAGCTGAAGGAATAGTTAGAGGAGTTAGTGAGTCAAGGCTATATCAGACCTAGCACGTCACCCTGGGGAGCACTGCTATTTGTGAAGAAGAAGGACGGAACTCTGAAGCTATGCATCGACTATCAGGGTTTGAACAATTTGACGATCAAGAACAAGTATCTCCTACCACTAATTGATGAGCTGTTCGATCAGTTGCAAGGATCCAATTGTTACTCCAAATTAGACCTGAAGCAAGGATACTACCAAGTGCGGATAAAAGAGGACGATATCCCTAAGACGGCCTTCAACACCAGATATGGGCATTACGAGTTCGTGGTAATGCTGTTCAGGGTGACCAATACTCCAGCAAAATTCATGGACATGATGCACCAAGTGTTCCGACCCTATCTAGACAAGTTCGTAGTGGTCTTCATCGACGACATTTTGATTTACTCCAAGAGTCCAGAAGAGCATGCAGAGCATCTGAAGCTCGTATTGGAGAAGCTGTGAGAACACAAGCTGTACGTCAAGTTTAGCAAGTGTGAATTATGGTTGGACAGCATAGCATTCCTTGGCCATCTGGTGACCAAGGAGGGAATCAAGGTAGATCTGGCAAAGGTTGAAGCAGTGTCAGACTGGAAGCAACCGGAGAACATCACCGAGATCCGAAGTTTCTTGGGATTGGCTGGTTACTACTAGAGATTTATCAAAGGGTTTTCGATGCCGCATCGCCGATGACCCGACTGCTAAGAAAAGATGTTCCATTTGTGTGGAACGAGAAATGCGAGAAAAGTTTTCAAGAGCTAAAGCGAAGACTGATGACAGTACCAGTATTGAGTCTGCCAGAGGAAAATAAACCGTATACGCTGTATACCGACGCCTCGAAAGAAGGATTGGGAGCAGTGTTGATGCAAGACCGGAAGGTGATCGCTTATGCCTCTTGGAAGCTGAGACCTCATGAAGTCAACTATCCTACTCATGATCTGGAGCTGGTAGCTATCGTGTTCGCCCTAAAGAAATGGCAACACTATCTGTACAGAGCTGAATATGAGGTGTTCACCGACTACAAGAGTCTAAAGTATATCTTCACTCAGAAGGATTTGAATTTGAGGCAACGAAGATGGATGGAATTCTTGAAAGAATACCGTTATCCGATAAATTACCATCTCGGGAAGGCCAACGTTGTAGCTGACGCCCTGAGCAGAAAAGTTGGAATGGCCAGACTAAGAGTGCAGAAAATTCAAGTGGTTCAGGATGTGTTGGAGAGAAGGGTAGAAGTGCAAGAGAAGAGGATTGTTATTAGCAATCTAAAGTTGGTACCAGATTTAAGATGGAAAATCGTAGAAGCTCAGCAAAGCAGCGTCGATTTTCAACTTTTCAAGGACAAAGAGCTCAAGCGGCCAGGCAGTGAATTCCATCAAGATGAGGCAGGAGTTTTGCATTTCAAAGATCGATTGTGTGTACCCGGAGAGCAGCAACTAAAGGACAGAATTTTGGAAGAGGCACACAAGAACAAGTACACCATTCATCCAGGGGAAGTCAAGATGTATCAGGACTTGAAGAGAGCTTATAGCGGGATATGGTTAAGTATGTCTCGACCTGTCTCACCTGCCAGAAAGTCAAAGCGGAGCACAAGAAGTCAGTGGGACTATTGCAACTATTGCCAATACCAGAATGGAAGTGGGAGGAGGTGACCATGGATTTTGTCACCGGACTTTCCATGTCAAAGACCCAAAAGGACACCATATGGGTAGTGGTGGATCGACTGACCAAGTCAGCTCATTTCATACTGGTAAATGTAAGAGACTCTATGGAGAAGCTGGCTCAGACTTATGTTCTATAGATAGTCTGACTGCATGAGGTGCCTTCAAGCGTAGTGTCTGACCGAGATCTAAGGTTTACATCTCGATTTTGGAGAAAGTTTCAAGAAGCAATGGGGTCGAGTCTGAAATTCAGTACGACGGCACATCCACAAACCGATGGGCAATCAGAAAGGGTTATACATATATTGGAAGATATGCTGAGAACCTGTGTTCTAGATTTCGGTGACAAATGGATAGAGTGCGTAACATATGCGGAACTATCGTATATTAATAGCTACCAAGCTTCAATTGGGATGGCACCCTATAAGGCTTTGTATGGGCGCAAGTGTTAGGTACCGCTGTACTGGAGTTGGTCAGAAGAGGGTCACGTAAGCAGAACCGGAGAAGTTTGTGTCCAAGAAATGTTAGATAAAGTAAAATTGATCAGGGAAAGGTTAAAAGCGGCTCAGAGCTGACATAAGAGCTACGCGGACAACCGGCGGAAAGAATTGGATTTTCAAGTCGGGGACAACGTATTTCTGAGATTGACACCGAATAGGAGAATCTTGAAGCATTCGAAGGGTGGAAAGCTGAATCCGAAGTATTTGGGGCCGTTCCCGATTAAGGAAAGGATTGGACCGATAGCATACCGATTGGACCTACCAGATGGGTTGACGGGAATACATGATGTGTTCTATGTGTCACAACTGAAGAAGTATAATGCTAATCTCGGTCATGTACTGAATAACGAGCCATTGGTGTTGCAACCCAATATGAGCTATGTGGAAAGGCCCGTGCAAATATTGGACCGCAGTATCACGAACCTTCGAAACAAGCAGATATCAATGGTCAAGGTTTAGTGGGAGCATCATGGCATGCAGGATGCCACATGGGAATCGGAAGAGTGGGTTAAACAGAAGTATCCCGATCTGAAATAGAGATATGCTTGAATTTCGGGACGAAATTCTTCTAAGGAGGGGGGATGTGAAACCCCAGCCGAAACCAACCTTAGAGTAAGGGAGTTGGGATACATATCATATTTATTTGCATGTTTAAAAATATTTTTATATGATTTTATGTGTTTTGGATTTGTGTTTTATAGTCTCGAGGGCTTAATTATGTTTATTGAGAAAGAAGGGTAAAATGGTAATTTTTGCTTGAGGTGAAAATAGGGAGATAGCTTGACGATTAAATAGGAAAAATATTTTGGAGAGAAAATAAGAACAAGAGTTGTTGTAGTTTAGTGGTTAGAGCTTTAGAATTAATTCTTGAGGTCTTGGGTTCAAATTCCATCATTGGAGCTTTAGCATGATAAAATTTTATTTTTATTTGGGAAGGTTGTATTTTCGGCCTTGTGTGCTTTAGAGAAGGGTAGAGGTGTTGTCCTAGGGGAGACATGATGGGAGTATCCTAATCCTACTCTTGTGCCCTACAAAAATTCCCAAGGGAATTCATACCCTTCTTGATCCTTAGTTTTTCCTACTTCTCAATTCATTAGGTTGGTCAATTTGTTCTAGCCAATTTCATTCCAGAAAATTTCGGTAAAATGCTGTGTCTTTGAAGGTTCAAAAATGTCTGAGTGTAAGATCTTATGGACCGAAAATGGGTAGGAGTTGGGGAAGGTTCTCAAGAGATTAAACTCTATGGTTGAAGCTCTAAAACCCCACTCTAGCTATGTTCATTTTCTTCATGAAGTAATCTGGAATTTTTTCAACTTCTTGTGCATTCAAGGTGTCGAAAATTTCAGCCATCATTCTCTCCCAAATGCTACCAGAAAATAGCCCTCTTGACCAGCTTGGAATTTGAAATTTTATGGCCAAATTCGGACTGCACAAATGCTGTCCAAAACCAGAATTTTCTGGGCAAATTCGCAGCTTAAGTAAGCTTAAACCAAGCTGTTTTCTTCTAGTTTTCTCCCAGCACCTTAGCCACGTTTTTCCTCCATAAAGAAGGCTGGAAACCAGCCTTGAAAAACCTCTGAAATCCCTTTCAGACCCTCTGCAAACTGACTGGAAAATGGCAGCAAAAGCTGCCCAGAAAATTCCAGCAACTTGCGAAATCCTGTACAGAAATTTTTTTCAGCTTTGTTTCCCTCTTCAGCCCTAACCGAAACTCCCTCATCTTTCTGCTCAAACTTCTCTTCAACAGCCATGAACTGAACTCCATTGTCTTCCCCAACCTTCTGCTCGAAAAACCAGTCATGGCTGCCCCTAAAATATCTCCAACAATTACTCCAATCAAGCCTTGGTTGAAAACCAAAATTCCAACAATCCTAATTTAGTAAACTTCCATAAAACTTCCCATAAACAACCAGACCTTCCTTCACCATTGTACTCCCTCTTTTTGGCCACCATTAAGCTTCTTCAAACAGCTTTCATTCCAGCAGAATCCCTAGCCAACAGTCGGCCATTACAGCTTCCAAAAACCTCTCCATTGATCAAAGATTTTCTGCCATATTTTGTTTCCAAATTTGATCTCCTAAAATATCCTTTTAGGATTTCAAACAACCAGCCTTTCCATTTTCCTATCAGACCAGAAATTCAATTGCCAAAACCCCTCAAACAATTCGGCCACTTCCTTCCCACAGAATTTCGGCAGCTTCAATCAAATTCTCTCTATTCTCTTCAACCTTCAAGAACACCTACTCACATTCTCTCGCCTAAGGCCACCAAAACCACTTCAATCTTCTTCAAAAAAATTCCAGATTTCACCTACTCATTGCCGTGAATCCATTCATACCACTTTTAATATCAAACTCCAAAATTCAACTCTCTCATTTGGATCGAAACCAGTATTTTTGGTGAAGGCTCAAGAACACCTTCAAGGTAAGCTTGTTCAATCAACATCATCTTCACTAAACTTCAACCTCTAATGAACATATATGTGTATAATCATACTAATGGACTCTCTTCTTCTCTTCTCTCTCTCTATCTCTCTCTCTCTCTCTTGGCCGAATGGTGACTTCAACCGTGGCCATTTTTTCTTCATCTCTCTTGGACGGATCTAGTCTCCTAGGAGTTGAGATCCATTCGAAACTCCTCCAAGATACTCATTAATCAAGTAAGCCCCTTCAACTCTCTTTTTAAATTCTAGATTCATGTTTCTTGGGTGATATTGAAAGGAGATGGATTATGTTTGAGGTTTGAGCATGTATTGCTGTGATGAGTTGAGATTGAAGCATGAATAAATGTGTGTATATGATGGAGATGGGATTGATGCATGAATTGATTTTCTTGGTTGATTATGTGATGTTTTTAGGGTTTAGTGCATGTCTCCATGTCTTGAGCGGTATTTGTGTTCAAGCATGTTAGAGATTATGTCACCTTTGGTAAATAGGATTTATATTCAAGTATGATTGTTAAAGCCATGAGCGTATTTATGCTTGTAGAGGTTGGATCATGTCTTAGTAAATTTAGATCTATGCCTTTATTCATGATTTGGATGATTTGATGAATTGAAGTGGAGTGTATGTTCACGATTGTGATTAGCAAGTGGAAATATGATCATGATCTAGTTGTCCCTAAGCTAATTTTATTTCATCAATAAAATGATTAATATTATAATTTTTGCTAGTAGATCTTGAAAACCCTAGAAAATGTGGTTTTGGTCTTTTTACATAAAATAGTGATATTTTAGCTAAATAAATGATAGCTTTTATTATAGAAATAAAATATATAGATATTATGTATAATAATAATATCAAATAAAGCCTTTTATATAAATAATCATAATAAGTAAAATATTAATTTTGTGAGTCTTATATTTATAAATACTATTAAAAGTTGTTATCTTTCAATTATTATCTTTTAATCAAGACCTATTAAAATTTACTTACAATTAATTTTAGTTACCAATTATTTTCTAACAATTAATTATCAATAGATTACTATTTTAAATAATTACATCTAGGTCCTAGGACCCTTCATCAAATAAACTTTAATTTATTTTTAGCTAAATTTAAACCTTCAACTTATTAGTACCTATTTCCCAAAACACTAATTATTTTAACTATCAAATTAGACTTAGCTTATAAACCTTTTATTTATTATCTAGCCTTAAAGCTTGGGACACTAGGATCATGGTTGTAGTACGTTGAGCTAGTTTTATTTGTGAAAGTAGATTTTGGCTTGAGTTTAATTATGGTTTATATTTACCCCATGCGGGGTTAGCTCAGCTGTTGAAGACTTTTATTTTATCTCAAGCTAAGGATCAGGTAAGCTCTTGCATAAAACCTGATTGATGCAAAATGGTTCTACGACAAGCCAATTATGGAGTGCGTGGTCACTCATTTCTATGAAAGCAATTGAGGATTATTTCCTTTCTTATTTCAAGCAAACAAATTATTTGAAAATTAATAGACAGTTTTACCCAAACTCAAAACTCTTTCTAAAACCAACTTTGTCTCAAATTTCGGAAATCCTTAATTGCCATTCTAAAGTGGAGCTATGTTTATTTCATTTTTTCCCAAGTGGTATAAGTTACGTTGAGTACTCAATAATGGTGGACTGCTAGGACTAGTCTTTGAAGGGTTAGAGTAAGTCTTTCAGTAGGTGGCCACCTCTGAGGGGTGAGTCCTTCCCGGATGAGATGCCAGTCCAATAGGTCGTGCCGGTCCGAGCTAGCAGTTTTCAGTCAAGTGACTGTGTGTTGCCGGAATGGACAACCGGTTTTGTTTGGGTATAGAGAATGGGGAGTATCTTACCCGGTAGGCTGACCACCTACTTTTTGTCAGTCTGCACAAAGTGTGGCATTCTGACTTATTATGGGGCCCAACGTGTGGTAACCCATGATCACCTTTTTGAGTGGTTGATTTTATTGAACATGTATGGTTGGAAAAGCCAAAACACCACTCTTGATTTTAACTATTGTTTATTGCTTACCAGTATTTCTCTTACGAAGGCTTTACACTTTGCATTCACGAATTGTTTTTACTGAACACTCAAAGCACACACGGACTTACTGAGATTTTTATCTCATCACCATTTTTACCATGATTTCAGGTCGATCCTGCTGTGGGGATGAGTAGCTAGTTGTAGCCTGCCTTGGAAGATTTTTTCTGATATTTTTTTGTGTAATGCTTTGGGAGTTGAGAGTGGATAATTTTATTTATAAATTTATTTCGAATTCTTAGTTTGTAATAAATTTTAAGTTTAAAGTATTATTTTTAATCTATTATTTTGATTGTGTGACCTAGTTATAAAGACCCCTTGTCCTTTGGACGAGGTGACATCCCCGGCCCTGTCGGGCCTAGGTAGTGGGGTGTTACATAAACAATGATAGAATAAATGTTTTTATTGTAATTCAACAATAATTTGGGATTCATGATTTCTTGAGTTAATTTAATCTTTTTGATCAATTAATTATTTGTCTTGGGACTTGATTACTTGTTTTTATTATGGAGTTGATTGGTTGATTCTTGTTATTAACTGACTTCAAAAATGGGTAGATAATAACTTTAACTAATTAATTTCATATTTGTTATCTCTTAACTTACTTGAAAAGGGGGTTATTTGTCAAGAACTTAGGTAATCAAAGGTTAGTTGATGATTGCTAGAATATGGATTCATTGACTAATTTTATACTTTAAGTCACCTAGAATATAGGGATTTATATGAGGATTGATTTTAATGCATCTTTTGACTAAGACTGGTGAGATAGAATATATCCATTAAGTTACTTAAAAGATAGGGAATCATGGATTGCAAACGAAGTGGTTCTAATTTATTCCTTCATAATGCCAAGATAATAGTTGATTGTGATAATTGCTAAGTAGTTCATGGTCATGTTTTCAAGAATATTTGTCTAATTGCATATTCTTTCATCATTGAGTTGTATATATTTTTTTATCTTTATTTTTCTTTTTATTCTCTTCTTATTTTATTGGCCAAACAATAAAGATTTGGGTAAAGTAAGGTGAGAGCGTAAGTTCCTATGGATTCGATATTTGTTATTCCCTGTACTATATGATGGGTATACTTGCCCATATATGTGGTTTTAGTGGTTAGAATTTTATTAAAGTTTGATTGATTGTGCAATTTATTGGTAATATTTTCTACATTAAAAAACACGCATCATGTCATTTCATAATTTGGTACTTGATATCTGCATGTAGGCTCCTAATTTTGTTGGTAGGTGATTTAGATATAGTATGGCAATGTATAAAGCTCAGATTTGAGGATTTGGCAGCTTAATATTTTCTTTGAAATATTAATGAGTTTCATATACATATTGAAATTTTAAAATCTTAGAATTATGCATCAAGTATAACACCATAAATATGAAATTTGATATTTATTCTGATGTATGCAATTTTCTAAATTTGCATAGATAGAATTTTTATTTGCATTAGTATGTTTGTACACAATGACTAAATTGCATTTTCATATTATTTCAGGTATCTATATAGATGATTACTTCATTGTAGGAAGTGTTGTCTATAGTAATGAAGAACTCCAAGAGCATAAAGTTCTGAAAAAACTATCAAGTAATTGTCTACTAATGGTTATGCATGTATACAATTATTAGTTGAGGAATTTGACATGATAAAAAAACAATATGCTTATTCTGTAAATGGAGGAGCGGATGGAATACTTAAGACACAGAAAAAGTGCAAAAACGCAAAGGAATAAGAAGAAGAAGCCTCGCAATGTTTGATCAGTTGAGCTCCATCAACAATTTGTAAGTGCAGTAAAGTAACTTGGGATTGATAGTATGACTTTTGATTGTATCTGTTTCACAATGGATTTGATTTTTAGGCTTGATGATTTTGTTTTCTGTTCCAGTCTCATTGAGAGCTCTTAAGCATTGTATTTTTTTAGTATTCATTTATAATCTTCAGATGTTAATAGTTGAGAATATTCAATTTAAATATTTCAGTATCCATTTTGGAGGCTATCCCAAAGAGGATTTTGGAAACTGATGAATGTTCCTATTGTAACAAGGGAAAATATGTCAAGCCATTTTGCAGGTTTGAGTTTGTTACTAAACCTTATTTCTTCTATGCAATTTTTGGATCTATTCTTGTGTTTATGTACCAATGGTTTTATTTATTCACTAGACATGGTAGTTGTTATGGTTATGCAAATTTTATGAACATTTTTCTTTTGGCAAAGAAAATTTAGTAATCATATTAAATTCCTTTCTCTGTCAGAGTCGAAGGAAATTTACAAGTGAGAATTTCTATAATGGCTACTAAATGCATAAAGGTGGAAAAGTTCTCAAATAGCTTGTGTTTTATGATAGAAAATTGAACTTTGCTTTCATTTTTATGTTCATGGGTTGGGGGGATAGATACTTCTTATGATGGATGATGAAAGTTTGCTTTCAGTTTTGCACCTCTTGGCAACGAAACATAGAAAATGACATGTTTTTCCTCGTTTCAGGTTCTTTTACATGAAGATAACGAAATTACTCATTTATAGCAAACACTGTGAAAACAATGCACAAGAAGGGCAAATGCTCAATCTCCAATGGAAATACAACCTTACAATTTTGGTCTATGACCACGTTGATATGTTGAAACTTGAAAGACATCAGGGAATAATTTGTTGTATACTTTGCTATTTGAAATGTGAGAGAATTTGGTATGTTGAAATTCTAGAGCATTGTTGTATTGATGCAGGAGGGTTGGGAATATTTAGAATAGGAAAAAATATATCTACGGATATGCTTTCAATTGGAATATTCGGATTGGCATATGCTCAATCTCCAATTTAAATACAGCATTACAAATTTGGTCCATGACCACAGTGATCTGTTGAAAGACATCATAGAATAATTTGCTGTCTACTTTGCTATTGGAAATGTGTGAGAATTTGGTATGCTAAAATTCTGGAGGATTGTTGTGTTGATGCAGAAGGGCTAGGAATATTCAGAAGAGGAAAAAATGAATCCGTGTATATTCTTTCAATGGAATTTTTTATAAAACAATCTAAAAATTAATTCGATTGGGTCAAACTTTGGATCAACATGCACATTAATTCGAAACATTTTGTGAATCAATTAAAAAAAATTAACAAATTAATTTCAAAAAATTAATATATTAAGATAAACAAAATAATTAAAATATTAAAAAATATATATTCATTCCGAGCGACGCTTGAATTCCTTATCTAATTATTTAGATGAAAATTGAAGAGATAAAACTTATTATTAAAATTGAGAGTATATAGTGTAATGTGACAATTACACCCACTTTAATATAAATATTTTTTTTTCTTCTACTAATTCTATCTAAATCATTTCAACGAAAAATCAGAGAGATTGGGACTAATATCAAAATTGAGAGTGCTTGGATAAGGTGACAATTGTCCTCTACTTTCAGGTGATCTTCGTAATTAACCCCCCCCCCCCCCCCCCCAAAAAAAAATACAACACTACAAATGTGGCATTTTACATCCGGAAATAAAAAAAAATAATAATAATAATAATAATAAGGTTCGAAAAATGTTTCTTAAAAAAAAAGTACGAAAATACAAACGAAAAGATGGCGTCCATTTTAAGCCGTCAAAGGGAAGTCAACGAATCTCATTAATCGGAAATATATAATAAAAATTTACCTTCGCTCTTCTCAGCTTAACCTTCTCTTTTTCTTTGTATAAAAAGCCACAGGGGAAAAAGGAAAAAAAAAAAGGAAAAAAAAATTTGGGGGGGCTGGGGGACACTCCCTAGTCCCTATTTCAGCAACTCCGCAGACGCATTCAGAAAGGCCGAGAGCAGAACAAAGCGAGATAATGTCGCAGGCTGCCGAGGAAGATAAGAAGCCCAGTGGGGACCAGTCCGCTCACATCAATCTCAAAGTCAAAGGCCAGGTATTTTCGCAAGTGTCTATCTGTTAATTTGTGTGTAAAACTGTCTAATTTGTGTTCTGATTTTTATTTTTTCGTTTGATTCAATTGGTATTTAAATTAGTTTTATTTGTCTGGAGGGATGGGTAAGAGGGCTTGGATTTGTGCCAGTTTTTGCGTTTAAGACTGATTTGTCTATGATGGGTTTGGAGGGCTTTCATTGTTTGTGATGATTCTTTTTAAACCAGTCGGAAAAGCTCGATTTTTTGTTTATATATAATTATCTTTGGGTAAGTGAGAAAACCCAAGTGCCTATGATTTACGATTTTTTTTTTTTTAAATGCTTTCACCCTGGTTTAATTAGCTTCTGCTTTTGCTGATATCACGCTATCCTATACTGGGATAAATATTTGAGTTTTTAGGCTGGTTTTTAAAGTGACGATGGTTATGAAGGACGATATTGTGTTAACATCAAAGGATTTAATCATTTTTAGTTAAAAGGAAAAATATTGTGACCTCCTAATACGTGGATTCTACAGCTTTTGGTGCCACCACAGATCAACTTAGATTAACTTAAGAATTTGTATTCTCTTACTTTTATTGGATCTTTTGACCACTTTAATTAAGTGGAGAAAATTTTAGTTTACTTATGGCTTTGAGAATGCAATTCTTCATTTCAATTGCCTCATCTTGTATGCAACATCATTGAAAAGTAAAATAAAAGCCTGTTATTCAAGATCATCCCCTCTTTACAAAAAAGGTTCGGAAAAAAAAGGGCCCATCTGTTCTTAATCTTTCTTACTTTTTCTTTTTCTAATTTTTATTGTTAGCATAGAGAATTGATAAGTATAGAACTGTAGGCCCCCCGAATTTCTATAGATGGCCCTGATGCTCAAAATCAGAATGGAAGGAGGAGGAAAAGAGTCAGGGGAAGGCATTGTGTTAACTAGTAGTTTCCTACACATATATCAATGCAAGTTGGTGAATTATTTTTTAAATTTTTTTTGCTGAATTGATTTTTTTTTTTTTTTTGTTTTAAATCTTAACAGATTGATGCTTATCATTATATCTTGATGAGAATAAGTGTTCTGGATAACATGCTTGGGATGGGAGTGGAAGAAGAGGAGAGAACTAAGTGTTTTTTTTTTTTTTTTTGTTTTTCTGTGGAGGGGGGGGGTGTTGAAAGATATTATAAAGTTGAAGATGTATCTAGTTGTTTGTAAAAGATATTATAAAGTTGAAGATACTTCTAGTTGTTTGTAAAAAATATTCAGTCGTCTAATGGCTCTATTTTTGTTTCTATTGGGATTAGGGTCTAGGTGGTAAATTTTCAGGGTGCAGGAAATTAGTTTATGTATCAACATCCAGTACTTTTTGGTCAAATATTTCATTTTTTCAGTTGCTTTGGGTTGAAGTAATTTAGCTTTGAGGTTTTCGTAGCTTTATTTCTAGGGTTTTGATGTCTATAAACATCAGTGTAATATCTTAAGAAAGGAGGTGATTGCTGAATGATGAAATAGATTTGTCTGTTGGGATGTTTTACCTCTTTTGCTTCTAGTCTCTTGCTGACTTCTTCTTTCCCTTGATTATTTCCTTCTTTTCTTCTAAATCTAAGGTCTTGTCTCCTCTGAAGCTCTACTATTGCTTCCTAAATTAAGCAAAACCGTATTAACCACCACCATGGCTGAAAGGATCAGAGTCAAAGGATCCTTCTCTTCTTTTGTCTTTTCTTATTTTCTTTCAATCATCAACAGAACTTACATCATCATTGAACCCCTTTTGGAAGGATTTAAAACTTGTAGGATGGAGTTTAATTCCGGCATAGGTACTTTGGAAGCCACTATCAATTTTGTCAAAGCATCTGTAGATGCTTAGTAACAGTTCAAAGGTCTAGAGCAAAAGGATACAGTTTTATCTCCTTAGCAGGTAATCAGACAGTAGGCACAACATTTGTTCTACTTCCTGATTCACCAAGAGAGGCTCCTATAACTAAAGTTTGTATTCCTACTTCCTCACAAAACATCCTTGAAGTGCAGCATAAAACACACTGAAGAACCACAAGTTGAACTTCTTGAACAAGAAACTGAAGTTAAGAAATCTCATGTCAAGGATGAGCCAAAGGTTGAAATTCATGCCTCAGAAAACAAGGATATCTTCCCTAAAGTTCTTTCCCTTCATCACATGGATTTTATTATTCCAGCTAGATTCAATTATGCAGTTAAGAGATAACTTTTTGGTACATTTATTTCTACCTACAATGGCTTATGATAACTCGGGGAAGGGGGAGGAAGAACAATGGTGACTTCAGTCACCAAAGGTGGTTAAATCCGACATCCTTTCTTATCCTAGGCCATTTCAAAACTCAAGGTCGAGTCCCCTCCCCCCCTCCCTCCCCCCGCCCCCCCTTCCTTCCCCCCTTCCTTTTCTTTCGGATGTAGTAGGGAATGATGTAAATGCATTAAATTGGCTTACTATTTTGGGCGGTCCAAAAAAAATTGACACTTCTTTTTACTACATAATTTATTATAAAATAATAATATACCCCACATATATTGCTTTTATATACTTAGATTTGACATAAAGGATTGTGGGACCCACATATTTCTTACTTTTATTATATTATATTATATTATTATTATATTCCAACTTTTACTTTTGTATAAAATCTCGTGTCAAGTCAACTACGGTCAATTTTTATGGGACTGAGGGAGTAACAAAGTCAACGATATTTGTAGTTTTTTGTAAAAAATACTGAGTCCTGTAATAGCTGTGTTTATTTCTCTTGGGATTAGTTTCTAGGTGGCAGTTGTAATTTTCAGCTTGCAACAAGTTAGTTTACGCAGTCAACATCTAGTACTTTTTGGTAAAGTATTTCAGCTTTTAAGTTGCTTAGGATTGAAGTTACTTAGCCTTGAAGTATTATTGGCTTTAAGCAGTTGTAGTTCTGGATGATGTAATAGAGTTGTTTCGTTGTGAGGTTTTGCCACTTTTCCTTATTCTCCTTTTCCTTGATTATATCTTTTTCTTCTAAATCTAAGCTCTTCTCTCTTCTAATCTCTACCGCTGAGAGAGAGAGAGAGAGAGAGAGAGGCATGGACTAATGTTAGCTAGTAAAAGTTGATACACATTTGAGTAAAAGTTTTCTCCCAAGCTGATTATTTTACAAATCGATGTCAAAATGTGGAATTCTCTAAGTGGGCTTACAATTACCTGCATGTGTGTTTGTAACACTAACTGATACAGAGGGAATATGCAAACCACAGTGTATATTTTTTTAATAGTCATTAAAGTTCAATGCTAGCACATTATGATACTGATCTAAACTTGTAAAAGCAGGCACCATTACCTGTGTGTATGTCTGTGATGGAAACTGACACATAGAGAATGTGCCAACTACAATGCATACTCTCTTCATAGGGTTGTTGAGAGTACATGGATATCTGGTAAAGCTAAATGATTGCACTTTATGATGTCAATCTGAACTTGCCAGCAGGCTTATAATTTTCTGAGGATGTGTGTGTGTGTGTGTGTGTGTTTGTGTTCTCATACATGTACCCCTTTTTTCCCCCCTCTAATTTAGGTCGTGTTAAGATCATGAGAATACCGATGCTTTTTTGTACTTTTTTGTTTGATATGTAGTTACTTTTGTTAGCCTTGGCCTTTTTTGTTTGATGTGGCTTATGGTTTTGGGTTCCTGGTTAGGGACCTAGATTTGAGTACTGGATCACCAGAACAGTCTCTAGTTTTTATTTAAAAAATTTTTAAATATAATAATACATAAATATAATTTTTAGTTTCATTTTATTTTATTTTTTTTCTCCCAAGGTGATTATTTTACAAATCAATGTCAAAATGTGGAATTCTCTAAGTGGGCTTACCATTACCTGCAGGTGTGTTTGTAACACTAACTGATACAGAGGGAATATGCAAACCACAGTGCATATTTTTTAATAGTCATTGAGTAAAGTTCAATGCTAGCATATTATGATGCTGATCTAAACTTGTAAAAGGAGGCACCATTACCTGTGTGTATGTCTGTGATGGAAACTGACACATAGAGACTGTGCCCACTACAGTGCATACTCTCTTCATAGGGTTGTTGAGAGTACATGGATATCTGGTAAAGCTAAATGATGGCACTTTATGATGTCAATCTGAACATGCCAGCAGGCTTATAATTTTCATAGGGTTCTCCCAAGCTGATTATTTTACAAATCGATGTCAAAATGTGGAATTCTCTAAGTGGGCTTACCAATACCTGCATGTGTTATTGGTGGAGGGGAATATCTCTTGATCTGTTTACGACCCTTTAAATGTAATGTAAACTTTTACAGTGCCTAAATGAGCTTTTTTGGATTCAAGATTAAAAAATTATGCTTTAACCCTTGCAATTATATGTTAGAATTAAATCATCAGGGCTTTCAAATGTTTATGGTCTGAACTTCAACATATCTTGTGTAGGCACGTCTAAAATGGAATACATATTAGACATTGACAGTCTTTTTGACATGTCCTGAACTCTTTGGACAACCATGTTTCATTGCCATTTGCCTCATTTTCTGGTGATGTTATTTCTTATTGTTCTTCCTGGAAAGATTTTCTGTCATGCGGCTGCCTTCTCTTAAATCATCCAACTTCTTTCCCTTAACACATTAGGTGAAAGGAAATCATTCTGAAAAATTAGTGTTGAAGTACTTTACTTCTCTTGATTGATGGATCAAATATTTGTTGCCCATATAGGACGGGAATGAAGTATTTTTCAGGATCAAAAGAAGCACTCAACTAAAGAAGCTTATGAATGCGTATTGTGACCGGCAGTCTGTGGATCCCAATTCCATTGCCTTCTTGTTTGATGGGCGTCGTCTCCGAGGAGAACAGACTCCAGAAGAGGTTTCTTTCCTCCCTCTATAATATGGGGAACAAGAGGACAAACTATTCCTGGCCACACGAGCACACACTCAAAACATACAACAGCGCCGTCTCTGGGTCCTAACTATCTGTTTTTGGTTTCCTTCAGCTTGAGATGGAAGATGGCGATGAGATTGATGCAATGCTGCATCAAACCGGTGGGTCGAAGATTTGATTACACTCTCTCCGTCTTTCTGAAGAAACACCTTGCAATTATTAAATTTGAACAAAAAGTGTAATCGTGAAACATTACTATCTTACGGGTGTGATGAACATGGTTATGTTTTAACTAGCTTTTGTTAAAATACTGGACATTGAACATTTCGATCGTATAATATCTGAGTCACAACGCGTTATCTATTTAATTGGTTGAGATTTACTGGAGATAACATGGATTACATTCTTGCATATAATTTGAAGCTTCTTTCTCCTGTTGATTACTGTGCGCACAATTCTTTTGCATTTTGCATTTCATTAAGGTGGCCAGATGAATATCTATTTGGATTTGGATGAAATTAAATGGAATTTAATTCATTTAAGAAACGGATTTATGTTGATTGATTTAAATGAATGGTGGATATGTATTTATTTATATTTGTTTATTAATATGTATTTTGTTTAACGAGAAAATATTTTATTTTATTATTTTTTGTTGATTAAATAAATTAATAGTGAGGATTTATATAATAATAAAAGATGTCATTTAAAGTAAAAAATAAATATTTTATTTTATCACTTTATATTAATTAAAGATATTAATTAAAGAGATTAATAATAAAATTTAATATTAGGAGGATTTATCTTTTAAATTGTAAAAGTTATATAATCTGTTTATATATAAATAGATATAAATAGATTTGATACATATCTAATTTAAATAGATATTGAATTAAATATATTTATTTAATTATTAATTAATTATTTTTATTTGTTTATGGATAGATTTGAATATCCATTGAGGTATCATATAAACTGCTGCCCCTCAATTTCATCCTGAAACCATTATATGCCCTGCTTTGCATGTTCTCCCCGACTCGCTTCAACTTAACTCTCATTTTTTTTGGAGGGTCGTGGTCATGGAACGTTCTGGAATCTCTATCGTCTACTCAGGCTGGATAAGTGTTGTTGCAGTGAAGCATCTTTACATCATTTGCTATTGATGGGTCCTTTACTAATAGAGTTCATGTGTTCTGCTTGTTCTGTGACTCTAAAGCCCTTCTGTAGCATGCATATATATATATATATATATATATATATATATATATTAGAGAGGGAATGAATAATAATAATAATAATAATAATAATAATAATAATAATAATAATAATAATAATAATAATAATAATAATAATAATAATAATAATAATAATAATAATAATAATAATAATAATAATAATAATAATAATAATAATAATAATAATAATAATAATAATAATAATAATAAGCATCTTTGTGTTGAGGTGTTTAGCATAGACTTCTATCAATTAATCAAATAGATAAACTAGAACTTGGATTGTTCATAAATATTCGAAGCCAATCAATTCATATTGAACCAAATGGAATTAGATTTTTTTGTATGGGTTTGGGTTGGAAGTTAATTAAATTGAAATTTTAATTTGGTTTAACAAATTATTTAAATCTTACTAAACCAAACCTATATATTGTGTTAGTTTACAGGTTTTTTTTAATTTGTTTTGTAAGGAATTTGAATTTAATAGTAGTTTTACATAGTTTTTTTATAATTGGAATTGCGTAAAATCCTTGACTTCATGAATTCCAATTGATGCACACCATACGTTTGATGAAATGCCTAAAAGATAACATGTTACTTATATGTTGAATTGTGTTACTAGTATAGCCTGCATTCATTAGTGAAATTCATTATACATTGAACTATTGTTTGTTGCTATCTAGTGATCACAATATAGTCATCTTGTCTCAACTTGGTGCATGAACTAGTCAAACTTATTCCTCGTTAATTAGAACCCATTTATCTTTGAAACCTTGTTAAACTTGCCTTGTTCTTTTGTGCATACCAAGTATTTGATAAAAAAAAAAAAAAAATTAAAAAAAAAAACCTAGTTGATTGTCTTTTAGAAGTTTAGCTTAACTAGTCAAGTTGGACTAGCTCGTAAGCACTAGAGAGGTTTTTGGGAAGACACATTAGGGAAGTGAGTGAAATAAAAAGCCAAGAGGGTGAGTTTATTTAATAAAAGTCACATAAGAGTGCTATACATGAATGTTGAGTGACTTACAAAAAAATTAAGTGATAAACATGTGAGGGAGTGAAGTGATAGCTTCTTTTGTGTGTTCTATTCATATTTTGTAGGTGTCTTACTTGAAGAAAAATAATTCACAATGGTTAGTTGGTGTGGAAGTGAAAAAAGTGATTATGGATGTGTGTTTTTTAGTATAGGAAATATTACCAATAAATTACACAATTAATCAAGTTTTAATTAAAATGCTAAATATTTAACCACACATATGGACAAGTATATCCATCATGTAGTATATGGAATAACAAGTATCAAATGTATAGGAACTTAGACTCCTACTTACTTTTCCCAAATTTCTATTGTTTAGCTCACAAAATAAAGAAATAGAAGTAACTAATCTACTAATCTAATATAGTAGGGAATAAAATAAGTTTACACAAGAAAAGTCACAAGGATAATTAAGGTGTAAGAATAAGGAGAAAAGATATGTAAGTAGATAAAAATTAGTGAAGACATGACAATGATTGATTAGCAATTATCACAATTAATTATCAATCTTGACATCATTAAGGATTAAAATAGATTCTATTTCTTTCCCAAGTCATGGATTTACTATCTTTCTAGCCAATTTAGTAGATTTCCCAACCTCACTAAAACATCTAAAAAGATACATAAAGAGCAATTCCTTAGAAAATATCCCTATCCCTAAGTGATATTAAAGCATGAAATCCATCAACATCCCTATACTCTAGGTGACATTAATCAACCTTTGATCACTTAAGCAATGTTTTCAAAATCGGACCAGTCACCGAACCGAAAAAGTTACTAGTTCACGATTTAATGATCTAATCGTAATTAGACCGTAATTGAACTATAATTGAATCAATAATATTATAATTTAAAATTTAAAAATATAATTATTTTTTTGAGAAAATTGATCAATAATAAAATGTAATTTAAGTCCATAAAGACATAAATATTCAAATTCATGATTAAAAGTAGTCATTTTTAGTTTATAACAACAATCTAACACATTAAAATAGTTTATTAAATTATATAATTTAATTTACCTTCAAAAATTATAAATTTAACTCATTTTTTTTAATAACTAGCTGGATGAATGTTAGACCGGCCGGTTCACGGTCCAACCGGTCTGACTGACCCTTCCAATTCGGTCTGCACTATCTAGCACGATTTTTGAACTGTCTGAGTTAAATGATCAAACCGGACTGTTTGAGGGACCGATTCACGGTCCGACCGGCCGGTCTGGTCCTAAAAAGCTTGCACTCAAGTTCAATTCTTAACCTCATTTTCCAAGTTAGTCAAGAAAACAAATATAGAAGCAATTAAATTAAATCCCTTCTAATCTTCTTGCCCAAGTAAATTAGAACGAAGAAATAATTAATCAATTTACCAAATAAATCAAGTAACCAAATACCAAGAATAATAATCAATTGATCAAATAGCTAAAATCAATACAAAATTATAAATCCAAAAACATCCTCCAAATACAATTAAAACAATTAAATCTCAAATTACTAATAAATTATAAAGAAGAGAAGAAGAAACCACTCATGGACAAGTAAGCGTTCTTTTTCTTCCTTGAAACCTTCTTGATCAATCTCTTTTCCATCTCCAAGAGTCTCATTGATCTTCCTAGATCTTGGTGCTTCTCTAGGAGTTTCCTATGGGTTTGCAAGTCTAAAAGGTGAAAACTAGTTTAAGGATTGTTATTCTCTTGTATTTATAGTAGTTTAGATTACAAAAAAGTGTATACAAGAGTCCTAATTCGTTCCAAAATGAGTTCACAAAAGATCTGCATCGCAACTTCCAAATTCTAATACAAAAAGGATTCTCCGTGGCCACTATATAGTACCAAGTTGACACCAGTTGGAGTAGGTGAGCCGGTGCCGGTTCACCTCTATTCCAACTTCGAAATTCCTCTGTTTTGCCCTATCTTTCTAGAACTAAGCTAGGGACGGTCAATTTTCTTGGGCCTGCGTTGGGTCAGGTCTGAAATCACAAAATTAAGCTCCAAATTCTTCAATTTCTGTTTAAAATAAAAGGAAGACCTTTTTACAAGCAAAATATCAAATTGTAAAGGAATTGACTAGCTATTACATAAAAAAACATCACTAAATCACCTCAAATAGTTAGAAAAATATAGATACATTTAGGCCTTATCATATTACCCCACACTTAAGCTTTTACTTGTCCTCAAGTAAACAAGAATTAAATACACCAAGCAAATAGCTTATTAACAAAAAGATTTTAGTGAACATAGCCATTATGGTAAAGGCATTATCCTTCTTCTAGTTCAAGAATTCAATCCAACACCTATTCAACCAAATCAATTTCATGTAAATTTATGTATTAAGCTAAACATAACTAAGGCCATTGAAGTTGAGTTAAACAAGTTCATATTCATTTAATGTGTTTCACCACATTCCTTAAGTCAAGAATGCAAATATTGTGATTCATATAAATTAGAAATAATAATCAACTTAAGATCCATAACTTCTAAACTACTACAATCCAAGTAGCAAACCAGGGACATTCTCATTTTTTTCTTAGGAATTCATAGCCTCAAGTCAATGGATTTCTCTTTACTCACTGTATTGGACCGTTTAATTTTTCACTCATTTTTTTCCACCCATACTCGTGTTTTTCTCATATTCACTTTTTTTTTCCCAACAAAATTCTCTCTTTTTTCATTGTTTTTATTTTCTTTTTCTTGTCAGAATGGGCACATACATCTCTTTCTGCATTGTGTTTTTTTTTTCAACACATTTTTTTCCTTCTCAACCTCACCTCTTGCCCTATTTATTTAAACTCAGAATAAGGACTAATTTAGAAAATTATAGCACCAAAATCAACCAAAATTCCATACTTATATTTCATTACAAAATCAACATCAATCCTCAAAAAATAAAATGTCACATCATCTACTGAAATATAAACAAGGTTAATCTAAATTCTCTAGATTTAGCTTATATTACACCAAATATACAAGTTTTCATAAAACCAAACTCAATCAAATAAGTCTTACACAAAATTCTTATGCCAAAAGAAAAACAATAATAATACCATAATAGTCAAATTTTGCAATTTAGCTCAAAAAAGTTAAACTGTTAAATTGTCAAAAAATTTTCAAAAAGTTTTCCAATTAGTTAGAAATCAAGAAAATACTAAGGAAATCGATAAAAACTCGAACAAAAAATATTACCAAACCACTCCTCCACACTTAAATTGGACAATATCCTCATTAGCCAAAAATAAAAACAATAAAGGATCTCCAAAGGAGCTAAAAATACTAAAGAAGGAATAAAGTTAAACAATACTTCCCAAGTGCAATAAGCCTTAATAGATATTAAAACTTAGAAGAAATATAGAAGAGCTTGTTGATGCGTGTTTTTTAGTGTAGAAAATATTACTAACAAATTATATAATCAATCAAGCTTTAATTAAAATGCTAACCAATAAAACCACACATACGGGAAAGTATACCTATTGTATAGTATAAGGAATAACAAGTATCGAATCCACGAGAACTTAGACTCCCACCTTACTTTACCCAAATCTTTATTGTTAGCCAATAAAATAAAAAGAGACTAAAAAGAAATATATATATATATATATATATATATATATATAACACTTAAGGATGCAATTTCATATAACTAAATAATTATCTTAAAAACATAATATTGAATTATTTAGCATTCATCTCAATCAATTGTCGTCTTGGCATCATGAAGGAATATAAAGATAAATTCCACTTCATTTGTCAATCTATGGAATCACTATATTTTGATTTATATTAACAGATTTGTCAGTTAAGCTAACATAACTAAAATATGCATTAAGCTCATCATTATATTTTGATTCAATTAGCAGATTTGTCAATCCTAACCAAAATATGCATGAATCTCAATTTCTTAAAAACATGAAATTAGCTAAAGATCTTTTGTCAAGGCGAAATCAACTTAATCTTTGATCACTTAGTTCGGTAATCTTAACTTTATCATTCAAGTCCATTAAGATTTAACAAATACAAAAATAATGCAATGAAACTCCTAATATCGTTATCTCAAGTCAATTAGAAGAATTCGCATCAATAACCAATGATAACAAGTAACCAAATACCAAAGATTGTTGGAATGTATGCCTTCTTAGACTAGGTTTCTGATGTAAATATGACTTATATTAATAAAAGTATTTTTCTCAGAATTTGTTTGTGAAATATTCTTTATATTTGTGCATGATTTTATTGAAAAAGACCTATTGTGTTTAAGTAAATGGTTTATGTGAATGGAGGTCTTTCATAGTAAGGTATGAACCATGGGATACTTAACACATAAACTATTATTCTTAACCGAATGATGAGAATGAGAATCTCATCATGGCAAGGTTATTGAGTTATGAATTCTAAATAGGGAATGACTTATCTTTAGCCAATGAGTAGTCTACTCATTTTATAACACAAGCACATTTCGAATACGTAGAACAGAACCTGTAGTAGTGGTTTCTAAAAGTACTATGTTATAGAAACCCAGACTACTACTGCTACAACGTGGATTTGTACTCTACAGCTTGAGTATAAGTTGGTGGTCTGACGAAGCTAAAAGCATACTCTTTGATATACTATAGTTAAGGTTCTTAAGAAGAACCAATATACTTATATGTTGGGTATATGTAACTAGTTAGTTAAAACAAACTTATACAAGATAGTGTCTACATTATATCGCTCCTTGTGGTTGTCCGAATGATCTAATTATCCAGAGCCCTAATCATGAATAAAAACATAGATCTAAATTTACCAAGGCATGATCCAACCTCTATAAGCATAAGCATAATCATGGCTTCAATAATCATACATGAATATAAATTCTATTCATCATAGATGACATAATCTCTAGTATACTTGATCACAAATACTACCTATGACATGGAGACATGCATTAAACCCTAAAAACACCATACAATCAACCAAGATAATCAACTAATGCATAAATCCCATCTCCATCATAAACACACATTTATTCATGCTTCAATCTCTACTCATCACAACAATACATGCTCAAATTCTATTCATAATCCATCTCCTACCAATATCATCATAGAGACATGAATCTAGAATTTAAAAGGAGGGTTAAAAAGGCTTACTTGATTAATGAATACCTTGAAGGAGTTTCGAATGGATCTCAACTCCTAGATGTCTAAATCTGTCTAAGGGAGATGAAGAAAGCATGGCCATTGGTGAAGAAGTCATTCGGCCATGAGAGAGAGAGAGAAAAGAGAAGAAAAGAGAAGAAGGGAGTCCATTAGCATGCTTATTCATATATATAATCATTAGAGATCAAAGATTAGAGAAGATGAAGTTGTTTGAACAAACCTACCTTGAAAGTGTTCTTGAGCCTTCACAAAATTTCTGGTTTTTTATCCAAAAGAGCAAGTTGGATTTTGGAGTTTGATGTTAAAAATGGTATGGATGGACTCACGGTAGTGAGTAGATGAAATATGAAATTTTTGGAAGAAGTTTGAAGTGGTCTGGAGAGGTTTTAGGTGAAAGAAAGGAGTAGGTGTTCTTGGTGTTCTATGTGTGCTTGAAGGTTGGAGAGAATGGAGGGATTTTGGTTTGTAGCTGCCGAAATTCTGTGTGTTTGCAGTGGCCGAATTGTTTGTGTAGTTTAGGAAGATGATTTTTTAGTTTAAAAGAAAAGGAAAGGCTGGTTGTTGAAATCCTAAAAGAATATTTTTTGGGGATCAAATTTGGAAACAAAATATAGCAAGAATATATTTGTTCAATGGAAGCTTTTTGGAAGTTGCTACGGCCGAATTGTTGCTCTGTGTTTCTGCTGGATGAAAGCTAGTTGAAGAGGGTTAATAGTGGCCGAAAAGAAGGAGTGTAATGGTGAATGGAAGGTCTGGTTGTTTGAGGGACATTTTATGGAAGGTTGCTAAATTAAGTTTGCTAGAATTTTGGTATCCAATCAAGGCATGATTGCAGTGATTTGTTGGAGATATTTTCGGGCAGTCATGTCTGATTTTCGTGCAGAAGCTTGGGGAAGACAATGGAGTTCAGTTTATGGCTGTTTAAGAGTGGTTTGTGCAGAAGAAATATGAAGTTTTGACCAAGGCTGGAATAGGAAACAAAGCTGAAAAATTACTGCACAAAATTTTGCCATTGCTGGAATTTTTTTTGGGCAGTTTCGGCTGCCATTTTCTAGCTAGGTTGCAGAGAGTTTGAAGGAGATTTTAGAGGCCTTTCATGGCTGGTTTCTAGCCTACTTCATGGAGGAAAACGTGGCTAACGAGCTGGGTGAAGACTGGAAGAAAACAGCTTGGTTGAAGACCACTAAAGCTGCATTTTCAACCAGAAAATTTTCTGGTTTTGCACAGCATTTGTGCAGCCCGAAATTAACCAGAAAATTTCAGATTTCAAGCTGATCAAAAGGGCCATTTTCTGGCAGCATTTGGGAGGGAATAATGACTGAGAATTTCGGCACCTTAAAGGCACAAGAAGCTGGAAAACTTTCAATTCATTACATGAAGGAAAATGAATCTAGCTAGAGTAAAGTTTAGATGGTTCACTAGGGGAATTAATTCTCTTGGAACCTTCCCCATCTCTTCCACATTTTCGGTCCATAAGATGTCTTTCCCTTGGACATTTTGAACCTTCAAAGCCACAGCACTTTACTGAAATTTTTGGAATGAAATTGACTAGATTAAATTTGTCCAATCTAATGAATTGAGAATTAGGAAAAATTAAAGATCAAGGAGGAATGAATTCCCTTAGGAATTTTTGAGTAGGGCATAAGAATAGGATTAAAGTACTCCTATGATGTCTCCCCTAGAACAACACCTCTACCCTATGCTAAAGCACTTAAGGCTGAAAATACCCCTTTCCAAGCAAAAATAAAATTTAATCTTGCTAAAGCTCCAATGATGGAATTTGAACCCAAGACCTCAAGAATTAATTCCAAAGCTCTAACCACTAAACCACAACTCTTGTTCTTATTTTCTCTCTAAAATATTTTTCCTATTTAATCCTCAAGTTATCTCCCTATTTTCACCTTAAGCAAAAATTACCATTTTGCCCTTCTTACTCAATAATTATATCCAAGCCCTCTAGACTAGAAAACATAAATCCAAAGCACATAAAATCATATAAAAATATATTTAAACATGCAATAAAATATGATATGCATCCCAACCCCTTTACTCTAAGGTTGGTTTTAACTGGGGTTTCACAAGTACCAATGTTAGATACTTAGAGGATGATCAGAGTACTTTCACGAAAGGTTCAACTAGGTTGGAACTTGAGGAGAAGTTATCTTTGGAATCAACTTCTTCTAACTCGATTGTGGAACAAGAAGAGGCACAGCCTTAAGAGCCTGTACAAATGGAGACTCGTCGTAGTGGGAGAGTGTCTAGGGTTTCGGAGAGATAGACTGGAGAAGCTTTCATGCTGGTCTTCAACCATCAGGAACAAGACCCCACTAGATACGAGGAGGCTATTGCCGATCAAGGATTAAAATATAAGGTATTACAATCTCCCCTCCTTACAAAAATTTCGTCCTGAAAATTTATATTTGCCTTAACTCCATCAAACGTTTATTTTTGGTTTCTTTTGCCATCTGCTCCTTCATTATTCTACATGAATCCTGAGGGGTCATTTGTTTTCCTGTGACTCTCTAGCTTTAAATCCCTTATGAGTAGAGGGGGCATCTTCTTATTTCGTAGTATATGGACTGTAATACCCCTCTACCTATGCCCCATTAGGGCTGGGGATGTCGCCCCGTCCACAGGACAAGGGGTCATTATAACGAGGACATACAAAATAAAATATAAGAAATACTTCAAAATTAAACTTATAACAGCACAACAATACATGAACAGACTAAAAAATACATGTCTACTACTATCTCTCAAAAGCAATACATAGGAAAATAACAAAGAGTCTTCAAAGCATAGGCAATAAGCTAGCTAATGACTTTCATAGTAGGATTGACCTAAAAACATGATATAAAAGATGATGAGATAAAAATCTCAGTAAGCCCATGTGTGCTTTGAGTGTTTCAGGTAAAATAGTTCATGTATGCAAGTTGTAAATATTTCATAAAAGAAAGTGCTGCCAAGCATTAAATATGTGTTATAAATGAATAGTGGTGTTTTGCTTTCCAAAACATACATGTGCACAATAAATACCACCACTCAAAAAAGATAGTCATGGCACCACACGTTGGGCCCCATGACAATATAATGATTAGAATGCCACACGTTGAGCATACTGACACAAGGTAGGTATACGGCCTACGGAGTGAGATACTCCTCCATCTCTACACCCAAACTTACCGGTTGTCTACCTCGAAAACACATAGTCCACTTGATTGAACTTGCTAGCTCGGACCGGTATGACCTACTAGACTGGCATCCTATCTGGAAAGGACTCACCCCTCAGAGGTGGCCAACTATTGAGAGACTTACCCTAACCCTTCAAAGACTAGTCCTAGTAGCCTACCCTTATTGAGTACTCAACGTTGTTTGTTCCACTTGGGAGAAAAAGTGACCATACAATGATTTACTTGGAAAGAGCAATTATGGTTTCTAAAATTCTTGCCACAGTTGAGTTTTATGAAAAAGTTTAGCATTTTGTGTAAAATCATTTGCTTAGTTTTAAAAAGCTTACTTGACTAAAAGAAAAGAAAATTTGTCCATAATTGCTTTACAATACAAATTCTCGTATGCAACGAGTTGGCTTGCCACATTTGGTCTTCCAATAACTCCATGCAGGAACTTACCTGATCCTTTGCTCTTCTAGGATTCAAAGATCTTCCAAGGTCAACCTAACCCCGCCTGGGGTAAACACAAGGCATAAGATAACTTTCGGATCATATGTGCCTTACATAAATAATTCCTAGTTCAACTAGCCACAACCACAACTTACCTTAACCAAATGTCTTAGGCTTTACTATTAGTTGATAAAGTATTTTATAAAATAAATCTACTTTGATGAGTTCAAATAACTAGCGGTCCTAAAATAAATACTAATGAATTATAGTTTCAAATAATAAATTATGAGTATTATTGCTAATAAATAAACTAGTATTAAATATTGAATAATACTAAGTCCTAAATAATATTGGTAAATGGTAATATTTAAATAGTATTATTATAAATAATAAATAATAAATTATACTTAATTTTTAACTAATAATTAGTAGATAATAAATAACTAATAAAATTAATAATAAATGAATTTTTAATTATTAAATAATAAATAAATTTTAATATACATAATGTTTATAGCTATAGGTAAAAGTTTTAGTTATGGTCAACAAAGTCATTTGATATTAATTAACTCTAATATTATAATATATATATATATATATATTAATAAAATATTTTATTTATTATTATATATATTATTATTTTTTTAATAAACGATATTATTTATTTGACTAATAAAATATTAATATTTTAATTAGTATTCTAATCTAAACCTTCCTAGTCAATTTCAAATTTCATAGAGAAAAATATAGTAGTAAATCTAATTAAAGTAATAAAATTTGTCAATGAAAATAATTTTAGAATTAACAAAGAAAATAATCTTTTACTAGGATTTCCTATTGCAAGAAAAGATTCATGAACACATTCCCTAACATCAAACAATAAACTAATCCATTCATGAACATATACTTGAATTAACATATACTATCACATGGTCAATCTCCTATTAGGCATAATCATCATTCATGGCTTTATTGAAGATTAAGAACATAAAGGCCTATTCACCATAGATGTCATAACATCTAACATGCTTCAAACGTCCATAATCTCACTAATCATGATGAGCATACATTAATTCCAAAGAAAAATCCATAAAGCTTAATCATATATATCAACCCTCATGTCCTAACTCCATCCCCTTCATCCACGTACATATACTAAATTCCCCATTCATATTCAATCTTCCTATCAACATCTAAGAGACATGAATTCAGAAATTAAAAGGAGGATTTAAGAAGAAATACTTGATAGACGATCACTTGATGAAGATTTCTTGATTAGTGAAGGTCCACGCGTTTGAGAGCCTTTAGTGGTTAAAAAAAAACTGCCATGGTTGATCATCCCATTTCGGCAGAGAGAGAGAGAGAGAGAGAGAGAGAGAGAGAGAGAGAGAGAGAGAGAGAGAGAGAGCTTTAGAATGGAACATTAAAAATTGAATAGAAGAGGAAGAACAAGAAGGCTGTTCTTGTTTTACCTTTTGATGTTCTTCGGACATTCAAGAAAAAAAACCTGATTTTGATCCGTTCAAAAATTTAAGTTTGTGTGATTTTGTGTTATAAAAGCTAGAAATGAAGTCTAGGGATTAAGTATGAGTGATCTGGAGTATTTGAGAGTGATTGGAGATGTTTAGGATAGGTTTAGGCTTGAAGAGGTTAAGTGTGTGTTCTTGGTATTTTGAGAGAGTTTGAGAGAAAAATGGCTCACGAATTTCTAGGATTTGTTGTTGGCCGAATGGCCTTGTGTAACTAGATGTCTCGATTTGAGCAAGATGGGGAGAGAGTGTTCAATTTTTTTTTTTGAAATTCAAATGGAGAAAAATGAGGAGTTGTTTGAGGTAGAAGATTAGTTAATGGTGGTTGATCATGGGAGGTCTCTTTGCTCTTCAATGTTGTAGGCTGAACATGCTAGGTTTAATGCCAAGAATGGAGAGTTGTTCAGGTTTTAATGCTGGCTAAAAATGGTCTAGGATGGCAGAGAAATTTTCTGGTTAATCACTTGCTACACGAGTGTTTTAATGGAGCAAAAATTCTAGAATTATTTTGAAGTTCAAATGAGTTTTGGATAGAGTGATCTTAGAAGCTTTTTGAGGTGTGATCCTGGAGTCCAAACACTCACGGTTAGTAGGGAGGTCAACAGTGTTTAGTCCATGGCTGAACAAGGTCCAATTTCAGAGGTTTGAATGGTGTTTTTCGGCCATGGCCTTGAGAACCCAAGCTGGAAATTTTCTGGTTTTCAATGCTCAAGAGTGCTTCGAATAATTATGGTTTTTGGTGCAGAATTTTCTGCGTTCTTTGGCCTGATTTGCAGCTGTTTTTCTGGAGTGTTTATGGGTCTTTTAATTGTGGTTTTCCAGCCCTTTCCTTGAAGAAAAACAGAGGGAATTCCAGCTGATTTGATGACCAAAATATGGCTTCAATTCCAGCTTCCAAAGCCACGAATTGCTGCAAGAAAATTTCTGGTGTGTGCAGTCCGAAAATGCCCAGAATTTTTAGCCTTCAATCTCACATGAGATGACCATTTTTCTAGCAGCAAATGGGGTAAGGATGTTGGTTGAACTTTCGAAAATTATCCTTGCGGAAATTCTGGAAAATTTTCCAGATTTTTCCTTTACCAAACCATGAACAAAATGAAGGTAGCATTGAAGGTAATACTATGGTGATTTATTTCTCTTGGGAACCCACCCTAATTCTCTCCCTATTTTCGGCAATCCCCTATCCCTCAAGGCTGTTTTTTGAATTTCAAGGCTAGGGAATTATCACAGAATTTTTGGAATTAAAAGAAGAGATTAATGGATTATGGATAATTTAAATTATGAAGATGTTAGGACAAGGCTAGAGAAATTAAAGGAACAAGAATTCCTCTAGAATTCTTTTTAGGACATGATCACATGATGAAGACATTATCTTCATGTCTCCCTTAAGACAACATTCCTATCTTTAAGGAATGTAAGAAATTAAAAAAAATTCAAACATAATTTAGATAATCATGAATAAAACTTAAGTGATGGGATTTGAACTCATGACCTTAGATATTAATTCACAAAGCTCTAACCACTTAACCATACTAACTCTTGTTTTTATTTCCTTACCCAAATGTTCTTCTTATCTAAACCTCAAGCCATCTTCCTATTTTGACCTCAAGTAAAATTACCATTTTACCCTTCCTACCCAATAAGCATAAATAGGCCATTTAACCTATAAACCACAATTCTAAAGCACATATAATCATTCAAAAAGTATATTTTTATTCAGAATATCATGATATGCATCCCAATCCCCTTACTCTAAGGTTGGCTTTAGGTGGGGTTTTACATCTTCCCCTCATTAGAAGAGTTTTGTCCCGAAATTCAGGCGTATCTTTATCTTAGGTCGGGATACTTCTGTTTTACCCACTCTTCCGTTTCCTATGTGGCATCTTACGTACCATGATGTTCCCACTGTACTTTCACCATAGGAATTTGCTTGTTCTGGAGAGTCTTGATATTTTGGTCCAGAATTTTCATGGGTTTCTCCACATTGCTCAAGTCGGGTTGCAATACTAATAGCTCACTATTCAAAACATGTCCGGGATCGGCATTGTACTTCTTCAACTGAGACACATGAAACACATCATATATTCCTGTCAACCCATCCAGCAAATCCAATCAATATGCCCCAGGTCCAATTCTCTCCTTTATCGGAAACGGTCCCAAATACCTCGGATTCAGCTTTCCCCCTTTCGAATGCTTTAGAATTCCTCTATTTGGTGTCAATCTTAGGAACACACTGTCTCCTACATGAAATTCTAACTCTCTCTGCCTATTATCCGCATAACTCTTTGGTTAGCTCTGGGCTGCTTTTAACCTTTCTCTGATCAGCTTGACTTTATCCAACATTTCCTGAACGCAGACTTCTCTAGACTTGCTTATGTTGTCGTCCTCCGACCAACTCCAGTATAGCGATACTTAACACCTATGTCCATACAATGCTTCATACAGAGCCATTCCAATCGAAGACTGATAGCTGTTATTGTATGCCAATTCTGCATATGATACACATTCGATCCACTTATCCCTGAAATCTAATACACAGGCTCTCAGCATGTCCTATAATATCTGAATAACCCTTTCTGACTGACCATTAGTTTGCGGATGCGTCGTTATACTGAACTTTGACTAGAACCCATTGATTCTTGAAACTTGCCCTAAAATCGAGATATGAATCTCGGGTCTTGATCGGACACAATACTCGAAGGCACTCCATGCAATTTGACTATTTCTCATATATAGGTCTAATTTAACTTCTCCATTGAATCCCTTACGTTCATCGGTATAAAATGTGTTGACTTGGTCAATCGATCTACTACTACCCATATGGTGTCCTTTTGAGTCCTTGCCATAGGGAGTCCGGTAACGAAATCCATGGTCACCTCTTCCCATTTCCACTTAGGTACTGGTAACAGTTGCAACAATCTTGCCGACTTTTTGTGTTCTGCTTTGACTTTTTAACAGGTTAGACACGTTGAGACATATTTAACTGCGTTCCTTTTCATTTTGGGCCACCAATAAGCCTTTTTCAGGTCTTGATACATTTTCACCTCTCTCGGATGAATTGCATACATGCTTTTATATGCTTCCTCCAGAATCCTAATCTTCAACTGGTGCTCATCAGGTACACATAGACGGTCTCTAAAATACAGAACTCCTATTTTGTCCACTTGGAAATCACTGTCTTGCTGTTTAAGCTCCTTATCCTTGAAAAGTTGAAATTTTGCACTACTTTGCTGAGCCTCGATGATTTCCCGCCTTAGGTCTGGTATCAATCTTAGATTGTTAACAATAATTCTCTCTTCTTGCACTTCTGCTCTTCTATCCAACACGTCTTGGACAACTTGAATCTCCTACACTCTTAGCCTGACCATTTTAACTTTACAGCTTAGGGCATCAACAACAACATTAGCCTTTCCGGGGTTGTAGTTGATAGGACAACGATACTCTTCCAAAAATTCCATCTATCTCCGCTGTCTCAAATTCAAATCCTTCTGGGTGAAGATGTACTTCAGGCTCTTGTGATCAATAAACACTTTATATTCAGCTCAATACAAGTAGTGCAGCCATTTCTTTAAAGCAAATACAATGGCAACCAACTCTAAATCATGAGTGGGATAATTGACTTCATGAGGTTTCAGTTTCTGCAAGGTATAGGTGATTACCTTCCTATCCTACATCAATGCTACTCCCAAAACCTTCCTTTGAAGCGTCCATATATAGAGCGTAAGGCTTATCTCCCTCTGCCAAACTCAACACAGGTGCTGTCATTAACCTCTGCTTCAGCTCTTGAAAGCTCTTTTCGCATTTTTCATTCCAGACAAAGGGTACGTCATTTCTCAGTAGCCGGATCATAGGTGATGCTAGCATTGAGAATCCTTTAATAAACCTCCTATAATAGCTGGCCAATCCCAGGAAACTTCGAATCTCTGTGATGTTCTCTGGTTGCTTCCAGTCTGAAACTGCTTCAACTTTTGCTGGGTCTACCTTGATTCCATCCTTGGTTACCGCATGACCGAAGAATGACACACTATCCAGCCAAAACTTGCACTTGCTAAATTTGGCATAAAGCTTGTGCTCTCTTAGCTTTAACAATACCAGCTTCAAATGTTTCGCATGATCCTCGGGATTCTTAGAGTATATGAGTATGTCATCGATGAAGACCACCATGAACTTGTCCAAGTACGGTAGGAAAACTTGATGCATCAAATCCATAAATACCGCTGGTGCATTAGTTACCCCAAAAGGCATTACTATAAACTCAGAGTGACTATATCTTGTGTTGAAGACCGTCTTGGGAATATCCTCCTCTTTTATCCTCACTTGATAGTATTCTTACCTCAAATCCAATTTGAAATAACAACTACCCACTTGTTCATTGGTTGGAGTAGTAGTGGAAGTTGAAAATGCTTGTGAGGGTGTGGAAGAAGGAGAAAATTTGAAAAGAGGGAATATATTTTTTTCAAGGTATCTAATCAAGCAAAAACCATATAGTGTCCTCATTGATGGAGGAAGATGTAAAAATGTGGTTAGTGCTAGATTGGTGGAAGAGGTAGGAATATAAACCTTGAAACACCCTAGACCCTACAAGTTACAATGGTTGAACAATTGTGGAGAGGTAAGGTGATAAAACAAGCCAAGCTTGCCATTGCTATAGGGAAATATAAGGATGATGTGATTTGTGATGTATTTCCCATGTGTGTAGGGCATATTTTGTTAGGAAGACCTTGGATGTTTGATAGAGATGTAATCTATGAGGGGAAGAGGAACACTTATTCTTTGAGAAAAGATGGAAAGAAAATCACTCTACGTCTCTTATCCCCTAGCGAGGTTTTGAGAGATCAAAATATTTGAGGGAAAAAAAAAGGAAAGTAGAATAAACACTTGAGCTAAATATAAAATTATCCAAGATAATTAATTAATAAACTAATTAATCAAATTGTCCCAATTAATCATTCTTGTCTAAATAAATAATTAATTAGACTCCTAGAATAATTCTTCTAATAATAAATTCACCCAATAAACCCATATAGTAAATAAATTTACAAACGCTGTTTGAGTTACTTTGGAGACTAAAAGACATATTATTCATGGCTACTAAAATAAGTAAAATACCTCTGCTAACAAATAGATGTATTTTGTCATTTTAAATATTTCATTTATCACCATGTGGAAATATTGACCCCGAGAATAATATTGCATGTGCAGTATCTTCAACTTATAGGTATAATGATGAAAATACCCCTCTACGTAATACCCGTCATTAAAATAGGAAAAATGCACTAACACATTTCTCAATTACATCTATCATCCTTTAATATCTATTTCGATAATCAGCGACGTCCAATATGTATCCACTTAGCACAAGGAGCTAACAAAAAAGTGTACATACTTAGTCATGTTTCCCAGGACTCCAGATTATTTGATTATCCTGGATAATCACAAGATAATGATTTCTTAATGTAATAAAGTATAGAAAATCTATTGTATAAGTCCATCTTAATTAACTAGAATTATACACCTAACGTACAAGGTTATTGAGCTTCTGGTAAGACCTCACCCAATGTACATCAAAGTATAAAAGTCCAACTTCACCAGACCGCCAACTTATACTCAAGTCTTAGGATACTTGTCCATGCAGTAGTTGCAATAAACTAATCTTTATTTATTTTAGTACTTTTATAAACATTATTATTGCATGGTCTAGTTCTACATATTCTAAATACACTTATATTATTAGTATGAGTGGACTACTCACTGGTTAAAAGTAAACCATTCCCCATTCAAAAATCATAGTATAATGATCTAAACCTTGATGAAATGCCCAACTTTATTAATCAATCAAGAATAATTTTTTCACTTATGTGTTAGTTGCCTATAATCTACACTTTACCGTGAAAGTATGACCTAATTATGTAGATTAATTATTAATACATTTAGACCTTTAATGTGAAATATATATAAAAAACAACCATCAATGAATGAACCTTTTATTAATTTCCAAAATATAGAAACACACAGGTCATTTTGAGCATATATTCTAACACTTGAACCATCCATCTATCCCTATACACCAACAATCTTAAGGTGTTATTCTACCATTGAGAATGATGGAGGCTTCAAAAGATAATGCATTCAATAGGCTTAATGTGTTTGCTCCAAAAGAAAATGATTCCAAGGAAGACAAAGAGAAACGTCACAAAAGAGAAGGAAGATAAGGTGTTATGTTGTGGTTATATCTTCGATATGCTCTCAACTCGAGTATATGATGTCTAATATCCTTGAAGACAGTACAAGAGATATCGGATGCTCTTGAGTATAATATAATACTCAAAACAAGGTGCAGGTATAAAAAAAAATATATTTTAATTTTAGTTTCAGTAATAGTTCTTCTCTCATTGATTAAGTACATGATCTTTATGTTCTAATTTCCAAACTTATGGATTTTGGTGTGAATATTTCTAACTCAGTATGATTAGGGGTAATTATCACAAAATTACTTCTTAATTAGAATGGTTATCAAAATAAATTTATAGTTTTAGCAACTATATGTAAAGAGGCAGGGTGGCTTAGGGATATCAAATTGTGGCCACAATCCATACCTTAAATCTTTTTATATTGTAATAGTCAAGCAAATATGTCTAGACCTTAAATAAGGTGTATAGTGGTAAGTCTGGACATATAATTTTAAGATAAGAGTGTTTTAAACAAATATAACAATATAATATTGTGACTATTGTATTCGTTCAAACATACAATAATTTAGCGGATTTGTTGACTAAGCCATTACCAAGGGACTTAGTAAATTTACCATAATCTAGAATAAGGTTGAAACCATTAATGTAAAATCACTAACAATAGGAACTCTACATCTATTCTAGCACTACCACTAGAAGAAAAGGTTTAAAAGGCGACAACAATTTGTTAAATGGTTGTGAACACTAGTGCTATGTTACCTAACTAGTGTATAAAAAGGAGGTTGAATTTAGTAAAATATATTCTTAATAAAATATAATTACATTCTAAGTATTTAGTAACCTATATGATCATAAAAAATAGTATCGTTTCTAGCAAAAGGTGGGTTTGCTTTTGTAAATTATCATGAATCTAAGATCGAGCACATGACCGGTAATAGTGCTAAAAAGATTTTTTGAATTGATCAATAATTTGAATATCATGTGTGTAGTATTTCTAGTCTAATTTGCAAATTATTGTTTAATTCTATATGCCACCGTAATTTGGTTAGTGTAAGTGTTAGTCAAAGTGAAATACTAGTATTAAGAGGAAAGTTTAAATCAAACTATTCTTTCTTTTAAGCATGATATTATGTGTGTCTATTTATAATTTTATTAACAAATTAAATGAGGGATTGTTGGAGATAGTTTGTCAATTAAAGGTTAAAAGAGATAATGTGCCATGTAGCAAGCCAAATTTCCTATAATATTCATGTTCTATATTTTGTTGTGATATCAAAAGTGTTTAGGCATTAGTAAAAAGTTATGACTTATGGCTAATCATCAATGAAAAGTGATGACCTTAATTGAAAGTTGTAACTTGTGACAACATAATTGTTCATAGTGAAAAGTTATAATCATGAGAAATATTATGATCTTTCATGGAAGATTATGACTTGTGTGAATAGTGGTAACTAGAAGTTATGACTTATAGAAGCTTGAGTAGTATTATCTTATTAATAGATTGTCTCTACTCTTCTCTAAAAATTAGAATTCTATTTTGTCTCTTCTCTAAATGTTATTTAGAGGTTTTACATATTATTTATTAATCATTGTTGGAGAGAAATTAGAATATTTGTTGTCTTATTTCTCAAACATTCTTGTTATATCCTATAGGTAATTTGTCATAACCCTTAGCAAATACTTTGTATAGTAAGGACAAATAATACCTTAAGGAAAGTGTTATACATATCTAAAAAATTCTTCTTTCTCCCTCTCTTTTATATTCTCTTGAACCATTCATCTATCCCTTTAACCAACATTTTACTTAGGTAAAATTGTATTCACAGCAAAGGAATAAAATATTATGTGTACGGTGGGTGAAGTGGGAAAGAAGGTTATGTAAAAACAATGGCTTATGGTTTCCTTATATGTAGCAGATGTGGACTGTTATAAGATTATTTATTGTTCACTGAGGAGCTGGTGAATGAAGCAAACAGCTGTGAGAAATTATTTAGGGTAGATTATTGATAACTGTGAAAAAGACTAGGTCGGAAGTTACAGGAGTAAAACTAAAAGAGGTAGAGAGGAACCAAGACAAGGAGAAAACAAATCAAAGAAAATGAAAGGAGGACCATTGGGTAGATGTGAGAACCGACAACAAGAGAACCCAAGAAAACTGAGGAAAATTTCGTGCTCAACTTAACTTGACTATAGGTATGATTACCTCTTCCATAACCAAAAGTGATTGAAAAGTGGAAACAAAACAGAACTGTGTTGGGAAACTCAATGATAAAAGAGCATTAGTAGCTATATGAACGGTAGTATGGCTAGCTCTATTATCTATTTTAGCTCATAAGCTTATCAAGATTTCTTTTGGGTGAAAAGCCATTAGAGAACTCATGGAACTAAGACTTAGGTAACTATGAGGACTGGTTGTTATGTTGCTTTCAATACGTTGGGTGTTCAAAAGTTAATAGAAATTAAGTCATATAATTTGTCTAAGCTAAAGAAGATTAATTTGCATGACTAGAGGCCTTACTTATAAGGATTGACATATATTTTCTTTTTTAAGGTAATTCCGTGAGAAGAAATTATAGAAGCAACAAAATCTTAGTGTGAGTAGGTGAGTCCCCAGAATTAATAACATGAAACAAAATTTTTCCACAGTATTTATACTATTCACTGAGATTTGCAAAGGGAATAGAATTTCTCATATTTAAAGTTCATCTTGCATATTTTATTAGCTGAGATTTACAAAGATGTTTGAGTTTTCCTAAAACAACATTTTCTAAAGTTTTCACGCTTTTAGCTCTGATTCCCTTATGCTTTGCCTACATTTTATTTCGGCTTTATTTCAAACCCTAGACGTGAAACCTTAGTTTAGCAGATAATTGTAGTACTTTTAAATTGCTTCTGTTAGAAAAATAGTAACGAAGAACACAAATAGACAACTAAACATAATTGAACAAGATCGCCTATACTTAACCAGGGCTCTAACAAACACAATTATCACGTAGTAGCAAAGCCATAAGACTAAATAGTCCAAATACAAAGCAACCAACCAGAATAGAACAGAAAATGAACAAGTTAGTAAACATATCTGAAGTGTAAATTGAAAAACTTATCTCTTCATAATGCGCAGACTGAATCATCAGTTCAATGCTGGTTTACCTTCAAGAAGTTATTCGCCCCACTAACTGGTGTGATAGTTACAATGACTCTTCTTGAAGGATAAGATGGTCTCAGATTACTATTGATGTACACCTACCGTGATCACCTTTAAATCTTCCTTAGTTCGTGGGTATCAACGAAGTAAAAAATATGGAATAGTGAGAGAGAGAGTGCTTTTTGGATTTCCTGTACAAGTTGGATTAATTGGGATAAAAATAAAAGAACAGGAATGTGAAACATTAGCAAGCTGAAGCCCGAGTCGGGCTAGCCATGTGGCATGCATGTATGTGGTAGTGTAGACTACTACGTTGGGCTTTGTTTCAAGCCCATGGAAAGCCTTCTAACATATAAAGGCTCCAACATTCCTTAACTTTTCCTATGTAGGATTCATGCATAACATGTGTTCCCATATGGTTAAATACCCAACTTTAATGTCATTTAATTATAGATTCTCACCAATTAAATGGCATCTACCATAGTCAAAGATAATCTTTAACGTGTCAAGAATAATTCTCATAAATTATTTTAGGCTAACCAATTATGAGTTCAAAAATATGAACTCATAAAGTTGCCTTTTTCAATAATCTCCTACAAAACTATAGTTAAAGACTATCTAGGATTGACATAATCTGTTTTCGATAATGGTATCTTCCAGTTTGAACCACTATCTAAGTTATCCAACTTAAGCCCCCACAGGAACAGATTGACTTAAGCCTTGAATCTAAAGCTTGAGTGTGATGGCATTCACTGGTAACAACAGACTATTAGCTATGGATACAATCTTTAGGGTTAACATGTTTTGGTCATGTGTCCTCATTTTGTCTCCTGAATGTATTCAGACAAAACCCAATTCCCTTTAGTTGCGGCCATAGAACATGATATGATCTTGAGAAAGCACCAATATGAGATTTGAAGTTCAAAACCAAGAGACCTAATTTAAGACTAGAACCCTAGGTAAACTAGCTTCCTAGAACCCAAAATCTAATTAACTAAGCCAACTAAATCAACACCCACACACCCCTAACCCAAGAAGGATCAAGAAAAAATCGGATAGGAAGATTTACGCAACCAATTGAACTCATAAAAGAACTTTAGATTAGCTAGGAATCTAAGACCTACTTTAGAAAGAACAATGATTTATCCTAAGAAGATTATGTTAGGTATCTCAGGCTCGTATCGTATACGGCACAACGAAAAATAAACGAGATACCATCCCAGGACGAACTTATGTGTGGAAAACAAGATATAAAGATAATAAAGGTAACAGCTTTTACCTTTTGGTGATCGTATGAAGAACAAAATTTATCTTCTTCAAGTTGAGGCTCGAACCAGTAATCCTCTTATGTAAAATCTACGAGAGTTGGACGTCTAATCACTATAATCACAGTGTGTGATTATCTCTAATAGTAATCCACACAGAGGAATACTCAAGCACCAAAATTTCCAATACTAGCAGAAAAAGATGGCGGATAGCACTATTTTCATTTTCAGCAAAACGAGATAGAGAGAGAGAAGAAGAAGACGTTTGTTTTATGGCTCCTATTTTTGTGTGAATTACCCTTGGATTAGGGTTTCGAGAATATCCAATATATGTGCCAAAATTCACTAAAAATATGAAAATTCTAAAACAATTAGAATTTCCTAATTGTAATTGGAAATATCAAGTTCCCACAATTACAACTTGGGCCACAAATTATAACTAATTATAATTTGTCCACAACAATTTCTCTTTCTCGCAATTAACCCCTCTATGTTATCAAATAACATCTTAAGTATATAATCTTCTATTGTGTGTGACCTATTAGGTTTCCTAGTCAATTGGTAGCGAACATGAATTAATCTAAACGTCTTTGAGATTAATAATCCATAATTAATTAGAATTAATCCTGTTAATTCTAATCAGGATTGGTTTATTAATTCATCAACTAATAAACCCATATTCCTAGATTATGAGTGGTATCTAGCAACACATCATGACCACCTAAGAGTCTAGGAAATCAAATGGCTTGACAGGAACCCTTCAATAACAAACTTTAGTGCAATTAACTCCTTTCACCATATAATATCTCATTCGGTTTGGAGTACGGAATTAGTGCCAACTCCTTCCAGAATTAATTCTGGCCCGAATACAATAGTACTTGTACCAGGAATCCACTACTCTAGATGTGTATCAATTGGAACTGTTTCCAATACACAATCACCTTGGCCAAGGACTTTTTGAGTAGTAATTCCTACAAGTGGCCGTGAGATATTCGCCCCTACTATTAGGAGTGGTGAATCCTTTATTGACCCTCTCAACTACTTTCGTTCACCTCACAATGTACCTAATATCCATCCCATAGGCAGCCCTCAATCGAGCTCTGGAGATTGGAATCAAAGTACAAATCTCAGCAAACAAAGTACCTTGGAGATTTCAAGTCTAAGGATACTTGCACGTTTGCTATATTGAGATTATATCACTAGTACTAATTAGTTATCCATGTGATTATCTCAAAGCTAGGTCATCCAATGAATTTGTACCATTAATAAGCATCCATGTGTTAACTTTGAGTATCTCAATACTCATGATTATGAGAACCACCACCTGATCAAATTAGGAAGTCTAAAACATGCTAGTCTTAACGCATTAATGATGTCCTGTCTAATTAATACTGTGACTAGGGATTATTTAAGTACTAACATCATCCAGTGTAGTGGAAATTTCATATCATGATTTCCTTGACACAGTGTTGCACTAGGGACTTTTTCGAACAGTTATATTACTTAAAGTAAACAAAAGAAACTGTAAGATAAATAATGTATTTTATTAAAATAAAATGTGTCATATACAATGTACAAGTGATTGCCTCTAGGGCACAATACTAACAAACTCCCACTTGCATTAGAGCCAATCATTCATGTATTTAATACCGAATGACTCAACATAATAATCATGTTTCTTTTGGAATAGTGCTTTTGTAAGCGGGTCAGCTATGTTTTTATCCGTGGGAACTTTCTCTATCTTTATTTATTTAACTGCTTCAGAAGCGGCTATGTACTCAGCTTCTGTCGTAGTGTTGGTAATAGTCTCTTGTTTGGAACGTTTCCAACTTATTACCCCTCTGCACAACGTAAACACGTAGCCAGATTGTGATTTGAAATCATCTTTATTAGATTGAAAACTGGCATCAGTATATCTATTTATTTTCAAATCACCTTCTCCATATACTAAGAACATATCCTTAGTCCTTCGCAAGTACTTAGGAATGTTCTTTACAGCCACCTAATGACCCTCACTAGGGTCAGATTTGTATCTACTCGTCAAATTGAGAGCACAAGATACATCGGGCCTAGTACATATCATAGTGTATATGATAGATTCAACTGTTGAGGCATATGTAATCTTACTCATGTGATCCCTTTAACTTGTGTATTGGGAGACATCGATTTTGAGAGGCTTACACCGTGTAATCCCTTTTTGGATTGATCCAGGCTAAACCTCTTTAGCACTTTATCTACGTATGTAGAGTGCAAAAGACCTAGCAACCTTTTGGATCTATCTCTATAGATCCTTATTCTGAGAATATAGGTTGCTTTACCAAGGTCTTTCATGGAGAATTGTTTGGACAACCAAACTTTAACCGTTTGCAAGACAGGTACATCGTTTCCTATTAGCAATATGTCATCTACATAAAGCAGTAAGAAAACCATTGCACTCCCACTAACCTTCTTGTATACACAAGGCTCATCCATGTTTTGAATGAAACTAAAATCTTTGATTGTTTCATCAAAACGGATATTCCAACTCCTAGAAGCTTGCTTAAGTCTATAAATGGACCTTTGTAGCATGCATACCTTTGTGCTATCATTGGATGTGAAACCTTTAGGTTATGTTATATACACTTTCTCAGTCATATTTCCATTTAAGAAAGCTATTTTCACATCTATTTTCCAAATCTGATAATCATGATGAGCAGCAATGGCTAGGAGTATCCTGATGGATTTCAACATGGCTACTGGCGAGAAGGTTTCATCATAATCAATAAGATGTTGTTGACGATAACTCTTCGTCACTAGACGTACTTTATAGGTAACTAAGTTACCATCCATGTCCGTTTTCTTCTTGAAAACCCACTTGCACCTAATAGGTTTAATTCCTTTAGGTGGATCAACCAAAGTCTATAGTTGGTTGTCATACATGGAATCCATCTCTAACTTCATGGCCTCAAGCCATTTACCAGATTCTGAACTATTTAGAACATCCTTGTAGGTAGTAGGCCCATCTTCATCTATGAGTAATACGTCATTGTGGTCACTAATGAGATATCAATATCTCTCAGGTGCCACACATATCCTACTAGATCTATGATATTCTTGTGTATTATAAGGTTCATCTATTCTCTTAATAGATGTGGGGATAAATGGTTGATCCTCGTTTGTTTGATCTTCATGAACTTCACTAAGTTCAATCTTACTCCCACTGTCCCCCTTGAGCATGTGCTCATTCTCTAAGAAGACGACATGCTTTGAAACAAACAATTTGTTTTCGGAGGGCAGGTAGAAGTAATATCCGAAAGATTCTTTTGGATATCCTACAAACAAATACTTATCAGACTTACTCTCAAGTTTGTTTGATTGTGGCCTTTTAACAAAGGCAAGACAACCTCATACTCGCAAGTGAGATAACATTGGTCTCTTACCAAAGAACATCTCAAATGGGGTAGAACCAACCGCTTTTGTCGGAACTTTGTTTAGTATATAAACAGAAGATTCTAGTGCATGCCCCCAACACGATTTTGGTAGGTCTGTAGAAGCCATCATGGTCCGTACCATTTCTAGAAAGGTTCGATTCCTTCTCTCAGATACACCGTTATGTTGAGGTGTATGTGGTGGATTCCATTGAGATAATATCCCATTATCTCTCAGATAACTCAGAAACTCTTGGCTCAAGTATTCTCCTCCTCGATTAGTTCTTAGAGTCTTTATACTTTTGCTAAGTTATTTCTCTATTTCATTCTTAAAGTCTTTGAACCTTTCAAAGGCCTCAGATTTGTATTTCATTAAATGCAAATACCAGTATCGTGAGAAATCATTGATAAAGGTTATGAAATAGTTACAACCTCCTCTTGCATGTATTGACATTGGGCCACATACATCAGAATGTATGAGTTCTAATAACTCCTTGGCCCATTCTCCTTTTCCTAGAAAAGGAGTTTTAGTCATTTTACCTAGTAAACAAGACTCGCATGTGCCATATGATTCATAATCAAATGAACCTAAGTCACCAAGCTTGTGTAACTTAGAAACACGATTTTCGTTTACATGGCCCAAACGATAATGCCATAAGTAAGAGGTGTTAGAGTTATCTATTTTAGGTTTCTTATTATTTATATTAAGAACTAGATTATTCAAGTCTAGAACATATAAATCATTAACCAAAGTTGCTGAACCATAATGAATATCATTCAATGAAAAAGAACAACATTTATTCTTAAATATTAAATAAAATCCATATAAGTTTAAACACGCAACTGAGATAATGTTTTTCATTAAAACTGGTACAAAATAATAATTTTGTAGTTCTAGAATTAATCCCGAAGGCAGGTTCAGCTCGTATGTCCCCACAGTAAGTGCAGCAACCTTTGCCCCCATTTGCAGTACGTAGGTCCACATTGCTTTTCTCTAGCCTTCTTCTGCTCTTTAGTCCCTGCAAGTTATTACACAAATGAGATCCACATCCGGTATCTAATTCTCATATCTCATTTCTAAAGGCAGTATTTATCTCAATCATAAACATACCCGGAGTAGAAATAGAAGTGCTTATAAGCTTCTCCTTCTGCTTCTTATCCATAATGGTCTCCAAGGAGGCTTTGCAGTTATGCCTACAGTGGCCCATCTTCCCACAATGATGGCATAGGCCCTTGGTAGCTGCGTTCTTCTTGTTCACACCACCTTTGGGCTTCATGTGAGCTTTCTTCTTCTTCTTTTGAACTTTCTTCTTAGAAGAGGAAGACTCTACCATTAAAATCGCATTGGAATCCTTCTTCATGGAGAACTCCATAGTTTTGAGGAGATTGATCAACTCAGGAATGGTGGACTCAATCTTGTTCATCTGATAGTTAATCATAAATTGTGAGAAACTATTAGGCAAAGATTGTAGAATTAAGTCAACACTTAAATCATGATCCATTGCAAACCCGAGAGATCTAAGCTTCTCAATTAAGCCCAGCATTTTCAGCCCATGAGTGGCCACAGAAGAACCCTCTGCCGTTTTGTAACGAAATAGTTGTTTCAAGATCTCATATCTCTCAGTTTTGGCTTGGGCATCAAATGGCTCTCAAAGATGTAGTATAATCGATTGAGCATCCATATGCTCGTGCTGTTTTTGCAACTCGGGAGTCATGGATGCCAACATAATACATGATGCTGTATCACTATCCTCCTTGTGCCTCTTGTGGATAGCATGCTTATCAGCATGAGCATCTTGGGCTGCTGGTGGTAGAATAGAAGCATCTAGCATGTAGAGCAATTTTTTCGATTTGAGAACGATTCTCAAATTTTTACACCAGTCGAGATAGTTTGATTCGGTTAACTTGTTGGTTTCCAAGATGCTACGTAAGTTTAGGTTTGTTGATATGATGCAAGTGACCTAGATGTAAAGATAGAGAACATTAGCTACTTGTATGTGCACATGATATGCAAATAATTAGGACTTTAATTAATCACATTTTTACTCCACTATTTTATTCAAACCAATAGCCCCCACTATTAATTCGGGAAAGCCCGTTGGAAGCTTTCCTAGTGGACCGGTATCCAAAGTCCTCAAGAATAACCTTGGACTTGCCCAACAAGCCACACTTAAGTTCATTGGTAAGTATCCAATACCAATTACATCGTATGTAACTACCGGATCATTGGGTGATTAACAACTTTTAATCTTAAAGACTTTTGGACTACTCCAACTTTTCCTTTAAATTTCTTTTTGCTTGAGTTTGCCCAACTAGGATAAAAAACTTAGTTAAAACCGACCCATTAATCAGGAATTTAATTCCATAGCTTGAACATGCCTGATGTCAAGTAGGCTTGGGTTTACCTAACAACCTGGTCTCAAAAAAAGACTCTCGTTTTTACTATATTAACGGAAGGAATTAGGTTTAATATTAATTGAAGGATTTGTTCCTTTTAGTGATTTCATTGAATGACATGCATAAAAATCAATAAATCACATAATTCATAATCATGGTAATAAAGCGATTACGTGGTATGGTTATGGACTTTACCCTAAATTAATTTCTTTGAGCCATAAAAGAAATTAACATAGTTAACCTTATGTGTTCATGCATGATTTAAGTAGAAGGTCTTACCTTCTTGCCTTGTTTTGGTTGCCATCTCTAAAATTAAAAATAATTCTACTCCTATCTAACCTATGTAAACTAATTACATAATTTCCTAAAGAGAGAAAACCTTAAGTTACATTCGAGGGGAGTTAGATTTGAAGAGAATTGCACAAGAATTCTAGAGAAGGCAAGACACGCAGGCCCTATTTCATAAAAAAACCAAAACTGTAAAATGCATATAATTGGTTTTAATCAATAGCCATCCACCATGCCATTGACTATGCTTAAACAAAATAAACATATACTTTTTATTATTTCGAAATCACTATTTTGGAAAAATAAAACAAAATCTAAAATCAATATTTTAGAAAAATACATTAATTTTAAAATTTCAAAATTACTATTTTGAAAAATAAAATTGTTTGTCTCAAAACTAATTTTGAGAAAATACTTTTGGGTCCCGTCTCGCAATGATAACGACAGTCCCGTTGGCCGGTCAGCGGGCGGGGGTCAAGGGGCAGCGCCCCTTGTGGGGGTTAGCTGGATCGTGCAAAAATTTTCCCTTTTCAAAATTCTATTCCAATTTTTTTTTTTTAAACAGCTGGATCGTGCAAAACAAAGTATAATCGGCCCCGGTTTGGAAGCCAGAGCTGGCGCCGGCTTTGTTCTGGTTTCCAAAAATTTTTCTCTTCCAAAAATGATTTTTGGACATCACGAATAGAACGGAACCGGTGCCGATTTGGAAGCCAGAGCCGACATCGGCTGTAGTCGGTAAGTGGCGGTGATTTTCAAAAAAAAATTTCTAGAAACAATTTCTAGTGCCTTAATCTTCTGTAGAATTTTTGTGAGAACAATTCTCAACAGAATTTTCTGTTTTGAAGCTCAAAACAACAACCAATTTGTTAGTTTAGAGAAAACAAAACAGAAAATCAAATTCACAAGATGAAACGGAGGGCAACTACCATGTTTAAGAAAACGTTTTTCTGCAGAAATTTTTCAGTACATAAAGAAAGCACCTTTGAAAATATACTATAACTTTTACACAATCATATTGTGCTACGGACCCAACCCACAAAGCTCGAAACGATTTTGACTCGATTGAAAACGATTTTCATAGTAAACAAAGATAAGCACGAATACATGAAAACAGTTTTTCATGCCAAAACAATGTCCATAGACCACACATAGCATGTCTCTAATACCACTGTTGGGTATCTCAGGCTCGTATCGCATACGACGCAGTGGAAAAGAAATGAGATACCATCCCAAGACTTGCCTATGTGTGGAAAACAAGACATAAAGATAATAAAGGTAACAGCTTTTACCTTGGGTGATCGTCTAAAGAACAAAATTTATCTTCTTCAAGTCGAGGCGCGATCTAGCAATCCTCTTATGCAAACTCCACGAGAGTTGGACGTCTAACCACTACAATCACAGTATGTGATTATCTCTAACAATAATCCAGACAGAGGAATACTCAAGCACCAAAATTTCCTGTGCTAGCAGTAAAAGATGGCAACTAAGGCTATTTTCATTTTCAACAAAATGAGAGAGAGAGAGAGAGAGAAGATCGTGTGTTTTCTAGCTCCTATTTTTTTTGTGAATCACCCTTGGATTAGGGTTTTGAGAATATCCAATATATGTTCCAAAATCCATTGAAAATCTGAAATTCTAAAACAATTAGAATCTCGTAATTGTAATTTGGAAACATCAAGTTCTCACAATTACAACTTGGACCACAAATTATAACTAATTATAATTTATCCACAACAACTTCTCTTTCTCACAATTAACCCTACTATGTTATCAAATAACATCTTGAGTATATAATCCTCTATTGTGTGTGACCTATTAGGTTTTCCAGTCAATTGGCAGTGAACATGAATTAATCCAAACGTCTTTGAGATTAATAATCCATAATTAATTAGAATTAATCTTATTAATTCTAATCATGATTGGTTTATTAATTCATCAATTAATAAACCCATATTCCTAGATCATGAGCAGTATCTAGCAATATATCATGACCACCCAAGAGTCCAGGAAGTCAAGTGGCTTGACAGTAACCCTTCAATAACAAACTTCAGTGCAATTAACTCATTTCACCATACAATATCTCATTCGGTTTGGAGTACGGAATTAGTACCAACTCCCCCCAGAATTAATTTTGGCCCGAATAAAATAGTACTTGTACCAGAAACCCACTACTTTAGATATGTATAATTGGAACTGTTTCCAATACACAATCGCCTTGGCCAAGGACTTTCTGAGTAGTAATTCCTACAAGTGGCCGTGAAATATTCGCCCATACTATTAGGAGTGGTGAATCCTTTATTGACCCTCTCAACTACTTTCGTTTACCTCACAATGTACCCAATATCTATCCCATAGGTAGCCTTCGATTGAGCTTCGGAGATTGGAATCAAAGTACAAAACTCAGCAAACAAAGTACCTTGGAGATCTCAAGTTTAAAGATACTTGCACTTTTGCTATATTGAGATTATATCATTGGCATTAAATAGTTATCCATGTGATTATCTCAAAGCTAGGTCCTCCAATGAACTTGTTCTATTAATAAGCATCCATGTGTTAACTTTGACTATCTTAATACTCACGGTTATGAGAACCACCACCTGATCAAATCAGGAAGTCTAATACATGCTAGTTTTAACGCATTAATGATGTTTTGTCTCATTAATACTATAACTAGGGACTATTTAAGTACTAATACCATCCAGTGTTGTAGGAATCTCATATCATGATCTCTATCATAATTTCCTTAACATAGTATTGTACTAGGGACTTTTTCGAACAGTTATGTTACTTAAAGTAAACAAAAGAAACTGTAAGATAAATAATGCATTTTATTAAAATAAAATGTGTCATATATACAATGTACAAGTGACTGCCTCTAGGGCACAACACTAATAGATTAGAGACTAGATTCTTAGGTTGGACTAAAGCTTAAGAGTAGTCTTGATTGATTTAGGAATCACACAAGAGGAATCACCCTTATAACTCTCTCAAAGAGTTCTTGAATTTCCAATAACTAATATCTCAAAGTTATGTTTACAAGAGTTATAAGGCCATATATATATATAGATGCCTTGCCCTAAACAAATT